>CM049795.1:14651872-15322403 GCA_027422405.1 Ptychobarbus kaznakovi | reverse complement strand
GTAGGAGTAGCAGAAATTGGTTTTGGACTGAACTGGAAACTGATTGAACTATATTTTTGGACTGAACTGAAACTGATTGAACTATTATTTTTGGACTGAATCGGAACTGAAACTCTTCATTGAACTGAAAATTGAACTCACATTTGACCTTGAACTTGAGTTTAAGGTGTTATACTTTTATTGCATATTGATTCATATGTTTGAATTGATTTGAAATGCTTGGGGGGCCACTTGATTTTGGTTGTGTAAATTGAAGGTGTGATGGAAATTTCCTTGTCATGCATTAATCTTTAGTGGAACATATATTCAAGATGTATGCAGTATATGGTTCTTTTACTCATAGTTAGAAAAGCATTCTTTGTGTGATTTACTAAGAAAGAGGTAAGGAAAAGCAGATGGTTAAAGGGTCATAATGAGGGCATTTACAGACTTATAGCCTGGGGGTCAGGGGGCATTTGCCTGCCCTTTCTGTATAACCATTAAGAGGTGAACAAACTGACATCTCTCCCTGTAGGAGGGAAGGAGGAGGCCTTGGAAGCAAAGGACTATAAAAACAGACCGGCACTGCTTCTCCTTAGCTAGCTATCTCTCTCGCTATCTCTTTCTCTCTCTCTCTCTGTCTTCCCTCACTGACTTAGCTCATGTGTATTATTTGTGACGAGGAGATCTTCTCTTGCAAGGGAATAAATTACTTTATTATTATAATTTGGACTCAAGAGTTGTCTCTTACTCAGTGATGATGTTTGTATGAAAGAAATTGCCACAACAATTTGGTGTCAGAATAGTGGGATTCCTTGGACGTGACTTCTGGACCTGACAGCGGACGGAGGCAGGCCACCTTGGAGCTGAAAAGTTCCAACCCTACCTCGCAAAAAAGATTGAGAGACGAGGGACCGTTTCGCTGTTGGGACCGGAGGGATCGACCACTGGAATCAAAAAGAACCCAGGTGGCACAAAACGACATCTCTGGTAAGAGTCAATTAAATTCAATTTAATTAGGGTGAAATTCAGTTTAAAGAGTGAAATTGAACCATATTGGCTGGAGATTGTTTCTGTGGTAGAGTAATCTGAGCACGAACATTCAGATTAGGTAACCTGAGATTAATTTGAGATCTGTACGGATCAAGAGGGTTTCAAACAGGTACCGAGGTTAATTGGGGTTAGAAAAAATCGAAAGATTTTGATAAATCACAATTAAGAGGGCACTGATAGTGCAACCCGATCCGATTGCGGGATAAGAGAAAATCGGATCTGCTGGAGACGTCTAGCAGATTAAAGAGACGCGCGTGAGTAAATCCACAGAAAGCAGAAAACAGCCAGTATGGGGATATCTCAGAGCAAGTTTGTGAAATATGATACACCGGTGTACTACCAAATGAAAAAACATTATGGTCAGAAATGTATGCAAGATATTGAAAAATTAATCAAGCATCATGATTTTCCCAAAGAGGGAACATTGAGCCTCACGAAACTGAAAGTGGTGAGGGACTCGGTTGAACAAAGTAGCGAAAAACAACCAGGGTGTTGTTGCAAATGTGTTAAACATGTATGTAAAAAATGTGAACAAACAGTAGATTGTTGGCTTAAGGAAGCAGATAAAAGAGAAAGAAAACAAATGCAGAAAGAGCTAGCAGGAAGAAAAAATGAAAAGTGTGAAAGTCAATCTGTATGCGTGTCTGCACCACCAGAACCGACTAACCCACAGTATGCTTCTGTTTCCCCACATGAAAATACGGTGAGGCCGGCACCGCCAGAATACAGAACACACATCTACCCAATAGCCCAGCTGAGTGCGTTGAAATTCGACCCCGACCTCGACTGTTCTCCCATAAAACAACCGCAGCAGGACGCACAAGCACGCGCAGCGCGAGGCGCTGAACGAGAGGGGCGAGAAACAGCGCGAGCAGCGCAGGCGGCGGAAGCAGGACGAGCAACGCAAGCAGCGCAGGCGGCACGAGCAGCACAGGCAGCGCAGACGGCGCAAGAAGAGCGAGAAGCGCGAGAAGACCGCGCAGCGCGAGTGGACGCGCTGGCAGCGATTGTAGAGCAAGAAGTGCGAGAAACAGCGCGAGCAGAACAACAAGCGGAGCAGACAGCACAAATGGCGCTGACAATACAGCAACTGGTGAGCGCAGTAGCTCAAAAGGTGTCCAGTCAAGCGGACCAGGACGAGGAAGAAAGTAAAGATACCCCGGATGAGAAACTGGGGGCCATACCGAAGAAGATCGTAACAAGATCGCAAGCCAGAGAAAAAGTCAACTTCACGGCGCCAATGGTAGAGGTGGCGGGACCTGACGGATCGGTGATGGTCTACAGACCATGGACTGTGACAGACATGAAAGAAGCAATGGCTCATCTGCCGAGCCCGGACGACGCAGGTGACAGATTTTCAGACGAACTAACCACTTTCTGTGAGGAGTTCAGCCCCACCACACAAGAACTGAGGCGGCTGTTAGCCGTGAAACTGGGGGCCACAAACTGGCACAAAGTGAGTAGCCAGATGCCGACAACCGAGCGACGACGAGAGCATGGAACCTGGCTGCACGAAGCCAACGAACCGTATCGATCAGCGGTGAAGGATCTCACACAGGCAATGAAAGCCGCTTTCCCAGCACGAGTGGACACAGCGAAAATCAACGGCTGTTGCCAGGTGAGAGAAGAGTCTGTTCGAGACTATCATGCCAGACTTTTTGAAATATTTCGGAAACACAGTGGTATGGCTGAACCAGCGGACAGAGGAACGCAGCCGGGCACATGGGAGTGTCATCTGCAAAGCTGCTTCCTGAACGGACTGAGACCGGAGATCGCACAAGCGGTGAAAGCAAGCTACATCGAATGGCAGAGCGGGCGCTTGACAACCACATTAACGCACGCTGTGCACGCCGAGGAACAACTGCTAACAAAGAAGGACAAAGCCGCGAAGATGAAGGGGGAGAGAGAGATGCAGCTGGCTGTTGTACAGATTAAAGCGAGCACGAGCGCAGCACCAGCGAAGCCAAACTGGACAAACAAGAAGAAAAGAGGGTATCAAGGGAAGTGGAAATGTGGACTGTGCGCGACCAATGAACACGAATTTTCTAGCTGCACGAAGTGTAGGCTGTGCAAGAACGATGGACACTGGGCACAGGACTGTCCAGAGGCGCGTAAGGCGGATTGAAACGAGAGGAACGGAGAACAGGAGAGGAGAGGGCGGGTGACAGGCACTCAGCAAGCTACGAAAAAGGGAAGTAAAAATTTATTAGCACACACACACAACACGCTCACATACACTGATTCAAATACCGCTATATGCAATGAAGACATGCTTGCAAACCCTTTATGTGTGAGTGTTGGAGTTTTGAATAAGGCTATATGCAATGAAGACATGCTTGCAAACCCTTTATGTGTGACGGCTGGAGTTTTGAATAATACTATTAGTGATGAATGTCTGAGAATGTACAAAGGTTTAGGGTTTTTGAGGCTACCGAGATATCCCATGTTAGTTGACGGGACAATGATAGATTTTATGGTTGATTCTGGTGCGGCTCGATCTACGATAAGACCATATGACTTGCCATGTGAACCAAAATTGACGGATTTAGTGTTTGAAAGCACGTCCGCGTCAGGGCATACCATTTCAGAAAATTATACTGTGCCGTTGAAATGCGAAACGGAGGGGGGCAGGGCATTGAAACATGCGTTTTTGTGCTCTGAAACCTGTCCGGTTCCGTTAATGGCCAGGGATCTAATGTGTAAATTAAATCTGAAACTCACTGCTGGGCCGTTTGGCATAGAGATTGAAGAGGAACAGCAGATGAATTGTGCAAAATTTGAGCCACAATGGGCTTACGAGTGGCAGATAAAAGATTCTGATTGGGCACGAATGATTTTGACACTGGCAAAAGATCGAACAGTGTCCACAAACACAGAAAGTATGAGGCCTGACAGATTACATTGTACGTCATATGTCGTGGGCGAGCGTGAACCAGAATATGAAGAAGAGTGGTTTAACGGGGCAGAAAATGAGACAATAAGGTTTAATAAGATTTTCTGGAGTGACAATGTGTGTGCGCTTTCGGCATGCCTGTCAGAAAAACAAATGAGGCTGTATTTGATAACAGGCCAGTCTGCGCCTCACTTATCAGTAATCAAGGCCACCGAGCAGAAATGGGAAGAATTAGGCCTGTTTGTGAGAAAATGTCTTTCTGCCACAGATTGGATTGAAAAGCCAAACGGGCAGAAACACAGTGGAAATGCAGGTGTTTTTATGGAGGAATGTGAGTTTGATGTTGCCGTACAGAGAACTGTGACTGCTATTGTCAGGAATGCAATGGAGAAACATGAGCACGGATCTATTTCTGCCACAGACATTCATCCTGTCCTGGCAGAAATACCTCCAAAATTGTGGGCAAACCACAAATATGATGTTGGGTTGATTAAAGGTTGTGAACCAGTTGTAATCACTCCAAAGTCTGATTACAGGCCATGTCAATCGCAATATCCCCTGAAGAAGGAGGCATTGAGAGGGATACAGCCGGTTTTTGAGTCTCTCCTGAAGGAGAGAGTAATAATTCCCTGTCATGATTCTCCAGTGCGAACTCCTATTTTCCCCGTAAAGAAAATAACATCTGACACAAGTGAACCAGTCACGTGGCGATTTGTGCAGGATCTGCAGGCTGTAAACTCAGCCGTTATTGCAAGAGCTGCCCGCGTACCTAATCCATACACAATTTTGTCACAAATTCCGCAAAATGCAATGTATTTCACTGTGGTTGATTTGGCCAACGCTTTCTTTAGCGTCCCAGTGGAAGAAAAAAGTCAGTTTTGGTTCGCGTTTGATTTGACAACAAAGGGTACACGTTTACCAGTTGTGTCAGGGCTATTGTGAGTCTCCGACGATTTACAATGAAGCGCTCAGACGGAGCCTTGAACCATTAACTCTATCGAGCGGAACGGCGCTATTGCAGTATGTAGATGATTTATTGATTTGTGCACGAGATGAGGGTACGTGCGTGGCTGACACTGTAACTCTCTTGCACCACCTGGCGCGGGAGGGTCACAAGGTCAGCCTGACAAAGCTTCAGTTCGTGAGACAGGAGATAACATTTTTGGGTCACACAATAACACCAAACAGTAAAGCTATCTCTGAGAAGCGGATAAAAGCTATCAAAGATGTACCGAAACCCATAACAAAACGACAATTATTATCATTCTTGGGAATGTGTGCATATTGTCGAACGTTTATTCCAAATTATGCACTTCTTGAAAAGCCCTTGAGAGCCCTGACAACGGGGAAAGGGCTGAGGTCATGTGACAAGATTAATTGGTCCACAGAAGCACAGGATGCGTTTGCAAATATGAAACTGCAGCTGGCTCAGGCTCCAACGTTGGGCCTGCCTGTGCTTGAAAAGCCTTTCACCCAAATGGTAGATGAAAAACATGGATTTATGAGTTCAGTGCTTTTGCAAACCCATGGGGACAGATTACGACCAGTCGCATATTTTTCAACGAAGCTTGATGCAGTTGCAGCAGGCTTGCCACACTGCCTGAGAGCTGTGGCAGCTGCGGAGCTGGCTGTGCTGGCTTCAAGGGAATTTGTGGGGTATTCTGATTTGACTTTGATGGTCCCACACGCAGTCTCCATGATTTTGCAAGAGCAGAGAACATCACATTTATCAACAGCCCGATGGCTGAGGTATCACACGATTTTGCTTGATATGCCAAATGTAACAGTGAAAAGATGCACAACTTTGAATCCTGCCACACTCCTCCCGACGGAGGAGGATGGAGAGGAACACCATTGTTGTCTATCAGTGCTGGAACAGGTGTGTACACCACGTCCAGACCTGTTGGACACACCTTTAGAAAACTGTGACAATGTCCTCTTTGTGGATGGGTCGGCGTCCAAAGATCCACAAACAGGCTTGAATAAGGTTGGTTTCGCGGTGACCACTGAATTTGAAGTCGTAAAGTCTGGCAAATTGCCATCAAATTATTCGGCTCAGGGAGCTGAATTGGTTGCTCTGACCGAGGCGTGTAAACTTATGGCAGACAAGTGTGTGACAATTTACACAGACTCGCGTTATGCTTTTGGGGTCACTCACGACTTTGGGGCGCTTTGGAAGCACCGAAATTTTTTGAAGTCGGATGGACATCCGATATTAAACGCAGCTCTTGTGGCTAAGCTTTTGGAGGCCATTCTTTTACCAGACAAGGTCGCGATCTGTAAATGCGCAGCGCACACTAACGATAAAAGTTTTATCTCCACAGGAAACGCGAGAGCAGACGCGGCAGCGAAGGCCGCGGCAGCACAGGAGACAAAAGAAACAACTTGTGCTTTAGTATCTGTGACTAACCCTGATATTTCCCCTTGTTTACAGAGTATGCAGTCTTTTTCCACAGGAGCGGAAAAACAACGATGGAGGTCGTCTGGCTGCAGTCTCCGGGGGGGTGTATGGATGAGTGTTGATGACATTCCTTGTTTGCCCAAACACTTCTTTCAGCATTATGCTAAGTTGACACATGGGTTGGATCATGTGTCAAAAGCGGGTATGATAATGCAGATGAGGGAATTATGGTTTACAAAAGGGTTTACAGTGGTTGCTGAAAATTTTTGCAAAAGATGCGTCACTTGTAACACACACAATGTGGCTAGAGGGATAAAAACACCCTTGGCATCTCAACCAGCACCAGCAGGTCCATTTGAATATCTAATGATGGATTTCATCGAATTAACCCCTTGTGGGAAACAGAAACACTGTCTGGTGATGGTTGACATGTGGTCAAAATGGGTTGAGGCCTTCCCAACCTCGAAACAAGATTCGGCGGCAGTGGCAAAGGCTCTGTTAACCGAGATCGTTCCGAGATGGGGAATTCCAAGAAAAATCAGTTCTGATAATGGCAGACACTTTGTCAATGATGCAATAAAGCAGGTGGGTCAGTTCTTGGGAATTGACATGAGAACACACTGCAGCTACGCGCCCTCGTCAGGGGGGGCAGTAGAGAGGCAGAACCAGACAATTAAGAACAAATTGGCGAAATGCTGTGAAGAGACGGGTCTGACTTGGCTTAAAGCCCTCCCAATTGTACTGATGTACATGAGAATGAGAAAAAGAGTAAAAACAAACCTGAGCCCATTTGAAATTTTGTTTGGCAGGCCACCATTCATGGGCATGGAAGGGGGTAAACAAAGGCTGCCATCAACGGATGTGTGTGAAAATGACATGTTGAATTACTGCAAAGAAATGTCTTGTCTGTTGTCAAATATTTCTGTGCAGGTAAAAGCTGCCCAGGGGAAGGTTGCTGAGACATTCCTGCACGAGGTCAGACCTGGCGATTTCGTGGTGATTCGTGATCACAGGAGAAAGAGCTGGAAATCGAAAAGGTGGCTAGGGCCTTTCCAGGTACTTCTGGTGACGCACACGGCGGTGAAGGTCGCAGAGAGGGCTACGTGGGTTCACATAAACCATTGCAGGAGGGTGCCGCCCATTGCGGAGGCGGAGCAATCGCTGGAGGAGGTTCAACGGGAGTGTCAGTAAACGCTAAGACCCAGTTTGAAAAAATATCAGCAGCAAGGAGGAGACAACTTTGATTGCGCAAACGGCATCTGGGTGAACACTGTAATCAACAGAACAGATAAGACTCTTAGTGCTTCGAAAACAGCACTTTCTCACATTCTTTGGTCATAACAGCATCTTTCGATACAGAGTAACTGAGAGAATGGAGCGTCCAAGACCGTGGCACCCATTCAGAGTGCCAGGAATGTGTGGCTTGTTTAAAACCACATGTATAATGACTGTGTTGTCAGTAACAATTTGCTTGATAATACTACACTTCACAACAGGTCTGAAGGTGTTGCCAATTATAGTTATAGTAGTACTAATTTTGCTATGTATACCATGTATTATACAATGTGTGTCTAGCTTAGTACAAAGACTGGTTAAGGTCGGAATGTCTGTTCAATTGGTGAAAATGACAGTCTATCCGGATGATGATGTTGATGTTGATGACCAACAGGGTGATGATGCAAGTAGCGGAAGTTACAGTGAAAGGAGTAATTGAGTTATGATGTTTTTATTTTTATTTTTATTTTTATTCCTAAGAATGATTGATATGTAAAGAAGGTTAAAAGCAGTAGTTATCCGTATACGAGAGAACGTACAAGGAGAGGGGGTGAAACTGAGGGATTTTCTACATACTTTTATATTACTTTTGATATTTACATTTTATATTACAGGAGTAACTCAACAGTGATAAATTGATATGTTTATTTCCTACTTTGAACTATACTTTTCCTTATTTATACTATGGTGACTGAGGGTTCGGTTTAACCGAGAGTGCGACAGCAATGCCTGTCCATTTAGCCCGGCGATAGAATGAAATCTTTACTATGCTTGCTAAACATTTACAGCCTAAGCATTTTTCAAATATTCAAAAACTTACTTCACAGGTTCAAGAAGAGTGATCATTTATGTGAAAATCAGAGATGAAGAGTATAAGTGTGATTAATGACTTGAACTTGTATTTATTATTATTTTTACTAGTATTATTATTATGTTTGATTAATCAGTTATCAGAGAATGATAAATAGGGAGGAATTGTGATGGAAATTTTCCTTGTCATGCATTAATCTTTAGTGGAACATATATTCAAGATGTATGCAGTATATGGTTCTTTTACTCATAGTTAGAAAAGCATTCTTTGTGTGATTTACTAAGAAAGAGGTAAGGAAAAGCAGATGGTTAAAGGGTCATAATGAGGGCATTTACAGACTTATAGCCTGGGGGTCAGGGGGCATTTGCCTGCCCTTTCTGTATAACCATTAAGAGGTGAACAAACTGACATCTCTCCCTGTAGGAGGGAAGGAGGAGGCCTTGGAAGCAAAGGACTATAAAAACAGACCGGCACTGCTTCTCCTTAGCTAGCTATCTCTCTCGCTATCTCTTTCTCTCTCTCTCTCTGTCTTCCCTCACTGACTTAGCTCATGTGTATTATTTGTGACGAGGAGATCTTCTCTTGCAAGGGAATAAATTACTTTATTATTATAATTTGGACTCAAGAGTTGTCTCTTACTCAGTGATGATGTTTGTATGAAAGAAATTGCCACAACAAAGGTATTTTCTTTACCTGTAAAAGAAAGGAAAAAGTTAACTCAGAAGAAAAAATAGGAATTCTAAAATAGGTGCAACCTAGGAAAAGCTGGTCTAACTTAGATTAGCCTGACTAAAATAACTTAGGTGAACTAAAGAACAAAAAGAAAGTGAAATACCTTTTCATTTATTATATTTACCTCAATACTAAGAATCTGCAGGGTTTTATTTTGTTTTGTTTTTGCGTATTGTATATTCTACGTGTCTTCTGCATTCAGTAAATTGCCGGCCTTTTGTATTTAAAGCAACGGTCTCTGGTGTAATTATTTATGGTTTTTGCTCCCCACTCCTTAGAACCTGGAACTGGTCCAGTGGCGCAGTAAGTGGTGTGATACCGGTGTTACAAACTTGGCGAGCCAGCCAGGAGTGGCTTAAAGCATTTAAAACTAGAAACCAGAGACCGTATAGTATTGTTATCAGTGATTCATTATGGATGTTATTCAAACGAGTAGTGTGAAAATCCCTAACTCAGTTATAGTTAGTGGTATAGCCGGTACAGAAACTGATGAAGAACTATATGATTTCCTGAAACAATATGGTCCCATTCAAAGGGGAATCCCAGTAGATTCCGCTGAGCCAGCGTCAGACAAACAGGTTATAGTAGAATATGTGTATGGTACAGCTATGCAGTCTCTCTTACCTTCATTGCCACACAGACTCAACAGTAAGACTCGGACTGATGTCACTTATCACATTAGAGCCTTAGCCAGTGTCTACACACCTGTAGCTAGCAAAACAGCTACACAGACTTACCTTTCAGAGTTAAGGGACATTGCAAAACTGACTGGCAAAGACTTTGCAGCTGTCCTCAGAGAAGAGCTCTCCGTCATCAGTGAGAGTGTTGATCTAGATCAATCAGAAACCCAAGATGAAGATAAGGAACAAAACTCACCTGATACCCCAGGGCAATATGGCCCTGAAAATGCCGCACAGGAAAGCCCCCTGCCCAGTACGGTCCCAGGGCAGCATGCTCAACATCATTGGTCTCCACCACCATCTAAAGAAAAGACACAGCCTGCTCTAAAACTTTCTGACGTCAACCCACCTGACATACAAAAAGTAATAGTCGAGCACATAGTGAGAAATGAAGATTCTGCTCTGCAGGTGCACACTTCTTTGAGACTCAGACCCTTCTCTGGGCGTTTCCCCCGATCCAACAATGAAGTGGATTATGAGACATGGCGTTCCAATGTGGAACTTCTCCTTAAAGACACAACACAGTCTGATCTTTACAAGTCACGAAAGCTTCTTGAAAGTCTCTTATCACCCGCTATCGATATTGTGAAGCACCTGACACCTGAATCTCCCCTTAATGCGTACTTAGAGATCTTGGACTCCGCTTTCGGCACTGTCGAGGATGGAGATGACCTTTTCGCAAAGTATCTTAACACAATGCAAGATAACGGTGAGAAACCCTCAGCTTATCTACAACGGCTGCAGGTGATGCTGAACACCACCCTCAGGAGGGGAGGTGTAACCGCAAGTGACCTTGACCGGCATCTTCTCAGACAGTTTGTCAGAGGCTGCTGGGACAACATCTTGATAGCTGAACTCCAGCTAGAACAAAAGAAACAGAACCCACCTACCTTTGCTGAACTTCTCCTGTTACTCCGCATAGCAGAAGATAAGCGTACTTCCAAAGCATCCCGCATGAAACGGCACTTCAATATTGCAAAGCCAAGAGTGTCTTCTTATTATCAAGGTATTTATGTGCAGAGTGAAGAAGACTGCAACCCATCTCAGCCAGCTCTTGATCACAGGTCCGAAATCCAAGACCTAAAGAAACAAATAGCTGATTTACAGTCCCAGCTCACACGTATCACACAGAAAGACAGTAGAAAGGCTAAATCAGCTGCCAGACCAGTAGCCCCCCAAACAGCTATCACTCCAACACCTCAAAGGCTGCACCACAGCCAAGATGTAAACAACAACACAAGCAATAGGCCAAGGCCCTGGTATTGCTTTAGATGTGGAGAGGACGGACACACTAAGCCTCAGTGTGAAAGTGAGCCGAACCCATCTCTTGTAGCTGAGAAGAGGAAGCAGCTAAGAGAAAAGCAGTTAACATGGGACATTGAAAATGGTGCTTCAAAGCCTGATCATTTAAACTAGACCCAGTTCCGGTTGTGGGACAAACGGGGACTGGAACACAGACAAAGTGTCCCAAAAAGAAGCTGCACAGAGCCCGTGTGTACTCTCACACACAAAAACAGACAGTGACCCTGCCAAAAGGACTGATTGGAGCCAAATGCACTGCACAAGTGACCATAGGTAACAAAGACTGCAGATGCTTGCTGGATTCAGGCTCTCAAGTAACAACGATTCCCAACTCTTTCTATTTAGAGAACCTGTCTCACTTACCTATGAATTCCTTGAATGACCTGCTTGAAGTGGAAGGAGCCAACGGCCAAAGCGTCCCTTACCTTGGCTATGTTGAGGCCACCATCAGATTCCCAAAGAGCTTGCTTGGAGCGGACATTGAGGTGCCCACACTGGTTTTGGTTGTACCTGACATGCGTTCCACCGTGTCATCAGTGCTTATAGGCACAAATACTTTGGATGTTCTCTATGAAAAGTATGCAGATATCGCACCTCAGAACTATGAGTCTCTTCCTTACGGCTACAAAGTTGTATTAAAGACCCTTGAAATCAGGAAAAGACAGTCTGTTGATTCCAGTCTAGGAGAGGTGAGGCTTCATAGCAGGGACTTTGAGACTATTGCAGCTGGACAGACCAAAGTCCTTGAAGGATCAGTGAGCCGCAGAACAACTGATGTTGGAAAGTGGGTGATGGTAGAGTCACCAAAGTCATTTTCCCTGCCAGGTGGCATCCTGGTGACCGATAGCTTGGTAAGCCTACCACCGAAACTACCACGCTGCATACCAGTCATGCTCAAGAATGAGTCACATCATGACATCACCCTATCTCCAAAGGCTGTAATAGCAGAGATACACGCTGTCAAGAGTGTTCAATCAATTAAGACCCCTGACTCAGACCTTCCCACAAAACCTGACCGAAGATTAAATCTCAACCTTGACTTCACTGACTCTCCTGTACCCAATGAGTGGAAAGAGAGGATAACTGAGAAATTAAGTTCCATGCCGGAGGTGTTTGCATTGCACGAGCTTGATTTTGGTCGCACTGACAAAATAAAACACCACATAACCCTCAGTGACGAGACAACATTCAAACATAGACCAAGACCTATACACCCCCAAGATATAGAGGCTGTGCGTAACCATCTCCAGCAACTCCTTGATGCAGAAGTCATCCGTGAATCGGAGTCGCCCTTCTCCTCGCCGATTGTCGTCGTCAAGAAAAAGAATGGCGATGTCAGACTCTGCATAGACTACAGAAAGTTGAACACCCAAACAGTAAAAGATTCATATGCCTTACCTAATCTTGAGGAGTCATTCTCGGCGTTGACCGGGTCCAGGTGGTTCTCAGTGCTCGATCTCAAATCAGGCTTCTATCAAATAGAGATGGAGGAAGCAGACAAACACAAAACCGCCCAGGTTGAAAAAGCACCGTAGCAGTAACGTTACAACTCAGAGACTGTGAAACATTCATTTGTGTAATTTGAGGATTTAAAAAGAGATTTATTGTGCTTATGACCTGTTACACAGGTCAGGTTTTTTGCTTGGTTTGAAGCTCGGTCGGAGCGAGGATTGGTCTGCAGTGTGCGGGCGCGCACATGCACAGACGGGATTCAAGATGGCGAGCCAGACCCAGACTTTCAATTCATCTTCTCCATCGCATCAGTGAGGAAATCTCCCGCGCATGGTGACTCGCTGCCAGAGTGGTAGGAGTATCAGAAATTGGTTTTGGACTGAACTGGAAACTGATTGAACTATTATTTTTGGACTGAACTGGAAACTGATTGAACTATTATTTTTGGACTGAATCGAACTGAAACTCTTCATTGAACTGAATAATTGAACTCACATTTGGACTTGAACTTGAGTTTAAGGTGTTATACTTTTATTTTCATATTGAGTTCATATGTTTGAATGTGATTTGAAATGCTTGTGGTCCACTTTGATTTGGTTGTGTAAATTGAAGGTATTTCTTACCTGTAAAAGAAAGGGAAAAAAGAGTTAACTCAGGAAGAAAAATAGGAATTCTAAAATAGGTGCAACAGGAAAGCTGGTCTAACTTAGATTACCTGACAAAATAACTTGGTGAACTAAAGAACAAAAAGAAAGTGAAATACCTTTTCATTTATTATATTTACCTCATACTAAGAATCTGCAGGGTTTTATTTTGTTTTTGTTTTTGCGTATTGTAATTGTACGTGTCTTCTGCATTCAGTAAATTGCCGGCCTTTTGTATTTAAAGCAACGTCTCTGGTGTAAATTATTTATTTTTTTTTTGCTCCCCACTCCTAGACCTGGAACTGGTCCAGTGGCGCAGTAATGTGTGATACCGGTGTAACCATCCCGTTATTGCACAAAACAAATATTGCCGTTATTGTTTTTTGTTAATTTAATTAATAACGGTTGACTGCAAATAACACGTTTACAAGAGCATTTGTAACTGAAAACTCGCTTTGTGTGATGTTATAGCCACACCATTAGGTGTCAGAGTACAACACGATTTGTTTTCACTTAATAAAACTATGACATTTTGATTCATTGTTGCTTACTTTCCGGTCGTAGCTGTATCTGTTCTAGCCACAAACTATTTTTATCCAGCTTGTTTTTCTCGAGGGCCATTTCATTTGTAAATTTTATGTGTGAGGCTTCCAGTGTCATTACTAGTTTCCAGCTATTTTTAGCTGAACAAAAAGTTGTTTGTCTGCCTAACACCATATTGTTTTTATGTATTATGTTAATTATGAACACGGTGGTTTGTAGCGCAAACAGTTTTACAACACTTGACTTTGTTATTCTAGTTATTTCCCTACAGCTGCTAATAAACCGGAAGTCTTGCACATTTACACAAAAAAAAGGGCGGGATACTCTCTCAGCTGTTAAATGTCTTAGAAACACTTCACACATAAACACAAATAAAAATAGGTCAAAAATACACTGAATTCTTTATTGCTACACAATATCAGTGCCTGAAACTTGGTGAATTCATGGGCTTTTATGTGAGGCTAAAGTGTCTAAACATTGTTCTAATGTAAAAAAATTACAATGATTACTCAACTTTTAACCTCTCATCCTTGTGTAAATTAACAATACTTTACATAATTATTTACTTTTTGACATTTTTTTTAAACAAGACCTTACATATTCTACAAAAATGGCGACCAGGCATTGTGTTTTATACAGAGTGGTATTTCAGGTGGACTTTTTTATTTAAATATATTGCTTTTTAAATAACCTTTTTGTCTGAGACTTTAGATCAGTAAATACTAAACCTTATCACGCCCCTTTGAAAATTTCAAACGCATACAAGGCTTTCTCCATATACAGATACATTACCATGTTTCTGTTCACTTGGTTAACAGACACAAGTGGACACAATGGAAGATGTGGATGAGAGGAGAAGAAAACAAAGCAGTGTTCAATGAATAATCCTGTGATACTAATTCACCCCCTGGACTGATTCTGTGTTAGAATTACCCGATCGTGTATTCAGTATTTACGGCTCTAAAGCACTTCACTTTATTACTGCATCCCTGATTCTTGCAAAACACAATCATATACATTATAAACATTACAGTGAAAACATGTCTGTGGCATTAAATTTGCATGACATACGTGTGTGCACGGTATACCATCACACAAAATAAAGCACAAGATCCCTTCTATTCACTCAACAAGACTGTATAATGTTCCCTAAATTGACCATCAACAGTCATCATAAATACAGCTTCTCATTTTTACAGTGTTTAGACTGCAGGTACAGTACATAACCTCACATAATGTGCCCTGCATTCCCTAAGAAAAGGGATTCGAATGCCCTGAAAAGTGCTATTATGAACAAATGTTTTTGTCAGGAAACAAAACGCACTACTGACACCGATGCTTGGTTGGAGGCAAGCACAAATTTAGGCCACGTAGTGCATTTTTCTGTAGTGCTGCTACAATTTCATAACAATAAAACAGTGATTGGATAGTGACAGACAAAGTCTCAACAAAAGTGGACATGTTAAAAAGTCAACAAATGTGCAGCTATTCCCTTCTGAAGAGTGTTTAAAACACCCTGCGACAACAATGATAGAAACACAGATGTGTTTGACTTCATAATGAAATATTTTGAGGTGCAGTCCATACATAAATTCCCAGTGCCAATAAGAAGTCACTACAGAAATAAAAACTTGATATGGCTTTCGTAATGTCCCATTGCAAATGGGAAAAGTTTAACTGCATGCCACAATGAGGGTGTTGCACAAAATGGCACCTTTAATGGTGAACGTCTTTTTGTGTTTCATGGGGGGCTGGTTTTTCTTTTAGACCAACATCAACAAAGCCTCTGGCAACCACTTTGTACAGGCCCAGGCTTCTGAGTTTTTCCACAAGATTGACGCTGAAAATGTTTCCTTGCCGTTTCTTCGCTCTTTTTTCTTGTTCTCTTCCATCAGAGACCCGCTGTGTTTTCTCTGAGGATGCGGTGGCTCTATGAATGAGAGGGGAGTTGGGATGAATTGCAGCCGAGATGCCGTGCTCTGATACAAGCTGTAGTAGACCGAGGGAGGAGGACCCAGAGATGAACTGGAGGCCTGATGAAGTCCTCACAGTGCTCACAGCTCCCACAAGCGGATGCACTGTGGGGCCGAAGGCTGGGGAGAGAACAAGATGAGTGTCAGATACTTTAGTCAGCCAAACCACGCCAGAAATAAACAGGCCAGAACACAGGTGTTAGTGAAAGCTTTTTTGGTTAGAAACACAGCATATAGTGTATGATCATGCAGATGAATGAAAGAATGTAATAATGAGACGTCCAGAAGATGGATGACAGCATTTCTAGAGAAAGACCTCAATGTAACATGCACAGTCTAGTGTTAGTGAGTCATTCTCAAAATATGACATTTCAGTCAAGATTTCAAATATTCACAAAACCCTGCATAAGAAGGGCTTTTTCATTCTATAACCTAATACGTTTATAATGATAATATAAAAAATTTTTACGATTACATTTTATAGATTCAACATTTGTATCATTTTTTATTGACAATTTTTCACTGGTGTTCCAATCCATGTTTCAATCATATAAAAAAAATGGTCCAGATTAGTAATGTGAAGATGTTAATGAGTACTTAACACCAACTTTTATGAGAATGAAACTGAATTCATAACCAGCATTTTTGAGAATGATCTTCCTGCATTAAATTCCCCCAATAAAACATAACCTTAGCAGAAAAGCGCTATTTTAAAACAGATTTGCAATGCATGAGACATGCAGCTTTCTCACCTAAACCTAAATCTGTACTGGAGAGAAGACAGAATTAGTGACAAATATCCTGATGCTGTTATGCTACAATGTTTGTTCATGAATGAAACCTAAGGTGAGAGAGAAAGAAAGTTAGTGGATGGAGTTCGCAATCTGACGGATGATCCTAATAAAGGGTTCAAAGAGACCATGCCTGACATGTCTTACTTTATGGAGGACGGTATTATAACTGTACAGAGAGCCGGTTCCAGCGCTTCCTGTTACAGATGGAAGGAGGGAAAATGAGCAAGGAAATACTAAGTATTAAGATAAAGGTTGGGTGTGAACAGATACAGACATTTCTGATATTCCTCCAAGTGCCTAATTTCAATTGTTTTAGAAATTAGGGAAAAATCTGACATGTTAGATGTGTTAAATCGACAATGTCTGAACTGCACAACTAGAATTCAATTGTATGCCCCTAAAATTTAAGACATGAGGGGGAACATTCCCCTGTGTTGGTTTTTGTCTTACATTTATATCCTATGATAGTTTAGAAATATCACGTGAACAAGAGTGCTGCTTGTTTTCCAAATATCTGCACAATTGCAAATGTGATATTGATTTTATACAACAGTTCAATAAACAAGAAGTTAATATTGTGTTACATTTTAAACACAGTACTATCCGTTTTGCCAACTAAATTAGTTTCATCAAGCCACAGCAGAACTGTCGACAGCAGTGTTTCGTTATTGAACTAATCTACGTTTTTGAATGAATGACTCACTCACTCATTAAGACCAGTGTTGTCAACTTCTTTCAATGGAAAGTAGCTAAAGCCAGCATGAAAAGTCACTAGATCCACATGTCATATGCTAATTAGCATGTTGTCAGAAAATGGGATAATTATGAAATACTGACTCAAACGCAACCAATTAAGACTCTCCTTTCCAAGATGTTAATCTGCACTAAAATCCTGATTTATAATTGAGGCGTCATCTGATGGAATCACATACACATAAGATAAAGACAATGCCTGTGCTGTAATTTTGACTATACTTGCATGTAAAATTAGAGTTAGAAGCAAGAGAATATCTGTTTTAACTGAAAGCGCTGCTCCTCTCAGCCGCTCATTGTGATAGAGGTGTGTTTGTGCGGCAGTACTGAGGAGTCTCAGAAACGAAATACAGTTTGTCCAAGACGTCGCTACATTTGTCACTCGGCACTTTTTTGGAAAAAAAGTCACTAAATTTAGTGACAAAGTCACTAAGTTGGCAACACTGATTAAGACATTGACTTGCTGCCACCTACTGGTGTTTTTAGTTAGTAAATGTGCCATATGTAGATAATACACAAATAAGTGTATTTTATAGTAGTAGTAACTATAAGTGATTATCATAATGGCCTAATCAAAGTATAATGCAATTCATCTGTGCTTTTGTTATTATTTCTTTTCATTTTTAGCTTAGTGAGTTTAACTTCAGCTTTAAACAATTCCTGTTTTTAGATTGTAATGTTGCAATGTTAGAATATAATGTGATTTTAGCCCATTTTTCAACATAGTACATACACTATATTGGCAAAAGTATTGGTAAAAGTGATTAATTTTTGGCTCAAGGTCTGCATTTAAAGTCACACCAGAGGTGTTCAGCTGGGATTAGGACTTGTCTTTCTGCAGACCAGTCAAGTTCTTCCACACTGACTGAATCATCATTTATCTTTGATCCTTGTCTTATACACAGAGACACTGTCATGTTAGAATAGAAAAGGGTTCTGTCCAAACTGTTGCTATAAAATTAGAAGCACACAATTCCCTAGAATATCATTATATGCTTAAACATTAAGATTTGTACTCATGGAAATTAACTAAAGTAGTCAAACCTTTCATTAGAAGGGGGTGACCCAATACTTTTGGCAATATAGTGTGGCATAGCCTACATGGTTACATTAACTATATTTGTTTTCATAGCCTTTAATATAAACATTGTTTCATTGGACAACATTGGGCAGGATGGAATTAAAAAAATATATATATATACATTTTTAATCCAAATAGAAAAATGTAGAACATACCAAGATATATACTGTATAATCACAATTTGGCCAAAAATACAGAGATATTTTTTTTGGCCTTATCGACTAGCCCTAGTAAGAATTGTCTTGTTTTATGCACATGCCCGATTAAAGCAAAAAAACAAGAGACTTCTGATGGATGATTGAACAGTCCTACAATAAGCACTGTGTGGGCACCAGCGTGATCATGTCTTACCTGGTGGATAAGGAGGAGAGGAGGACGGAGGGGTGGAGGATCTGACAGCTAGTGGTCGGAGGTGTGGGTGAGGTCTGAGGGATTTTAGGTCTGGATGAAGGAACTGCGTTCATGTGAGGAAACACAAACACATGCTACAATTCAGCTCTGCTTGACAGGTACCTACAGCACTACACTGAAGGCAGGGGGTTAAAACCATGATAATAGCTAGGAAGCAGAACTGGGTAGCAACTGATTACATCAATCTGGATTACGTAATCAGATTCCAAAAATCAAGTACTCGTAATTAGAGTATATTACTTTTTCTAATGCTCATATTTAGATAGCAGTTACATTTCATCAATTTAATTTAATTTAGAGAAACCCTTGTTTAATGTAATGTTTAAAGCATTTTATGAGGTTGACATAAAAATGACCTATTTTCTTTCTCTGTGCCCTTTTATTTCAATATAGTATATTTGATGGTAAGTTTAATAGAAGCTAAATAAAAAAGCAATCTTAAAATAATTAGTAACACAGACTACAATTTGTAAGTAATCTACCCAGCTCTGCTAGGAAGCATGGGAAAGATCATACAATTAGTATGGTAAGAATATCTACATTAAAATCTAAAACCTTTTTGGATCTGAAGTGTTTGACACCTCCAAAAGTCAATTAAACCAAAGAATTAAGAAGGAAGTGTGTTGCTGTGGGTGAATGGGCTCTTACCCACAGTGCCGTGCAGGAGGCTGGGGAATTTGGACAGATCAGGCTCATCCTCATCCTCCTCGAGGTCGTTGAGGCTGTAGACATGTTGGAAATCCACGTCCAGCTCTCTGAAGTCTTTGGTGAGGACACCCGGCCGTGGGTGCAGGATGCCCCCAAGATTGGGCTTGGCCAGCTGCTGCCATTGGTGCAGAGTCACTGAGCCTGTGGACAATGGCAAGATGAAGTCAGTCAGTAAAATTATCTTTTATTATTATCTATTTAGACTAAAAAAGTTTAATAAAAAATCTTAGTTTACTTGAAACTGCTTATCCACTCATTCCTGCTGTGTCATATTTGTCTAGGCATCTAAATTATCAGCAAGATCAAAACTTATAATATAATATATGCATTCTGTTGCCTGACTAATAGTTTAGAAGGCATTTTTTAGTAATTCTAAAATGTTTTGTGGTTCATGTGTCTTTTTGTTGTAAATCTTTACTGATTTTTATAAAATAAATGTAAGAATAACTATCTTATACTCATTTTCTAACTGATATACCAGCTGAAGAGGACAAGGTATTTTTCAGGTATCTGGAAATAACTAACTATTCTTATTCATTTTTTAAGATTAAAATGTACTTGACTGCAGAAACTTAGGTTTACTTCATTATTCATACATAATCTTTTATAAAAATCACCATATAATATACAGTCAAACTGTCTGAATTATTCAGACACCATTTTTTATATATATATATTTTTTACTAGTGGGTGCAGGACACTGAAGTTCATTTATGTAGGTGAGGATAGCAAAATAAAGTAAACTGTGACATATTCTACCGAAAAATTCTTCATACGGTGGACTACCAGAAAAAATAATACAAATGTGGGACCAAAAATTATTCAGACACTTTGACCTGACCATGATTTGATAAAAAAAAAATATTATTATTGCTAATGCAAACTTTTTACACGAGACAAAATTAAGCATTGCTATGTAAGTGGTTAACCTAAATTGGTATGATCTAATTGTGTACTTAAATTTAACAGCTGACAGCTATTCAACCTAATTCATTACACACCTTTCTATCAAAGTTATCGGACATTATCAAGATGAATTTCTTCTGACACAGTTTAACTCTTCTTGTCATATTTTATTACTATTTTCTAAACTATAGTAAATAAACTATAATGTGATAATGTGAGAAATGTTGCAGGTGTCAGAATACATTTTGGTTTGACTGTAAGTATCAAATATGATACATCATTATTTGTTCATCTCTCATCTCATAATTTTACTCCAATGAATTATGTTTTGCCCCCACAATAAAAACTACAGAGCTTTGATCATAAACTAAGTGACAACTGATATTTATATGCATTTTATATAAGTAGTCTGCTATATTGTTATAAAGATCTCATATATGTAAAATACAAGCCATCAGAATTTAATTTAACTTCTTGACCATATGTGACCCTGGAGCACAAAACCAGTCTAAAGTCACACGGGTATATTTGTAGCGATAGCCAACAATACATTGTATGAGTTAAAATGATTGATTTTTATTTTATGCCAAAAATCATTAGGATATTAAGTAAAGATCATGTTCCATGAAGATATTTTTGTACATTTACTACTGTAAATATATCAAAACTTCATTTTTTATTAGTAATATGCATTGCTAAGAACTTCATTTGGACAACATTAAAGGTGATTTTCTCAGTATTTAGATTTTTTTGCACCCTCAGATTCCAGATTCAATAGTTGTATATCAGCCAAATATTGTCCGATCCTAACAAATATCCATACATCAATGGAAAGCTTATTTATTCAGCTTTCAGATGTTGAGTAAATCTCAATTTCGAAATAATTGACCATTATGACTGGTTTTATGGTCCAGGGTCACATATAAATATCAGCAACTGCACCAAATTGTATATTTTTGCTCAGTTTGGCTCCACTGAATAAAAATATCTGGCTTTACAGGGATAATAGTTGAAAAAAATTTTTTTTTAAATGTAATTTGACTTGATTTTTATTTGATTATTTATTCATTTTTTTATTTTAAATTGATATGTTGTGGTTTGGACAGCCATAATTGTAGAGTTGATCTAAACGTCCCTCTTTCATGACTTAAGCTACATGTGTGCGTATCTACTGACCCTCCAGCGGCTTGACTATCTGCAGCCGTTCAGGCAGGTACGAGCGGGAGGAGCCTGTGCCTGAGGAATGCGTGGAGGTGCCGGAGTAGTTGGTTCCTGTGGATGCGGCGCTGCCGTTTGGCGTCAGGAAGCCGCTAGAGCCGCCTCCACTGCCGCTGCTTCCACTCTGCAGGGCACGCAGTTTCCTTTCTCTCTCCACCTCGAAGAACGGCCGCTCTGACGTGTGGCTCTCCTGACGCTCTGAGAGAGACCGGAGCGCTTCCTCCAAGTCCTGCCCACCTGGTGTACCTGGCTGGCCCATGCGCTTCAACTCCAGTAACCTATGCAGGAAATATGTTATTATTCATTATTAATCGATTCATTCTTAACAGTCAGTCATTTTTGAGAACACTGACCCATGATCCTGTGTGTGCGTCGGAGGGGAGTGCTTATCCTCCATGTGGACACTAATATTGTCTGATTCATGATAACTGGTCCGTGGTGTACTGATTCGACTAGAGCGTAATGATGTAGGGCTCGAACCCGGAACCTGCGGAGAATGAATCTGGGAACGTAGCCGAGCCGCGTAATTGGCCACCTTCACGGTCTCAAATACCCGCAACGGATGATTCCTACGCAGAAAATTCAAGACGATCATGTCATGTTGCAGTCCCGGTTTATATAGTACATTTACATTCACATTTATATACATTATACACAAAACATGTTAAATAGGCTTTGAATAAAAAAATGTGACCCTCTCTGTGAAAACCCAGCTAAAGTTTTTTTTTTTTACATTTACTATTTTCTGCATAAAATCATCCTACATGTTGTAAAGAACACTCTATGAAAATATATTCTTTGTATCTTTAATATTGACCGAGTAAGGCCATGTCAAAGATTGAAATCATAGTGGAATTAATGCTTGTAATCAAACTTTGATGCTCGTTATCTCAGAATTAGATTTTTAGACTTTAGCCTGGTTTTCACAGAGAGGGTCACAAATAAATAAATACAAATCTGTATTTTTGTTTTGTTTCCCAGTAAAATATATAAAATTTAAAACAAAATATGTTTAGGCTACTTAAAATTCTAAATTATGTGTAGTAATCATTTATTTAAGGATGTATGACTTACTTTAATACTATAATATAAATAAATTCAAAATATATTTCTGTCCAAAGTTTGGGGTCAGTAAGATTTTCTGAAGTTTCTTATGCTCACCAAGGATGCATTTATTTGATAAAACATGCAGTAAAACAATAATATTGAAAAATATCATTACAATTTAAAATACTTTTTCTATTTTAGTATATTTTAAAATGTACTTTTGATTTTTGTGATGGCAAAGCCGCATAAAGAAATCATCCTTATATGCTGATTTGCTGCTAAAGAAATGTCTTATTATTATCAATATTCAAAACAGTGGTGCTGCTTAATTTTTTATTATTATAAATTGTGATATTTTTTTTATTAGAATGATCAATAGCAATGTTGAAAGAAAAGGATTTATTTTAAGTAGAAAACTTTTAAAACATTATAATTATATTTACTGTTATTTTTGATCAACTTAATGTGTCTTTGCCGAATAAAATGTTTAATTTCTTTAAAAAAAACGAACTGATCTCAAACTTTTGAACAGTTCTTTATACCCTTCTGAAAATCTTACACACTTAATATATGTTTTAATTAGTTGTAAATATATTTTTTTACAGATCTTTAGATCTCAGTTTTACAGATCTTTAGATATTTTTAATGTAA
The DNA here is from genome assembly GCA_027422405.1 of Ptychobarbus kaznakovi. Classification (NCBI taxonomy): domain Eukaryota; kingdom Metazoa; phylum Chordata; class Actinopteri; order Cypriniformes; family Cyprinidae; genus Ptychobarbus; species Ptychobarbus kaznakovi. Next base: position 15,299,096 of record CM049795.1, on the reverse strand, counting down.
AACAGAACAGAAAATGCTGATTACTTTTTTTGGCAGTATATGAGCAGCTGTTAAATGTACTAACTTGTACTCAGTGGGTGCTGGGCTGTCTAGGCCTTTCCGGAAGGTTCCTTCAATCTCAGCTGCGAGTGAATCCATCGGGACGACCGCTGCCAGGGTGCTATACCGCTGCACGGTGCTGTTGGGCAGACTCTTATTGCGCAGGTTCTTAATGTCCTCTCTGGCCTCATGGAGCATGTCTTCACATTCAGAGTGCCTCTCCTGCAGTTCCTTCAGCTGCCACCAGATGAAGACAGAACATCTTCCATTAGCACTCCAAGCACAAAGCCATTCATTGAAAAGGAGGCAAATTGTGATATTGTGAGATCGTACCTCTGTTTTTAGCTGTGACTGGGATTCCCGGGAAGCATTCAGATGTTGCGTTAACTCCTCGTTCTCAGCAGTGAGCTGAATTTGGAAGTAAAAATAAAGTAGTATAAAAATGTATTCCTTAAATACTGTGAAACTGAGTAGGCATGTGAGTGTTTGTGTGTCTAACCCCTTTGCAGCGCTGCTCCAGGTCGACAATCTGTCCCAGGAGGGTACTAATCTCCTCTTGTTGTCTTAGCGAATCTTCCACCTTCAGGGCTAATTCATCTGACAGAGATACCACCTGTTTATTTGATGTAGCTGGTGAGAGAGAAAAGCAGAGGACACTTTAGTCTGTTATCACGAAAACTTATTTGAGATACTTAAAGAAGGGCATCATCGGTGATTTACTCACTGAGTTCGTCCACACACACAATCATAAGCCGTTGCTCTTGTTCCTCATAATTGTTGGTCTCAAATGTCAACTCGTTGGCCTAAAAAAGAGTGATGGGTGTGAAAATGTGGAACTAGTTGTAGCACAGCATTTTGATATTTTTTTGTGAATGCATGCATGCATTTAAACACACCTCTGTGCGCAGTTTGGAGTTCTCCTCTTCTAAAACCTTGAGTTTTTGTTGCAACAAGTCATAATTGACGTAGTTGCTGAGAGATGAAGACGAATCACTCTGTATAAGTCTGAAGAAGGATGAAACACTTATCAGTATGGCAGAATTAAGTAGTTGATCACTCTGTGTGTGTGTGTGTGTGTGTGTGTGTGTGTGTGTGTGTGTGTGTGTGTGTGTGTGTGTGTGTGTGTGTGTGTGTGTGTGAGAGAAACTCACAGCGTTTCTGAGGCATGCTCTATATCTTCTGTGCTGGCATAGAAGTGCAGGAGATCATCTCTCATGGAGAGCTCATGACGCAGCTGGGCAATCTGTAAGAACAGACCCAGAGTCAGCGTTAGAATCCATATAACGCAAAACACTGAGTGCATCAACATCTATTATAGCATTAAGAAGGACACTGTTAGTAAACACTATATACAGTATATGCATATCAACATTTTATATATTATAAACATAATATATCAACATCTTTCATTAAAATGCTTCAGACAGACAGACAGACAGATAGACAGATAGACAGCATACCATCAGCTTACATATTTGAAATGACCGTAAATAATGACTAGATAAATAGATAGATAAAGATTCCTATTCTTTTTTAAACAAGCGAAAACTTTTTTTTTTTTTGCAATAATCACCTCTTCCTTGGTGATTTCCATCTGTTCATCCAGTAGTTTGTTGCGTTCAGTCAGGGCTTTATTCTGCTTGAGCAGTGATTGGCCAATCCGGGCTGCCAGTTCCAGATCACGCTCTTTCTGCGGAGGAAGACGAGCAGGACTTTTATTATGTCATCACTGAAGCATCAATGGAAGGAGAGTGGCATCTTTTATGCTAACTAGTTTGTTTGGAATGGTCTCTCTCACCTCCTCAAGCAGATGTGTAACTGCCTCAATGTCGCGATACGTTTTTGTGATTTGACCAACTCTCTCTGAACACAGCACTGCGGAGGAAAAAAAGAAATTGAAAGGAGGAACGTGAGAAAGAGGCTGATGAAAGTTGGCTAACGGGCTCATGAAACAAAATAAAAATGGGAGTATATATCAGAATAATGTCACTGTATGTGTCCAAAAAACAACTCCTCTGATGAAGAATCGTTTATACACGTGTGATCTGTGCAGAAATACATTATACAGCACTGCAGAGTCAATGTGACCCAACCATGACTAGACAATTAAACAAGAACAAGAGCCTCTTAGCCGCCTGATCCTCATTAACGGTTAATTCTCTCATTTTCATCCCTACTCATAAATACTGCTCAGGCCTGCATTTACAAACCCCTTCCAGACCAGTGATTCACATCAGAGAGACTTCCAGCAAGTAGCAGGGGGTACGTTTTCCTTTTATGAAAAATTATATCTAAATAAATGAATAAAAACTTAAATATAAAAACTATTAAAATAAAAAAAATATTCACTTGATTTTACACATGTAATATCCTATTAATGCCTTTAAAATTATTTTCTTCTGTGTCATGTTTGACAAATATTTAGACTTTTATTAAAAACAAAACAAAAGTGCTGATCAAAATTTCTGCAGAATATGAATAGCTTTTTCAGTTTCCAGAGGGTACTTTAAAAAAATATATATTAAAATATAACACTATAAATAGATACATATAAATAAGACTTAATAAAATTAAGATTTTTTTTCATTACAATTTTTTTATTAGTCCTATTTGAAGGAAAGAAACCAAAATAATTAAAATTACAAATAAATGTACATGACATTCAGTTAAAACAAACAATGGCATTGATTATGGTGCTACTGTCAAATATGTATACTGCTTTCTATTTTATTATTTCTGTTTTTTCAATAATATATGCAAAGTACTACCCTCTACATAAGTGCATAATATTTTTCTGCTGTTTTCAGCACAGGTATTTTCACTTGGTTGGTCCTTGCCTTTCCCTGAGGCATAATCAGATATCAGAATGAGACGTGTTTGACTTTGCTAAAATAAGAGCTTGGCAGCGTTTCCCTGCTCTGAAAATGGCATCTTAGCTCTACATTAATAAAGCTCTAAATTAATAAAGCTCTAAATGTACTGCAAAAATGGCTAAATGCAACAAATGAAACACAACCGACCATACTACCGTACACAGTCTGGAGAGCAAATCAAAAAGGCTTATTAACTTTTTGAAAATCATTTGCTGTTGACTGTGTGTTCAATGAAACTCCATAGCATTTTGAAAACCATCAAGAATCTTATAAAAACAAAATAAGAAACAAGCAAAAATACAAACTAAATATAATTAAATACAGGTTTGCTTGGAATGAAGAAACTCAAACCACAGTGTGTTTTGGCTGCTGTGAACACGAAACCACTGAAATTCAAGACATTCAGAAACTGAAACTGTCATTTCTGTTTACTTTCTAACACAATAAAACGATTGTATTATTGATGTCCAGCATCAAATCTGAACCCTGAAGCAAAACCAGAGTGGTACACAATGATTAGTGTCAGCATGTGTCCTTTCATTCATTCCTGGCCAGTGACAGAGCCGCTGCTCAATCTGCTCACCTGTCCCGAAAGAGTTCAGTTCTGCTGTGATTGACATCACTGAGAGAATTAAGGACATTAAGACAGTAGACTGCACTACGTGAAACTGGACTGAGCTTCTGCGGGCAGGATAAAGAGACTGGACAGATTAAAGTGATTTAGCTCTTGTGGAGAGCAAAAAGACGGGCAATGAATCCAATATCCTTCAATGGACTAAGCAGGAAAGGAAAGATTAGACTAGACTAGATACAGAAATAGTACATCAATTGTTGAAACAAACAAATGACCTTGATATATACATACATACACACACACACACTACACACACATATATATATATATACACACACACACTCACATCTATACTCCATATTTTAGACATACACTTCAACAAGGTCAAAACCATCATTCCATCATTATGACAAAAAACAAATGATGCAAGTACAAAGAGACAGTAACCACATGTTGGAGGTGAATCAGTAAAGACAGCCTCTTCAGCAGATGATAATGAGGATTGATTGACATGCAGTTCATGCCCAATACCCTCTTCAGCAAATAAAGACCTTCACTCTTTCTCTCCTCCTGCATCACAGCATGCGGCTCTTTCTCTACGAATAACTCCTCTCTCACACACCGTTAGTCTGCTTATCTTTCTCTGTTACCTTGCACCAGCTCCCTGCACAGTCCCTCAGTGTCGGGTTCGTCTTCATCCTCTGATTCTTCATCATCTTCATCATGGCTGGTGCTGCTGTCTCTTTCATTCTCATCCATTCCCGAACTGCTCCACACCTCCATTTCTGAACTCATGCTGTGTTGTGTGTGTCTGCCCTGCAATGCGGTCTGTCTCAAGTCTCTCTCTCTCCACAGACTGTGCCAGGCTTATTTATGACACGACCCGTCTGTCTGCTGCCAGGCACCGCTGCTGAGCCCTAGGCTTTCTGCTCACTAATGCTGCTGTAAGCTCCCAGACTGCACATGCTGACGCTGTTACTGAGTCTTCTGAGAGTGTGTCACTGCAGCTCACACTCACCTGGCTGTTCTGAGCCACAGGAAGAGATCAACTCTGAGAGGAGGAGAGGGGACGACGGCTGAGGGAAATTTAGGGGGATACATGAAAGACCAGGGGATTTGTGTGTGTTACTGTAGTCATTTGGGGTTTTAGATCAAGTCTATCTATGAGTCAGTTTTGCTGATTTGATTTGAAACAGCTTGGGTTATTGTGCAGATGGAACACCCCCCCAATTCAAACACAATATGGTACTTTCCAGATTAATGTCATAATACTGCTGCAGCACAACAGACACACACTTCCACAAGCACAGGACCACAAGTATTGTTATTGTTAATAAAATCAAATCTAAGTATTTCATGGGGGGAAAACATTTTTTAACTAACTGAATTAAGTTTAAGCTGAAAATTACTAAAACTAAAAAAAAATATGAGAAAAACATGAAAACCTAAAATTAAAATAAAAACAGATTTTTTTATATGATATAAAAATGTTTTATACAATATAAATAAAATTTTGAAATTTAAAAACTAAATATTACTATATAAATAGCAGTGTTGTCAGTATCAGTGTTGTTATTGCTATTTAAAACAAAAACTATTAAAATTGTTTTTGGTAATTGTAATAAAGCTGAAATAAAGTAAAATATCCATTTTAGATAAAAACTTCAACAAAAATTATTTGGTAACTAACTGAAATAACATTACGTTAAAGCAGTAAAAATATTCAAACTGAAATAAAAATAAATATGGAAATAGTAAAAATATAAACGAATGTATTTAAAGTATAATGTATATAAAGTTTTATATAATAAAATAAGAACATTGGAACATTATTAAATGCTATAATAGTAAATAAATAGATATAGCTGCATATATATAAAGGAGGAGGGTAAAATAAAACTAGTCTACAACTATCTGAACCCTAGTCTGTTTAAATTAACATGCTTGGTTTAGCAAAATATGGTTTTAGTGACATTTTTCTGAATGTAAGATAATGTTAGGATCGTGTTTTGTCTGAATGAACCTATTCATAAACCATAACAACATTTGAGGGAATATGTTAGACTGTATGTAGATTGTGTATAAAATTAAAACCTAGCATTTTTTTAAGTGTAATGTTTAGTACATGTGTCGAAAGCACATTTTATTTTTAATAGCACTGTAAATCATTTAACTTTTCTTTATTAACTGGATAAATCAACATTTGCCACCTAAATTAAGATAATTTAAAACGATTTATTTTATGAGTAAATAGACATTTAAAAAGTGGCATTAGAAGTCAATATATTGTTTGTTTCATTATAAAATAATTGCACATAATCTGATGACTGACTACAGTCCAAAAAAATCAATCTATTTTGCATTCAAGTTAATCTGTGCAGCCTCAAAATCATACATGGGTCGAATATAAAGCCACATCTTTAGTCTTTCTTAGTCTTCTCTCTTGTAAAAGATTCTGCTTTCTGCAAAGATTCTGAAGGGGTCTATCAAATATTGAACTACATTTTAAATTTTTAATTCCAGGTCACATCGCCACACGATGTGATAAAATCTGACCTACAAAACACTGGGACTTCTTCCAATGAGAGCTCAAAAAGACTAGGCAGAATGAGAAACAAGGACAAAAAATAATACAAATGAAATCTCTGATGGAGTGCATACGAGTACATGTTGAGATATGTAGGCTAGAAATAACAGCTGTGTTTGGGCTACAGCACACGGAAAGAGATCAGCGCAGGTATGAGAACATGCCAAGCGGATTAGAACTAAATTAGCACCACTGTAAGTCAATCAGAGCAGACACACAGCGATCTGTTCCCTTTTTCCATCACTTCAAAACTGCTAAAAAAACTCTGGCTGATCACACTGACGTTAATGTTTGAGGGTCAGTCAAATGTTTAAAATATGTTTCTCCGAGGCTGCATTTATCTGATCCAAAATCTCACTAATATTGTGAAATATTATTAAAATAAAAAATATATTTTCTATTTGATATCTTTTTAATGGTAATATATTAATGTGATGATTTTTCAGCATCATTACTCCAGTCTTCAGTGTTACATGATCTTTCAGAAATTACTCTAATATGCTGATTTGCTGCTCATAAAACATGTATTATTATTATCAATGTCGAAAAAAAAATCAGAACTCTTAATTAGAAAGTTTAAAAGAACAGCATTTTCATACTTTGTAACATTGTAAATGACTTGACTGTAACTTTTGATCCGTTAAATGCATCCTTGCCAAATGAAAGCATTAATTTCTATATAAAGTATCAATTTTATTAATAAACAAATGACTGACTCTTTGAACGGTAGTGTATATCTACTGTAAGTTACTGCCTTTATTTAGTCCTGCAGGTTTTTGTGGTCAATCATTGATAGTTTTATGATGCCAGAATATCACAGCCATGAAACAAACTTTAATGACGTTTTTTATCCTGTTAAAGGTACAGTAGGCGATTCCAGAGAGGCTAGCAATAGCAAGCTAGATTATGAAAGCATAAGAACCCACCCTCTCTGCATAATCATTCTCCAAATCCACACCTCCTCCAAAACACATGAACACGCACCACTGTAAAACAAAAAGTTGAGCAAACTTAAACATTTAAGGCAACCAGCTGCAGCAGATTTTTGAGTTCTCTCAACTTTTTGTTGTATAAACTTAAAACAGAAAGTTGAGAGAACTCAAAAATCAGCTGAAGCTGGTTGCCTTAAATTTCTAAGTTTGCTCAACTTTGTTTTTACAGTGAGAGACAGACCAGAGGCTAACCAGCAACACTGAATGCAATGCTTCTGATATCTAAACGTCAGATTACCTCATGTCTCATTCACCGGTGAGGAAACATTACAGTACAAAGCGCATCTTATCTACATATCATGTCTGTGTGAAAAATATATGCAAATACATACAATGACAGGCAGGTAGGACAGCCTATCATAGCCCTTCGACATAGAGATATGATTTGATGAACATTTTATGGTCCTGCGCCTGCCTATACACCTACACCTATAAATACATTTAGACCACTTAACTGAGTGAATGCTATTGGGTTGTGAAGAGACTTTCAACCAGCATAACAAAAAATGTGTTTGAACCAAATCACTTTAAATCTTAAGAAACACCTATTAGAGAATCCATAAGCACACTCCCTAAGTTAAGCCAATCTGAACAACAGATAGATACTGCAGGGCTGGTGTAAAGGTCAGAGCGGCTGACTGTCTGCCAGGCCATAGAGAAGCCACTGAGACAGCAGAACGTCTCATTATCCTTAAGCAGCGAGGAGCTAATCCTCTTGATGGCATTTACATCTGTGCTCCGTGAGGAAGGGAACAGCATTGCTCTCTGGCAGGGTCAACAGTGGCACTCGAGCCTGTACTGCCACGTTCTCATATAGACTTTTATTTGATATGATACATGTTGCTTCCTAAATTAAATAACCAGCTTTAAAAGAGTGGTGCAGGTTAACTCAAACGTTCAGGGAAAAATGTTTTTAAATAAAGGCTGAAAGAGTTGTCAGAAGGTTGTGGTGACATTAAAATCATGCGACCATGGTTTGTTTAGGTTTTTACTTCTGCCGATTGTATTTAGAATTCAATGTTCATAAACGTTGCATTCATTTGTGAAGCAGTTATACTAGTTTTTGTTGAATTAGATTTTATTTTTGATAGTTTGTTGCTTTTATGTTAATTGTAGTTCAATTTTTTGTCATTTTTGTTTGTGTTTTTGTCACTTTTATTAGTTTTTGTTGTTTTAAAATATATCCGTTAATTTAGTACATCAAGTTAAACTACATGAAAATAAGAAACATTGCCTTGTAAACTATAGCTGAAATCAAATCAAATGAATAGCATGTAAAATAATAAAATACGTTTAGATTTATTTTACTTCAGTTAACATTTATTTTATTTCAAGAGACAAATGTACATTTTATGGTTTTAGTTTTACCGTGTTGTGAAGAAAAATACATTATCTTGTAATGAAGCCAAAATTGAATGGCTCAAATCATCAATTGTGGACTCTAGTAAAAAGTAATATATTTATTTATTAGTATAGTTGAAATCTATTAACATATTTACTGGAATATCGCTCGAGACTTATTTGGAGTACTACTTGTGCACAATGCATATTTCTTAATATTAAGTCTAAATGTGTTTTAATTTCACTATTGATGAGTACTGTATAATTTTTTTATAATATCAGTCTCTAAATATCGGCAAGATTTTTAAAGCGTACCTGAAGTATAGTTCCACTTTAGCAAAATCAAATACACTTCAGTATGTCTTTAGTTGGGCTTCAGCACTATTCCACAACACTATATATATATATATATATATATATCACTCCCAAGCTTTTTCAAATGGTTGGATAGTTGGACAGAAAGCAGTACGTAGTAAAAGAGAACGGTGTGGACTCACAGAAGTACTTGAGTGTCTCGTCGATCTGCTCCTGTGTAAGTTCAAGAGCAGCCTCTGGTGGCAGCAGAGGTGTGTGCAGCCAGTCGTCATGCTCGTACCCAAACACATTGTCCGCCCGCAGAGTGTATTTGGGCAATCCTTCTGTAAGCAAGCTGACGATCTCCACCTCTGGCAGATCCACACTGGAGCACAGGTCTGTGTGTGATACACAGAAAGAGAACCATTCACTGTCCATTCACCACTCACATAATCTGAAAGTATCTAATTATCAAGTTGCATCATTTAGAAGCCAAAATTCATTGATTGATGATACACATATAATGCCTGGGCCCTGACAGAGAAATTCAAATCTCACAGTGTGAACATTAATTCAGCAGCAGCTACAATATGATATGTCTTTTGAGTTAAAAAGCCAGATTTATGGTATTAGTCAGTCAGTTATTAATTTAAACGGTTAGGTTTAAATTACTGGTAGTTGCGAAAGAATGATTTAAAAATCATATTTGAGAATTGAATGTTATTAATAAATCTACAGCGCACACTCTGAGCTTTTAGGATGGAGTATAATTAGAAAGTAGCACACATATAGGTACTTCCTAAGATAACATGGTTTGTTCCAGCTTTCCTGCCTTTGTCTGCTCTCTGTTCTGCTGTGAAGGTAACACAACAAACTCATATCAGTGAACTGCAGGTGGTAAAGAACAAATGTTGAAGACTACATGTGAACAATGTAGTATTACCCTCACTTAGCAAATGTAGGCAGTTTAAAATAAAAAAAACTACAACCCCAATTCCAGAGAAGTTGGGACGTTTTGTAAAATGCACTAAAATCAAGAATCTGTGATTTGTTCATTCTCGTTAACTTTTATTTAATTGATAAAAGTACAAAGGAAAAGATTTCCAAAGTTTTCACTGACCAACGTAAATGTATTTTGTAAATATGAACAAATTTTGATTTTGATAGCTACAACACACTCCAAAAAAGTTGGGACAGAGGCATGTTTAACACTGTGTCACATCAACGGTCCTTTTAATTACAATGTTTCATTTAGAAATCGAGGATACTAATAGTTAAAGTTCTGCAAGCATAATGTTTGTCCAATCTCGCTGGATACAAGACTTCCGATGCTCAGCGGTCTGTGATTGTTTTTGTCTGATTCTCCTTTTCATGATGAGCCATGCATTTTCAATAGGAGACGGATCTGCTGGCCAGTCTAACACATTCACTCAGTCTTCGAAACCACGCTGTTGTAGCACATGCAGAATGAGAGCTGGCATTGTCTTGATATAATAACCATGGACTTCCCATGAAAGACTTCATCTTGATGGCAGTATATGTCTCTGTACAATCTCAGTATATGCCTCCATGTCAATAGTACCTTCGCACATATGCTAGTCACCCATGCTGTTTGCTTTTGCTTCTGTCGCTAATGAAAGTCTGGATGGTCCTTTTGGTCTTCGGGACTGAGAACTCACCATCCATTTATCCCAGAACCAGGTTGAAATGTGGACTCGTCTTTTTGACTATCTGAGATGAGCTCTGGCCCAGAGAACCCAGCAGCATTGCTTTAAAGAATTGATGTATAGCTTTCTCCTCGAGTAACAGAGATTCATGTTGCATGTATTGATGCAGCAGCAGACTGTGGTAAATGACAGCAGTTTCTGAAGTACTCCTGAGCCCATGTGGCTATATTTAACACTCCAGCATGACGGTTTCTTATGCAATGCCATCTGAGGTCAAGCTCATTCAGGTTTCCCGCCTTGCCCTGCATGTACTGTGATTTCTCTGGATTCCCTGAATCTTTTCACAATATTATGTATGGTACGTCTTGAATTTCTTCTCCCGTGAGACATTTTTGACAAAGTGATGAAAAGTCATGATCCACTTTGCTTGCAAGACTGAGATGCTAAAGACCCAAACATGATGCCTTGATCTATTACTAATTCAACTGCTTACTGTGAACTGTTTCAACACAGTTTAACATGGATATTCTATAGCCTTTTCACTTTTATTTTGCCTCTGTCCCAACTTTTTTGGAGTGTGTTGCAGCCATCAAAATCAAAATTGTTCATATTTACAAAATACATTTTTGTTGGTCAGTGAAATCTTTGGAAATCTTTGTACTTTTGTCAATTAAATAAAAGTTAAAGAGAATGAACAAATCAGATTCTTGATTTTATTTCATTTTCCAAAAGTCTTCTCTGATGAAAAATGTCTTACAAACACTTCTCTGGAATTGGGGTTGTACCAACGGATGTTTGAGAAAGAGCACAAAGTACTGTTTAGGCTAGTATAGACTTGTAGGGAGCATTTAATTGGACAAATTAACTTAATGCAAGATGAGTTACCCGTATTTTTGGTCCCAGTTAATACACACTGCAGCTTTAAGGGATAGTTCACCCAAACATAAAAATATATATTAGAAAGAGTTATATAAAAATAAAATGTCCTGGCTCTTCCGAGCTTTATAATGGCAGTGAATGGGTTTTCATATTCAGTAGTCCAATAGAAGTCCAATAAAGTACATCCATTCATCATAAAAAGTGTATTTTTGGGTGTACCACATATTTAAGTGTTTGGGGTTCTCTATTAAAAAAGTAATATATTTAAAATACATTTATTTCATTCTAAATATAGTTCAAATCTATTAACATATTTACTGACATATTGCTCAAGAATAACTGATAAAATAATTATATTTAAACTTTATTTGGAGTACTACTTGTGCACAATTTCTTAATATTAAGCCGAAAATGTGTTTTAATCACTATCGATGAGGATTGTATGAAGTACACTTACAATAGTTTCACTTCAGCACAATCAAATACACTTACGTTTATCTTTAGTTGGACTTCAGCACTACTTCCGCACAATAAAAGTACATTAAGCACAGCATTAGCTGTTCCAATTTAGCAGAATTTAAGTATACAATCTTAGAATACCAAAAATACATCTGCAGGGTATTATTAAGTAAAGTACATAACGATGTAAATGCAGAGGTGGGTAGTGACGAGTTACATTTACTTCGTTACATTTACTTGAGTCAATTTGGGGTAACTAATACTTTTAGAGTATCTTTAAAAAATGGGTACTTTTACTCTTACTCAAGTACATTTTTTGTGAAAAGGTGGTACTTTTACTTAGTTACTGTGGGCAACGCTCCTCTCGTTACTTTATCTTAATGCAATACAAGTTAAAAATGCTTCAATTTATTCCAAACGCACCGTCTACTTTTCTCTGGGCAATGAGCGATGCCCATTCGCTCTGCCCACCTCTGTGTAAATGTATACTTAGCATGAAATAAATGTATTTCAAATACATTTTAGTATATTTATTTTTCCAGTCTTCAGTGTCACATGATCCGTCAGAAATCATTCTGATTTGCTGCTCAATAAATATTTCTTATCATCAATGGTAAAAACAGTTGTGCTGCTTAATCTTTAAGTTTAAAAGAGCAGCATTTATTTGAAATATAAATCTTTTGTAACATTTTAAATGTCTTTAACTGTTACTTTTAAATCAATTTGCTGCATCCTCGCTAATTTTTTTTTTACAACAGAACATCTTAAATCTTAGCTTTCTAAATCTTTCAACATGATTGATTGATTTGAGGTATTAATCAGCTCACACACACACTGTTACAAATCAGCAACTGTACCTGTGAGAGTAGAGACATCATGGAAGCCCTGTGCCGGCAGAGGATCCTCCCTCAGATTCCCAGGAGTGAGGCAGATCTCCTGAGCGAGGGTCCCGCATCCCTCTCCATGCTCTCCATTGCTGATGAGGGGCCCTGGGGTCTCCAGGGAGGGCTGAGAGAGGCACGCAGGAGGAGAAGAGGCAGAATCAGAGGAGTGAGACAGTGTGACAGGCCTGCTGGGGTTCAGGGTGATGGATGCTTGAGGCTTTCAGCAGACTGATGCTGGATCAGAGAATGGGTGCAGAACAGACAGACACACGTCCTCATTTGACCTAGCCGGGACAGAAAGAAAGAGAGTGATGCACACCGATATTAAAAAACTGAATGTACAGTGAGAAAAGAGCTTATTGTGTACTCCTCTATCAGTATCTCTAGACGTATGAACACAATGATGCTCAGCATTCAGACTGTGTTCACTGAAAGCAGGCCATTGATTGTATTGTGCTACTGATGTGAAACTAGATAGGCCCTCACGTAACTACAGCAGTGTTACTTTCAGCTTGATGTCTTCCAGTGAAAATGTCTATCAGATCCAGTATTAAATGTCGTGATGCACGTTTCAATAATTCAGCTAGTGGCATATAAAATCATGCATGACTTTTGAGCCATGAGGTTTTTGGAAGCAAAGACCCTGTGGTGAGAATACAGTATATCACATGTTTAATATGATATTTGGATACAAGATGTGTTATTATGCTAAAATATAATTATACCATAACATTGCTTTGGTAAGCTCATGCTCTTTTGTTTACTGTTGTTTTGTCATATATAGATTAACAGAACATCCAATAGGAATGAACTAGAGATTTTTGTAAACAGTGAACAGATTTTTTAGCAAAATGTAATGTCTACTTCTAGAAATAAAATAAAATTGGAAAAATTTACTTCTAGAAATAAAATAAATAAATACAATTCTAATATACAATAATAAAAATGTTATGTGCGACAAGTGGTCAAATTACCAAGCATTTTTAGCTGCCATTTTTCAGCAAAGAAATGGTTAAATCACACAAACACTTGACAAACACTGCTCTAAAAAGAAACCATGAATCAGAACTGGACTAACACACAATATAAAAAGATAAGCCTCATTTGAACATGTTTACAGCTGATAAGATTTATCAGAGATACAAAACAATAATTCAACAATAATTGTTCTATAATAGCTTTAAATTGAGCTTTTTTACCTCTAAGCTTGTAAGAAACGTAAACCTTTGTTGGTCACAGAGCATATTTTCTGCAAATCCAATGGAAAAATCCTATTTGTGAAAATACGTCACTCTATACAAAGTTTGCATTCCAAAATAAATTTGAAGACTGTATTTGATTTTGGTGTTAAAATGTTGACCCAGGTCTTAAGTCACTCTTACTTTCAGCCAGAGTCTGTGGACTAGCTCAAGGTGACTGTAGAAAATACCGGACTCACTGCCAACCAAACTCCATCTGGAGGTGCCTACGTGTGTCCTTTCACATAGCCTCTATGGCTCTCCTCGTCTCAGGGAAGAGAGAGAGAGAGAGAGAGAGAGAGAGAGAGAGAGAGAGAGAGAGAGAGAGAGAGAGAGAGAGAGAGAGAGAGAGAGAGAGAGATAAAACAAGAGAAAGTGGGGGAGAGAGACAGGCGGAACAAAGAAAGTCATTTTTTCAACCTATCAGAACAGACACACTTGAATTACGGCTTATGTCTGGAGGAGGGGCAAGTTCAATGTTCAGAAAGAATGTGTTTGGCTGAATGCAACACACTCTGAACCCGTCGTCTCCTAGGAGACCTGAGGACTGTGAACGTGCGGCTTGGTCACATGATGCATCCGTCAGTGGGCTTTTATGAGCAAGGGCTCATGCAAACACGTACACACGGACATCTATATGCATACAATAACTTGTTTTTCAAAGTTTAAAATGTCCATATAGTGTCAAATGCTCTCAACAGTTATTACAAAGACCATTTCTACATGAAATTGAGCCTAATCCACTTTTATTCGGTTCTTTCTGCTTCATTCAACAGACCACACTTTAACTAAAAGTCACAAAACATTTATTTCCATCAAAATCATGCCACTTTCCTGCTAAGATCCTCATTATGCACAGTTTTTCTTGATAAAGCATGTCAAGGTTAATGCAGTTGTCCTTTACAGTAAATAGATTAGTTGACTGATATGAGTTTTTCAATGGCCAATGTTAATGGCAGTATCTCAAGGTGGCAGCCAACTAATACGCCAGTATTTCGATAAATCAATTTAACGATCGTAAATAAGACAAAACCCCACAATATTTATTCAAAATTAATTAAAATAAAATATTTGAATAACAATAAGTGCCCAAGTGCCCTGACAATAAAGTTTGACCCTATTTTTGAATAATTTGCCCAAATAAATCTCTTTAAAATGATCCAGATGGCAAAAGTTGACAGCTAAGGCGGTAAAAATAGACCTATCTGAAAATTGCATGTACATTTACCAGACGCTTTTATCCAAAGCGACTTACAGTGCATTCAGGCTTTACATTTGTATTGTCAGTATGTGTGTTCCCTGGGAATCGAACCCACAACCTTTTGCACTGCTCTACCACTGAGCCACAGGAACACCTGTGTATTATGCAGGCTATTGATAGATTTTGCAACTGGCGTATGGGGGAACAAATGCTTTTGGCAATATACTAAGCAAGCATCTTCTAATGCCAAAATCAAAATAGGTCAAATATCAACCAACATGGCATACCAATATCTAAGATGGTCAAAAAATGAGTCATCATATTGAGAGTCATCAAATATGAGAATATCTCTAAAAAATATGAGTCATCGATCAGCGGAAGGAAATGCATCAAGGAAAACAAGGAACTACAAGCTCAATTTTGGTAAAATACTGGCAGTTACAAGAATGTTTCCTCTAATTTGCAACACCTAGATAAGGTAGGTTGATTGCTGGCAATAAACCATGGCAGACCAAAAAAGGTGTGGTTGGATACAGATATAATGAGAACAATAAGGCAGCCTGCACAAATCAGATTAAATTACGATTTTGAAAGATACGTCCGTCAAGAACTATTAGCCCACTTTCATCCTGCAGAGATGCAGAAAATTTAAAATGCACAAAGGAATCATCCATTACCTTCTGCTTGATAATCCACAACCTTTAAAGAGAACAGCTTTCATTTTCCAAATATGTTTCGCAGTCTTAAGTTATGTAATGATGCCGGCTCTCAGCAGCAATATCAGGTGTTTCTAAAAGAGATCTAACGGAGAACCTCTGTCTCTGCCCCTCAGGTAGAGATAGATATGTTTCTCCTATCACTGCTGTATCTGATCATGTGTGCCGACTGTACAAACAATCCCCATTGCCTACGAGCAGTCCTGCACACTTTCTACGAATAAACATGACAAACAAATCATAAACGCACAACAGCCTCCAATTCTGAGCTGAATTAATACGATTATGAGCTCAGTATACAATAAATAAAACACTGATGATGCAATATGCAGTTGAAAATAGCACTGTTGTTGAAACCTGTTGTTCCAAACCAGTAAGCTATAATTTTCCAGAAAAGCTGAAATAGTTCAACAGAGTCTTTGCAGGTTTAAAGATAAATTTAGGTCAACATGTAAGTCTTTTTTCAATTAGTTTTTCACAAAACTTCAGTGTTTGAAAATACAACTTCCATTCATTTTTAATTCATTCTACAAAACTAAATAAATTACAAATGTAATTTGTCTTGTTTTCTAGTGCAAATGTCTAGGATTCTTGATTCGGGAAAATGCATTTACTTGAGAAGACAATAAGTCTTTTTGATTGATTAAATTGTTTAAAATTAAGTTATTTTTTGATTAAACCAAGGACAGATATCTTCGAATGGGCTCCAAAACTCAATTTTCATACCCCACTGATAGATATTTGCTCTTGTTTTAAGCATGAACATGTCGTTTTGTGACTTCATCTTCATTTTGCATCTGAAGCAAATGTATCTTTAATAAAGGAAGTTTAGATATTTGCAATGGAAAACAAAATCCTGATGAAGAGATTCATTTGTTGCAGTGCATGCAACATTCAATGCCATGGCTTCATGGATTTAAGACATTCTGTTCCAATTTAAGGCCTTTTTAAGGCAAATTAAGACTTTTTAAGACCTGCAGAAACTCTGTTGAAGCTTGATGTAATATATATTTTTGAGAGCCAAATGAGACTTTAGAAAAAATGTAGATAATTAAATGTGAGCGCAAAAATGATCACAATAAGGTTTATTTGTTTGAGAGCAAACTTTTCACACAGCTCTGAAGTCCATCTGGCTCAGAGTCATGAATATAACATCACCTCTATCTGCCCTTTCCCTCCCACGTGTGGTTTGTTCGTTGTTGTTTTTTTTACCTCATTGTAAATCATACCTCACAAAGAGTGGACTGGGTGCATGTTACACATTAACCCGAGGACATGAATAAAACAACACTTCCTGTGTGCTGATTCTGAACCGATGCACTTTCCTGAACTATGCAGATCAAATTACAAGCTATGGCTCAATCAAAGCTCTACCTCTAAACTTTTTAATTCATAAAGATGATGATAATGATATGAGATCTGAAATTATACAGTAGCAAGAAAGCGAAAACGTGATATGTGCTGTAAGTTGGGAAGGGATATTTGTTTAAGAGGTCAAAGTTACGCTCATTTATCTAATGACATCAGTGTTTATTAAGGTGATCAGCTGATCTGCTTGGCTTTCACTCTTGCCAACAAGCAGGAAAGAAAGAAATATAGTATTCCAGATCAATTCTGCTTTTAGTGAATTTGGATAAACTGAGCTATAGTGGATAACGTTAATGTAGCAACTTCTACAAATAACTATTTCTATTGCAATATATTTTAAAATATACTTTATTCCTGTGATGACAAAGCTGAATTTGCCAGTCATTACCGCAGACTCATGATCCTTCATTCTAATATGCTGATTTGCTGCTGAAGAAACATTTATAATTATGATCAATGTTATAAACAGTTGTGCTGCCATGATACAGGGTTACATGATTCTTTGACTAAGAGAAAGTTTAAAAGAGCAGCATTTACTTGAACTAGAAATCTTTTGTAACAATGCAAAAGTCTTTACTGTCACTTTTGATCAATTGAATCCATCCTTGCTGAATAAAACTTTCAAAGCGTACTATCCCCAAACTTTTGGTATATATGGTATATGTTATGGTATATATTTTCTATAATCACAAGACACCACATTGAACTTCAATGTTCATCTCTCATTCAAGATTTGCTTTATGACATAATGTTTCTATAAAGTGCAAAATTCTTCATAGAGAAAACAAACACAAGCACACTGCATAATGCAGACTACACTGATAGATTTTACCACATAGCGTTAGATGACTACTTTCATGCCCTTTGACTCCAAATATTCAGTCATTTTAGTTGGAGGTCATGAGCGAGCTGACAGAGATCAGGACTTAACATGACTTATTTTTACAACTAAATAAGACTCAAAGGGGTAGTTTGTCAAAAAAGTAAAATATGTCATGCTTTTCTCCCTTTTTTCTGTGGAACATAAAACAAGATATTTTGAGAAGTGATATTGAAATCACTGGGCACCAATGTTTGGTTACCAATATTTTCCAAAATATCTTCTTTTGTGTTTTGCAGAAGATAAAGAGGTAGTTTGGATGAAGTTTCAATAAAGTTTGGAACATCAGATTTGGTTATGGCAGAATTGTCATTTTTGGGTGAACCTCTGCCATTAAGAAAATAGCCTACACTTCTAAGCCCTTTTTTTAAGTATCTTTAGAGCACAGTCCTCTGACTATTCAACATACTTCATAACACAATGCCTTGATATAACAACGTGCAAATCTCTGAAGAGCTACAGCTTTATAGTATGATATATGGAATTTAAAATAGTCCTTATATAGCCACTTAGTTGTAATGTTATAAGTATTGTATTGTCTTACAATGTGAATTGTAGAGTCTTTTTTGTAGTGTTATTAATAAAACAATCATGATCTTGTGTAATTGAAACACAAAAACTAAACAATGCCTAAATGGCCTGTAAACAAACAATGATATATCACATTTCACTGTGGACTGATATCAGTTACACAGCACACTTACTTCCTGTCTTCAGTGTCTCAAACAATGCTTGGACACCAAACAGACTTGTCATGTCCATTTGTGTCATATCCGATAAACACCTACAGTAACAGGTTGAAGCTCAACCGAGTGTCCCGTAATAGGACAGAAGAACAGCTGAGAGCTACACATTAAAAGAAGTCTAGAGCTACTCACAGCAACTGATAGATGATCTCTGCATTGGACGAAAGCAGAGCCGCTCTCCCGGGCCACAGACGATAGGAGCCTGTGTCCTTCTTCAAACTGTCCTTTACACCCGCTCAAGGTTGCTCTGTCTTGTTCTGCTCACTCTATCGACTGCCTTGTGCACCGAGATGACTTTCTGAACGGAGAGATAGGGAGGGTGGAGTAAGAGGAGTGGGTGGGAACAGGAGAGAGAGAGAAGAAAGAGAGCCAGCACTTTGCAGCTAATACAGCTGAAAGCAGTTTCACCGCTGCCAGGTCGATTTAATCAAATGCCTCCGATTACTTTATGGAATCAATCAGATTTACTGATTAATTGAACCTATCATTCATTCTACACTCATGGATGGTTTGTGATGGTTTTGATGGTTATTAAACCCATTATGCTGACCCACATACTGACAATACAAATGTATAGCCTGAATGCACTGTAAGTCGCTTTGGATAAAAGCGTCTGCTAAATGCATAAATGTAAATGTATGCTTCATTAATTTGATAACAGTACTCAGTGATGACCAAGTCATTTATTTAAATGTCAATGACTTCCAGGCGAGACATATCATGATACGGTCATATGTGGCACAGTGTGACACTTGCATAATATCACTGGTTTTTATGTCCAATGACTTGATTATTTGTTAAACTAGCACAACTTTTTTATTTGTATTATGTGACAGTCCTATCAAAACGGTCGTGGAAACTTTTCCAACTTATTTTTGCTACTATACCTTTTATGCATATATTTTATTTTATGCTCATCCCAGACAGATTTTCACGGTTTTAAATTATGAAAATTCATCATGAAATGTTTTTTTCTTTCAAAAAGATATTGTATTTTTTTTTTTACCAAGGATAGTGACAGTAAATGCATGACTAATTATTAAAATTCAAGTAAATATCAGA
This sequence comes from Ptychobarbus kaznakovi, assembly GCA_027422405.1. Taxonomy (NCBI): domain Eukaryota; kingdom Metazoa; phylum Chordata; class Actinopteri; order Cypriniformes; family Cyprinidae; genus Ptychobarbus; species Ptychobarbus kaznakovi. The sequence continues at coordinate 15,279,296 of CM049795.1, read as the reverse complement.
ATATTTTAATGTGTGTAGTTATGATACATCAAATAATACCTTTGAAATGAATTTAGCAAAACAGTTTTGCTAAATTAAATAGTTGCTAAATTAATTCGTTTCCAAGACAAAATGTTGATTCAAAACAGGAAAACACACAGTGTGGAATGTTCAGAACCAGGTTTATACGATATCATGTCTGTCAGCTCACATGGCAATATTTTTTTATATTTTATATTCAAAATGTCAATTCAAAACAGGAACACAGTTCATAATGTGTCCAGGATCAGACTCTACCCTCTGAGTCACCGTACTTATTTTAACAACATCCTGGAAACATTGTCTATGTCCCTGTTCCTTCTCTTCCACAACAATAGGAGCAAATGCACAAACCACAGAGTTCTCTGTTTTGCATTTGCCGGCAAAGGCTTTATTGTGGAGAACAGGACTGACCACACACAGCAGATCAGAGAACAGGTGCGGACCGGCTTGGAGAGCTAAATCTCATGCTGTATTTAAATGAATCCATTCAGGGGTCATGTCCGTGTTTTCTAATTAAAGTCCATATTATGATTAACCCTTAATTTCCAACAAGTACTGTATGCAACAATAACAATCTGATCTGGAGGGAAAAAACTAATCATGCACAGTAATTTAATCAACTTCATTTTCATTCAGAATTACAAAATGTAGGTCATGAGACTTCTGTGGTGCATGATTTATAATACATTCATTTGATACTTAGTGAAAGAACTGCTGAGGTGTTTGCAAAGTTTATATTATGTATATATGGTGTCGAATTTGTAGATACCTGGAATATTGGCTTATGGCCTTAAGGTATTTTACATGACTCAAATATAATTAGAATATGTCAAGATTTTAATTCATTTCAGTTTATTATTGTGCATGCAAACCCAGTCATTTAATCTCTTTGGGTGTGTCTACACCTGTCTGTCGCTGTTTTTCATTTCGGTGGGAAAATCCACAGCAGCCTGTCTTGAACTCAGGGTAAAGCCCATTTTAAGAAAAGTACACTGCATAAAAGGATTTAAAAACATTAGCTTAAAAATTAATGGGAGGTGAAAATATTTGCCCACATTCATGGTCATAATTCCACTTATTATTTTATTCTAGTTGATAAATAGCTTCACTGAGCAAATAAATTGCACTTTAATGACTTCACAGCTAATAGGGAATGTTCTCAGCAGACGGTTTTTCAAAGTAATCTGGTCTTTAAAGGGATAGTTAACCAAAAAAGGAAACTCTGTCATCATGTAGGGCAGGCTTCTCAGCCTCAAGCTGTTCCTAATCTTTATGAGTCAATGGCTGCCGTCAACTTTTTGGTTACCAACATTCTTCAAAATATATTTGTTGTTGTTGTCCTTTTTCTCTATCAAATCTTTTAGTAATTTCCATAAATTATATATCGTTTGAAAGCCTACAAGCTCAAGATTCATCCTGTGAAACCCATTTTGAAATCGGACATTGCGTTACCATGGAAATGGTTCTTTAAAATCTTTTGGTGGTCACCTCCCCCTTAGAGGGCGGTGTCAAGTGTCATATTACACAATGCATTACGGCCTTTTAGAATCAAAACTTTTTATAATCTTGACAAAAAACACATAATTGAAAAGGTCTGATCTCAGGATTCCATATTTGGTGGTTATTTTGTGATAGTGATATTGAAGTAATATTGACAGAGAAATCTAGACATTTGTGACAGAAAAATGCATAAAAAAATTCAAATGGAGTTTGGATGGCAGCCGGTGGCTGTTTGTGGCCCGTTATAACGCCCTAAATAAAATGTCACAGGAACCTCAAGTTTTTTCATATCAACTTCAAATTTGGAACATAACTTATTTTGACATAAGGCTTTAATTTTATAGCAATTTTAGAGTAAAACCTGTTATGTAAAATATGTATTATATATAAAATAAAATAAAATCAATGCAATGTATTTTCATTACAGTAAATTTAAACTTCTATAACATTTTAATGCTTTAGCTTTTTGAGGAAAAAAACACTTTTGCAATAACCTGCTGATTTAAAAAGAGACCAATTATACCAATGATATAGGATGATTCATTTTTGGGTCCCTTTAATAATGTTCTCAGAATTTCAGCAAAAGCATGATTTATTGTTCATGGAATGCTTTTTTTATGAAATGTTTTAGTTGGATGTTCATTATTACTTGCTTCAGAATGTTCAGAGATTCAAAAGAAGCATTCCAATAATGTTTGAAAAAGGATCAAATGGAATTTTCCCTTAACCGCTTTTAAATCGTTTTCAGAAATAACGTGCATGCGTTATGAATCATAACTCAATGGGAACGTTAGCTAAACGTTCTAAGAATATATTTTTGTCAGCTGGGTTGTCATGTACTGTTCTCTCTAAACAATACATAACAAGCCTAATATGAAAGCAATAGTTTATTATCTTAGTCCAAACTTCATAATGACGTCACCACGAGCATATCAGGCATACATTAGCAATAGTCCGGGTGTGTGTTATTCTTGTAAGGGCTCAGCATTTGGCTGTAGAAAACGTGGACACCGGCATTTATCCAACTGCAAGCTGCCGTTTCGGATCTACCCAGGGGCGCGGGAAGGTGTTTTAATGTAGGGGTGCTGGGTGCTGTGTGTGTGTGTGTGGGGGGGGGGGGTAATTTTTGCTATAAATATTACGCCAAATAGAAACAGAAAATCGTGCTATAGCCTACGCACTTTCATGAGATGTGTTAGACCAAAAATTAGCTATTTTACAAATGGGAATAGGCACAATGATTCATAACAATGTTTTACATTCATATTCAAGTGTAAAATGTATAGTGAAAAGTTCTTTTAAAAGCATTGGAATGCAATAAAGTAATTTTAAAGCTGTTTTTAGATTTGCTGCAGGATTAAAAAGATAGGCCAATAAATAATTCACATAGTCTATCAGTCAGACAAAATTGCATTGCAGCAAATCCTTTAAATTTCAAGGACAAAGATTTACATACTTTTTTATTATTATTGAATACAATTATAAAAAAAACGCAAATTATCAGGCCTGTTTTAGGCTTTCCCTTATTTGTATATTTTAGAGGTGAGGTGACGGGGAAAAATACTCGCCATCTCCTCATTGGACCGCAGAGAGAAATTATGCATTTAACGGTACATAGTAATGAGGTTTTTGCTTGCTTTGAATTATTTCGTTTTAAAGTAGTTTTTGAAGCTTTCTATAGATATATTTATCATATCTCTGAGCAGTTTCGAGTGCCGAGTTTCGGTTCAAAAGCGCTCTTGTTCAAAACCGGCAGAAAGTGCATTCTCGGTTTTCTTATTTTATAAAAGCACATTGTTGAATTGTGAATGCAACAAATAAAAGTAGACCCTTTAAAAATGATATATTACATTAGAGAAAAAAATCTATTTTAAGTTGTTTTTACGTAAGAAAAAAAATAAACACGCTCCTCCATGTCCTGTAAAGCACACTCTCCACACAAACTGTTGGATATTGCATTTATATAGGTTAAACTAACTAACACTGTGATATGCTTGAACTGTTATAGGCCTAACAATTTTATTTTAGTCAAGTCGTGAAGCAATAAAATAATCAAACATAGTAGATGTTTGTCGTTGCTTAAAAAAAAAAAAAAAAATCAAAAAAATGCATTTTTTTAACATTAACTTTATGAGAAAAAAAACGAAACATAGATATTTTCCATTACATACTGAAAATTTTAATAGGTAGCTATAAGCTGTTTTGGGAGAAGGGAAAGACCACCCTGCAAACAACGGGAACAGTCGCCCCTCAGTCCAACTTACTTTATTATAACCGTTAAATTAATGGGCTTAAATATGTCACACATAGAAATCAGCAAAATAGCCAAGTAAACAAATGTTCGGAGCAACCATTTTTAAATGTTTTATTATAACAAATTTAGATAGTTTTTTTTTATTCAGTTGACAGAAAAAAACAGGGGTGCTGCAAAAACCCCCCTTCCCGCGTGAAACTGATGTGTACTTTATAAGCAGAAGACACTTAGACAAAGTATCCATGTGAACTCCTGTAGTGAGGAAGTGCAGCATGTGGAAAAAAGTAAGAGTAAAAACCAAACAAACACAAAAGTCTGCGTTAAACATCGAAAGCACACTAGTTCGTGTGAGTGAAGCTTGTGAAAGTCGCAAACAACGGGAACAGTCAAGCTCCGCCGTGAGCGCGCAGTGGTTCAGGAGCTCGAGCTCCATCAGAGGTCGCTCCATCACTGAGGAATGCTCAGCTGTTCGGCTAAATACAGTGCTGTCAGCAGAGACATTTACGTGGATTGCAAACTTTACGCCAGTTTCTTCCTTAAAGGGTAGCCTACATGAAAAACAAAATGCAGTTAAATCCAAGCATTTTGACCATTCATCTCAATGACATAATGAGGTCAAATATAGCCTACAAGTATTCAATCTACACACTGTTGTGCAAAACTACATATTTATGCATTTGGCAGAAGTTTTATCTAAAGTGACTGAAGGTACTCAACGTGCAATTTATCAGTTCGCTATTTCCTGGGAATCGACCCTGGTTTATGCTTTACGAAATGCTTTACTGTTTGTACTCCTGGAGTATTATTCATTTGATCATAATTGTGAATCAGGTCATTGCAATGCTGCAGTAAGAACCCTAAAACTCTGTTTTGATGGCTGTTGTATATGTTATAGTTTTATTTAGTATTTATTTATTTTTGTTTGTTATGGCCTACACTCAAAAGTGTAGGGTCAGTATGATTTGATTTATTTATTTATAAATTATTTAAGTAATACTTTTATTCAGCAAGGATGCATTCAGCGGATCAAATGTGTCTGTAAAGACTTTTACACTGTTATAAAAAAAATATTTAAATGAATGCTGTTCTTTTGAATTTTCTATTTATCATAAAATCTTGTGGGGGGGAAACATATCTTCCCCAAAAATATTTTAAGCAGCACAACTGTTTTCAGCATAAAAATAAAAAGAATAAATATTTCTTGAGCAGTAAATCATCGTATTAGGATGATTTCTAAAGGATCATGTGACACCGGAGACTGGTTGCTGAAAATTCAACTTTACATTTTTTAAATATATATTTTAAATATATTATTTAATTATATTTCACAATTTAACTGTATTTAATATTACTTAATCAAATAATTGCAGCCTTTGTGAACATTATAGACTTTTCAAAAACATAAAATTGTACAGATCACAAATGTTTGAACGGTAATGTATAATGAAAAGTCATGTATAAATCTTGTATCATTTATTATAGTCCCAATTAAATGCAATTTTTTTATTAATAAAACATATGGTACATGAAAACTAGTCATAAACCTCTGAATGTGGCAGCATCTACATTAACCAGTTCATTCAAGTCCCAAACATTTGTTTAATAGGACTAAATCACACTGATTTCTTTAGAATTTTTGCACAAAATTCATCTGGTAGAGAATACACCTTTACGTCTCTATTACACTGCGTTCGTGTGGTGTTTGAAGACAAAATTATACTCTTTCTAACATCACAATATTTTTTGCATTCAAAAAGTGCACTTTTGGCCATCCGATCTAAATCCATTGAGCTCTGCATCTGGCTGCGCACAGCTTTATGAGTCTCCTGCAAAACAATCCTTCACCGCTTAATCGATCTGCAAAGATTGCATTTATTACAACACTGCTTGCTTTCATCCACATCATTACACTGGTTTGGAAGAGCGTGTTCTTCAAAGCAGCATCTCCATATGTCATCTGTCTCTTATAAAACAATGAGGCTATTTATCATGCACTGTTTTTCTGACTGAGGCGTGTCAGAGATCCTCTCTAAAGAGCACTGGGCTGAATTCAGTAGATGCAGAAACACATGTCTGTGTCTGCTGCACACGTTGCTGCTATTTTGGCTTCCTGAGCTAAGCATGAAAGGCAGCTCGGGAATGCTGACCTCTGACCCCCATTCTATAAGGCTGAAATATTGACCACAAACCTGTGATTTTGCATTTGTTGTATTTTGTTTTGTATTTTTCGAGATACACATTGTTAATGCACAACGGAGATTTAATTGTTTTGATATATCCTCTTCAAAGTCGACATGAATAGATCCCATGATTGCTGGAATGAACCTGTAGTCCTTTGAGCTCTTTGTTTGCACATCTTGTTGCTGGTTATATGTAAAAAAGCAGAAGCTGTAATTAACATTGGTCCAACATGAACTTTTAATCTTCTACTTTGCTAAACTTCCTGATTTTGTCTAAGTGATTTTGACTTCTTCCTCTATCATTACTGCTGTCATTCTTTCAGCACAAAGGAGTGGCCCAGCCACACCCCTCGCCCTCCTCCCCCCTTCCTCGCTTTTCACTCTCCCTTCTTTTGCTCTGATCTATGTTTTGCACATTGGTAAACAGTAATCTGGATCACTCACTCCAGCTATTAAATAGTTGCCAAATGCATAAACGTGACAGATTTGTTGAACTAGGGAGAACACGGGTCATTGTCTATTCAAAAATACAAATATCTTTTAAGATCTAAACCGGTAAGTAAGGATTGTTTAATCTTTTAGAAGATCTTTAAGATGTCTGGGGACATATAAGTGCTAATATACAATATTATGGATTCATAATAACTCTTACAAGTACATAATAAACTTCAGATTTGAAAAAAATGTTTTATAATATAAAAAATGTTGATTTAACTTTAAGGAAGAGTGTCTAGCATATACAATTTTAAAATAAGTGTAATTTTAGAATAAAAGCTCTTTAAGTAAACTGGATGAGTGTATAGTTTCAGAGGTGATTAGAAAGAGAGATCATCATATTGCATTGTCTGAGAATTACATGAGTCATGACGCAGCGCCCTGTATGTCGTAATACCTGCCAAAGGTGTGGCCGATGACATGGGAATATGCCCCACAGCTACACTGTAAAAAGTGATAAACTGACTTAACTTAAAAAAATTAAGGAAACCCGCTATCTTAAAATTATTAAGTAAATAATAATTAAAAGAAAAAAGTTAAGTGAACTTGACAGCTCAGTTAAATTATTTTTTAAATGGTTATTTACTTAATAATTTTAAGGCAATTTTTTTAAGTTAAGTCAACTTATCACTTTTTACAGTGTAGAAGATCTCACTGCTTTTGAGAAGCATAAGTTTACGACAGAATATGATTTGGAAGGATATCTCTATGAATCATCAGAAACAAAAAAGCTGAGACGAATCCTTATCAGTGATCACAGACAAGACATGACAGACACAGGCCAGCATGAAGTAAGCCTCAGTTCTCACTGCAGGGGAAAACATTTCATATTTCATTTAATTTTATATTATTGTATATTGAAATTAATGTTTTATTAACATCACACCCTTTCCCAGCAAACACTTTATTGAGTGTCTTCATGTTGTGACAATATTATGCAAAAAAAAAACTGTACCACCAATACAAATACGTTGCACTTATATATATTTGACATTGTATATAAGTATTTTTGAGTGTGTTTATGGGCAAGTGTCGGTGAGAGTGCGGAGCTGGGTGTGGTGCGGGACTCGTGTAGTATCGGGGGCGGAGCTCTGCAGGAGACTTTGCCCTCTCTCCCAAACGCACATTGTTCACCCTCATCTGAATGCGAGAGAAAGTGTCGCTCTCTCTGGAACTCTGTGTGCTGGGAAAACTAAAAGACTCTTGGGTCGCTGTCAGCAGCAGTGTTTGGAGACGAGCGGTTACAGGTACATTCAAATCTGATTTTATATCTGTATGTAGAATTTAGTTTTGTTGTGTTTGTGTGCCTTCGTTGTTAGTCAAACTAGTGCTTTTTTTTCGTTCCATACATCAAACACTATGAACAAGCGCCATTAAAACCAGCGGAAAACTCGGGAAAGTGGCGTTGTGGGTGTTGGAATGTTTACCTGTGCGATGCTGCGTACTCGTCCGTGTGTCGGGTGTGATCCAAACTTTACTTCTGCATCCGATTTTACATTCGTCTTTAGAAGTTTGTATAAACACCCAGCTGTATATAAGTTACTTAGAGGGTGTGTTGTATCAACAGTATCACAGCACATTGCATACATGCAGCAAAACACAGCAATTTAAACAATATTATAGCCTTATTAACATTAAAATGTTTGTGACTTGAAGGAATAGTTCATACAGTGGTTAATAATATGTCATGTCATGGTTACTCACCCTCCCCTCATGAGAACTGATGTCTCGTGTTAACAAAGGACAAAACGCACATTGTTCACCCTCATCTGATGCGAGAGAAAGTGAACTCTGTGTGCTGGGAAAACTAAAAGACTCAGCAGCAGTGTTTAGAGACGAGCGGTTAAAGGTACATTCAAATCTGATTTTATATCTGTATGTAGACCTTCGTTGTTAGTCAAACGTTATAGACGTTAAAACTCGCGGAAAGATCTGTCGGGAAAGTGGCGTTGTGGGTGTTGGTTTAATGTTACATACCTGTGCGATACTCGTTCTCACTTCCGTGTGTCGGGTTTCAGCTGATCCGAACTTTAAATGCATTTATTTCGCTACATGGTCGTACTTTAGTCGTAGTTTGTATAAACACCCAGCTGTATATAAGTTCCAACAAAGAAATTTTCGCAAATGGCTATTGACATTAAACGTAATTATGAGGTAAGAACATGCAATAGACTTGAAGGAATAGTTCATACAGTGGTTAAAGTACTGTCATTATTTACTCATGCAAATGTAGTTGTTTAATACAAAGGGAGATGACAATCTCAGCCATGGACAAAATATGCTTTGCGATGAGCAGTGTGTGCATTTCAAGCTACAAATTGTTTTTAGCGCCTCTAGCGCATGTAAGCTAAGCGTCAACGATCATACAATACATTTTAAACAAAATACCAACGTTTTTTTAATGTGTGAATATACGATAACTTGAATAAAAAAGAGATACATTTTACCAATGGATGGCCAATACAGACAGCGATAAAGCAACTGTTGCTGTTTTCTTCGTGCAAAGACGATTTCTGTTCGCGAGTGTTTAGCATTTAAACTCAGTCTAATTTTTGTATTTATTAAAACAGTTTGTTAGCATTATTGTTAAAACTAATGTGTGCAACTTATACGTTAGGTCCAAAAGAGATAAATTATGGGATAACTATCCCTTTAAGAGATCAGTCTTTCTCTCATAGGGATTTTGTATCTGATTATTTTGTTTTATTATAATATAAAATGTTGATTTTAATGTGTACTGTTGATACATAACCAGTGGTTTTGGAAAAAAAACAGCATGTTTTGAATCTGCTCTGTTGCCACACCTGTAACACCTTGCAGGTTGTTCAGTGAATAGTGAATTTAACCTAAAGTGTGTTATAGAGCCTGGTGTCGTCAAATGCAAAGAAATATGTAAACCAAACTAGTTAATTTAACATGTCTAATTCATAAATGATTCATGCCTCTGTCCTTCACATTGTTAGTCAGGGTCTTACGTGAGTGCATGTGTCTGGGTGGGGCTGTGCCATGTTTTATTTACTTCCCAACTGTGAGCACAGCTGAATAGCTGACTTATCTTTAGTGCTTTCATTCTGAAGAGAAACGATATACACAATCAGATTTTTCTCATAATTAAGTTTCTACTTCAGTAATTTTGAGTGTTTACAAAGTGTCAAAGAAATAATGTGCTTAATCTGTCTCGGAGGAAGCAATGTTCCTTATGGTACACCCTTTCCTGTTTGTCTGGTTAGCAAGGAAGCAATAAGTCATGTCCACTGTGAGTGCTTTATCTCTTAAAGAAGCAACTAAATTCCCCTACATTTAATGACATGGATTTAGCGAGCCGCTTTGGCCCAGTTGATTTTCATTTGGGTTTTGGATGCATCAACATGCCCTACTGGCACACAGTAAAAAGGATGATTGAACACGTTTTTTTTTTTACAAATCTGAAAGAAATACAGCCAGATGAAGGACCATATGACAGTCTATTTATATATTTTTATGGGTCAGTTGTAGGAGATATTAACACAGACAGGATGTGGCATTTGCTCTTTGTGGGAGTTCCTGAGTTGTGCACATTAGTAGTGCGGTCAGAGACCAGCTGGTTGCTTTACCGACTGACTGGCGTTGGTTTTAGGATGAGATTTACAGCATTTGGGCTCACACATAGCCGATAATCTCCCTACAGGCACAAATCCCTGATATTGTCCTACATTAGGACAGTAAGGGGCAGCGTGATCCCCTCTTCATAAATACACTTTCAGAGGGGGCAAAGGAGATTACCCATAAGCACCATTCGCTCAGGATGTCTATTTGCTTGTGTTTTACAGTATTGTTAGATCAATTAGCATCTTTATCTCTCTACCTTTCTGTATAATTCATGTCTGTAGCATTTTATGACTGTAGACTCAGCATATGCGTCACAGATTGTTCCTTTACACCCTCTCTCCATATCTATAATCCCTAATGTGCAATGTATCTTTAATGAGCGTGGGGTGAGATCTGTAGCTATATGAAATCTGTGGTGAATGACCAGCTGGCTGAGATGGATAAGATGGTCTAATGGTTTCCTAATCTTTACAGGGCCAAGCCAGTTGTTCTTCCGGACTTTTTGAGGTTAATTGTTTATAAACCTGAAGCTCGCTGTAAAGCGTCGTTCACAACAAAGACGAATAACGATAGAGTGCTGTAGTGATGACGTACTTTTGATGGCCAACCCGGAATTTAGCATATTGCTGAAAAAAAGCAAAAAGTTTATGATTTGTACACATTTTTGTTCATTATGATGGTAACTTTTGTGACTTTTGAAGCCTAACTACAATCTTAGACTACGAATCACATCACATGACCTTTCAGTCTTTAAGAACATTTACACTGAAAGGTTTCCTTAGAAGAGTCAGATTATAAACACAATAATGCTATAAAAGTAGACTTGTTAGTAAATGTGTTCATCTGTTTGTGATGACGATTAATGACACGACTACATCTGTAGTCCCATTTAGCCACTTGTTAGCAACCGCCGTTTTCCAGACAAGTAAAAGCTTTAATAAAATTGTGAGTGGGTAATTTTTTATGTCGTAGTATAACACGTGAACAATATCTTGAGCTTGTGTTACCACAGACCTTATTTCAGGCATTTAACAAAAAAACCATTGATTTCAGGACAATGGAACCGGAAGAGCTAAAATACGAACTTGCTTCTGGGGTTTGGCCAATAAAAATGTCATGCCTGCAGGACTCTTTGAAGTTTTAATAATCGTAATAAGTATGAAAATTGGACGTCCACCACACAACTATAACGATAATGACACAGGAACACTTCCATCTGAATTTAAAGTGGCAGAGGACAAAACTGTGGCCTGTGCTTATGATAAACAGAATAGTATTATGTGTTGACACTAATATAGTTATCTTTACTGGTATTGTTTTTGGTGTGAATCAGTCTTAGTACTCTGCCTTGATCATTGAGTAGCATTGGTATAACTCAAGAATGTTTTGCACTTAATTACCTCTCGAAGATCTTTTTACACAATACTATCTTTTCCATACTCTGTGCGGTCAGCTCTCATGCAATATTAACAAAGCTCTCCTCGGATATCAGTAAACACTCCGACACCAGCACAGACCTACTGAATTAACACCAAAGAGCATGATAGATCCTCCATCCCCTCCTCTTTGTTTTTTAAAAAGTGGAGAGTGGAATTTGAGGAGTCAAATTCCACTCAATATGAAACTAACCTCATATCCGGACAGACCGTGAGTTTAACACAGCGTTACATGAATAATTGAATGTTTCTGTGCTAGTCGCTAGTAGAAGGAAGTTGCAAAGCCTAGAAGGGAAGTTCTAAACGTGCAAATTGAATGTGATTTGATCGGCTTAACAAAGGATTTGGGTGATGTTCTGGGTGTGATATCAAAAATAACATGTCACACGATTCTATATCAAGACCACTGTTCCTGTGAAGTAGGGAGCAGCTTTGCTCAACATGAGTCAAACGTTGTGGGAGGGTCCGGGCATGTTTCATCAGGACACAACATCTCCACTCCTTAAATCAGGGCTAGGGAGGTGTAGAGTAACCAGGGAGAGGTGGAGAAAGGGGCCATTCAGGGAACGTTCACACACCAGAGACAGACGATCTCAGGGTGATAAATAATCATTTATATTTACATTTACATTTATGATAAACGCTTTTATCCAAAGCGACTCATTCTTCAGGTTAAATTTTCATTAGTATGGTGTTCCTGGGAATCGAACCCACAACCTTTTGCGCTGCTGACGCAATGCTCTACCACTGAGCCACACAGGAACACAATCTTCTAAAAGGGCCTCCGTTTAATTCTGTTTGGTAGCAAAGAACATTCTCATAGCTTTGTAATTGTGCGTTTGACCCCTGTAGGTGACCTGAGTGAAAGATTTTCAAGCCCTGAACTCTAGAGTTTAGTAGATAACAGTATTGTACCAGCAAGTCACAACACCTAAAGGGTTACGGATATTATAGTTGTATTATAATAAAGGACAAACCGTTATTAAAAGGCAGGCTGATACCGAAAAGCTGATTAAGTATCATGTTATATAGACAACCTAATCAATGGTTGACAATGATTAGTTAAAATCTTGATTAAAATCTATTGTATGCACTATTGTATTGTATCTATTGTATGTTTTGTCTTAAATTGTTTCATGAAAAACTATAATCAATCATTTTAAATGCTTAATAAATTTGCATCACAACATTGTAATGTACATTATGAAAAATAGATTTTAATTTAGTGGTATGTTAAATATACCATTTACAGTCTTTTTAAATTGTGTATATATATTCAGACTGATTAAATTAATTTCTGGCAATAAGTGAATTAGCATCACAACTTATTCATTTTGAGGTTTGATAATAAAGATATGAAATAAATTGTTAGCATTTAATAAAAAAAAATATTTAAGTGTGCATCAAATTTGTACTTTTTGCAAATATATTTTATAAATATATATATTTACAGACAACATTTGATATCTTTAATTGTGTGATTTTTGCATTTGGTGAATTTAGAGATAAATTTAAAATAATAAAAAAAATAAAATATTAGCCAGTAACCATTATGGTACAGTTACATTGTGCATCTTTTATATATAGTTTCTGTTTATTTTCTAGTCCAAGCCTAGTAATACTCTCTCTTCATAAAGTAGTAGCCTAATTCAGTCTCAAACATTAACCAAACATTGTCTTCCTGAGTTACTTTGCTCTAGAAGACTGTGGCATTCCTCCAAAACTCTCCAGATTTATGCAGAACCAGCCAGGTTTCCCCCAGGACATCTCTGATCGATGAAATATTCAACAACTGTCACATTGGCTCAGTTGTGCTCTACAAACTCATGCATACCTATGGTGAAGTAGCTTTCCTCCTTTCTGGGGAAGGAATGATTTATTAGAACCACAGATACTCTGATTAATTCTACTGTTTAAAATGATGCATTTCAAAAACCAGGAGGGGCAGATGTTGAAACTTAGCCCTCAGAATTCTGGTAAAATGTCAAACTCTGACTCGGTCTCAGATAACGCCCCACTTACTGTTAAGTGCCTTTGCCAATGACTCAGACGTGAAGCGTCTTACAATCACACTTATTGTTACCATCAAGCCACAGGCAGTCGCACAGCTGCCCACATTCAGTCAAGCACTCCATTCAGATGGAATGACCTCTTTCATCTCAACCGGCCTAAAACAGAAGAGGGATTATGGGATAGTGGACGTTTGAATATGTAATTGATACTAGAAATTAGACGTACTCACTGCTCCTATGGCGTACCTCTCAGTCCATCACGTTGAACTGAATGGAGATGCGAGGATGCAGTGAGCAGACAGACAGCATTTGCTAATGCCCTGTCTCTTCCTGTTTGTGTTGATCTAAGCACTTATTGCAAGTGACACCCATGACCCACCATTTAGCTTTTAAACCATGTAAGTGCAACAATATGGAGCATCTGCAGCATTGTATCATTAACACAGATTTGCAGATTGTCTATGGCAAAACTGGATTATTTAAATGTATAAATTGTCCTTGAAGATGCTTCATGCATTTGTTGAATTATGAATCGTTTACATCCAACAGCCAACTAATTAGCCTAGATCTTTTAGTTTTAAAATTTTAGCCACAATACTTTGATTAGTATGCTAACCCGTTAGACAGGTTGTATGGAAAAATTATTATTTTGACTTTTAAGATGACTACAAGACTTTTACGAACTACTTTTAAGGCCCATTCACAGCAAGGACGATAACTATAAAGATTTAAAATGTTTTCAGAGCTGCTGGAGCATTTAAAACTGCACACAAAACTGCCGTGCATGCTTATAATTAACAGAAGTTTTATCATCAGTTGATGTGGACGCTGATAAAGTTATCGGTCATGGTGTGAACAGCCTTGTTAATAAAATGTCTTTAGATCCTTAGGTTCTTTTTCTTTTTTGTTTTTTTTATCGTCACAAGAATGCCCCTGAAAATGCATTTGGTCTGTAAGACCAGTGTACTGGTGCACTGGAGATTTGGCATATGAAGTATTTGAAGTTGGATAAATGGGCGTTTTCAGAATCAGAATTAGCTTTATTCACCAGGTGTGCGCAAACATACATGCACACATCTGACATGAGAACAGAAAAAAACATTTAAATATTAAGTTTTTTAGGTAATAATGTGCTGTACATGCAGATACATACATGCACACATACTCTATATACAGCTGTATAAATAAAGAGATATGCAATGAACAGTGATAGACCGAAACACCGATAGTAGCAACTATCGGTTATCGGTAAAAATTACATGCCGATAGTTTTCTGTAACTGAGAAGGGATCCGCTGGCATTATACAATAAGAGAGCCTCTAGAGGTGGAAATCACTGACAGCACATGTGACACTGCGCACTGCACTGAGCGGGAAACTTCAAATGCCATTTAAATACAGCCGACAGAAAATCCTGCGGCGGAACAGAGCGCCATCTACATATTAAATTACATACTTGTCCTAAATCATTGTAAATGTACATAACTTCATAAAGAATTATGTATTGTGCATATGTTGTCTTTCTGTGGCTCTAATAAAGTTATATAGAGAGCTGCAATACTCTGAGTTGTTTTTTTAAACTGAAATTCAAACTGTTTAATACCACATTGTTCAAAGTCCGTTGGGTGATCAGATAAACTGTTTTAGAACGCAACTTGAATTGAACGCAAAGCGCTGTGCTGTGTCTGTAGTGTGTGTTGTGTTGATGTACTGTTGTGTGTTGATGATGTGAGATACCTCGGCGTAAGCTGTCTGCACTTTTCACCTAAGATGTTGCGTGACTGACTTCTTCTTAATTATTAAATAATTACAGAGTGTTAAAATAGAGCAAATTTAGTGTGTGAGTACACAAACAATATCCAAATGTCTGTGAAGATTTCTAACATGTCTGTTGAAGAACAACAATAAGTCCATTCGTAGATTAATGAAAACTGTAGAATATTTTTTCTTGAGAGTGTTCATTTCAACATTCGTTTAGCAGGCTACAATTTTAAAGAAAATGAGCAAACTATGCATCAATATGTGTAATATTTTTTATGTTTGCATTCAGTTAAATAGCAAAGCTCTACGTCACTATTTCAGTATATTTAAAAACTATGGTTGATGTACGGCCAGGTGGTCAGGTATCGGTAAATCCACTATGGTCACCTCTAATTAACATAATACTTGAGAAAGAGGCATTAATTAAAGATGGAGAATGAGTTAGAGAACACAGGTAATTATTGATATGTAAGCTGTTTAGGCTGGAGATGGCATGGGGGAGAAAACTGTTTTTATGCCTAGATGTTCTAGTACACAGAGATCTGTAGCGTCTGCCTGAAGGGAGAAGTGCAGACAGGTTGTGTCCAGGGTGAGAGGGGTATGTGATGATGTTACCTGCCTGTTTCTTCACTCTGGAGTTGTATAAGTCCTGAAGGCTGGGCAGGCGGACACTAATGATACTTTTTATTTTTGATGCATTTTCTGCAGGGATCCGTTTTATCACTGCAAACATCCAAAGGTAAAGACCCAAAGCGAAACAAAAAGAAAGATGAATCCGCAAATGCAATATTATTCTCACTTCGAGCAAAACAAATATTTGTTAGGCTCAATGAAAATAATTTATTACGCTACTATATAGTATACTATATATACATAAACTTCTGTACTAGGATGAATGAAAACCTCAGACGTTGGACACATTTTTCGATTTCATTATAGGCCTTGCAAATAGTCCTCTCTAATAGCTATCCATTATTCCGAGGCTGCGCAGCTGTAGTCAGATATGTACATTATAACTCGCTGAGTTCATTTGATCATTTGACCTCCTATGATAACTGTGTAATTGGATGTGCTGGTTGATGGATATGCATTTTGAGAGGCTTGTGTGTGCATTTCATCTGGGGTTAAAGAAACCTGCGGGCCCGAGCCAGTGCAGACCACCTGCTCACCCACTTGCTGTCCTCAGCGGAAGCAAGCTGAGCGTCTGGGGAGATCTCAGACACAGCAGGCTCTCAGTAGTATGGGCTCAGCTGGTAGCAGCCAGGTCACAAAGTCATTAACTGTGTGAAAGCAGAGCTGTGTGTGCATGTGTGTCCAGTGAGTCTGTGTGTGTGTGTGTCATAAAGCATGCCTCACTGTGTGTGTGGATGGTGGAGGTTTGAATTTTTGCTAGATGTGCAAGTGTTCAATCTTGTGAATTTTTCTGTGTCACTTCTTTCAATGGCACAAATAGCTAAACTCAATCTCAAAGCTGTACATACAGCTGTGGCATGGCATACTCTGTGTGGTGACTCTTTTCTGCTGCGGATCCAAACCCTCATCCTGCTCAGGTCCTTCTAGTAGAGGGCCTTCTCTGAGCATGGCAAGCTCTTCAGCTTCCTCTTTTAGCTTTCCTGACGCACAGGCATGGGCCTTGTAGTCAAGGAGTGTTGCTAGGAAAATATTTTTTGTCTTTGCCTCAATGTAAATGTGGTTAATATCTCTAATATTTAGAGGGGAATAAACTGAACTATTATTGTAATCAACTGTCATCCATTTATTCATTTTAAATATTTATTCATCAGATTTTACATATGACCTGAGAAAATCGTGTCTATTATGTCTACGCTGCCCAGCGACTTTCATTAATAAAATAGCTTTTAGATACTGGATTGCTAATTATAAAGAGGGGGTAAAATTACTGTTTAAATAACTGTAGTGACGTGCATATGCAGGTGGGCTAATTCACACACGCAACGGTCACCTCTCTCTCTTTCCCTCTGGATGTTCTCTCTGCACTATCTGAAGCAAGCAGAATGCTAGAGCTAACGAACTTCGCGTCAGGTGGTCCTTGCCTTCACGTCGTGAGTGTATTTCACAACAAGAACAGGTTGGCTAGCCGTGCATTATCCCTTATGTAACTCGTTAACTGCTATTTTTACGGCAATATTTAAATGACGCCCTGTTCATTCTTGGTGTACCCAAAATGGCCCCACACTATCAACTTCAGTCGTTCTCTGGTGGAAATAAAGGAACTTGGTTCCTCACAGACATCTGATAAGCACGGCATTTTATGGTGCGCTGCTAGTGTAACTTTGTGCGCAAGCTGCAACGGTTCCGTTACGTGCAGACACTCGGTTTTTTATTAATTAACCATGACGTTTTAAAACGCTATTCACAGGCTTTAAATTTGCAACTTCGCTGGCTAACGAATGCGACCAGCTGGGGTTATGTCATGCTAATGTTAGCGTCCTCTCAGCCTTGTTGGAAAACATACCGCTGTGGACATAAAAATGTACGGGAGTGTACACATGCATATCACGTGTCAAAATAAATGCAGTGTTTTCAGTGATTTTGGCCTCTAGATAATGATTGTTCCAGATTTAATCTTTGTACTAGGATGAATGATAACCTCAGACGTTGGACACATTTTTCGGATTATAGGCCTTGCAAATAGTTCTGCCGAGGCTGCGCAGCTGTTCAATATGTACATTATAACTCGCTGAGTCATTTGACATTTGACCTCCTATGATAACTGTGTAATTGGATGTGCTGGTTGATGGATATGCATTTTGAGAGGCTTGTGCGTGCATTTCATCTGGGGTTAAAGAAACTTTGGGGAGATCTCTCTCAGTAATGGGCTCAGCTGGTAGCACCAGGTCACAAAGTCATTAACAGTGTGTGTGTGTGTGTGTGCGCGCGCGCCTCCTACTGTGTGGGTGGCTTTGGATTTCATTCACTGAATTAAAGCTATGAGGCATAGAAGCTGTATATTCTCTGGAGACTGACTCTAAAGCCAAAATGGCTGCTTTCTGGCAGTAATTCGGATGTTAATGTGGTAATGGCTCATTATGGTCACTGTAAAAATAAAGCCTGAGAATACTGTGATATGAGGAACGTTGTATTCGTAGAAGATGTTTGTCTTTGTAGTAAAGCTAAATAATTATGTTGGATTCATATGATTTTGAAAAACAACTTTGTTAAAGAGACCTTTTTATTTAGTGGCTCCAAAATGTCATTGAATTTACCTTACCTCACCATAAATACATAAAAGTTTGAAATTCTGGATTTTCATTTGGAATGAAAGTTTGGAATTTTAAGAGACTTATTGACAACTCTGTCACATCATGTAACTGTTTTTCTTTTTCCCCCCTGCATGGCACCACATCAGTGATAGAACCTTTTAAAGTTAAATGTTAATAAGCATTGCGTTAGTATAATAATAATAGTAGTAACAGTATTGTGTAAAGGTGTGACGTAAAATAATACAAAATTATTATTGGTTGTGGGTTCGATTCCCAGGGTGGGTTCGAACACATGTACTGACAAAAATATGTATAGCCTGAATGCACTGTAAGTCGCTTTGGATAAAAGCGTCTGCTAAATGCATAAATGTAAATGTAAATATGATAATAAAAAAGATTGTCAAAATACATTTTCATCTCACCCAGATATGTTTGACTTGCAAAAAATTCAAATATATTTTAATAGCACCTTTGCAGTAAAAAAGCATTACATAAGCACCAACACTAGTAAAAATACCATGATTAATATAATAAACATATTAAAAATGACATCCATTCTATAATGTACAATAAATATATATACATAATAGATAAATTCAATATACATAAAATGCATGTATATTAATTATATTATAGAAATTAATTTCAATTCAGAAATGTAATTGCAAATTGCATTTTAATACATATTTGAATGCATAAATAGATGGGACAAAGAAATTAGCATCATATGATTGACGCACACGTGATCAATTCTGCGACACTATTGAAAAGCTTCAGATATCATAAAAGAGCTGGTCTCAGAGCAGAAGACCACACACTCCCTGTCTGTCCCGAGATCATGGCCACTGCGCTGTCAGTCCTCAGTATTGTTCTGTGAATGAGCACCATCAGCACATCTGATCCTGACATTCTTTAGCTGTCAGGTCATGTGAGGAAAACAGAGGGGGTTTCTGTACATAAGCTAAAAAGGATACAGTATGGTTCTTCTGCAAAAGTTTAAAGATTCTAAATTTGGCCAGTTACTGTGTTTTTTATTAGTATTAATCCATAAGAAGCCAAAGCATCAAGGTTTGTGTCACCAAACACATGCACTGAAATTATAAGTTGTAAATAAAACAAAGATAATTGGCAGACGTTTTATATGAAAATACCTATTTCAGTTTTCTGCTTAAAATGTGTTGCATTTAATCCAATGTGTTACTTGCTATTTCTTTGCAATTATCTTTTAAATGTATTGCAATTTCTTGGTGAATTGTTTCTGCACTTAATATTTTTTAACTTTTTTTATTTATGTAGTGAAGACTGTTTTTGTATCAGATTCTTTACTTAAAATATAGAAAATTGTGCAATATAAATCAGTATTGTACTATCATTTCTAATGTGGATACAAGATATATTGGTAAAATATTGTCTATTTGTAAGTATTGGATATTTAATTCTGCATACTAAAGCTGTTTAAAGCTGTTTTTAATGTTTTTAAAGTTTTATTTTTCATTTACGGTATAGCATTTTAATGTCATTAAATTGGTTTATCACCCACAACATGAAGATAACTAACTGTTATTGCACATAATTTTAATATTGGTGCATTCCTATGTTCTGATTTAATAATTTTATTTGCAATGCTTCAATTTCAATACCAAATGAGACCAATTAAAAATACAGTTTTTTATTATTTTGAATCGGTTTACTTTTTTAAAGATTTGGTTTGCTTCATTTAGAGTATGTATATGTGTATGTGTATATTATATGTATATAACGTATGTGTATGTATGTGTGTATATATATATATATATATACACACACACACACACACACACACATACACATACATAATAATATATTTTAATATATTAATAATATAAAAAGGTTAATGATGCAGACTAATGGGAAAAAGGCACCAGAATCAAGTGTTGACATTGTCACTGTTGGGCATGATTTTGTGAATATATAGTGTGTATAAGAGAACGTGTTTGGTAGAGTACTGTAGTGCAGTAAGAACACAGTGGACTATTGTTGAATGTCACACCAGGATTAGAGTTTTGGGAATCAGCTCTGGGATGTGTCATATCCACAACCAGCTCTGATTCCTCACAGCGTGAGTCAAACACATCCCAGCCTCGGAAGCTGTCAGAGGAGCTGGGTCTGTTAGGCAGGGACAGTAGGTGGAGCAGGGCGGGTGGGGGAGGGTGATTATTCTGAAGGGCGTGTGACATTCGTTGCTTGCTTTTCTCTGTGTGAAATCAAATGCACAGTAATACACTTGTACTCATTAACTACTCATCATCCCAACTGTGTGTGAAGTCCAAAGTAGAGACCAGAGTACACACCTCATATCAGCAGGGAAACAATGGTTCATTTACCCCTTCATACTGCAAACTAGATATTGTGGTATCTTTAAAAGTAACATACATCCATACATGCATGCATACATATACACATGTATGTGTGTGTGTGTGTTGGCTCTGAAAAAGTGTTGGTGCAAGTCATTAACACTTTTAAATAAAAAGAAAATCTAAATTAAGTGTTTTAAGGGCCTGCCATCGACATCATTTCCCAGCTTTCCACCTTCTTGTCTTTGTCCTTGGCTAGAGGGGCACTGTTACACATCTTCTAATTTCACTAAACATATATATATAAGTAGTAATGAATCTCTGGATCATCAAACACCTTTTCTTGAATTAATATTTTGTGAAGAAGTAGAAAAGTTGTATGCGCATTTTTATTTAATTTCAAAATGTGTATATATAATGTTTTAACATGTAAGTAAGTCGTTTTGGAGATGCATAGGCAATTGTCTCTCTGTTCTCAAAAATGTAGCATGGCGGTCAAACATAAATATTAAATAGAAACAGCATATAAATCAAAAGCATTGAATTATTATATACTTTATTATAATGAAAATTATAGAAGAACTCAGATAAACCATATTGCCGTAGTTGTGTGTTTATTAGTCATGTTGAATCAATGAAAGCAGTTAAATCTTCTGTTTATTCAGCTACTGCGGGATTTCTTCTGCGGGGCATATTTGGAGTTTCAGCAGGAGAGCGCCCTCTGTCCTTCGAAAGGAGATTTACTGCTGATCACAGAACCGAGCTTCACTGACAAGATGCGCATAACAATCGCAGCTTTTGCCTAATCGCGATTGCGATTTCATTTCGATTAATCGAGCAGCCCTACATGCTGATTTGTACAAAGGCTCAGTAGATTTGCCCTTAACACGCCTAAAAAGACAGCGAATAAGAGAGAGATGGACTGAGCACGTGTGATTACCTGTGTCTGTTCTTCAGGCGAAGTCATGTATATTTGTGAAAATAGGTTGTCATGTCCAAGGAAAGCGAAATCTCTGTCTGAGCATCGACGCTCTGCTGGTCAGCTGAGCCTTAAAAAGTGGTTTTACATAAAAAAGTTTTATTACATATCTCTTTGAATGAATCAGCCTTTTGAACGTGTAGTTGAATGAACGGTTAAAGACTCTTGTCAGTAAGATTCGAGGATCAGAACTAACTGTTATATAACAATAGCCTAACGATTTAATTGTCAGGTTTATGTTCTGCTATGTGGACCGTTATTTTGTCATTCTCTTCTGTTTACTTCACTTCCTGTATCAGTGAGATTTTAGTTTCGGTTTCTGAATTCCTTACATCGTAACACCAAATATATGGCGAATCTGCGATAATACCGCATACCGCGCTTTTGAGCCACTCAAAATTACCGCAAGGGAAATTCCTTAACCGCCCTACTTCTGTGTTGTGTTTGTATTTCCACAGCGAAAGTAAGGTCGTACGAATTTAAGAATTAACGACTTGTTTTAAAATCTTAATTTCTTATGACATCCACTTCGAATGTTACAATGCTCATGATAACTTTAGTTAACTCTATAATAGTAAATCCACTTCCCTAGCTAATTTCTCTTCTTTAGTGATGCAATAGAGCTACCGAAAACAAAACAACATTCTAAAGAATGGCTGCGCAATTGATTATCTGATGCAAAAGGTCTATAATAATACTTTTGTTGTTGTAAAAGCAGTGGTTCTGTTTGACATATTGCCTTGAACGTTTTTTTGAAAATGCTCAAAATTGCTAGTGGTTGCTGGCGATGTTTTATTTTTTCACTGGTGGGGAAAGAGTTAATTAACTGAGTTTGAGTGGGAGAGGTTTATTAATATCTTTTTTATCTTAACTTTGTTTTTACTTATTTTTTTATCTTTCATGTTACACATCACATGGATTTGTCTGTACTCTGAAAAAATTCTGCATCTGAAATGTCCGAGTCCATACGTAATTGCAGTCCAAGTTCCAAGTCTGCTGGGTGTAGTAGCTTACTGCCTCAAGTCAAGAGCCCACTGCTGTTCTTAGAAATGTCTCCGGTTCTTTCAGGTGTAAATCTGTCGAATTTTTCAGGTAGTGTCATTTGGGTGTGGCATTGTAATTGTGTGATTGACCTCACCCTTTAAAACAGACCTAGCATCTGCATGCAAGTATGCACTAGTAAGTCCAACTGGAATTGTTTGATCCGCGACCAAAATCAGTAAGGTGTAAAGCTGATCTCGATTGCTATCTTGACTAATCGGTCATAATATGCTATGTTTTATTGCTGCTTTTTGTTGTAAATTGCACCTTGGTGTGTGGATGTACCAAAGTGGGTGTGTAAACATGATTCTTTAGCTCACTAGACTGGGAGCTTGAGAAAACACCCACACCCAGTGTTCACACAGACACTTGCTATCGTTCACCTGCAGGGCTGGCAGGATTCACTGCGTGTTACGTTTTGCGTGTTTTGACAGGTTTTTGACTTGGTGACACCCAGTTAGGTGTGTCCTGGTGTGAAGGGATTTCAACTTTATATGCAAAACCTCTTATGATGACCTTGAAGTAAACTAACTCTAAAGAACCAATTCAGTGATGTGTAGTTACAAACGAAAAGATTATTTGTGTCAGCACGAGGCACATTTTGGCCTTAAATAAACAACCACAAGCTTTGCAAGCCAACTGACATCTGATTAGTATTGCTGACTGTTGTGCGGTTTAGAGAAAATGTTTGCTGAAAAACTCTGTTCTTAGTGGCAGCACAGCCGCGCACACACCACACATATATGTGTGTGTGTGTGTGTGTGTGTGTGTGTTCACGCTCCCTTCGAGTGTCGACATGCAAGGCATTCAAAATATGTGTTCAGGCTGTTCTCATGATGTTCTGTAAAGTGCGTCACATGTGTTTTTCAGAGACGGTCTAAAGTGTAACTTTCATTTCATTACACGGTTGTTTGCAGGGCTGTGGCCTGGCGTTCCCGCTGGTTGTTGAATGTCAAGCCTCTGATTACGGGCATTTTGAAAAGTTTATTGGAATGAATCCATGAAACTGCTTTACTGTGCATTTAGGTGCTTGGTTCATTCATACTAATGTTTTATAATTCAAAGCTTTTGCTGGTACTCATCGGCTGCTCTAATAAACCAATCAGGTTGTTATTTCCTGAGGCCTGTCCTTGATGGGTCCCAACTCTTTTAGGAATATAAGCAGAATAAAACAGCTGTCATGAGTGCTGGGACGCTCAGGCCAGGTCTTTTTTGCTTATTAGCAATAAAAAATACAGTGTGTTTGTGCTTTTGTTTTTCTTTATTGTTATTATATGTTCATTCAATTGTTCTGCTGCTTTAAAAAAAATGTTTTTTTTATATAATTATTATTCATATATTACAGTTAGTGTTCATATAGTACAGTTATACATGTATACTTTTTATATATTTTATAGAATGTATTGTTATATATATATATATATATATATATATATATTTATTTTTATTTTATTGTACAAAGTTAGGCTTTTTATTCACATAATCAGACAATAAACACTACTATAGATAAAAATAACAATATAATAATAAATATATAATTTTTTAAATGCTGAGCATACATTTGAACTTTTTAATCCATTTAACCAGAAAATAATACACCTTATTTATTATAGATACATAAATACAAATGTAATAATAAATATATAAGATCTTTTTTTTAAATGATGAATATGAAGGCTTTTTATTGGCTTAACTGGAAAATCATAAACTATATTTACTAAATATAAAAATGTATACATAATTTTATATCATTTTTTGTTTTTGTTAAATGCTAAATGCTTTTATCCAGTTACTCTAAAATATTATTTACTGGCAGTAATTTATCAAAAATAATTTTAGTTGAACATCAAATATGTCGATATGTCCTCTCTGCGTTTTTATTTCTCACTTGGCCATTTTATGCATTTATAGCTATCCAGTCATGTAAAAAAAAGTGCAAATACCCTTCAAGACGCATTCTAGATCTAATCAAACTACTTGTTTGAGGTGCGTACAAGACCTGACTTGACCAAGAGTAAATGCATCTGTGTTTTTTTAACTCCTCCCAAACAGATACTTGAATAGAACACAGGAATAGGAATAATCTATATTAACCTGTCTGATAATGCTCTTCTTCTCCTCTGGAGTTCAAACGTTTTGGTTGGATTTGGACACAGTCAGAATGTGCTATAAAAAGAGCAAGAGAAATGGAGGATGCACTGTAGATTACCTGAAGGAGGGTTGGAGAGAAATAATTGATAACGTATGAGGAGGAGTACAAGTGAAGTCAAGAGACGACAAGGTGCAGATAAAAGTGAAAGGAGAAAGTTATGGCAGCCAAATACATTCAGTCTGTCTTGCTTGTTTTGAGAACAATTTTTATTATTGCCTCGTTTTAACTTCTGAATGGATTTGAAGAAACGCACTGCTCCAGTATTGAGCTTTTGTCTGAAATGGACAGTGTAGTTGTGTTTAAATGTGTGAGAGAAAGCTGGAGAAAGAGGAGGGTTTGGTGTGTAGGAGTGTGTGAATGTTGAAACACGCAGAGCTGGTTTTGTGAGCTTGTTGTGCTTGCAGTCAAGCATTAGCTCACACGCCTTGTTTGAGAAGCCAAGGGTCAAAAGCTACCGCTGACATTCCCCCGTCTCTGCCGCCCGCCCTCCTCTCCCATGATCCTCTACACTAGTTTCGATTGCTTGTGTTTGTTTGAACTTCAGCGTATAGTGCTGTTTTGTCCTGCTGATCAAGAACAGATTGCAGGAGGTCTTTATTACATTTGTAGTGTTTGGTACAATGTTTGACACAAGCCAGTTTTAATATATGATTGTTTTTTTGTTTTGGCAGGTTTTACTTTTGGACTGTTTGGTTTGAGTCCAAGAGGCCAAAATAGAAATGCACAGTAAGTAGATGCAATTGTCACATTATTAAAACTCTTTGTGATGCACATAATCCAATTAATATTGTCATGTTATGACCGATAATCACTAAATGGCCAGGATTTAAATCTATTTGTATTTACCATTTTAATGTAAAAGAGAAAATGAAAGAAATAAATCAATAAAAAATTGTAAATGCTGTAAATGAACATTTATAATGTCCAGTATAAAAAAGTGGATATTATTTTACTTATTAAATTTTAAATTGACTCGAATTGTTTTTATTTATCTATTATATTAATAATTTAAATATTAGTTTAAATTGAGTATTAGTTGAATGTAAGTGTAAAAGTAAAGCATGCACAAGTAAATACCATATATCCAATATTGACCGATACTGATACATTTAAATATCTCTAAAGTAGTGCTAATATATTGTGCATCCCTAATACAATGCCCAGTCTGTTTACTAGTTCTTTATGAGTTGGAGTTTTGTGCTTTGTAATCCATGTTTTAATAGCTCTGAGGTCATCAAGTTTTGCTTGATTATAAGAGTAACTTTAGTGGGTGTTTTATATGGTTTTGATGAAGGCAGTATGTCCATTCAAACTCATGCTGTATATGTGTATCAGTGCAAGAGGCCCCAGGCATGGAGAAGGTCCAACAGTGGCAGGAGACGTATTACGGGACCAGATTCAGGCATCCAGTCAGGAGCCACAACGGTTCGCTCTGATGAAACTGCAACAGAATACAGCACCAAGAAATTCTACACCACCACCACCTTCACAGAGAACCCTGCAGGTACACAAACTAGGGCTGCACGATATTGGTTGAACACTTAATCGTGATTATTAGGCATGATTATTGTCATTTAAAATTGTTACATTTCATCAGAATTATCACACTTTCACATAAGCAAGAGAACAAGATTTGGTTCCAGTAAACAGCGCAAACAGTCGCATGAAAGAAAACCGACTGGCTCTATTACGCTTTTATTTGAGCAGAATATCTCAGTGGAGATCTCTGAGCTTTTACTCTAATGTCTGGTGGTGTTATCAGCTCATCAGCACTTTTTCCGTCAAGCAGTGAGCGTGTGTGCATGGTTGCCAGGTTAGGAAGATTAAATAAACCACTGGGCTGAAAATGTTTTGTCTTGAAGGGATGGTTCACCCAAAAATCACCCTCACCCTCATGTCGTTCCAAACCCGTAAGACCTTCGTTCATTTTTAGAACACAGATTAAGATATTTTTGATGAAATATAGAGCTTCTGACCCTCCATAGACAGCAACACACCTACCACATTCAAGGGCCAGAAATGTAGTATGAACGTCTTACAAGTTTGAAACGACATGAAGGTGAGTAATTGTTGACAGAATTTTTTTTTGGGGGGGTGAACTAACCCTTTAAGAGAGAAAAGCTCTGTTTGGGGATTTAAACGCTTTACATCTGGCAACCATGAAAGCTTGTGGAGGCTTGTTGCTAATGCAAGATGATACCAACTGAAAATAAAACATTTTTAGTATAAATAATCAGCAAATATCACAGACGATTGTGCTTACTAAAGCAAGCAGAAATTGTTTAATCACGATTAAATTATGGTTTATTGTATACCGTACATCAAAACTATTATGTAGCACGTTTGCCTACCAATTGCCTTTGCCAGGATCCACAGAATGTTCAACTGCAGATTTATTTCAGATTCTTTTCCACCAAAATAAGCATAGAAACTTAAAAAAAAGTTGGTTTATAGTTCTCTATATTTCACTCTCTCCTATAGATGTGGAGTCTCAATTAACTATGACTCGGACCCAGCGCATAAGAGAGGCCATGTTTCCCGAGACGATGGAGGGAACAGCTGTCCTTTCCACACAGATCAATTCGTCCCAGCAGACCAATGTACAGAAGCTGGCCGAACCGTCTCAGCAGCTCAAAGTCGCCATCATTCATCTCATCAACTACCAGGACGACGCCGAACTCGCCACCCGCGCCATTCCAGAGCTCACCAAACTCCTCAACGATGAGGACCAGGTACCTCGCTGCTCGTGTCGAATATTCAATCTCTGCTTTTTCTAAAGGATCTTCATGTCCTGACCTCTGACCCTCTCCCTTGGCTTCAGGTCGTGGTGAATAAGGCAGCAATGATCGTGAACCAGCTGACCCGCAAGGAGGCGTCCCGCCGGGCTCTGATGCAGTCCCCGCAGATGGTGGCCGCTGTTGTGAGAGCCATGCAGAACACGTCTGACATGGAGACGGCCCGCGCCACAGCCAGCATCCTGCACAACCTTTCGCACCATCGCGAGGGGCTGCTCGCCATCTTCAAATCAGGAGGCATTCCCGCTCTGGTGCGCATGCTGAGGTAAGAGAGTCACACTAGTTCACCTGTGAATGAGACTAGTGTTGTAATTTATTCACCCTCATGTCATGTGAACAACATAGTTATGTCAAAAATATTCATTTTTAGGGTAAACCCAATGAAAATAAAAACTGATTTAGAAATGTATGTGTTTCACCCTAAACTAAAGCTGTATTAATTTATGCATTTGTTGCACATAACACATTTCTTTCATTTGGTTGCATGCCTTTCATTGCAAATGTGTGATTTAGTGTTTTATTTGAAACATAGATATTCCTAATTATTATGATATTACTCCAGCACTTGATTTGAAATTAGACAGTGATTTATGTTTCAGTAAGCTGCAAAAATAAGTCAAAAACTCATAAAAAAATGCGTGTACTTTAATACCAAGCTCAGATGTTCTGCCCTAAGATTTCCTTTTGCGTTTCATTGATGAAATAAAAAAGCATTTCTAATTTAAACAACATAATGACAAAATGGGGTAAACTATTACTTTTAAAAGATGAAAAAAAAAACTTGATTCATAAGACTTCCATGTCGTATTTATTATGTCGCCCTAAATTAAAGCTATATTAATTTCTGAATGTATTGCCCATAACAGATTTCTATTATTTGATTAGATGCATTTCACTGCAAATATATGCTTTAGTGCTTTATTTACATGATTTGAAACATAGATATTCCTAATTATTAGGAAATTACTCCAGCACTTGGTTTGAAAGTAATTGGAGATTTAATTTATACTTCAGTAAGCTGATAAAAAAAATTTAAATTAAGACATTTGGTTTTTATCAACTATTACGTGAAAAAAAAAAGATTTAGAAAGATGTGCAGATTTTGCAAATGTGTGCTTCAATATTTTATTTTACATTGTTAGGAACATAGATGTTCTTAATTTATTAGGAAATTACAGATAAATCACTTGATCTGAACATCCAACCCATTTGTTTTGTAGCTCTCCGATGGATTCGGTGCTTTTCTATGCCATCACCACCCTGCACAATCTGCTTCTGCATCAGGAGGGAGCCAAGATGGCGGTGCGTCTGGCTGACGGTCTGCAGAGGATGGTTCCCCTGCTGAAGAAAAGCAACCCTAAGTTTCTGGCCATCACCACAGACTGCCTACAGCTGCTTTCCTTTGGCAACCAGGAGAGCAAGGTGCTTGTTATAATTACAAATACATGTATTAGTTGTAGTTTCTTGTGTTCTTGTTCTTTGTTAAAGCGTGTCGAGTTTCATTCGAATTTGATGGCGTGTCATGTGTTAACATCAGTCTGATTGTCTCTCAGCTAATTATCCTGGCTAACGGTGGTCCTGAGGGTCTAGTGCACATCATGAGGACCTACAACTATGAGAAGCTGCTCTGGACCACTAGCCGTGTGCTCAAAGTGCTCTCAGTCTGTCCTAGTAACAAACCTGCTATTGTAGATGCTGGTAAGTCAGATTGGAAAACTGAGCTCTTCTAAATATAGTAGTTAGAGTGTTTAGTTAGTTGTGCTTGCTAAGGCATCCATCACACTTATTTTTAATTATACTAATCCACTACGGACAAAAATTATGTGACTTTTGATCAAACTTGTGCTTTTTGCCTGGTATATATTTTTCCATTTTCATTTTAGTCAAAGTTTTAGTCATTTTCAGCTTTTTTTATAGCACGTCTATATAGCAGTTAACAGTTAATCGCAAGTGTATCTAACAATCTCTCTCTCTCTCAGGTGGAATGCAAGCTCTTGGTAAGCATCTGACCGGCTCCAGTCAACGTCTGATGCAAAACTGCCTGTGGACCTTGAGAAACTTGTCAGATGCTGCAACTAAACAGGTCAGTTTATACATCTAACACCATCTGTCTTTCACGCAGACACTAAATATATTCATAATAATTCATTCATTTCAAGTCTTGTAAGTAATGCAGTTTAATTCTAAATTAAAATGCTGAAAAAATCCAATCAAGATAACCGACTGAATTTTGTATCCGTTCAGTAACTTTTCTGTCTTAAAGAACAAAGTGCTTGAAATGTCTGGAATCTTAAAGTTTCAATGAATTGTGGTTAATTAATTTAATATATCATGTCAACTCTCCCAGTTAAAAAAAGAACCATTAAAACAATTGTAACAAGTTCATAGATTCGGGAACCGGCGAACATTTCATACACTTTAATGATAAAATAAACAAACACAAATGAAAAGCGGCAGCCCCTCACGGACGACTGCCGCACACAAAACACAAACTGTACTGTACTCCTCCGTGGGACAGACAGGTGTGGACGGCTCTCGTCGTCGTATGTATAATATGTATCAGGCCAACACTTGCTCGCTCTCTCGCCCCCTGCAGGACGGAATGGAACATCTGCTCCAAGATCTGGTCGGCCTGCTGTCCTCTGAGGACATCAACATGCTGACCTGTGCCACAGGCATCCTGTCCAACCTCACCTGCAACAACACGCACAACAAAACATTGGTGACCCAGAGGAACGGCGTGGAGGCTCTGATTCACACCATCGTGAGGGCCGATTCAAGACAAGACGTGATCGAGCCAGCCGTCTGCGCCCTGCGTCACCTGACCAGCCGCCACCCGGAGGCCGAGGCCGCACAGAATGCCGTACGAATGTATTACGGCATCCCACCTATTGTCAAATTGCTCAATCAGCCCTACTACTGGCCAGTCGTAAAGGTAAGTGAAAGAAAAACAGAGAAAACGGACAAATTAGTGCCTTAGTAAGCAATCGATTGGTTTTTAAACTACCCAATAATTTTTTTTATCCTTTTTAACAACCTTTTATTAATTCCTAAAAGTTTCTAGCAACAAAAAGTATTTTATCATAAAAATAAGATGCACTAATATTTTGTATTTATTTGATTTTGACAATTTGGGTTTTAGACTTTATACTGACACCTATTGGTGTGGATGGAGCATTGGGCAAAGTCAAAAATAGTTTAACTTTTTTGGAGACATGTGAAGGATCCATAAGCCACAGAGTGCAAAAACATGTAATTTTCTTGGTTTATTAATTTTGGAACAGGGTCACTGCTTAAAGTTGCAGTCCGTAACTTTGTTCAAAATGTATATAATAAGCGAGTACACCTTGAATCCATTTTCCAAACTGTGTTTTTGGCTTGTCATGAGTCACTATGGTACACATATAATAAGTGTTTATATTCAGACTATTTTAGACTGGTTCGGGTAAGTAGCCTAGTACCTGCGTGATTCGTCATAGACATAAACAGAGAGAAGTAGCTCCGGCTACAATGTTCTTCCGCAAGATGCATGCAGTTCTGTGTATTAACCGCTAGAGCTCCAAAAGTGATGGACTGCAGCTTTAAATTAGCAAGGCCCAGGATGATATATCATAGGCGGTCTCTTTCTCAGTTAGTAGTTCTCCTGTTGTGCAGTATAACCATTGCTGACCCCACGTTTGTCTTCATCACAGGCTGTGGTTGGTCTGATCCGTAACCTGGCGCTGTGTCCAGCCAATCAGGCTCCTTTGCGCGATGCCGAAGCCATTCCCAAACTTCTCACTTTGCTTATGAAAGCTCATCAAGATGCACAGAAAACCGGTTCATCTGCTCAACAAACATACCAGGTATGAATTCCTCGCCTGTCAAAAACATGTAGAACAAAACTATAGTACAATTCCTGAACTAATGACTCTAATGATTCGGTTCTTTTTAGTGAATCAACAACATATAACTCAGTGTAGTCCAATTCCCAGTCAAAAGACTCTTTGAGTTGGTTCTTTGTAGGGCAGCTTTCACCAACCTCTGAGACTTGAATCAGTGTATATATACTGACTAGTTGTTCATATGATTATATGTAGTTAAAGAAACACTTTTTGTAATGTTTCTTAAATAATATGACTATTCTTTAAAAGTGCCAAACAAGTCATTAATAGAATTGTGAAGTAACTAAAACCATTGAGAGGAATCAAAACCAGAATTGTTAAATTCTCTACAATTCCTATTCTTACGCACCGAATACAATGTATAGACTACTATTTTGTCACTGAATTAACGAAATGTCCTTTTCTCTCTCTCAGGATGGAGTGAGAATGGAGGAGATCGTGGAGGGCAGCACTGGGGCTCTGCAAATCATGGCCAGAGATCCTGATAACAAAGTCACCATCGCCAGCATGGACACCATTCCTCTGTTTGTTCAGGTAACTCTTACATGTTGTGGGCGTTTTATGCATATGTATGGGAGCGGGTTAGTACAGTCTTTGCCCTCCATCTGACATGGTCAGTGTATAATAGACTTCTGTTTTCTGTCGCTGCAGCTGTTGTATTCTCCACTGGATAACGTCAAGCGTGTGGCAGCTGGTGTTCTGTGTGAACTGGCTCTCGACAGACAGTCGGCTGAGATCATTGATGCGGAAGGAGCCAGTCCTCCTCTCATGGAGCTCCTCCACTCCAACAACGAAGGGATCGGTGAGTGAGAGAGAAGCATCCAAATATGCCAAAAAATTATTGATTGAATGCATCATCATCAGGATAGTATATGAATAGTGTACTTGCATGTCCAGTTTCCATGCCAAGAAAAATCTGGCTAAGCATAAAACTCTCTAGTGTGCATGTGTGCTATCAAATGTATAAAAAAGCTATGCAATTCACATCGACACTGATGTATAATTTGGACTTAAGCGCGTAACAAGGGTGCTTTCTTTCTTCCAGCCACCTATGCTGCTGCTATTCTCTACCGAATTTCGGAGGACAAAAACGCAGACTATAAGAAACGAGTGTCAGTGGAGCTCACGCACTCCCTCTTCAAACACGACCCTGCTGCTTGGGAGAAGGTGAGTTTGCCCCCTGGTGGTGTGGAGGTTTTTTGGTGCATTTTTTTTATACACATTGCACATGAAATTGCATTCGCAAAACATTTTAACTCCACAATGTGACAGATTTGAGTGTATTTAACAGTATTTTTTTATATCTGATCCTAAAAAATGGTCTTTATGGTAAGATATTTTTATAAGGAAACTGGGGATATGTCTATGGAAGCCTGTATCCTCCACAGAATAAAAAATTAAAAAGGTAATTTGCGACTTTTTAGCTCGCAATTCTGATTTTTTATCTCATCATTGTGAGATAAATTCCTATATACGGTTTATAGGAGAAATATAGGAGAAAAAAGAATATGTTTTTAGAATCGTAAGTTTATATCACGCAATTCTGACTTCATTTCTCACAAGATTATATCTCACAATTATGAGAAAAAAGTTAGAATTGCGAAAAAAAAATTGCAATTACCTTTTTTTTTTTTTTGGTTTAGTTATGTGTTGGCCTGATACATATCTCAGTTCAGAGGTCAAACATTTTAATCCGTTATTGTCTATGAATAAAAAAATGGTTACAATACATTTATACTTGTTTTTATTTAATTGTTGTTGGTTCAATATAAATTCCCAAACTGGTTTTATACAATTCACCAAAAATCACACTGTAATTAATTAAATAAATAACTATATATGATGATAAATGGATCTTTACAGTCCCTAATTTGGCTTATTTTAAAATTTAGGCTAATTTTATTTGGTGTATCTATGTTAGGTGTCTATTATTATACATTAAAATATCATGTTTGATTTCAGTGTTGACTGTAAAGCTGACGTTAAAGTTAGCAGTCTTTATATAACAGGACATTGACATAAATCCCAACAAAAGAGATCATTTATTATATGTACATATAGCGCAGGTTTCTTGACAGTTTCCTTGTTGAATTTTAGGCACGCAGCGGGGGGATGGAACCTGGTCTTCCAGAGGATGGTTAGTATATCATCTCTATCTCTCGCACCGTGATTTGCCAGCTAATTATTTCCATAACTGGCATTTATGTCTCTAACGACTATATGGTCTTCAGAAATATTAACATTACGCAGATAGCTAAATTTTGCAGTGTTGTCCCGTACAGAACTTGATGGATATGGCCAAGCATTTCATGAATACGGCGATGGCATGCAAATGGATCATATGCAAATGAATCAAGAAATGTTAGACGATTATGTGCAAAACAATGGTTACAACTCCATGCCCAGACCCTACGGTGATCAATAACAGGTTAGTACTGCTCGAATACACTAGCTGTCATTCAAATATATAGAAGTCATTTAATGACTAAAGTATTTGAAATAAAAAGCTTGTTGAATTGCATTAATTGAAAAAAAAATACATTGCATTAAACCTGCTTGCATTGTATTTTTAGAGATTGCATTTGTATAGGCTGAAATTGAACATGGTTGTATGTTTAAACTGTGAATATGTCAATTCAAAACATTTCACAAACATTTTCATTATAAAAAATTCAATAATATTCACTTTTCAGATTTCACTTCCAAAACATTCGGTCTGTTTACAAATACGACCTATAATATTCAACAGGTAATTGTCGGTCCATTTATTTCACTTTACAAATTCGCCGTGGTTCAAATTCGGCAGAAAATTCAACAATGCACATCCGGGAACTGCAGGAAAAGCAGTAGATCACCGATGCGTGATCACCATCTGCTGTTAGTCAGCCTCAGCAGCAGGTGCCGCTAGCGGCTGTAGACAAGGCAAACATAACGGCTTGAGAGGCATTCATTGTCAATTTCATTTACAGAAATGGGAAGTATATATGATGCTCATCAGGGCCAGTATATATTCGGAAAATCTGGTAAACGAGACAAAAGCTGTGTTTGTTTGTTTAATTCAATGCAGGGGTTAAAGCAAAAAAAAATCCTGAGCCTGAACTTTTACTGGGGTGGACACATACGCAGGGTTATTTAACAATAACAACAACAAAAATTATAATTTGAATGATTTTCCATGAAACTAACTAAGGCTCAGACTACTGAAATTGTTTTGTTCAAAAGAAATAATGGTAAATTAAATACTAGGAAATGAATATAAAATAGGAAATATACAGTTTACTACATAAAACTACAGTTCTGTTCAATTAATAACAAAAACAATAAAATGCTCCAAAAACTGGAAACTTAAAAGGGTTCGTACACCTAAATGAAATTCTTATTTTTTCAAGCAATTCAAGATTTCCGAGATCTTCCTTATCAAACAACATCATTATCTTTCCGTTTAAATCTCCGGCGTGTGGCGTTCGGCTGTAAAAATAAAAGAAAAGATAGTCCTACATTTAAAAAAACTTGTTGATATCATGTTCGAGTTCACGAGTTCTTGTTGAGAGGAACACCGCTACGCTTTGTTTGAACATACAACCATGTTCGAATTCAAGTTCGCCTACCAGCCCATAAAAATACACCGCTTTCACGCTTTGTTTGAACATACAACCATGTTGAATTTCAGCCCATAAAAATACAATGCATTAAAATGCAAGCAGGGTTAATGCAATGTATATATGTTTTTCAATTTGTGCAATTCAACAAGCTTTTTATTTTTCGTCATTATTTTACTTCCATACAAGTAGGACTGGCCGTATGTGCTAATGTCTGCATTAAACTGAGTGTTGTGTATTTATTTTACAGCCCGATGATGCCACTGAAAGAGGGATATGAAAAATACAAGAGACCGACGCCTGCGGTCCATTTCTCGGCAAACACACACTGACACTCCTGTAATATATGCAATTCTCACTGTGCGGGGAGAGGCAGAATCGAGCAACTTTAACCTGCCTTTATAAAAAGATGACAGCATAATGCAATTTACACGTCTTTTTGTAGAAAATGTTATATTTTAGTGTTTCTTATGGGTGCATTAATACATTGCTGGTAAGAGGACTGGTTAACTATGCCAAAGAGATTTTATTATAATATTTTATAATGATAATCACGTAGCTTTTTATAGTTGTAATATTTTGGAAAATGCGATCAATGATTTAGACTTGTGATCTCGAGGTCAGCTATATAGCTTGGTTCACGATGGTTTTAGACCGGTGACCAGAGCTGATCGGCGATGTCTGGTATGGTGATTTCCTACAGCGCTTAGAACTCAAGACAGTGCATCTCCATGTTTCTTCCCTGCTGAGACTGTCCAATACTGGAGTTTTTACGTTAACTTTTGCCCACTTTTTTTCCATTCATGTTTTGCTAAAATTGTCTTAATGTATAGACAAGGAAATACTGATTTAGTTTGTTTTGCAATGTGTATGGAGTTTTTAATTTGTATTTTATTTGCGTGATAAATTCTGTGCTGATTGAAAGGGACTAAAGTTTAACCAAACGATTAAACCTTGAGTTATAAAACTAGCTTCACCTTTGTTTGAATACTAACTCCTCTTAGGAGGCAAGCAGAACAGACAAAGGGATTCTTTGTAGCGTTTTTACTTCACACTTTGTCCAAAAAAATGTAATAAAAAGGTTAACTAATGCTTTGTGATGAGCTTCATTTTGACAAGCACTAGGGTGTTGAAAAGAAAGTGTTTAAAGGTCTTCGGAGTCATTTTTCTTCACATGGTTTAATAAAAAAAATAAACAATTAAGAAATAGTTAACCTAAAAATGAACCTTTACTTTTGTAACGGAGTTGGAAAAAATTGAGCATTACGTTGCTCACCAATGGATCCACTGCAGTGAATGGGTGCCGTCAGAATGAGAGCAGATAAAGCTAAGAACACCACAATAATCCACGCAATTCATCCTTCAATAAAAAGTGATTAAGTGAAGTCAACATGTCTGAATCAGGAGAGAAACATGCACTGATCAAGTGTTGTGTAAAGTGAATCCAGCCCGGAACAGTTCTTAACACAGGGTGGATTTTGATGCGAGAAGGTAACAGGAGTTTTTCACTGGAGGAAGTGTTATGAACTTGTGTATCAGCCAGAAGTGATGTTTAAAGTTAATACACCTTGATGGATTTGTTCATTACAAACACACCGCCTCTTCCTTCACAAGACATGGACTGGTGTGGATTGTGATTCTTTTATCAGCTCTCATTCTGACGGCACCCATTCACTGCAGAGGATTCACTGGTGAGCAAGTGATGTAAAGCTATATTTCTCAATTTGTCCTAAGAAACCAACCCATCTTTATTTAGGATGACCTTTATTTTTGGCTTGTGGTTTCTGTAAAGCCACATTGTTGGTCAACACACAAGTGGCATTTTTAGTAGTAGCAAGTACATTTAATGCACCTACTTTAATACAATAGGCAAGTGGAAAACTTTGACTGGCTTGTTTTAAATACATATTTAAAAAATGTTTGATTTTTAGAGATGTAATTAAATGAGTAACTCAGAAGCAAACTTACATTCTGCTTTATTAAAAGTGTATACCCCCCCAAAAAAAAACATTACAAAGCTGATGTATAAAGTAAAATAGAAGGCAATGTCTTCCGTTTTTGAAACAAATAATTTATGCCCATTTAAGAATACATTTTTTTGAAAAGAAAACAAAAGGGACAACCCTACACTTAAAAAGGCAGGCCAAATGTTTGACACAAACAATGGAGAAATCAACCCTTTTGGATCAAATCATCACTCTTTGAAATAGCACATCTCATTTTAAACCAGACTTTCACATCAAAGTATTATAAAATATTGATAAATGAGGAAAAAAGTAAAATTAGTATTAAAAGGACTTAAAATCTGATGTAATTTATGGCAGACCAGCTGTTAATATGCTACCAAGGAGAGTTCGATCCTTCAATGCATTCTCCACGTCTCGCTCTTCAATCTTCAGAGAGATCTAGGAAAGAGAACACAATATTGACCCCTCGTTAAGCTTTAATCAATTAAGATACGGATTCAATAAAACCCTTAGATCACATTTCCTGTTATACTATTGATAATTCCTAACTGCTCTTACTTTAGTCAGTCGAGCCTCCTTGGCCTTCTTGAGTGTGAGGATTCCTCTGCTCTCCAGCAGACTGCAGAGAGACAGACACTCGGTCTGTCCGACGCCGCCCACCTGCCTCTGCGTACACAGCTTACTGTACACTTCACACAGCTGCAGGAACACAGAACGACTTCTCACTTCCTTCCTAATGTATTCAGAACACTTAATGATAAAAACATGAGACGATCAAATATAGCCTCACCTTGCCCAACTGGACCTCTTTGCTCTTGCCATTACGGACGATAAGAAGCATACAGCAGACCAGAAGCTTCTGCTGCAAAGGAAAGCACTCGCCATCCCCGCTGCTGGATGCCATACGGTCACCATACACCTCTGATAAAACCCGCGCCACCTGAGGAACGCTCACCCGCGACTCTGCAACAAGAAAGTAGAGACAAATCCCTGGTTTAATTTACTCTAAACAATGTTTAATTGGTAATCAGGACTACGTATCTGAACTAGCCACAACAGGAGATGCTGCATGGCCTTTTTAAGACCCTGATGATAATATTAAATGACATGTATACACCGATGTAGCTTTTTTTTTTTACTCTCTCAAATGCAATTTTGATCCAGTGCATCTTATTTTCTGGAATATATGGTAGAGTAATTCCTACCTTTAGGGCTGGCTGCAGGTTCAGATGCTATTTTAGACCGGTCAGCCGCTTCCGCAATCTCCACAGCCCTCCTGATGGATAGACGCACAGATGTGTGAGAACCTCACAAAGCTACCGTTCACTTGTTTGAACAGTTGAAACTGGTTCCCTTACCTGCATATGTCGAGCACTTTGCGGGCATCTCCTGACACAGCTGAAACTTTTCTGGCACAGAACTGAACTGCTGCTGCGTCCAAAACACCTTCACCTGATACCTGAACACACCAGTGTATTATTACCTCAGAACGTGAGAAGTACAAATAACAGGGAATACGGAAGTCGACATACTTGTGTGAGCCGGTCTTGAACGATTGCATTAAGCTCCTCACGACTGTAGGGAGGAAAGTTAAGCAGCTTGGGTCGGCAGTGTGGTTTGGCCTGCAGTCTAGGCAGAATACGGTCCGTCAGGTCCAATGCGTTAGCAATACCTAAGGGGTTAAAGTTCACCGGTAAGCAAACGTCCAAAATAACCCTCTTTGTATAGAAGATGGTTAACAGAAACAGTTCTCACATTTGGGGAGATAAATGCACGGCTATCTTACCAATGAGACAAACACGAGAGTTGGGCAGGTAAGGCCACTCAAAGATCGTGTAGAGAACCTCTTGAGACTTGCTGTCCAACTGATCCATCTCGTCGAGAACCAACAGGCTGTTGCACACAAAAACACCATAGTAAGAGCTAATCAAATAAACAGACTCGGAATACTAAATCTGACCACAGTACAGCTAAAAGCCTGAAATGGTTCATGCAAATTAGCACGAGCGGACTTACACAGTGGGCCCCGAGCTGGTCAGAAGTTTCTCCAGCCGAGCCTCGCTGTTGCCCTTTGGAACCCCCAGTCTCTCTCCCAGCAATGGAAAGATGGCATGTGAGCTACGCAGATTCATACAGTTGATGACCACTGTCTGAACACCTTTCAACAGAGCCTGGAAACGAGAGAAGACGGATGACCATAAGCGCGGTTGTTTATGTATCATCTCATTTTCATGTTACAATCTTGCATGCCAGATTTTAAAAGTAAAGGCTGATGTTCACTACCATTCAAAAGTTTATGGTCATTTTCTGAAAAAGTCTCTTATGGTCACCAAAAGCTGCATTTCTTTGATCGTAAATACAGTAAATTATTAATATTGTGAAATTACTACAATTAAAATTGTATTTCTTGTAATGCAAAGCTGCATTTCCACATCATTACTCCAGTATTCAGTGTTACATGATATTTCAGAAATCATTCTTATATTAACCTTATTATCAATGCCGAAAACAGCAGTGATGCTTAATATTTTTGTGGAACGTTTTGAAGTAAATTAGAAACTTCCCAAGAACAGCATTTTAAGAAAATAGATATTTTGTTACATTATAAACATCATTTTAATGGATCTTTCTTGACCTCCATTTTAAACAGTAGTGCATTTTTAAGTAGCGCTGTTTGATTTTAGATTTTCAGACCCCCATATTTCCTCTGGAGCTCACCTTTTGTTCCTGGAGGACGCAGTTCAGACAGGCGGTCTTGCCTGTGCCGGGAGCACCAGAAATATAGAGGCTGGAGGGTTTGTCCGCCACCACATGGTTCTCCAGGAAGGAGACGATGGCAGCTCTCTCGGCCTCACGAGAGAGAAGACGTTCGGGTACTGCAGTGTGAAGAGCCTGCTTTACACTCTGATAACCCGATTCTGCAGAAAAAGAGACCATAACAAAGATACAGATTGCTTATTAAATGTCAGCAACTGATCAATGTGTGACACTGGTTTTAATACACCTACGTAAATGAGTTAACACTGAACAAAACATACTTTTGACATGAAAGAGTCGAGTAACAGGGAGCTTTCCCTCTGGACGGGGGATCGGGTTTGAGCAGGGGGTCTCTTGCAGCCGCTTTGGCGATGGACGTGAAATAGGAGACAGGGGAATTTTGGGTGAGGACGGGGAGGGACGTGGAGGTGAGAAGACCGGCGTGTTCTCATTGAAGGACAGCTTACGAGGGGAGCATAGAGGAGCGCAGCGCTGCTTAGGAGGAGAGCCAAGCATAGAGGCCGGGAGGTTACAGCCATTCTCGTCACCTGAAAACCAGAAAAACCAAGAGCATAGTCAATAAAAGATTCAAACCGTGCCACATATAAGCACAGAAACAGTGCTGGGTGTTTAAAGGTGATGATTTACACACCTGTACGTTTGCGGGGACTCAACGGCAGCCTCTCAGACAAAGAGGTGCTTTTCAACACAGAGTTCCTGGGAGACAGACAAACGCCGAGCGAATCTCCCATGTTTGTCTTTCTAGGGGACAGAGGGGTGGTCTGGACGTCCACTGCATTTTCAGATGAGCTCTTAGGTCGAGAACCCAATCTGGAAGACTTTCTTCGGGGGAACTGAAGGGTGGGCTGATTCTGGGAGCGAGTGCTGGGCATTTTTAGTTTAAAACCAGGAAGCAGATCTGAAAGAAAAGCAGTGATGACTTAGTGTACCGTAAATCAATGACCTCCAACGCACAATAGTTTGCAACTCTGTCAGATCTAGTCATGTGATTGATTACATCTGTATTATTGATTGATTACATCTGTATTATTGATTGATTACATCTGTATTATTGATTGATTACATCTGCATTATTGATTGATTACATCTGTATTATTGATTGATTACATCTGTATTATTGATTGATTACATCTGTATTATTGATTGATTACATCTGTATTATTGATTGATTACATCAGTAGCTTGAGGAGTAAACGGAGATAACCATCAAGAATTTAGCAAGTAAGTGTAGTTTTTAGAGTAACGTTAGAGCCATTGTGCGAGTCATTAACAACGCCATACTAGCCTAAAACCTGTTGGGGGTTGGTTGATGAATAATATCATCAAGTCTTACAACAGAGACAATCACTTGTGGCCATTGCTTTCCATTCTGGCCGTCTGAACCCACAGCAACTTTAAGATTGCTTATTTTGTTCATGTTTTCTGTCGGTTTATTCCACGACCGCGCTTCTAAAAGAATCCCATTAACAAATAAATGGGTTGATTTGTTGCAGAAACACTTGCGCGTGTCTAACTAATACTGTAAAATAAAAGCGAGCAGTTCCTGCTGTGGGTCATTTGGCGCCAAGCTGTTTGTTCACACGCATAACACTCAATAAAACTAATCCTTTCTTTAAAAAACTCTACACAATAATCTTTTAAAAACGACATGATTAATATGTTACCTGATTAAAGCTGAATTTGAGTTGACACTCGTTGTAATTGTCACAAGTTGTAGATCTCTCTGAGTCCGCTCCTCTCAACAGGCACTTCCCCGCAGTCAAACTAGCGCCAAATGTGCTTGCGAAGTCCTCCTCTAAACAGCTGACGCGCTGGCGTGTGACGTGAGCTCATGACAACGCATTTCATTGGCTGTCGGAGTTCCTTTGGTTTTAAGGAACCAATAGGATTCTTAGTCCCTTCCCCCATTGACTTGACTGTAAAGGCGGGTAATTCTTTGTTGGTATTTTGGCGGAAAGAATTTCCCGGGAAATAATAGAACGTTTTTCCCACTTAACTGCAGGTTTGTTGCATTAATTGAAGG
Source organism: Ptychobarbus kaznakovi (assembly GCA_027422405.1). Taxonomy (NCBI): domain Eukaryota; kingdom Metazoa; phylum Chordata; class Actinopteri; order Cypriniformes; family Cyprinidae; genus Ptychobarbus; species Ptychobarbus kaznakovi. Next base: position 15,237,275 of record CM049795.1, on the reverse strand, counting down.
AAGGTGTTCTATCATCAATATCCACTCTTGAATTTTGTATTTTCATCTTCCTGGTCTAAACCAGTTTCCACAATGCCAGGCTCATTCTGCCTCGTACACAATCAAAAGACACATGCTGTAATATTCTGAATACAGATGTCCTGATCTATGACACATACTATTAGTATAAGTGCTTATTTATTGAAAGACTTTGGTCATTTTTGTATTGTTTTTTATTGTATTCACTCATCTAAAAACGAGCTGTTATATATATTTCTTATTAGAGTAACTTAGTTGGATAAAAAAAAACGAACAAATCTTCATTATATCTGTTCAGTTGACGGTCATATTTGTATATGAACATACTTTTCAGTAAAAATAGAAATTCTGTTATATTTTGATATTTGAATGTTTAAAAAAATCATCCACAATATTATCTCATATTGACATTTCATTCGAGTATTTGAGTTTAAATGTATGAATTGTCTGTGAATTTACTTTATGTTGGATAATAGCGCTTTCTGTATGTTAATGGGAGATTTGAGGACTTGATTCATACGTTTTCTGGTGAAAAATAACATTCCTTTTCTTTTAAGAATATGGCCCTGTATAATTATGTAATCAGCTGTACCTTTATGACTGTGATTCTGTTTGATTTGGCTGTTATTAAATTATTAAAATAAGCTATCACAAATACATACAGGATTTCTCGTTTCATATTTTGTTAAGTGTGTTTAAAAATGGTGACAAGAAGGTTATTTAGTTATTTTTATCCATTTGTTTTCTTGTTGTGACATTTAAAGAAATCTGAAGTCAAATTTCTTCCACGATTAATCTATATAGACAATAACCCTGAGTTGTTGTTGTGTGTGTGTGTGTGTGTGTGTGTGTGTGTGTAAGATACAGTCTAACTGGTTAATCATGACATGGAGTGGCTAAATGTTTTGTGTTAATGTAAACGACTAATTATAAAGCAGAGTGTATTAACAAATATCTATACCATTATCGTAAAGAAGCACATTAATTCCCATTCCCACCTTTTATTTGAGAATTATGTTGACATATTTTAACACATTCAGAAAGATAAAATTACATTTACAACTCCGACTGATTGGTCACCAAATCCCAATTAATAGCTTCTATAGTGTCGGCTAGAAGTGCCTGAACATTATTAACATTATTAACATATTTGGTCACTTTATAACATATAATAGAACGTCACAGAATTCAAATACGCCCATTAGAAAACGTGTAGTGTTTTGTACGAAATCTCCAAAAATGTATTTCCTGAAATTCAGTTTAGGTTTAAAACACTAATGCTGAAAAGCAATGTGTAACCAGAAACATTGGCACCCAGCAGGAGAGCGGGTGCAGATGAGCCAGAAGATGGCACTATCTGTATACTGTTTCAAAAAAACAAGTCTTCGATGGCACTTAGTGTACATTTGATCAATAAAACATAATTAAGATTCAGTTTTAAAATTAGGTGTTTTTTTAAATCAGCTCTATGTGAGCATATTGTCTGTCGTATATTTTTTGACTCCGTAGTGTGACGAGGAAAACACAACTGTGGAATGAACAAGAAAAAGGCTGTTTTGTGGCCTTTGTAGTGTAAGCGAACACGTTCAGAATTAAACTCATTCCTGACCGATTTGGAAATAAAAAAAATAAGAATTAAAATACATACAATGACATGATTGTCCAGAGAAATATAGATTTGTGTCTGATATGCATAGTCATCAATAATCCACAAGTGCTACACGTTTTCTCATTGAATTACAAACTTTGGTTGCTGTAAGAAACCTGTGGAATGTACACATCTAGCTTCATGTTACCTGGAGTTGTCTGCTCTCGCATTGCTGTGCCGCGGTCATCTGACACGATATTAAAAGGTGCATTTCTAGGCAGCACAGGAATATTGCACAGTGTTTTCAGGTCTAGAGGTGCAGCATTCTTGAGTGGTTTATAGTGTTGTCCTAAGAAAAATCTTATTTGATGTATTTGTAGGTGCAAACACACATAAATATATACTGTATGCATGTACACATTTATGTGTTTGTGTCATCTCTTCTTGGTCCTTCTCTTCCCTGAACAGTGTTCACTTCCCTCCAACAGGAGGCAGTGGAGGAGCACCTCTCACTAAACCTGGAGAGAGAAAGAGGACGTGAGGAAATGTGTTTATCTCTATGGATGAATGATAGGTCAATGTTAAAAGCAAGGTCTTTACCCGTGTTGTTTTGGCTGGGGTAGATCTTCGGGAAGGGTCTGTATTCTTCAGGCGGGGGAAGGTCCTCTATAGGGTGGAAGTCGTACTTGGACTCAAAATCATCTGAGAAGAGACATCAAACATTTTATAAATAGAAAAGAATTATACATTTTATGCACTACCTAGTGGACAAGTAGCTTTGCATATGCTGGTGTTTAACTGCCATGTCAAGATGAACGCATTCATTTAATTTAGTGTGTGGCTGTTGGAAGAATTCTTCATAAATGTTTTTGCTAGTTCATCATATGAAACTTTTGATCATTTGAACAATTATTATAATCCATCCATTCCAGTCTTTTGCAGATTGAAGAACAAAAATATTTAATATTTTGTGGAAACTGTGATAAACAGCCATTTAAAAGTTTGGGTTAAGTAAAGGAAATAAATTAATGACTTGTATTCAGTTAAAGACATTTAATGTTACAAAAAAGCTGTTCTTTTAAATGAACAATATAAAGCAGAATAAACTGTTTTCAACATTATTAATAATAATAAGAAATGTTTCTCGAGCAGCATATTAGAATGATTTCTGAAGGATCATGTGAGACTGAAGACTGGAGTAATGATGCTGAAAATGCAGCTTTAGTTTTTTAAATATATTGAAATGGAAAACAGCAATTTTTAATTGTAATAATATTTCACAGCATTATGGTTTTTACTGCAGCCTTGGTGAGTGTAAAAGACTTCCTCAGGCCTATTGTGAATACTGTTTTTGATTTTAATGTGCTTGTTTAGTTTAGTTTAATATAAGTAATTTTGGTGTTTATAGTGAAATAGTATAGCAAACATAACTTGTTTATCTTGAGCAAGATTTTTTTTCTGTTTTACTTCTTGAATTAAACATTTTAAAAGTAACCGGACACAGTAGCCGTATGGTCAAAATTATTTATGAAAAATAAATCCAACCAAATACTGAAATATAGAACAGAATCAAAAAGCTGATATTTCTTTAGCTGCATTCTCCAGCCCACGGATTTTTCCGTCCAAGCTTTTTTCCAGCTGAATCCTTCCGACAATTTTTTTTGTGTGTTTTTAAGTTATTAATTCAGTAATTTACCAACACATTTGGATGTTCAGGTGTTTCTGATGTTGCTTTATTGTCACATGGCATGCAGGTAAACAAATACAACATTTATTTTGATGGTTTTTATTTTTAAATATTTGTTCACAGTAGAGATTTGATCAAAATATATATTGTAATTATTTAGTCAATTTCCTAAATGAACATAAGCAATTATAAGCACATTTCCATTGAATTTCCTAAATGCACGTTAGAAGCAACATTCATTCAGAGATGGAGTTTGTGTTTGGAGTGTGAACCGAGACACTGAAAACACTGGATCATGAGCTGCTCACGTGTAAATGAACTCAGAAACACGCTATGCAACAGACTAAAATACAGCCTTTTGTGACTTCATAATTATATAAGATATAAACTGTGTTACCATTTGAATTTTGCAGCTCTATTTATTTTAATTTGACATTTTTATCATTTTAGTAAGGCATGAACCCTCACAAATTCCCAAGAGTTTGATAAACCTGTATGAAATACATAAAGAAACCTGTTTTTTGTAAATTAACGATCACTAACAGGTTATGAGTAAAATAATGATCTTATTTTTCAGAACTGCTTATCTCCGCGTTCTGAGAAGGCTTTGTTGACGGGTGTAATGAGGAAATAAGTGGGCCGCATTTGAATGACTGAGAACTCATTTGACTTCAGGGTTATTTTCATGTGCTGATGCACAGTAGACTACAGATCCACTCCGGAAATCAAAGTTCTGATCTACAGGAACTTCCCACGAACAAACAAATTAGCAACTAAGAGAATGAACTGAACTGATGTTCCAAAAAAGATTGCATCATCTGATGGAACTCACCAACAAAGGACCTGGGGGCAGATGACGTATGTCCATTGCGGAGAGGTGGAGGAGGAGGAGGTGCATGTCCTGAATGCTGACGTCCAGCTGAGGACAGAGGAGGGGGCTTCCCTCGACTAGGGGGTTCAGAAGACGTTTGTGGCCCGCTGCGATAAGGAGGTGGAGGGGGTGGTGTTTCCCGAACCCCGTTACGAATTGCAGGAGGAACCTGAGGAGCTGAATGAACACTTCATTTGAAATGAGATCTACATTTACTTGAAAACCCTTGATTTCAAAGAACAGTTCTTGAAAAACAGTCATCATTTAGTTATTTTTCCCTTTAAAACCTATTTGTTAAGTAATTCAATTTTGGTAATTGGGTAGTTTAATTCTATATACTGTTCAGGGAGTCATGTTGTCAGGCGATAAATTAAACCGGTTAATGCTAAAAAGTCAATATATATATATATATATATATATATAATATTGTTTCTATAGAACTAAACATCTTTAAATCAATAAATTCAATATTTTTCAATTTATTTATTGTTTTAAAGGGGTCATATGATGCTTTTTTAAAGATCATTATTTGGTGTATTTGGTGTAACAGAATATGTTGACATGCTTTAATATTCAAAAAACATATTATTCTTCAAATACTGTGCATTACTCAAACGCTTTGTTTTCTACAAAGTCCCTCCTTCCGACAAGCGCAGACTACTCTGATTGGCCAACTGGAAGTGCATTGTGATTGGCCAAACACCAAAAGCACGAGTCGGAAATGTAACGCCCCTTTCCATAACCGCGAGCTTTAGCTTTCAAATTAAATGTAAAGACAGCTAATAATGTCCTTAGTTTTACCATCAGTTCAAGCCCGAGAGGGGAACAGAGTCACGTGACAGACTCAGTGATGAAGCTCGTTTGTGTTTGCACATAAGCTGTGGTCACTGTCTCCCTCTCTCACACACACACGGGCACACACACGACGCTGCGCTGTGACCCTCTCTCTCTCTCTCTCTCTCTCACACACACGTGCACATGCACAACTCTGCGTTTGAACAGTCAATAAAAAATACTTAAACTAATAACAAAACATACAGTCGCTGATTCAGAAACACCAGATTGTCATAGCAAAATCAGAATTACCTCCTCTCCTAGGTTCATGAAACTGTCATCCATAAAAGGCGTTGCTGTTCTGTTGTAAGTCATCTTAGTGATTCCTAAATGCATCTACTTTCGGAAGGCCAAATAAAGTGCTTTTGCTTTCGCCTAGAAACACACACAGCTTCAACACTACTGCGGTTACTGAAACCACCAGTGTTCATTTTGGCAGGCATTTTTGATTTAGTCTCAGTCTTTATGTTGAGACGAAAATGCATAATAGTTTTAGTCAACTTTTAGTCATTACTTTTAGTCAAACTGCAGTTACCAACATTTATTTTGGTAGCTATTTTATATGTAGTATTTAAACAAAAATAGTCATCTTATGAGAAATTTGAATCAAGGATTGAATTTGGAAAAACTGGAATACATTTGAATTTTTTGATAGAGATACAAATTAAACGCATTTTTTCAGATACAGTAGGTTTACTCAAGTATACATTTATGTAACATCTTTTGTTGGTTAACATTGATGACAGATAATTAGTAATGCTGTCCCTTTAAGACGGAAGGTATGCATGTAATACTGACACACATTCAGTTTTCACCCACCTGTTTACGCTCGTTTATTAAGCCATTACCGACTGTATTTACATGAGATACTCTACACCAGGGGTTTTCATACTTTTTTGTCAGCCGAACACCTTTGACCTTGAAGTACTTGATTTACTTGAAGTACTCCCTGAGATTTTAAATATTTCAATAATTTAACGGCACATTTGCATGTTTAACTTTAAAAACATTTGTTTTATCAGTTTTAACGTTTCAGTAGTATTTACATAGCTATTGTTATTATTACACTCAACAAATTATAACAATTCATATTACTGTAATTTACAATGCAATTATTACATTTTTTTCAACAAGAATATTTTTAATACAGGGTTTCCCAAAAATAGATTTTTTAAATACATTTAAGAATTTACATTTACATCACATTTGTATAAATCTGTAACATTTCTTTGCAAAAACGTTTTAATTTAATTTACATATATTATTATATCAATTTGTTAATGGTTAACGTACCAACTTACGAACCCCCTGCAATTCCCTCACGAACCCCACTTTGGGAAACCCTGCTCTACACGATAGACATTTGGGCTGCTGTGTGTGTATTTGAGCACTGAGAGCTGATCGCGCGCTGTATGAGAACTGAAGAAGTGGCGCGTGCGTGAGAGAAAGCACTTCTATCAGCACGATTACGCCAATCCCGCCTTCACTAACTTAAAGTTAATCGACAATGAATTGTGACTCCCGGGAAAAAAGGGACGTCTGGCCACCCAGTCCCTAACCCTTCAGGTGCTGAGGCCATTATTTCAGATCGTTAGTTCGCGTTTTGGTAGACTGTCTATGCACTGCAGCTGCCACTGAGACTAGCTATGCAAACGCCCCTTATCCAATGACAGAGACTCACATTTTGAAAGACAAGACAGTTAATTTAGCCTATAGGATGTTTTTTGAATGTCCGGTAGTCATCAAATAACATTTTAGTCCCGTCTCGTTTTGTTAATGAAGACGCGGCATACATGTCGTCATAGTTTTTATCATCAGATATTAGTTTTAGCTCGTCGACGTCTTGTCTTAGTCACAGAAAAAAGGTTTGTTGACGAATATTTTTCGTCGTCATTTTCGTCAACGAAATTAAACAGTGGAAGCCACGCCTTCTTTCCTCACGTGAACATTTGGCCTGCCTTATGCAAATATTTACACATCGTGACATAGACATGTGGGGCATGTTCGTGTTTGAATTAGCCGTTTTAGGGGGGGCGTGGCAGAGTCTTAACTTGATAAAGAATATCTCTTTGGTTTTTAGACTTTATGCTGGGTACACACTAAAAGATTTTTTAAATCTTATAAGCATATATGCAACTTCAGGGATCTTAAATGTAAGAGACCACAATCAGCTTTTAACACTCCAAAGGAAGTAAAGCACATTGCGATTGATAATGTCTGAATCCTTTTGATATTGCGATTATGACATTGGCAATGCTTTGTTATGCAAATTCGACGTCTTCTTTCATACATTTGATGTGATACATCTTGTAGCGGGTTGGTTTGGTTTGCTTATAACTCTTTAACAAACACTTTAAAAACCTTATGGGAAAAATTCTTCAGGAAACAAGGCCTTCAAAAAAATGGGCAGGCACTAATGCACTCTATAGACTTTAGTCAGGCTAGATGCCATGTTGAATTCAATGCACATGAAACTGAGGCTGTGATGAACAGACCTACAGGTTTAACATACGCTGTCCTAACAGTCCTAGATCATGTGATTTTCACTTCTCACAGAACTGTTTTATGGAGCTTTTGTCTACTGAAAGCTTTTTTCGTCAACTGAACAATCTGTTGGTAAACAACAGTACAATAAATTGAACGCAATGTACTTCTAATCTCACAGCCTCATTTCATTCCGGTCAGAAACTGACTAAGGTCTATAGTGAGAGAATTTCACAAAACAATTGTGTTTTACCTGTGCTGCGCACCACTGGATCTCGTGATGGCACCACTGGATCTCGTGATGGCGGCGGGGGTCGCCTGTTCTGCTGGGCAGGGGGTGGAGGAGGAGCCTGGCTACGGACATTACCATTGCCATGGCTTCTCTTGTTCAGCGAATTTCGCCTCTGTGGCAACTCGGGGGCCGGGTCACCATTTGCAGCATTAGTCGGCTGACGATAAGGAGGAGGAGGTGGAGGTGCGTTTGAGGAAGGGGAGGAGGATGAAGAGGAACGAGATGAAAGAGGGGGATGTCTAGGATGCCCATTCCGAGCAGAAGATGGCGGCGGTGGAGGCCCCTTGCTTGCAGGCGGTGGTGGAAGGGGTTTCTCACGACTGTGTGCCCCAGAACCCTGTTGGGCTGAGGAGGGTCCGCGGTTGCCACCGCGATTGAATGGCGGAGGTGGAGGCGGAGCAGAGTTGGTGGATTTTGAGGGGCTGCTGGCAGCAGACGGTTTGGAGATGTCTGTCATGGAGTGACGTTGATTTCGTGGTTGTTCTGAAGGTGAGGAGCGGCCTCCATCACCACGACCGGAGCCGTCCGGTTCAGAATGACCCGCGCCACGAGGGACTGCAGGGCGAGAGCCAGGCGGCCGCAATGCTGACCGTCCTACAGTGTCTGTGTGGACACATCAATCAAACAGTTTGAGATAATAATTAGGGCTACACGATATTGGGGGAAATGTCACATTGCAATTTTGAAAATGCAATGTGAAAAAAATTCATTTTGGCCATTTGACTTCATAATTGGAAAAAATTAATCGTTCCAGAGTTAATACAGTGATTTTGTTTGGTAGCGCATCTTCATAGAAAATAAAAATTAGGGCTTACACCAAAAAAAAAATATTAATTTTCGGTAGATCATTTTTGGCAGCCAAAATTACAGTGCATCCCTAATAAAAAATATTTAAAAAAAATTGTGAAAAAGTCATTTTTATTGTGTAGCCTTAATAAAAATCCATAATTTCACTACCCACTGTGAGAGGGAAACATACCTCCGACTGGTCGTAGTTTAGGCACTCCTCCACTGAACAATCCTCCCATGGCCTTTGGCCCAGAACCACCTCCAAATCCTGCAGCACTTCCACCTCCACCTCCTCCACCACCTCCACCACTGCCACCTCGACCTCCAGGCTCTGCCAAAAAATAAAAAACACTGCATGGTTAGCTGGGTCACGTCAAACATTAATTGTATTTTCAGCAGGAGTGCACTACAGATGACGTACTCTCAAAGACAGGTGCACTTCTGTCATTGACCGCACTGGTCTTCTTAAGTCTGGCGCCTTTGCAGATGTCTGACAGCAGAGCTCCTCTTCCTTTAGCTTCATCTCGATTTATTTTTGGAGGTGTAGTGTTTGCCTGAAAGTCAACACATTTATATGTTAAAAAACCTGATCTATTCATTTATTTAAAAAATACACTAACAATGAATTTCTCTTTAAGAAAACTAATTGTTCTGAATTTCTGAAATTAAAACTAATTTTGATATATTTTGTGGAGCATAAAGATTGAATATATCTTTAAAAACATAATACAGTTATATGAAAAACATTTTTCAAGAATACATCATCTTGTTTTTTTTAAGACTACATAATGTTTTACTATTATTTATTGAAAAAAGTTACAAATGTGTCCACTAAATGAAAGTTATATTGTGAAACCAACAGGCTGTGTCAAAGTTAATTATAATTTTTTTTTTTTGTTATGACAAGTAGAGTCACTCTGCAAACTACTAAATCTAATATTTTATTAACTTTTTTTGGTAAAATATCATATCACATATCATATGAATGATATTTTAGGAAATAATATTTCTAAATTAATAATTGACTTTTGGTCAAAATATTATTTTGAACAATTTATAAAACAATGATAGTTCTTAATTAAACCTAATGATTTATATAATTTGATAAAAATGTATAAACATTTGAAAACAAAGTTTTCAAAGCTATATGAGACCTACTTGAATACTAATAATGTTTTTAAAATCTTGGCACAGGTGCTTTAATCTAGAATGTTTAAATAATGTTCTTTTTTATTTGTCATTGATAAAAAAAGCATAAAGGGAGTTGGAAACATGAACTAAGGAAGCAACAGGGAGGTTAAATGGTGGCAGTGACACCCGCTCTTTGCTTTACACTGACCTGGCTAAAGCTGGGGGGTGGTGGAGGTCCAGGTGGAGGGGGAGGAGGAGGAATAGGCATCTTGGCAAATACGGAAGACGTCGACGATCAACTCAATCTTCAGCGCTTGGTCTGAGGTGCTCACGAAAACTCTGCGAGGTGGGAGAATCACAGCCATCAGACTTCCATGCACAGCTTCAGGTAAATCAAAAGATGGTTGTAACTAAAACAATCCTTTAAAAACAGAGACTCATCATAGTGACATATTACCGATTAACGTCATCAATATGGCGTCACAGCACCTCCCCAGTACTACCTGACTCTTCCACTACACAACAGCAGACAGCAAGCTCCACATAGTGACTATACAACGATTAAAAAATACTCAAACAAAAAACCCCTAATTCCTCGTTTTTTTCCACTGACAGGTTAAACTTCCCTGCTTCCAAAAAGTTCCCCTACCAGTTCAGACAGAAGTGCTCGCTCACATGTCCACAGATGAAGTGCAGTGATACAAAACTTCAGCAGGGCTAACTGGAATGTCACTGAGCAGGATCTGCCGCTGCACAACGACTAATGGAATCGAGAGAGCGTTAGAATGTGTGAAGCACGGCAAAACGTGTATAAAACCTGTATGCTTGTGACCTGAATGGCTCATCTTCATTACATTCAAGCTATTATATGCTGTAATCGAAACGCCTGTTGCTGCTCTATTTAATCATGGCTTTGTGTATGAACATATCTAATAAATAAAACTACAAAGGCACCACACAAACCTCTAATACGAAATATGGCATATGATTTGTTTCCCAGAAATCTACATGTGATCGTGAGCACATGGACACTACAATAAAGAAATAAACCCACCGGTCACAGAAACTCATCAACCCAACTTTAAAACCTAGTGACCTTTAGAGGCAAACAAATCTCAATGGAAACACAATGGGGGGGGTTATTAGAGTTGTTCATGGAGGACTTTGTGAGTTTCTTTCTTATACTGAACATAAAAGAAGATATTTTGAAGAATGTTGGTAACTGAAGAGTTGATGATCTGCATTGACTTCCACAGTGGTGACCAGACAACAACATTATTTAAAATATCTTCTGTGTTGTTCAGCCAAAGAAAGAAATTCATAAAGATTTCGAACAACTTGACAGTGAGAAAATGATGACTTTTAACAGTATTGAATGCACTACAAAACATTTTATCCAGAAAATAAACCTGGCAGACCAAAACAGGCAAACAACTATCTCTGCTCTAATCAGCCTTCCCAAATCTGACAAGGGCCTTGTTTATTACACCAACGGTCAAGAATCTGTTTATGGCACATGTGAAAAACATAAGGATGTAGGAGTTTAGTCAGCCAGCTACATTTGATCTGGAATGCAAGATCCACATCAAGACCACAACAACACTATCATTTTGTGAGAAAATGTACTTTTGCCACTGACTAGTCTAGGAAAAAGTAGTTGATGTATTTCAGGAATCAACAGTTAAGTTCAGACTTGATGTCGTATGTAAATTTTTGCTTGGCAGTTGTAAATGCCTCATGAGTCATGAACAGAAGTGTTTAACCCTATATAAAGCCTACATTATCATATTTGAAACCTGAATTTCTAAACCGTCTACATTATCCACGTGATCAAAACTTTGCTGAAATGCTGTACGCCTTCTGTTGTCTGATTGATGGTTTATACTTTTTCAGCAAGTAAAAGGCCTTTTAGTATAATTCTATCCAATAAAGTAAACATAACAATAACTTGTATATCCTTAGTAATATTTCAAGATGAACACTTACTAGACTGCAGCAACTTCTGTTTACTTGATTATCCATACATAATCTTTTTTGAAAAATCAGGTTAAAATATAAACTTATCAAATATGATACATCAGACTTTGGGAAAAGTTCATCTGTACATCTCTATTATTACCATATAACATTGCATTACATGTTTTGTCCCCATAATTAAAACCACAGCGCTTCGATCATAAAACGAAACATTGAAATATAATCTTAACAAGACATTAGTAGGAGATATGGAGTGACAGCTAATATTTATATGCATTTTATGTAAGTAGTATGCTGTAATAAATACACATCATCATAATATAAATGTCAACAACTGCACCCAATATTTGCTCAGTCTGGGTCTGTAAAAACAATTTCTCTGCTTTCTTCATCAAGTGTAATCTTCATATTCTCCAATACCATACTATATGTATCATATCTGATGCATCAAGCTTTTATGATCATAAAAGATTGATATATCAGATTTGATACTAAACATACTGTAAGACACATACTGCAAAACAGTTTAATATTTTGTCTAAAGCTTCAATAAACTGTTTCATTAAAAAGAAAAATTAAAAGACCTCACAAGGTATACTTTTGTTTGGCCATCTAAAAGATTTGTCTCTAAAAGCATAATACAGATACCACATTTATGCTCAGTCAGTATCATAAACCGCTGCCATGTCAGACCAATGTGTTCATAGAATTAAAATCTTGTTTTGCTGAGAGTAATTTTACAGTAAATAATAATGGAAGAGGCCAGACCAGGTTGTGAAAATGGCGTGTATATGTGTTGTTAACATGATTATGCCTGAGTCAACACTACTTGAACAGTGCACACAGACTAGTGACCACACCTGTCATGCCCTACAAGATCCTGAAGATTCGTGAAATGTGATACAGGTTCAAGCACGTACAGGTATGGATTAGGTCAAACCAAAACTTTTGAAATAACTTTGTTGTGAACAACACAAATGATGGTGATTCGTAACCGAATTGTTCTTTTGAGTCGGATCTTTGTAATGAATCGGTTCACAAAACCGGTCTAAACGACACGCTGATTAATAAAAACAACCCCAGCGAAACAGTATATGTGCACAAACGTTGCGCAAAGTCACTTGTGTATTCGATAAGAACAGTAAATAACAAATAGGTCAACTTAATAACTTCCTATTCTTCCGGCTGTTAAGACGTTAGCAAAGCTTACCTGTCGGTCGATGTAAGTTAAGCTCCTGTCCCAAACAACACTAATGTTAAACAGTAACCGGCTGCTCTTTCGCCGATGATCCGCTGTCTGACTGACCACCGAAAAAACTGGCAACTTACGTTAAGTCAACTAGTCGTAAGAAAGCTTACATTGGTCCGCTGTCATAATGACGGCTGGTTATTGACAACTCTGTAAACTTATTCCCAACAGTTCACAGCGTGAAACGAAAGCACGAACGGCAAAGATTCACTAAACCGGGTGTCTTGTTGCTATTGACATTGCTGCCCGGTGTTCGAGAACGATCCTGTTCCAGCGGTGGACCACTGGGCTTTAGCGAACCCAGTTCTACGAAATCCCGGAAATCACCGAGTCGGTACAAAATGGAGGCACGAGGCCGAAAAAATCCGATTGCATCCGGAAAGCAAGACCTGCAACTACACGGCTAACCAAACTAACCTTTTCCCCTTGCGTCACGCTGCAGTGTAATCCGATTGAAGCGTTGCCAAAACTCAACAATAGTTTATTGTTACTAACCTCGTTGCTTTATTTATTTATTTATTTGACGACACTGATGACTGCAGGAACTTTATGGTATTTCTAATAACTTATAATTGTTTCTAATAATTTGTCAAATTAACCATAGAGTCAAACTAATCGTATTCAGTAAATACTTTACAATAAGGTTCGTTAGTTAACATGAACTAAGAATGAACAAAACTTCTACAGCATTTATTAATCTTAGTTAATGTTAATTTCAGCATTTAGATTATTACAATCACAAGTTATGAGTAAGTTAAAATTTTAATAAGTTAAAATTACAAGTTAAGAACTAACATAAACAAACAATGAATGGCTGACATTATTGTTTTTATTAACTAATATTAAAAAAGGATAATAAACTGTGTAATTAATGTTGTTCATTGTTAGTTAATGCATTAACTAAAGGACGTCTTATTGTAAAGTGTTACCCATATTTTTAACAAGTAACTTTGAACAACAAAAGTTCTAGATGTCACTTTGCTTTCGAAACAAATTTTAAAACGGCGTCGCTCATTTTGACTCCAGCCTGTACTTGATTCAGAGTTTTAACGCTTTTTAACCAAATAATTCCCATGACTTTAGCCTACAAGTATTTTTTAACATCACTTATATAAGTTAGAATTATCCATTGGTATCTCAGGTAAAATATGCACAGTGAAGGAGAGAACAGGACTAACACATGACCCTATGGGTTCCAACACATGCTCACGATCACAACAGCACCTGATAAAGCTCGACCCTCCAGGCCACAGCTCCAAAAACAGACAAGTCAGCAGCACAAAATAATCTACAAAGTATACAGTGCAAAATGTGTTCAGTAAAATTCAGTGTGCAAATCGATGACAGACGCAAGATCAATCACAATTAAGTATGCAAATATGTCCATGGGAAATTTGTAATCATACATTTATTTGCTCTAATTTTAAGTGTGAATCTTTTGAGATTTCCATGTCACACAATAGGCTACTTTTATGGTCAGTATTTAAACACATGGGCTAGAACAGGGTTCCTCAATCTTTCCCTGCCAATCTGCTGCAGAGTTTAACTCCAACCCTGATCAAACTCACCTACCTGTGATTTTCTAATGATCTTGAAGACGCTGATTAGCATGATCAGGTGTGTTTGATTAGGGTTAGAGCTAAACTCTGCAGGAGTGGGCCAGATTTGAGGATGGCTGGGCTAGAATGTTTATAAAGGATACCAACACTGCCATCCACTTTCTGTGTGCAAAACAGTTTTACCAGGTTGGCCTTTAAATTATCATGACTGACTACAAAAAAAAGACTCTTACATACACTCTTAAAAATAAAGGTGCTTTAAAGGTTCACAGCGATGCCATCGAACAACCATTTTTGGTTCCAGAAGAAAAAAACATTCAGTCAAAGGTTCTTTAAAGAACCATCTCTTTCTTACCTTTTTATAATCTGAAGAACCTTCTTTCGCCACCACAAATAAACTTTTGTGAAACAGAAAGGTTCTTCAGATGTTAAAGGTTCTTTTTGGAACCATTTAGAAAAAAAAGGTTCTTCTAATCTACGGCATCGTGAAGCATCTTTATTTTTAAGAGTGTATATGCAGATTTTGTCATAATGTGCAAATACTCTTTATATAGCAAGGTTTTTTAAAGTAGCATTTAGGTAAATACTTTTTCAAAATAACCACTTCAGAAAAGGGTACACTGTTATGTTTATTTCAATTGCATACTATTTGAAGTATTCTACAACAATAACTTTTGTATCTTGAAGCAACAATGTTCGTATGAATATTTCACAAACGACATACATCCTTCAAAACAAATACCCCTATATGTATAAATGAGCATTAAACACAAAAAATGTGCGAAAACTAAAAAAAACATTGGAAACAAGAGATAAACCAAACAACTGTTTTCCAGACAAAACTTTTTACATGTGTATATTTCATCCACACTGTATTTATACATTACTGTAGCATTTTACATAATTTACAAAATATATATTTGATTTACAATATTTAATCAGGCAAGATCCACATAATATTGTCACATTTTGTCACATATTTTATCACATAAACATATATAATATATATATATATATATATATTCTTAGATAAACTCTTTTTAAAACCTAATGATCTATGATACTGTAAGTGCAAGTTTATAACATTTCAAATATAACATCTCCTTTAAGGAAGGGCTTGTTCATCAGTGTAGAAAAAAGTTTGCTCAAGCACATTTACAATATCTACTCTTAAGTTTTTATAGTTTTTAATTTGCTATTAGTTCTTTTTAGCCCTGTACACATGATTGCTAAGGACCTTAGATTGCTAAGGTCTCCCACATCCCTTTCTTTTAATGATCACTATATTAGTTTACGAACGTTAAATTTCGACCCTTTCAAAGTGCTTTCTGGAACCTCCAGATCCATTGCATATTTTTGCAGATATCTCATTGTCTGTCTGCGACTATGGTCAACATGCCCGTTGCCCCATTCATCTCTTCTAGGCATCCCTTTGTAAGTGTAGCATATATCATCAGTAGTGTAATAACGTCTAGGAACCATCTTCCTATAATAACCTGCATTATAACCTGATCTTTGCATGGTATACATTCCCATATTTGAATTTCTCACTGCTACATTTTCTCTATTTCTTGGAACTTGAAGTCTAGGCACTGATATATTGTTCCAGTTGCCATCAATATCAAAGTTACTTGTTTTTGCTTTATGATTTCCTGACCTGAATGCCCCAGACATATCATTGTAGTAAACATCTGAAGATTTTGGACCTACTGCAGAGATTCTGGACTGACCAGAGACATGTTTTTGCATTGTAGGCCACTGAGCTTTTGCTGAAACTTTCATGTCTCTTTTCAAGTCATAATAGGGGTCCTGCATGTTAAATCCTGGGGCGCTATATTTCTGATGAGTCGGTATTCTGATGTCTCTTGAGGGAGCATCAAGACCATATGTTTTGGCTGCCTTTGTTTCACCTCTTGGGACTGAAAATCTGTTAGCATGCATCTGTGTATAGGTACCAAAATCAACATCAGACCCCAGGCCATGAAAATCAGGGCTATCAATTCCTCCTTTAATTTGGGGGGGGTTAAGATTCATCTTTGGATAGCTGAATTTAAGATCTGCTCCTTCTGGCATGTTTCCTGAGAGTTTCATTTTACTATAAGGAGCAGCAATGTCAAAGTCTGGTGCGTTCACATCAACATGGTGTTTCTTGAAATTTGGTCCTTTTATTTTGCCTTTATGGAAATCAACATTCATATCTGGGACTGTGACATCTGGCTTATAACCTCTGATACTGAAGTCTGGGGAATCAAATTCTGTCCTAATCTTCGGAGCCGAGAGGTCCATTTTAGGTGTCTTTAGATCATACGCAGGTGTCTTTACTTTGGGTGCTGAGAAACCAATATCAGGCATCTTAAAAGCAGGCATTTTAATTTGACCAGATCACATGTCCATGTCTGGAAGTGTAAGGTCTGTTCTTGGACCTTTAAGATCAACATTAGGACCAGGAATGTTAATATCAGGACCATTTTCATCCCTTCAAACCCGCATGGGCATTTTAACTTTGGCATTTAGGGGCCATTAAAATCAATATCAGGTGATTTGATATCTGGTTTGGGCCTTTCATACGCATAATTAGGTCCATGTTTGGGGTATCGATTCCTTTAAATTTACTTGGTTCAATGGGCTGATCAATGTCAGCATCCACCTGTGATTCATATGTGGCCCTTTCAAACCTTTAGACAATCATAGGCCAAGTTTGGGTCCTGAACTGGGCATCTTTAAGGAATGTACTTTGGCATTGGTTTTTGGATTCAATTTCCATGAATGTCAATATCAGGACCATTTATCCCTGAAGGGCTGATGCATTAAAGGTTGGGCTGATCAATATCACATTCATATGGGCCCTTTCAAACCTGACAAGCCAAAACTGGGCATTTTAATTTTGATATCTAGGGGCCATTCAATATCAGGGTATTGATATCTAGGTTCGGGCCTTTCAAATCAGTTTGAGGCAGAGTCAGATTCATGTCTGGGTTATTGATTCCCCCCTTCATTTTGGGGCTTTTGAGTTTCAGGTCTGGAGATTTGATTTTAAGATCTGGTCCTTTTGGCTTACTACCAGAGAAGCCAACTTTTGGCAGCTTCAATTTACCTGAAGGGGCATTGATGTCGAGGTCAGGTGCATTCAAGTCGAGATTGGGTGCCTTTAAATCTGGTGCTGTAAATTTACCTTGAGGGAAATCAAGATTCATGTCTGGACCTGTGATATCTGGCGTATGACCATTAATGTTTAGGTCTGGGTAATCAAAGTTTGCCTTAAACTTTGGAGCTGACAGATCCATTTCAGGGGTCTCCAAATCATAGTCAGGCGTCTTTATTTTTGGCCCTGAGACACCAAACTTGGGCATCTTTAAAGTGGGCATTTTAAATTTTCCAGAAGGCTTGTCAATGTCTGGAAGAGTAAAGTCTGTTTTTGGAAGTGTAAAATCAGCATTGGGTCCATTTAAGTCAATATCAGGACCACTTAACCCTGCATTCAGTTTAGGAGCTGATGCATTCGATTTAAGGTTGGGCTGATCAATGTCAGCATCCACATTCATATGTGGCCCTTTCAAACCTGACAAGCCAAAACTGGGCATCTTTAACTTTGGCATATTCAATTTACCTGAAGGGCCATTAAAATCAATATCAGGTGTATTGATATCTAGGTTCGGGCCTTTCAAATCAGTTTGAGGCAGAGTCAGATCCATGTCTGGGTTATTGATTCCCCCCTTAATTTTGGGGCTTTTGAGTTTCAGGTCTGGAGATTTGATTTTAAGATCTGGAGCTTTTGGCTTACTACCAGAGAAGCCAACTTTTGGCAGCTTCAATTTACCTGAAGGGCATTAATATCGAAATCTAGGTTTGGGCAAATCGGTTTGAGCCAGAGTTCCATGGATATTTTATTTTAAAATCTGAGCCTTTTGGCTTACTACCTGATAACCCCAATTTTGGCTTCTTCAGTTTACCTGAAGGGGCATTGATGTTGAGGCCAGGCGCATTCATGTCAAGATTGGGTGTCTGTAAGTCTGGTGCTGTAAATTTACCTTTAGGCAAATCAAGATTCATGTCTGGACCTGTGATATCTGGCATATGACCATTAATGTTCAGGTCTGGGTAATCAAAGTTTGCCTTAAACTTTGGAGCTGCCAGATCCATTTCAGGGGTTTTTATATCATAATCAGGCGTCTTTATTTTTGGCCCTGAGCCACCAAACTTGGGCATTTTTAAAGTGGGCATTTTAAATTTTCCAGAAGGCTTGTCAATATCTGGAAGAGTAAGGTCTGTCCTTGGACATTTGAGATCAACATTAGGTCCATGTACATCAATATCAGGACTATTTAACCCTGCATGTAGTTTGGGAGTAGATGCACTCAGATTGAGGTCGGGCTGATCAATATCAGCATCCACATTCATATGTGGTCCTTTCAAACCTGACGGGCCAAAACTGGGCATCTTTAGCTTTGGCATATCAAATTTACCTGAAGGGCCATTAACATCAATATCAGGTGATTTGATATCTAGGTTTGGGCCTTTCAAATCAGTTTGAGGTAGAGTCAGATCCATGTCTGGGGCATCTATTCCTCCCTTCATTTTGGGGCTTTTGAAATTCAGCTTTGGATATTTGATTTTAAAATCTGAGCCTTTTGGCTTACTACCTGATAACCCAAATTTTGGCTTCTTCAGTTTACCTGAAGGGGCATTGATGTTGAGGTCAGGTGCATTCATGTCAATATTGGGTGTCTTTAAGTCTGGTGCTGTAAATTTACCTTTAGGCAAATCAAGATTAATATCTGGACCTGTGATATCTGGCTTATGACCTTTAATGTTGAGGTCTGGGGAATCAAAGTCTGCCTTAAACTTTGGAGCTGACAGATCCATTTCAGGGGTTTTTAGATCATAATCAGGCGTCTTTATTTTTGGTCCTGAGACACCAAACTTAGGCATTTTTAAAGTGGGAATTTTCATTTTTCCAGAAGGCTTGTCAAAATCTGGAAGAGTAAGGTCTGTCCTTGGACATTTGAGATCAACATTAGGTCCATGTACATCAATATCAGGACTATTTATCCCTGCATGTAGTTTGGGAGTTGATGCACTCAGATTGAGGTCAGGCTGATCAATATCAGCATCCACATTCATATGTGGTCCTTTCAAACCTGACGGGCCAAAACTGGGCATCTTTAGCTTTGGCATATCAAATTTACCTGAAGGGCCATTAACATCAATATCAGGTGATTTGATATCTAGGTTTGGGCCTTTCAAATCAGTTTGAGGTAGAGTCAGATCCATGTCTGGGGCATCTATTCTTCCCTTCATTTTGGGGCTTTTGAGATTCATCTTTGGAGATTTGATTTTAAGATCTGGGCCTTTTGGCTTACTACCTGAAAACCCAAATTTTGGCTTCTTCAGTTTACCTGAAGGGGCATTGATGTCGAGGTCAGGTGCATTCATGTCAAGATTGGGTGCCTTTAAGTCTGGTGCTTTAAATGTACCTTTAGGGAAATCAAGATTCATGTCTGGACCTGTGATATCTGGCTTATGACCTTTAATATTGCAATCTGGGGAATCAAAGTCTGCCTTAAACTTTGGAGCTGACAGATCCATTTCAGGGGTCTTTAGATCATAGTCAGGCGTCTTTACTTTTGGTCCCGAGACACCAAATTTAGGCATCTTTAAATTGGGCATTTTCATTTTTCCAGAAGGCTTGTCAATATCTGGAAGAGTAAGGTCTGTTCTCGGACCCTTGAGATCAACATTAGGTCCCTGTACATCAATATCAGGACTATTTAACCCTGCATGTAGTTTGGGAGTTGATGTGCTCAAATTAAGGTCAGGCTGATCAATATCAGCATCCACATTCATATGTGGTCCTTTCAAACCTGACAAGCCAAAACTGGGCATCTTTAGCTTTGGCATATCAAATTTACTTGATGGGCCATTAACGTCAATATCAGGTGATTTGATATTTAGGTTCGGGCCTTTTAAATCACTTTGAGGCAGATTCAGATCCATGTCTGGGGTATCGATTCCTCCCTTTATTTTGGGGCTTTTGAGATTCAAGTCAGGAGATTTTACTTTAAGATCAAGCCCTTTTGACTTACTACCTGATAACCAAAACTTTGGCAATTTAAATTTACTTGAAGGGGCACTGATGTCAAGGTCAGGTGCATTCATATCAAGATTGGGTTTCTTAAAATTGGGTCCTTTAATTTTACCTTTAGGGAAATCTACATTCATGTCAGGTGCCGTGATATCTGGTGAATCAAAGTCTGTGTTAAACTTTGGAGCTGAAAGATCCATTTCCGGGGTCTTCAGATCATAGCCAGGAGTTTTTATTTTTGGTGCTGAGAGACCAAAATCAGGCATCTTGAAAGTGGGCATTTTCAGTCTTCCAGATGGCGTGTCTATGTCTGGAAGCGCAAGGTCTGTTTTGGGACCACTGAAATCAGCATCAGGTCCATGAATATCAAAACCTGGACCATTTATCCCTGCATTACATTTGGGAGTTGTTGCACTCAGATTAAGGTTGGGCTGATCAATGTCAGCATCAGTCTTCATATGTGGCCCTTTCAAGCCTGACAGGCCAAAACTGGGCGTTTTTAGCTTTGGCATATTTAATTTACCTGAAGGGCCATTAAAATCAATATCAGGTGATTTGATATCTACATTTTGGTTTTTTAAATCCGTTTTAGGCAGAGTCAGATCCATATCTGGAGTATCAATTCCTCCCTTAAATTTGGGGCTTTTGATATTCAGGTCCTGTGATTTGATTTTAAGATCAGGCCCTTTTGGCTTACTACCAGAGATGCCAAACTTTGGCAGCTTCGGTTTACCTGAAGGGGCATTTATGTCAAGGTCAGGTGCATTCACATTAAGATGGGGATTCTTGAAATTTGGTCCTTTAATTTTCCCTTTAGTAATATCAACATTCAGGTCTGGGGTTGTGATATCTGGCGAATCAAAGTCTGCCTTAAACTTTGGAGCTGACAGATCCATTTCAGTGGTTTTTAGATCATATTCAGGAGTCTTTATTTTGGGTCCTGAGAGACCAAAATCAGTTTTCTTGAAAGTGGGAACTTTCATTTTACCAGCTGGTATGTTCATGTCAGGAAGTGAAAAATCTGTTTTCGGACCTTTGAGATCAACGTTAGGTCCATGTACATCAATATCAGGACTATTTAACCCCGCATTTAGTTTGGGAGCTGATGCACTCAGATTAAGGTTAGGCTGATTAATGTCAGCATCCATGTTCATATGTGGCCCTTTCACACCCGACAAGCCAAAACTGGGCATCTTTAGCTTTGGCATATTAAATTTACCTGAAGGGCCATTAACATCAATATCAGGTGAGTTGATATCCAGGTTCGGGCCTTTCAAATCAGTTTGAGGAAAAGTCAGATCCGTGTCTGGGGTATCGATTCTTCCCTTTATTTTGGGGCTTTTGAGATTCAGGTCTGGAGATTTGATTTTAAGATTTGGTCCTTCAGCTTTTTTACCAGAGATGTCAAATTTTGGCAGCTTCAGTTTACCCGAAGGAGCATTTATGTCAAGGTCAGGTGCATTCATGTTAATATTTGGTGTTTTCAAATTTGGTCCTTGAATTTTACCTTTAGGGAAATCAACATTCATGTCAGGTACCGTGATATCTGGCTTATGACCTCTGATGTTGATGTCTGGTGGATCAAAATCTGCCTTAAATTTGGGAGCGGACAGATCATAGTCAGGTGTTTTTACTTTGGGTCCTGACAGGTCAAAATTAGGCATGCTGAAAGTGGGCGTTTTCAGTTTTCCAGATGACATGTCCATGTCTGGAAGGTCTTTTTTTAGACCTTTGAAATCAGCCTTTGGTCCATCAATTTGTATATCAGAACCATTAAGACCTGCAGCTGCTTCAGGGTATGCCAGTTTTGACCCCTTCATACTTCCATCATAACTGATGTCTGTATTCTTGTTTCCAGAGAGGCCAAACTTTGACAGTTTAAATTTTGGCTTCTTGACATTAACCGATGGTACATCCATATCAGTCTCAGAAGAATTAAGCACTGCTTTTGGGCCTTTAAAATGTCCTTTTGTTAGGTGCTTCACAGGAGATCCTTGGGTATTTGGCAGTATAAGATTTGAATCTGGTGCATTAACACCAACATCTGTTTTTGGATCTGGAAATGTTCCACCACGTATGTTGATTTCCCTATCAACACTGGTCAAGTTCTTTGTGGAATGATGTGATGGAACATCTCTTGAAATTTTTGTTTTGATCTTTGCTGATCTGAGCCGGTCAGATCCTTGTACAAACATTTCAGAGTCATATTCACCTGTAGAATCCTTGGCATCATAATGGGCCATGAATGGCCCCACCTGATTGTCAAATTCTGTTTCATATGAAGTGAGACGCATTCGATCGGCATCCTCAAGTAAATCCGAAACATTTACTTGACCGCTTTTGCGGTCAAGTGTTTGGGTTGTCACTGACCCATTGTGTATGCCATGTCTGTTTTCCTTAAGAGTTGTATTTCCTTTCATATATTTCTTTACTTTAGCATTGAAGAGCTTGTCATATGAATCTTTCCACACCTGTTGAAACATTTGAATTGTAAATTGTGTTTGGGGGTTTCATGAGAGAAAAAAATTGAATGTGATGTGCACAGACCTCATTTGGAGCTTTGATATCCAGGCTTTCCAAGCTCTTGCTGGATTTCATACCATGCTTCGTTATCTCCTTGTCATTATTAATCAACTTTAAAATGTCCGCATGTTCATTCTTCTTTTGTTCATTCCTCTTTAGTTCAAACTGACCACTGGCACCTGCCATTTCATCATCTTAAATGGAAATGTAATGTAACGTGAAATATTATCCTTAAATTTCCACCCTATCAATGTTCACGGCAAGCCATTTTCTCAACAGTAAATGTGAACCAGCAATCTAAAGCTCAATTAATACACAATGACATGCAAAAAATATTCAAACAGTCATGTAACTGTACCTTCATGAAAGTGCAGGTCTGTGTATTCCAAACCCTCTACAGACACATTGTCCTCTTCAAGTAGGCTGTCAGAGAGGCTTCTTCGAAGAGCCTGCAAGTTACAAGATAATAACATGGTGTATTTTTTTTATATATAGTTCTTTAAATTAAATGTATGTTTATATATAAAAAAAAGAAAATCCGAATTAAAGATTTTTGGTTATAAACAATCCTTTGCCAAACTGCGCTACTAATATTTAATTCATTAATTTGCCATTTATTCCTAATAATGACAAGCACATGAACTTAGTATATTTGATCGGTCACACAAAATGCGTACACAAAATTTAGTTCATAGATTGGATATAAAAAAGAGATATCATACCATTTCACTAGTATATATTTACAGTGAAGAAAAGCCTCCGAATCTCAAACCTGTTGATGCAAAAGAAATGATTGAGCGGCAGCAAGACACACACATTTCAGTGATAATTTCTATTGTTAATGGTTGGTCATAATGCAATGTCAGACTTGACTATGAACTATTAACATTATTGAATGAAAAAGCCCTTGCCTCAAAGACTGAGCAAACAACACTAACTTCATTTAAATGTACTTTACACTATGCCAGCTGACACAAGGACATCTAACTTGGTGTGCAATTCATCCTTTAATAGGTTAATGCTTAACGAAACATTTATCCCACTGGCCGACAGATGAAACTGAGGTATTCAAGGAATTGTTCAGGTATGGTGTAACAAGAGGACGTTAGGAACAGGTTAGACCAGAAAAGGAAACTGTGAACAGACCTCACCTTGTTAACCACACCCTCTGTATTAAACATGCGTAATCGTAGAGGTACCAGATGTTCCCATGATCATCTGTAAGGGCACAGATTTTGATAATCTGCTCAACTATTTATTAAAATGACTCCGTTGTCTCATTTCATTGAAACAGGTTTCAAAAACATCTACTTAAACTAATATCTACAGTATATGATCCATTTAACATGCACAAAACCTATTAACCTGTATATTTACAGTAAACACAAATTACAGGTACAGGACCTAAAAGTGGGCTTCAGAAGCATTCTTTTTGGTACAGAGTAATAGTCAGTAACAGTATTTAGAAAAAAAGTGGTCCCCAAAGAAATCATGTTAATGTACACATTCGCAACTTTATAACTTATAACTGTCCCTGTGCAATACTTCAACACACAACTTAAGTGCAGTTTGTACTATTAATACATTAAACCACTCTTAAATGACAGTAAAACACAAATAAATCAGCATTACCTGTGAGTGCAGCATAGTGATTCAAAACAAAACAGCTGGACACCTGCGCTTGCTAAACAACCACACTTTACTTTAAGTACCATACGGACTGTTTTACGCAACAGAATTCAGTCCAAAGTACTGTTGTAAATTTGAACAGCAAAGAAAAGCCTTACCTTGTATCCAGGGAGCTTTTAATTCCTCGTTCAGTGTCAGCAGCGATCATGTGTCATGCTGAAGACAGTTTCCACTGGATGAGACCGTGTTTACCTCTGTTCTCTTCTCACTGTTTATGGTATTCTCACTGCAGCAAGTAATACACTTGAAGAGTGGACCAACTGGTTTAACCAGGCCAAACGCATACCTCAAAAGCTTCAGCATCACTGCCTGTTCTGTATTGCACCGAATGCAGGGTGACATAACAAAAACAAACCTCTCCCTAATTCTAGATTGATGGGACAAAATCAAAAGGAATGGTTAAACTATGCACACATGCACTCCCATATGACTCATACAAGTTGGAAAACGTCCACCTGTACAAGGCGTAGTCACTCACCAAGGTTGCTCTGGGTGGAGTCGGGTTTTTACGAGCGTTCACACCTCTAATGAAACTAATTAGGCATTGTGAATTCTCAGAAGAGAAAATGCATTCAAACCACAGAAATAAATATTAGAACACAGTGGGACTCTCACACTTTAGTTTGCAAGAATGACATTTTTATTTGACCTGTTTGAAGAGGGAAAAAGTACTTTCAGTAGATCCTCTTGAAGACCAATAAATACAAATAAATGCAATTACGAAAACAGACCAACAACTTAAAACAACTCATTTACTTCTAAAACAATTCAATACAAATGGGATAGTTTATAAAACAACGAACATTTTTTCCCTGAGTTTTACATTGTATAACATGATAAACTGCAGGTATTTGGACATATGCTGTGGCCATGCATAGGACTCCAACTACTCTACATTCTTAGCTGGAGATACAGTATTTTAAACTCGGTCTTCCCCGCCACGTAAGAGTTTCTGGAAAACAGAGTCTTCTCTTTGGCACAGAGCAGCAGGGCTGTCAAACTCCACCACCTTCCCAGCATGCATCACCAGCACTCTGTCAGAGTCCAGAATTGTATTCAGTCTGTGGGATAAGAAAGACTGGTTGTGTTTGTATGGCAACAAAATTGTTCTTGAAAGGTGCTTTAACTTAACATGCTACGTTAATTCAAAAGGTAGTCACTACCAGTTGTTGTTTTTTCATCTATCAGCCAAACAACAAGACACCCAAAAACTAAATTAATAATCTTGATCTTTCAAAGCAGTGATTAACTCACCATTTTCTATGGCGAACTTCTCTTAAACCTAATCATGCATTTACTAGAAATGTTAATGTTACCTAAAATGCTTGCTAGTATGCTTGACTGTCCAGTACAAAGGTTGACAGAGATAATTATAGTCATTTAAGGGGATTAAAAATCATAAAATAGTTGCAAATATACTTTTACAATGTGAAAACTATCCGCTTGGTTGTATGTAAGAAATGCCTCACAGAACTGGGCACTTTACAATTGCTTTTAAAAAGAAAATCGGTTTTGCATCGCTATAAAGAGAAGTTGGATAAAGGGATTTCGAATATAAATAGTATGCAATTATACAAGCAATCTGATACCTGTGAGCGATGGTAAGAACGGTTTTATCTTTGAATTTTTCTCTGATAGTTTTCTGCAGAAGCATGTCGGTCTTATGGTCGACACTTGCTGTGGCCTCATCAATGCATAAAATCTATTGAAACAAATAACATTAAAACACAAAGTTAAGATTGTTTGTTTGACATGGTTTGTGTTGTACTTGAATTATACATTAGTTTTCTACATTAGCCTCTGTAAGCAGAGCACGGGCGAGACACAGCAGCTGCCTCTGGCCCACAGACAGAGACTTTCCTCTCTCTCCAACCTCTGAATCCAGGCCACCTGTAATGGGAGAAAATTCATATTAAAGACAGTATTTTCTCATGCCCTACATAAATCCTATCAAGTAAGACACAACATTCAAAAGTGTTTGACTCTTACCGATCCTCTGTACTACATCTCCCAGGTGGCATTGCTCAAGGGCATCTAGCAACAGGAAGTCTGGGTGCCGGCCGTGGGGATCAAGGTTCTCTCGCACCGTGCTGGAAAACAGGAAGGGATCCTGAGGGATGATGGCCAGCTTTGATCTATAGAGGGCAACACAAACATTAATTCTGATTATTTACAGAGACCATATTAAAAACACAATGAACACATTTGACCTTAAGTCTTGGTTGTAAGAAATATTTGCAGTTCTTCTGCTGTACTAGTGATTTTTTTTGATAATGTGAAATATTAAACTCATATGTGAAATGCTTAAATTTTGTTGTGGTGACTTAACCCTTACCGCAGGTTACCGAGTCTGACCGCGCTGATGTCGACTCCATCCAGCAGGATTTGACCCTGGTTCAGCTCCACCATACGGAATAGAGCGAGGAACAATGAGGATTTCCCCGAGCCTGTACGTCCTACAATGCCCACCCTCTCACCAGGTAATACCTCCAGGCTGACCCCATCAAGAGCGTTAGGCAAGCCTGGCCGGTACGACAATACAGCACCCACAAACTCAACCCGGCCTTTTTCAGGCCACGATTCTAGAACCTGCAGATGTAGAGTTTTGTGATAAGGTTGTGTTACACTTTAATGACCTTCTGAATAATACACAGGGTCTCACAACCTGGGGTTTGCTATAGAAATACAAGCAATACTCCAGATTTTGAAATAAATAAATAGGCCATCCAAGGTGTATATGAGTTTGTTTCTTCAAAGAAACACATTTGGAGAAATTGTACATTACATCATTTGCTCACCAAAGGATCCTCTGCAGGGAATGGGTGCCGTCAGAATGAAAGTCCAAAAACATACACAATAATCAATCCACCATTAAGATGTTTTTAACTTCAACTGGAGAAAGCAATATTATGGATATGAGGACTCATATTTTATCTGTATGCAACAGTTTGCAAGTTAAAAAGGTATCTTGATAATGGATTTGTATCCTAAAAACACAGCTTTTCACTTCAAAAGACATTCGCTGATGGACTGGAGTGGTGTGGATTACGTGTGAATTATTGTCATTTTTTTCTCAGTTGTTTGGCTCTCATTCTGATGGCACCCATTCACTGCAGATGATCCATCGTGAGCAAGTGATGCAATGCTACATTTCTCCAAATCTGTTCTGATGAAGAAACAAACTCATCTATATCTTGGGTGGCCTGATGGCAGAGGTGGACCGTAACGAAGTACATTTACTTGAGTGCTGTACTTTACTTGAGTATTATTTTCCTGGAAACTTGTTACTTCAACTTCACTACATTTGAAAGACAAATATCGTACTTTTTACTCCGCTACATTTATATCAAGGTCCCCAAGTAGTCATATGTAGCAGTTTTTCTAGTGTGTGCATTTTCAGATTTACTGAACCCTTTTTTTCTAGGGGTGGGCAGATCGATCCTAATATCGATACCAACATTGGTATTGGTATCGGATCGATACTAGCCTGATAAGATCCATACTTTAGGTGAATTTTCTCTCCTATACACTTAATACATTGCTTAATACATTCAACAAAGTGTAGACGTGTCTGTGTGTATATATATGTTGCTCTTTTCATATCTCGTATGCAAACATTGCTGCTCCTCCCCTGCTTTTATGAACACTGATCAGTTGATGGCAAAATTAAAAAAGGTGTTTCTTTGGCACAACATGAACCCCCGGCCCATGGCCATACTGAGAGTGTATGTTCTAGTTTCCTGAAAAGACTACAGATTTGTCTTTTCAATGTTTGCCTAAAATGAACCATCTCATAGCCTTCAATCTCTCTTTGAAAAAGAACTTTGAACTTGTTTATATAATACTTGTTTAAAAGTTACAATGTAGCAGTAGGAGTGTTAAATAAAAATGATTATCTTCATTCAGTTGTTCCATTTCTATAGGTTTGGTAACATAAAATCTCTTAATTCCAAAGATAATACAAGCTAATCGGTGTATACAACAATGTGACAATAAAGCAATGCATTTACTTTTGATACTTAAGTAGTTTTAAAAGCATGTACTTTCATACTTTTACTTAAGTAAAAACCGGTCTTTACAACTTTCACTTGTAGTGGAGTAGTATTTGACCAGTATTATCTGTACTTTCACTCAAGTAATGAAGTTGTGTACTTTGTCCGCCTCTGCCTGAGGGCAAGTTCATTTTCAGCAAGTTTTAAATTTGTGTGAGCTATTCTTTTAACATATTCTACCAAAAAAGATTGTGAAACTCTGTTTAATCACACTTGGTCCTGATTCAGCTTTTGGGGTAAATATATCACTCCTCTAACCTCAGTGCTGGCTTCTTGAGGCTCCTGCGGGATGTTGGTGGAATACTCCTCGGTACGCTCTATGCTCACCAACTGCATCTCTGTCTGCGCAAAGCTGAAAATCAGGCCTGACAGCAGATTGGTGATGGACAGTGCATAGGACAGAGACAGACCCACCAGCCCTGACAGAACAGAGAAGAGCACAAACTTTAGACCATTTTGAAGGCCTTATGGGTGAACTGAACGACGATCTTCTAAAACTGGACAATAGTGCCGTAGAGTTAGGTTTCTTAAATGTTCAATAAGAGACCAATAAAATACACATGAATCTGTCTGCACAAGACCATAATAGACATGCTTTTTCAAATAATTTCAGATGAGATGCTTTGAAAATTTGTTAAGATACAGAAATTAGAGTTACCAATCCGGCACAGACCTATTTTCTAAACTTATTTGAATTTATCATTTCCCCCAAGAGTTAACATTCTCAATGCTCTGTTGACCGTGGATGTCTGACATGAAGCTAAAGATTCTGGTAAAGAGCACCTGCTAAATGCCTTAAATGTGAATTTACACTCTAATCTCATTAAGAGGCTAACCTGGGTCGATGGATTTGAGCTGATGCTGGATCACAGCGATCACACTGATGACGGTTACTACAGTGACGCCGATCATCTGCAGCCGAATGTCCAGCCACTGCATGGCAGCATTACTGTTAAAGAGACAGCGCTGATTCTGTTCCAGACGCCTCACATTCTCCTCCTCAAATCTGCTCGCAAACACACAAATATACCTTTTATACAGCATTGCAATCACTGTCAGGCAATTATCAAACTTCAGGTTACATTCAACATTTATCTCAGTGTCATCTAGTAGATGTTAATTAGTATTGAGGGAACTCATTACGCAATAACAACACTGAGTTGGAGTTATTTAAAACAATAAATGAATTGTTAAGGGGTAAAACTCACTGTGAGTAAAATGTTCAGGTCATATTTCACCTCAAAGTCAAATGAGAAAAGACAGCACAGTACAGAGGAAATGTGCATAAAGAAAAAAAAAACTTATTACAGCAATCTTTCTCTAAATGCAAAAAATTACATTATTGTAATAATATTTTTTTTGTAATACAGAAAAGTCCTGTATGACCATAACTCATTTTACAAAGAAAAAGTTAAATTAGTAGCATTTTCTGTACTGATTTTAATTCATGCTGATCAAAAGAATCATTACTAAATCAATAATAATAATAGTCAGAATGCACAACTTTTTATTTGACTGTGAAATATGACCCAGACATTTCTTTAAAGCAAACATCAATGCAAATGAAATGATTTGAGTACAACAGTACAGCTAGTTTTCAGACCTGGTAGTGTGTCCACTGGCCCGCACTGTAGACAGGCCGCTGAGCGTTTCTGAGAAGTGTGAATAAACTGGAGAGAGCGTGAGGCTACACAGACGTTTCAGCTCACGGGACGAGTGGCGATAAAAACACTGAGTTTGGTAGTAGAGCACCCCCAGAGGAAGTAAAGGAACCAGTACCCATGGCAGCCCATAGCTCATGACAAGCAGCATCCCGAGCAGCCCAAACACATTGGCCAGGAGAATGTTTAAGACAAAGGGGAGAGAGTCGTCCACACTGTAAATATCCGAGGAGAAACGATTCAGGATGCGACCCAAGGGTGTAGTGTCAAAAAACGTCATAGTGGCCTAGAACGGAAGAGGCATATGAATGGTGTACATTATATTAAAGTTTTATGTGCTTACACGACATAAAAAGAAGTGACATATACATATTTATTTCAGTTTAGCAATGACTTTAAACCATCTTGGCTTAAGGTGATGAAAACAGTGCTGTGGTTCATTACCTTTAGCACACTGGACAGCAGTCTCTTATGAATGACAGTCGCAGCACAGATTGCTCCATAAGCAAAGAGGAAGGCTCGAGCAGCTGTAAAGACGGTGTTTGCTGCCGCCAGAGATCCATACACGGTCATGTAAAACTTCAGCTCAGAGCTCACATTCCCCGAAGTCTCTGAACCAGGTGCGTGAAACCTGATAAGAGTGATGGAGATAATCTAAATCAACACAAGCTGAATGAGCTGCAACGGCAGCACAAGACAAACAAAACGTCAGCCAATTTCTACATGATATCTACCCAAAAGAGAACACTATAAGGCATTAATTAAGATTTCATTAAATAAGATATCAATGAGATATCCAGACTCTAATGTTATTTTCATGTCAAATAAAAGCAGTATTTTGGAATAAAAAAAATCTAATGCTATGGAAAATATATAAAAAGCATATAATGTTCTACCTAATTAAAGGTGCAATAATGACTTCAACTTGATTTTTCTGTTAATTTATAGTTCATACTTTATAGTCATACTAGTTCATACTGTATAAGATTTTTTGAAAGACATTAACACTTTAATTCAGCATGACTGCATTAAAGTGATATTACGATAATATCTGCTTCAAATAAATGCTGTTCTCTTTGAACTTCCTATACATTGAATAAAAACATATATCATGGTTTCCATAAAGATATGAAACTGTTTTTAACACTGATAATAGTCAGAAATGTTTCTTGAGCAGCTAATCAGCATATAGAATGATTTCTGAAGGATCACGTGACACTGAGACTGGAGCAATGATGCTGAAAATTCAGCTTTGATTACAACAATCAATTACATTTGAAAATAAATTAACAGTTTTTACATTTTAATAATATTTCAAAATATTATTAATTTTATTGTATTATTGATCAACTAAATGCAGCCTTATGCTCTTAAAAAAAATCTTACAGACCCCAAACTCTTGAACGGTAGTGTAATAATAGAAAAATGAATCATTAAATGATTTTAATGAACCGTCTAACTCACATAAGTCTCTCAGGAGAGAGGAAGGTCACCATTAAGCGTGGATCAGCTGACAGTGACACCAGCTCAGTCGTATTGTCCTTCAAATGCGAAATCCAATGAGAAAGCCACCAGTCGGACACATTTTTGGAGGCTGTGTAGAACAAATCCAAGTAGTTATTGTAGTGCCGTAGTGATATTTTATAACACATACAGTTCTTAATACCTTGCATTAGAAAAAGGGAGAGCAGAACAGCCACAGCCATGCATCCACCCACTGCCCTCCAATAGGAGCGGTACACAGGCCCAGGACAGCTTGCCCATTTGCTTCTGCTCCTCCCCAAACATCCTCATCTCTGCCTCTAGCTCCGGCTCATTGGCCTCCTCTTCCTCTCGGCCTATAGCATCTGAGAAAGAAGGTTTATTTGCATAAGTTCACGGACATGGTTCACTCATTCATTTGAAACGCATCCATACCTTTCTCCTTAGCATTGCTGTTGTTCTTGCAGTCTTTAGGGGCTTTTACCAAAGAAAGAACTTCCTTTGGCGTCCCTTAACCCAAAAAATAAAAAAACAAAGCAGAGAGTTTATTAGAAATAGCAATCAATGCATTAGTAAACTCACAAAGTTTCTATTTAAAGAGCCAAGAGGCCATGCTTTGTGAAAGCTAGTACCTGTTTTTACAATCATCCCATTGTCCATCAGCACCACCACATCTGCCTTATCCACAAACTCTATCCGATGAGTACAAAGAATTCTGGTCTTGTTCTTGAGGATCCCCAAGATGCATTTCTCCATGAGGTGGTGGGCAACATCAGCATCCACAGCTGCTAAAGGATCATCTAGCAAGTAGATTTCTTTATCCTGAAATATGAGAGAGAATGCACACATCATATTTCTGCCCCAACCTGTATGAACTCTGTCTGAGCATCAATCTGAGATTTAAAAAAACCTTGTACCATATAAACAGCCCGGGCCAAAGCGAGGCGGCTTTTCTGTCCTCCGCTCAGAGTGACACCGTTCTCTCCAACCTCCGTCTGATTGCCACCAGGCAAGACCTGAACAAAATAATACGACTGAGTGTCAGTTATAGCTTTTACACAAGGAGTTTATGGGAAAACCTGCATGCAAGGATAGCTAGATATACACCTACATTTAGGTCATCAGCAAGGGCACAGGCCTCAATCACAGCTTGATAGAACGTGCTGTCAAAGTCCCTGCCAAAAAGAATGTTGTCCTGTACTGTTGCATGCTGGATCCACGGCTCTTGAACAGCCAGTCCATATCCCTGCTCTCTTCCCCGAACAAATACTTCTCCTCCACTCCTACGCGAGACAAAAAAACACTAAATCATGAAGAATGTGAAGTGTGTACACCTTTAAAGGCAAAGTGCATCATTTCTGTTGCCACTTGTGGCGAAAATAAAACATACAAATTATCAATATATATAAATATCTAAAAATACACCACCATTCAAAATGTTTTTTTTTTTAAAGAAACTGATACTTTTATTCAGCAAGGACACATTGAATTGACCAAACGTGACAGTAAAGACATGTATACGATTTCTATTTCAAATTAATTCTGTTCTTTTAAACTTTCTATTCATCAAAGAATCCTGAAAAAATGCATCACTGTTTCCAAATAAATATTTAAAAATGCATCACTGTTTCCAAATAAATATTAAGCAGTACAGCTGTTTTCAACATTAATAATGAGAAATGTTACTTTATCAGCATATTAGAGTGATTTCTGATAGATCATCACGAAAGTAAAGGACATTTTATGTTTAAAATATATTAAAATACAAAATAGCTATTTCAGATTGTAATGGTATTTCACATTATTGCTGTTTTGTTGTATTTCTGGTGAAAAAAGCAGTCTTTTGAGCAAATTTTAGTTTAGTAGGAAAAAAGAAGAAAGGATTCCATACACTCCAGCTTATATATATAAATATCTTTATTAACTACAGCGTTTTGGTCACTCGACCTTCATCAGGTCACCAACCGAAACACTGTAGTTAATACCAATATTTTATAAGCAAGCTATAGTGTGCGGGATCCTTGTTCTTTTTTTCCTACTAGATTGTCTTTTTTGATCCCATGCATCCACACATCAGTGTCAGGCGTGCATGACCCTTGCACTAGTGTCTTTAAAGAAATGTATCTAACAGACTCTACATTTTAGAATGTTAATGTATATACTTTTCCTTTAAAGAGTAACTTTATACATGTAATATAAATCAGTACCTGGTAAGCTCTCCTGTTATGGCGGCCAACAGGGAACTTTTCCCACAACCAACCTTTCCCACCACAGCCACCAGAGAGCCCTAGAGCCAGAAACATTTACAAACGTATGCACTTTTCATTATTCAAACTGATGACAAAATATTTGAAGACACACTGAAAACAAACTTTGAAAGGAGACAATATATTTATGTTAATCATTGTGAAACAATTAATCTTTTGATGGTCCACTTAAGCACAAATGATTGGCATATTGCTCCTGCTGCAGCACATACCCTTTTAATGCTGAGATTGAGTGCATGCAGATAGAAGCTGCGTGGTGGTGACCCATCCTCGGTCTTGTCATCAGGCACACTGACAGAATCATGTTCCTCTGACTGCTTCCAGGAAAAACTCGCCTGGTCCATCTCAACAGCAGACAGAGGGTCCTCAGGACACACTGAGGAAAAATCACGACCGATATAAAATGCACTAATTCAATTCAATCATCAATGTTTTATGCAGATTATTAATTTAATGAATCTGCCATTCATCAAGATGCAGCAGTCATATAAGAGTTTCATTTACCATTAGATGAATTTCATAACCGTGTTTAAATGACAAATAATAAGAAACAAACAAAAGCACTCAAATCTTGAAAAAAAAGAATTAAAAATCTTGTGAAATAAGAGCCAATGCTAAATGACAGTACAGCCAATGAGAGAAATGTAAAACAGCACCAGACTTTTGGGTTGTGCTTAAAGTAATAGTTCAACCAAAAATGAATACTTGCTGGAAATGTACTCATCCTCGGGTCATCCAAGATGTAGATCCCTTTGTTTCTTCATGGGAACAGATTTAGGGAAATTGTGCATTACATCATTAGCTAATAAATGGATCCTCAGCAGTGAATGGGTGCCGTCAGAATGAGAGTTATTTATTTATTACAAACACACAGCTTTTTGCTTCACAAGATGTTAATTGATGAACTGGAGTGGTGTGGATTATTGTGATGTTTTTAGCAACTGTTTTGACTTTCATTCTGACGGCACCCAATCACTGCACAGGATCCATTGGTGAGCAAGTGTTGTAACGCTTAATTCCTCCAAATCTGTTCCCATGAAAAGACAAACTCATCTACATCTTAGTCAATTTTCAGCAAATGTTAATTTTTGGGTGAACTATTCCTTTAAGTATGGACTAGTTTTAACCTTACAGAAACAAGTCAGGTACCTTGACTGTAATAGACGGAGAGGTCCTGATCCTGTAGTGTGAGGAAGCGCTGAATACGGTCCAAAGACACTTTGGCTTCTAGGGTTCCATTCAGCACCCAGGGGAAGGCATTGAGAGGCAGAATAAGCATCCCCACCAGAGCCAGAGTACTGAACACCTGCCAAACAAAACATAAAATGCAGGGAAGGTGTAGAGCAATATTTAGCAATTCAAAAATATTGTTCCTTTTTTGTTCCAGGTTCCCTTGATTTAACCTGGAATATTGATTTAAAGTGACCTACACACCGTTGCAGCATTGAGATCGTTTCCCAGCAGAACGTATGTGATGAAGGTGAGAATAGAGATGACCATGGGCAGAGCAGCCCAGGTGTACACACACACAGCATCCAGGTACTTCAGGAGTTTCAGGTGATGTAGCTCTTTTTTTCGGGCCTCCGCAATCTTTTGAGTGAAGTGCTCCTCCCAATTATAGTACTTCAGGACCCGAATCCCAAAGAGGATCTCCGTCATTAGCTTAAGACAAAAAGATATCAGATATTTCATTACCCAGAAGCTATACTACGGTTCAAAAGTTTGGGGTCGGTATGATTTTGTAATGCTTTGAAAGGAAACCGTGAAAGGAAAATATTATTTGATTAAAATTAGAGTAAAAACATTTAATAATTCATAATTGCATAACAATAACAACATTAACTAATCGAAAAAAATGCTCTGTATTTTAATATATTTTAAAAACAAAATGTAATTTATTTTTGTGATGTCAAAGCAGCATCATTTTTTCAGTGTCACATGATCCTTCAGAAATCATTCTAATATGCTGATTTGTGCTCAAGAAAAAATTCTTATCACTGTTGAAAACAGTTGTGCTGCTTAATATTTCTGTAAAAACCATGATATATATATATAAAGATTTTTTGATGAATAAACTTCTAAAGAACAGCATTTGAAATAGGAATCTTCTGTAACATTATAAACATATTTACTGCCAATTCTGATCAATTTCCTTGCTGAATCAATGTATTAATTTCTCTCTCTTACTGACCCTAAATGTTTTAAACAGCAGTGTATTTACTTAAAGCCAAATTAAAAGATTTATTAACAACATTACAAATAATGGAATTAACATATGCAAAGCATTCGCACCTTCACTCTTCCATCCTTGTGTCGCAGCATATGTTTATTGTTTTCCAGAATTCGGGATGCCAGGACTTTATTCAAAGGCACGAGCAGCACGGCCACGCCCACTCCGCCCAAAAAGGCCACGCCCACCTGTAGGTAAAGCAGGTAAAGTGCGAGGACAAACTGGAAGGGAAGGCTCCAAACCTCATGGAAGCTGTTGAAGAAATTCACCACCCGGTCCGTGTCGGTGCTCATGAAGTTGACCACCTCGCCCATGTTGAAGCGAGCCAGAGCGGACGCGCTGACTTTTAGGGCTTTGCTGTAGATGGTGGAAATCACAGCAGCCCGGGCTTCCAGCGCAACCTTTGATACTTCATAAACAAAGACGTTCCTCAGCACGGCAGCAAGAAAGGTACTAGCAAAGAGCCCCACAGAACACCACACACCCTTGCTCAGTGGTGCCCCCTCTGTCTCCATGAAACCCACTAACCCACCGAGAAGCAGGGGTCCTGCAAAGGCTAGCATGCTTGCTACCAACTTCAACACGCCTAGAAGGTAGTAGCGCACACCAAAGGCCTTATGCAACACCTGCAGGAGCTTGACATCACGCTGTGCTCCTTCACACATCCTCTCCGGCTCGGCCTCGCTCCAGTTGTTGTCCTGCAGGTTTCCTCTCGGAAGCCGATCCTGTCTCTCAGGTCTCTCCGGACCTCTTGGATGGAGGCATTTCTGCCAACACTGGTAGAACCGGAGAGTGACTGCTTTGGTACGTAGCCGATGTGGCAGCTGGAAGACGTCACATGGCTTCTCCAGCTCTCCACGTTTACCTCGTCTGAGCAAAGGGTTCAGCCAGAGGTAGAGGAGTCTGGACAGCCAGCTGCATCCATCCTCAGCTACGGTCACCCCTCCATCGGGCTCAAAGGAGACGATTAACGGAGCTACGTCTTCCGCATTACAGGACAAAAGGTCTCTTTGAGTTCTGTAACAGGGAAAGATATAACCCAGCAGGTAAACCAGCACCAGAGCAGCCCTGGTTACCGTCAGAGCTAGACGGACAACCTGCAGTGGCTGTGAGACTCCAAGGTGATTGATTTCTTGAACATAAGCGGTGAGGATAAAAGCTAGATTAGGGATGGAGAGAATAAGTAGCACAGGAAGCAAAGCAGGACCTCGAGTTCTTCTGTACATGGACCTTTGTAATGCCAAAACAGCCCCCAAATGAACCAACCAGGCCAGTGCGCCACATCCATCGGCTAATACATCCAGATATAAGCCTGGGGCCTGGAGCTCAAAAACCAAGACCAAGTCTCCAATAAACAAGAGAGCCATCAGCAAGGTCGACGCGACCCTGAAGCCCCAGCCAATGGGAAGGGAGGATACAATGTGCACAAGTCTGTGGATAACAAAACAAGGATTATTAAAAAAAGATCATTTGAAAATGTGTTATGGTATCATGAACATAATGAAAGTCAACATGATATGCAACCCATTTAAAAATCAATAATCTGATGTATTTCTAACCATTGACTAGAACAATTCAAAATGGTCAATTGTTTATTGTCAATAATGTAGTGATGCATGAAGCACAGCTCACTTTCAAAACAATCAGCTTTTGGTCATCACAGTGAATCCGAGTAACCAACTTGAACCCATAAAAAATTGCATGGATTCCCACGATCGTTTAAAAGTGTGAGGTAAAATGTACATTTTCTTTTTGAAGGAAATGCTCACCAATGCTAAATTTATTTGATCAAAAAACAGTAAAAACAGTTAAATAATGAAATATTATTACAATTTTAATATAACTGTTTTCTATTGTAATATATTTTAAAATACAATTTATTTGGGTGATGCAATGCTGAATTTTACTCCAGTCTTTAATGTCACATGATCCTTCAGAAATCATTTGAATATGCTGATTTGCTGCTCAGGATTCATTTCTCACAAGTATCAATGTTGAAAACAGTTGTTCAAATGCTTTGATAAACAGAATGTTCAAAATAACAGCTTTTATAGGACACAGATCCTATAATGTTACATGTTTTGTGTTACATGATGTGTTTACTGTCCCTTATGATCAAATTAATTCATCCTACCTGAGTAAAAGTATGAATGTCTTTAAAATAGAGAGAGAGAGAGAGAGAGAGAGAGAGAGAGAGAGAGAGAGAGTTCCTTTGCAAAAACAGATAACTCCATTTTTTTTAAAATTTTCAAAATCATGTTTTTTTTCATTGTGCATTCCAATTAATCTCAATCAAACTGCAGTTGGGTTATTTTAATTAGGTACAAATTACTAAAACAAATAGTTATCTGTTTTTGCAAATAAGCTCTTCATGTATAGAACTGTATTTCAGTACATGGTTTTTAAGTGGACTTTACACTCACCTGGGCACACTAATGTAACAGGCACTAGTGATTGCGATAACAGCATGTGACAGGGATCCCAGCAGCAGCTGGTTGACACAGGGACTGATGGTGCCATTCTTCCACACAGGGAAAGCATTGTCCACACTAGTGTGACAGAGCTCTGATATGAACTCAGCTGCACTTCCCACCATGGTCTTCTGAAGACCCCTGAGGGGTGAAATACGGTCCTGGGAGGAACGAAAAAAGGTTTGGATGTCAAACTAATAATGGCTGTGTGCGTAGTGAGCAGCTTACATATACAGCACCTATGTTGCCCAGGTAAGGCAGTTCCCCAGGTTTAAAGACAGCCAAAATCACGTTAATCAGAATAACTTTTAATTAATCTGTTGTGCAGACGTCAGTTCGTTTAACTCGCTTAGTTGCTAGATCATTTTGCAACCTTATACTTTGTAGGGAGTTTTTGTTAACGTTTATGGTACAAAATATCGGGATTTCTGCTTCTTACCTGTGATTTACCGGCAATGTTGTTATTCTCCGGTCATCTTTCACGTCAGCGCGGAGCGTGAAGCCAAACACTGCGAGGGCGCTTCAAACGACTGTGTGTGTGTAACTCCCCTTCAAAATAAAGGCCAGCGTCGTACCGCACACCAAAACAGCTCTTTATACTCTTCATTTCAATTTACTTAGTTTCATACAAACCCAAAAGAAAGTAGATTTTCGACTGAATTTACAAGCTTCTTTTTTTTACATAATGAACGTAAATGGAAGCTGGAGCTGTAAAGATTGTTGAGCACAAACAAGGAAATGCCAAAACAAGTGTACAGTGTTAGTAAAATAATGCCAAAATAAAATAATAACAGAAATGAAAGAAAGAACATATCTTGATTTTTAGTTGTTTCAGCTTATGTTGTCTTATTTTAAGGCTCCCTTGGACGTTTGCTGAGGCCTTGATTGAGGCTAAATAAAGCAAACCCATTTACGAGAAGAATAATTTCTAGAATAAAGAACATTCATCAATGTGCCTCAAATTGTTTAACTGATCTATATTCATATCCATGACACTGTTTTTTTTTTGCTCATCAGTATACACTGAAGAAAAATTTAATTTGTTAGTCAGAAATTACTAGTACATTTACAAATAATTACAAAAACATATCAATGCTCTGAATTAACATTCATTTTTGAAGTATTTTATTTCTGATAGGGAAATACTCCAATATTCTTTGTTTTATATACAACGTTCCTTTTACGTTATCCCAAAGTAAGTTATTATAGCAACAAATAATTAATTACAGACTTTATGTATTGTGCAAAATGGTTAATAATTAAGACTTAGTCTGCACTTATCAAATTGTACCAGTCTATTGCTGACAAATTTAGCAGGGTTTTAAAACGTTACATCCAGTTTTAGTGGGGTACCATGTCAAACAAGATAATGCACAACAGAACTTGTATACTGTAAATTATTTATTTAGCCTAAAATGGCCTGCTGGCTCTATCCCTGATGTTAATATATAATCATGACAAAGTCATGTGTGGGTTTGAATGTGAGAGCAATTCATGTGAAAGCATTAATTCCATTAAAAAACAGAGAAACACTCAGTGTTTTGTGTTATGCTTTATTGGGTGAGAGGGAGCGGTGGTCTGACTGTAGAAAAAGATAGCAAGTTCTCTGGTCTAAGCTCTCAGTACAAGTTATACAAACACAGGGTTACCTACCGATTTTCAAAGCCAGGGCTCTTTAAATGTGAGGTTTATCAAGGATAGATAGAGAACTTTTTACTCTGTCAAATCAGATGTAGGTACATGAACCAAAACAATTAAATTATCCACTCAGTGAAAACCCTGAATTTGGTCAGTGCCCATAAATTGGCATTTCTTCACACTTTATAAGTTAGACAAAAAATGAAAATAAAAAGCAGGTCTACAAATGCAGTTCCCTGGAAAAAGACAAATCTCTTTAAATATGGGGTGCTGCAGACTAAGGCAACTTTTAGTCAATAAAAAGGGTCATCTAATAGTCTTAGTTATTATAGGAATGGAACTATACAACATTGTTTTTTTTCCTTCTCATTTACACTGTATACAGTCCACATATTTCATGTTTGGCAACAGCAGCCAATACACGTTTGTGTAACAATTATCCTACATTTTACACCCAAATACAACAGTGTGAACTCAGACACTATACAAACATACATGAGCACAGATTTGTTTTCTTCTTAAGGCCTCTTTTAGAGAGCTTGGACAAAAACTTGGATGAACTTAAATGGAATGACTGAATTTACGAACCATTAAATCCATCAGCATGAACTGACAAGTACCTTCAATGAAATAAAACATTTGAATTGGTGTAATGTAACAATCACATTTTCATCACATCGTGTCCTGTTTTGTGAGACATTTCATCCTGCTTTACACGAGAACATAAACATGAATTCTTAATCTACATTTTTTGAATGGACACATTTGCAATCTTTTAATAAAGACACAACCTGCATACATTCAATGCCATTTCAGATTTTTATATATATAAATAAATTATTCCTTATTATGATCATCAACCTTTCAACATGTAGCAAGTCCAAAGATATTTACCCTTCTGTTTATCTCCTCTATATAAGACATGATTGTCTAACATGGACAAATATGTAAAAGCCAAAATATTCCAAACCTCCACTAATATTAAAAACAACCAACCAAAGTTATACAAAATATCAAGCTTCTGTTTAAAATTCCAAAGCAGACTTTGAAAAGAAAATTCATTTATCAACTGAATATAATTGAACTGGGCTAAAGTTTGTCCAAAGCGTTGCTTTTGTATTCAAATTTGCCATAGTATGTACAAATGTATGTTTGTATGTATGAAAACAAACATTTACACAATAAAAGCCAGGAAACACTGTCCATTAGCTGCTACACTTCATGTGAGGGGCTTGGTTAAGCTAAAACAACCAAAAACGTGAGAAATTGTAAGTGCAGGGGGAAAGTAGCGGTTTGGTTTTTTTGGGCTGGAGTGTCTGTTGGTGTCGAGACAGACGTCTTTTCTGCTCCGTATTACTGAGGAATCAGCCAACACACAACTGGCATCCATGTTCTTCATGAATCCCAGTTGAGGGCCACACTTTACGGTGCCACGTTGGTTTACGTACGCCAGCGTTCCTCTGTTGATGAGGGCGAGTAGTGGTCAGCGGGAGAGTAGTTTACCCTGAAACGGCTGGTCAAAACAGGTGATCTTCCAGGGCGTGTTGACCTCTGTTTTCCTCCCATCTCACAAGCCCTGGGAACAGCGTTTTTCCTTCTTATCCCCCTCAAAGTTCTTGAAACCCTGTGAAAGACGACGTTCACAGGCTCTTTGTGTTGATGTGTGTTTTGTAATGCTTTGTGAGGTGGTCACTCCGCATGAAACGTTTCTGGCACTTATTGCACTCAAAGCGTTTGTCTCCTGAAAACAGACAAAAAGGAGAATTTATACACTGATGCATCACTCTTGTATTTAGTGCATGTGTGCATTTGAAGCTTGGATACCGGTGTGTGTCCTGGCGTGTCGTTGCAGCTCGTCACTGCGTGTGAATCGTTTTCCGCAGAAGACCCAGCTGCACACAAAGGGTCTCTCTCCCGTGTGCAGTCGGACATGCGCCCGCAGCAGCGAAGTCTTTCGAAAGGTCTTTTCACAGCCTGCTATGTGGCAGATGTGTTTTCTTTTCCCCACCTCTCCTGGCCTGCAGCATGTAAAAATCAACTACATTGAGTATTTCATTTAAAGATTAATCTACACAGAACAGAACCCAAACCAGTTTTCTGCTTCACCATTTAAATTGAATCAATATCGATATTTATCAGAGAAAATAAATTATATGATATCTATGAAAAACTTGTGAATAGCCCACTTCTAGACTGTTGGCTGTGCATCACAAAAAAAAGCATGCATGTAGATTTGTATGTTTGGCATGATTCTGTGTGAATGAGCAGTGCAAGTTTCCTCTACTACACACATTCAAGCAACAATAAATGTAATATTGTTATTTTTACCGTTTTAAGCGATATAATAAGCAAGTTACTTAATCATATTTACAGTATACAAGCTCTGTTGTGAATCACCTTATTTGACAAAAACACAATGTTTTGTTGCAAATTAATTGTTATATGTTTAATTGATTATATTTCAAAAGATCCACATGGCTCTAGTCCATCAATTAACGTCTTGTGAAGCAAAAAGCTGTATATTTGTAATAAACAAGTCCATTACTTCAAACTCAAGTTGTTTCTGGCTTAAATACCATAATAAGTCCATAACAATACTTCCTTCAGTGAGAAATATGAACAGTTCAAGCACCATTTACAAGCGAAAACAGTCCTAAACAAATATGTCA
Source organism: Ptychobarbus kaznakovi (assembly GCA_027422405.1). Taxonomy (NCBI): domain Eukaryota; kingdom Metazoa; phylum Chordata; class Actinopteri; order Cypriniformes; family Cyprinidae; genus Ptychobarbus; species Ptychobarbus kaznakovi. The sequence goes on along the minus strand of CM049795.1, from coordinate 15,194,032 downwards.
GACAACAGGACATGGCCTTTTCTCTAAGGGAAGCATTATTATGGACTATTTTTTTTGGCAAGAAGTGATTATTTACAGTTAAAATGCCTTAATGATTGATTTGTTCATTAAAAACATGCAGCTTTTTGCTTATCAGCTTTTCAAGGCGTTAATTGATGGACTGGAGTGGTGTAGATTATGGTGATGTTTTTATCAGCTGTTTGGCTCTCATTCTGACGGCACCCATTCACTGCAGAGGATCCTACTGGTGAGCAAGTGATGCAATGCTACATTTCTCCAAATAGGTTCTGATCAAGAAACATACTCATCTACATCTTGGATGGCCTGAGGGTAAACTGCTCATTTACGGCTATCAAATGAATATTGTAATAAAGGTGACCCCGGACCACAAAACTAGTCTTAAAGGGAAAGTTTACCCAAAAATGAAAAGTCTGTTATCATTTACTCACCCTCAAGTAGTTCCAAACCTGTATGAATGTCTTTGTTCTGCTGAACACAAAGGAAGATATTTTGAAGAAAGTTTGTAACCAGGCTGTTTTGGGGCACCATTGACTTCCATAGTAGGAAAAACAATACTATGGAAGTCAATGGTGCCCCAGAACTGCTCTGTTTCACACATTCTTCAGAATATCTTCCTTTGTGTTCAGCAGAACAAAGACATTCATACAGGTTTGGAACTACTTGAGGGTGAGTAAATGACAGAATTTTCATTTTTGGGTGAATATCCCTTTAAGTCGCATGGGTATATTTGTAGCAATAGCCAAAAATATATTGTATGGGTCAAAATGATTTTGATATTAAGTAAAGATCATGTTCCATTAAGATATCTGGTAAATTTCCTACCATAAATATATCAAAACTTCAGTTTTTATTAGTAATATGCATTGCTAAGAACTTCATCTTGACAGATTTAAAAGGCGCATTTCTCAATATTTAGATTTTTTTTGCACCCTCTGATTCCAGATTTTCAAATAATTGCATCTCGGCCAAATATTGTCCGATCCTAACAAACCATACATCAATGGAAAGTTTTCTTATAGTTTTGAGATTATGTATAAATCTCAATTTCGAAAAATAGACCCTTATGACTGGTTTTGTGGTCCAGGGTCACAAATATCAATATCAAATGAAATGGGAAAAATAAATTGTGATATTTTAGCCATATCGCCCAGATATTACACCAATTAAAATAAACCCATAATATGTAATGCTTTCCCACCTCTTTTCAGTGTCTTTGCAATTCGGACAGGTGCAGGCCATGCGCCGCTTTTTCTCTCCTGGCTGACTCTGCAGTTCCAGTGCGAGTGTCTGCGTCTGTTCCACCTGCATGGTCTGCATCTGTGTCTGCACACCGCTCAGCTGCAGACCCGCACCTGGAACCGTCTGCACTGTGAGATGCTGCTGGCCTAAAACACACCAGTCAAAACGCAGACAAGATCATGTTAACATCACATCACAAGCTGGATGTCCGTCGAAATGAAGCACTCACTCACCCCCAGCGTTGGTGATTGTCACAGGAACACCCTGCACCTGGACACCATTAATATTGATGGTCTGAACAGCTTGAGCAGCAGAAGCCAGCTGGGCTGCGTTCAGTGTTATCAGCCCCCCTCCAGCCGGGGCGATCTTAGGGAGAGTCCTTTCTTTCCGTGTCCCTGTTTGAGCCTTTTTAGTGACCATTGCATGTGTGGGCATGCTGGTGGGTGTTGTTGGCGTGGTAACCGTTGTCTCCTGTAGCTGTACAGCCTGCCATTCACCTGAGGCTGTTTTAATCAGCACCTGGGAGAGCAGAGCACATGCATGACATCTTTAGATAATTGTTGATTTTTCTTAATTTTTCTAGCAATGGAATCTTAATTGCCCTAGTTTAAACCATTAAGTTTTCTGATGTACCTGTGTGGATTCTGGGGGGGACACCTGCACACTGGGCGTGAATGTCTGTCTCTGTGGTACAAGGGGAAGTGTGGCAGAGGCGGCCTGTACAACTTTTAGAGCCTGCGAGGGGATCTGAACGACCTGCTGCTCTGATTTCTGCTGAACCAACTGCACCTGCTGCACCACAGCAGGCTGACTCCCCCCTGGACTCTGCACGATCAGGAGATTATTTCCTGCCTGGGACAGGAAGGCATTATTAGGGACATACGCAATCAACAAAAACAGCTGCCTGCATACATCCGGGGTGACTTTTATACAAGTCATAATTCACTCAAAAAAAAAACAATCCAACAAAAAAAAAAAAATGTTTTATATTCTCAATTAACGATGTTCCTCATCATTACATTCTCATATTTATAATTAAGATAATTTTTGTTGACAACAAATAATACCATTACAACACTGGTATTACTTTAAATTCTTTAATATTTAAGGTTTAAATTCTGAAATAAAATATAATATTACATGAAAGCCTAAACAAAAACTGGAATTGCCTTAGAACTGGAATTTTAAATTTGAAGCATTAAAGATACTAAATGGAAATAAATAAAAACTAAAAGTGAACTAAAACTAAAATAAAATAAGTTACTTGAACATACAATAAAAAACTAATAAAATGACCACAGCACATTACAAAAAATATTTTTTATACAAAGTTCTCAATTTTTCTAAAAATATTTTTCATATAATTAATAGTAAACAAATTATACCAAATAAACGATGAATGTAATGCGGTATTTTTTAATTACTGTCAAATATGAATGATTATTGGAAAATTGTAATTATTTTTATTTAAATCCAGCATGAAAAAAAAGGTGTATGTGTACTTTATCATTTGTTTTACAAATATTACATTAATGCTGAGAAGTAATTATTTTGCATTGGGGATGAAATTTACTTAACTGTCATGTATAATAATGTCATGATCCAAAATGGCATAATTTTAGCATAATATCACTTCTTGATGTTTTAATTTTGGTGTGAACAGGACCGGTTTTGTGCAACTTTGCGCAACAAACATAACTGAAAATCCCCTGATTTTCCCTTGAGACACATGCAACATAGAACAGTGTAAACCACAAAGGTCATTTTGATGTAGAATTCGGTCAAATGAGACAACATCCAGGAAACCAGCAATTGACAAAATTTCACAATTTCAAGCTAAAGCAGGAAGCCAAAGCAGAACTACAAAAACACGCTTACCTGAATAATGTTGTCGGCTGTGGTCTCTATTAGCAAGGCTTCAACCTGTTCAGCTACAGGTGACGGTGAGGCCGGTTGAGGGGTGGGCGGGGCTATAGCCACCTGTCTCTTCCTCCCCCTCTTGCCCTTCACCGGAGCAGCAGCAGTGTCCGTAACAATCTGCGCTCCTCCCAGCTCGCTCATACTAACGTTGAGTGGGAGCGTGAGTCCACTGGGGAGCCGTACAACGTTAGCATGTACACTGGCATTATTCTGCCGCCTCTTTTGAGAAGATGGCTTGATCGCCACCGTCTTCTGCTGGGGGGCCGGGGCTGGTGAGGCAGTCTGAACTGTGACGGGTGAAGTGATAATGGCCTGGTTGGTTCCAGGGATGATCTGGAATTGTCCTCCCTGAGGCATCATTTGAATGGTCTGAGACCCCTGGAACTGAGGAATCACTTGGTACTGGATGTTGGCAGTGGATGTGCCTGCTGGACGTGAAGGGCTCTGAATAGTGAAGACAATAGGGCTGCCCCCTGACGAACCAAGTCCTGCGGGCAGCTGAATAACATTTCCTTTCGCTGAGAGGAATCCAAGGTTTTTGGGTGGAGCCGGGGCAATAGGGGCGGGCTTGATGGGGTGCAGACGGCGTGTGGTTGACTGAGATGATGGCGTGCTGACTGGGGCCTGGGCGGCCGGTGGCCCGATCTTACTGCAGGTAGCCGCCAGAAGTGCCAGCGGGGAGGGCTGTGAATCCTACATGAGAGAGTGTTGATGCACAATTAGCAGCAGGAAGTATTTAACAGAGTTTGACTAACTGATAATTGTGATAATGCAAGCATGAGAAGAACAGAGCAGAATTTCTTTAATAGTGAAGAAAGAGACCGCAGAGTACAAGAAAAGACATTAAACTGGCACAGCTATCGTTTTTTGGGGACAGCTGTCAAATATACAGCTTAAGGCCAGAATACATTACATGACTTTTAAAACCTGGACAGATTTGAAAAGACTCCCTGAGCCTGTGAATGGTTAAAGAGAAAAACTGGGCATCATGTACCTTGTTGCTAGGATATGTGTGACAAATGAAAACAATGTGCGTTCTAAAATTGGCTCGACACGTTTAATCTCTGATGACTGGATGGATTCATAGTTTGAAGCTAAAAAAAAGTGTCTGTGCTCATCATACACACTACGTGTTTTTTCTGTGAAATCTGTCAACTCAAATGTGCAAACTGACTTAGACTTTTGCCAACTAGTGTCAGCTTGTCCAGACTGTAAAGCAGGGCAAAAGTCATGTAGTGCAGTTTGATGTAGGATTTACTTTTATAAAAAAAAAATCACTCAGAAACAACTATTAAAGTTCATAAATAATTACAACGAAACAGCAAGTAACACTGAATTAAATGTGAACTTTTGCGTAGTAGCAGTTATTTGTATTGCCATGTCAGCAGTCAGAATAATACAAGAGTCACATAAACACAAAATAAAAAGCAAGCATATACAGCAGTTCAAAATTACACAAGATTAAGATTATAAAAAAGATAAAAACCGAAAAGCTTTTGGTAAAATCTTACTGAACACGTCACATGGAATTTTGCAGTAGAAACGCAGATTTTACTTTTTTTTTACGCAGTATAAGTAAATATTTCAGTGTGGAATGCAGCAATTGACCAATCAGAATAAAGTGTTTCAGAGTTCCATGGTTTAAAAAAGAAATACGTTTTTACATTTAAACAATATTTGCTGTCATTTAACTCCTGCTTGAAGCCAATCTTAAAAATAATTAATTTAATGACACTGTAAAATGCATTTTTTTTGTTGTTGAAAATTTCAAAATGAATAACTATTTCTGAATATCCATTTCCAAATGAATATCTATGGCACATTTCAAATGTTACTCATTTTTAACCTTCCTATTACTAATACATTCAGAAATTAATTATGCATTCACTTTTTGCACCTTTCTCAGGTCCAGGGTACGTAAGCTTAATAAACAGTCATAATTTAATACATTTCAATTTAATCACATTGTATCTGCCAAATAACTTTTTATCCATGAGCAAATTCACAAACATTTAAATTTCAAGTTTTGACTCCCACTAAAGAAATCAATAAAAATGATAAATTATCTTCACTATTTCGTTTTTGTGAAAGTTTAGACTGTTACCATGCTCTCTCAACATTTACCTCCTTTTCATTCATTCAAAATGAGAATTTGAACTACACTTACTAAAATAAAACTAGCATAATGGAAGATTTTTCTCAATATTTCTGAGACATTTTATTTGAATGTCATAATATGAAATTGATAAAATCATAAATTGTGTGTAACCAGTAATGGTAGCTTCACTAAAGCATTTCAAGTGACTTTTTAGATTTCATTGATAACATTCAAATAACTATTGGCTTATTAACATTTTATCATCAATGCATCCCTAAAATATAGTCTAAAAATACAGACAGATGGGACTTTACTTGAGAAGTGGTGGTGGAGGGCTGAAGATATTCACTGGGGCTGACTGCGACAGTGGTGGCCATACTGTCCTTTAGATCTGTGAGAAAAGAGTGAATCTATTAATGCAAAGAAAACATAAGAACTCTCCAATCAATCCATTTCCACTTGACAGTGAAGTATCGCAGAAGGACTTATTTGAACGACTTAAGTCAAATTAATTCTGTGCATAGACTGCGCATGCCTGTGGTTTCCTTATTTTCCAAAGCACCCCAGCATTGTGATCAATGTTTGCATAGAAACTGGAAATACTGAACAAAGCAAATAATCTAATTGTTCTGTTCAAAGCAAAATAAACAACAGAAAGGCATGCACTTTCAGTTACGACAGCGTAGGTAAGGAGGCGTTACCTGTGATAATCTAAACCCTGGAGAGGAGTGATTCAGCGGGACAGGGTTTAAAACTCAGTCCACTAATAGCCCACTATAAAGTGTTCTCAATCCTGGCCCTGAAGTGCTGGGCTTCGTCAGAACTAGGACTGAAAGCCGCTGCTCTAGTATATATACACGTCTATGGTAAACACCCAGCACTGACCCCATTGACCCCGCATGTACTCCCAATCCAAATAAACACTTGACGTTATGGTGCTTGCTAATTGGCTGTCAAAGCTAGCAAAATTAACTGTTTATCCACATGTATTTGAACGGGATCAAAATGATAGTACGTCTAAGGGAATTACACCACAGTGAGCTTTCTGCCATCATATTTAACGGTTTTGCGACTTTACTTGAATAATAACTTGCTCTCATAAACTAATCAGGCTGAAAATCATGGCACAGCCGCTAATAACCAACGCTTGTGTATTTACAGCAGAATTCGTGGTTGGAGGGAAGAAAGTGGTGTTTTTAAGCTTATATAAAAGCAACTGTTTAGTTAAAGCTGCAAGCTGAAACCAACGGCTAACGCTAACGGGCTAAACGTCAGACGCTTGCAAGTGGTTGAGCTATGCTAACTGAATTCTCTAAAATATCTATTTAACCTCACGTTATATTATGTCTTAACCAGCCGTTTAGACGTTCACGTCTTCCTGCGAGCATGCAGTGCGCTATTCAACGGTTATTCCGTCTGCGGGCGGGCGGACAGACTCAAGAGTGCGCTGATGGAGGAGGACACTGCTGGCTTAGCATGCTAAAGCGCTAACTAGCCAGATAAACTCTTCGCTGCGGAAAAGAACCGTGATTCCGGAAGTGTGCACTTGGCACAATCGCCGTGCTACGCATGTTTGTTTGTTTTTAACTCGTGTGTGTTAGTTACGGCATAATATATATATCGGTTCATTCGCTCAAGAAAATGTTTAAGAAAGTAACATAGTAATATAAACACCATCGTTGTAATTCCTACCCACCGCTCATGACGACATTCACTCTCCGTCAAGCCTTGAAGAGCCCACATGAGACACCGCCCCACCCGCTGCCTCTGGCCAATCTGGTCACTTGTCAATCAGCGAGAGCTCGCGGTTCTGACCAATCACAGTACGGCATTTGTCTGATTGACGTTTGTTCCGGCCAATGAGATAAGACAGTATTCGTATGACAGATGAAGGATATATTTTTAGCCAATAGATTGTCGAGGTTTCAGGAGAAAGGCGGGCGCTGGGAAGCAGTCAAAATAATTAGTCGAGCCAATAATACACAGACTTGAATTTCACTGACGTTTAGCTCGCCCAGTTAGAAATAGGTAAAGCATATCAATCAAAAGTAATTGACAAGAATTTCGATCGATCAACCTGCGCGCACTTTGTTACTTTTCCATTGCAATATGAAAGCAGGTGCTCCATAAGAATATATGGGTGTTGTTATATATGGTGCATCTTTTACTGTTCAACATGACATTTTGCATTTTGTTTATGCCATTTGTTTAGTGACCCCAATACTAGTTATCTTAATGAGTGCTGTCTCTGTGCTGTGATGCGGTCGGAAACCAGATTGAAAATTGTCCAGGTATCCATTTGAGTTTAAGTAGTTGTTCAGCTGATTAAAAACTACCTTTTCAATAATCTTTCCTATAAAAGGAAGATTTGATATTGGTCTATAGTTGCTCAATATGGTGCTATCAAGATTGCTCTTTTTCAGAAGGGGCTTAACAACTGCAGTTTTCAGGGATTTTGGATACGTCCCAGAAAAAGTGAGGTGTTCACCACTTCTAAGAGATCTGATTCTGAACAGTTAAGCACACTTTTGAAAAAAGATGTCAAGATAGCAGGTTGAAGATTTAAGGTGCTGTATTCCTTCCAAAACTTTGCTATCAATTGCTTCAAAAACAGACATGGTAACTTCTTTTTGAAATTTCGGTCGAATCTGTCTGACCTCTGCATAACTTGAGGATGTGCTAATCACCTTTCTGATATTATTGTTCTTTGCAGAAAAGAAGGAAGCAAACTCATTGTATTTGCTGTCGGAGACCATTTCACTGGGAATCCGACTTGGTGGGTTTGTCAGTCTCTCAACAGTAGCAAACAGAGTGTTGTTTAAGTTACTGTTTATAAGGTTTGAGAAGAAGGTCTGTCTAACTGTGGCTAGTTCCACGTTGAAAGCATGAAGGCTGTCTTTTTAGATGCTATTGTGAATTTCAAATTTCGTATTCCGCCACATCCGCTCAGGTTTTCTGCATTGCCTTTTCATATTCTCAGACATCCCAAGTCTCCCGGAAGTTCCGGGAGTCTCCCGCATATTGATAGCGGCTCCCTGATGCCCGCAAATGAGTTAAAATATCCCGGAATCTAGAGCGAGTGATCAAGAGCGCGCATGCAAAAAATCGGCAGCTGGCAGCAGGAAGCGGCTGCCATCGACAGCCGGAAGGCAGTTACTGGCAGCAGGAAGCGGCAGCCATCGACAGCCGGAAGGTAGGAGGGACCTGCCACTCGGTAGCAGCCAATCAGTATCGACCAATGTAGCAGCAACCAATCAGATGTAAATGAACGTCAGCTGTGGCTAAAAACCGGAAGAGGCTGCCAGCGGCACCAAGAAAAATAAGTTATATAAATGTTTAATACTTGTTTAAATAAGTATAAATGTCAGTATTGTATTTGATAAAAAAGGTTTATCAAATATAAACAAAGAAAACGGATCATTTGGTTAAATGTTAAATTCCAGCTGAATGTGTATGAATGCATGTGTGTGTGTGTACAACAATGTTTGTGTGAAATAATGAAAGATACTCACACAAACATATATAATTTATGAGAGGCACTTATTACTAGGTGTATGTTGTATATTTATTATATAGGACGCACACGCTTGCCTAAATGACAAAAAGAGACAGGTCTCATCAATGACCTTTATTTAAAATCATTTTTTGCTGTGTTATATTTTCAGGAAACAACGACATAGCTGTTTATCTATCTATATCTCTAAATAAAGTAGCGGTTAAATTTGTAACAGGCTTGGTATGTTGTCAAAGTCAGTGCTATACAATGTAAACAGTATAAAATACATCCAGTAAGCAAGTAAACAAAAATATTAATCAGAAATCAGAATCACTAACAACAATCCTGAGGTATTTACAAGACTTTCAGATTGGAACTGAGTTATACTGAGTTACTCCTCCAGCATCTTGCAATCATCACTGCAAAAGCCTGGATGGGTGTTTTCTGAGTAAAAGCCTTGCATCTCTCCTCGTTTTCCTCTTCCAACATAGCCTAAAGGATTCATAAGAAAATGGTGATATTAATACCTAAATTACCTTATTAACAGTAGACATGCATGCACAGCCATTTGAATGATTATTCCCATTGCATTTTGTCAAACTACCTAGCAGTGATAAGAAAGGAGGTGCGGCTTCTCTTGAAACAGCCACCACATGCTCAAGTACCTGTGCACACAGCTTCTCATTTTATTGCGGCACTGGCAGTGCCACTGCCCACATGGCTATCAAAAGAAACCCTTGTCTTTCAAACTGCACCAGTTGTTCTTACCCCAGTAAACACAGAAAAATAAATAAACCTGACAGAGGTTTTCGTGCCAAAAAATAGGAAACACACAATCAACACCACTAGTGATACTTTTGCTTCTGAGCTGCAAACATTCATCTTGACGGGTTTTGGACATCAGGCCACTGTCTACCATTGCCTGCAAAGAATCCTCCCTTAGTGCTGGTGGTGCAGAATAGCACACAGCTCTGTTTGTCCTCTGAAGGTGATCACACTCCATGCCTGGATTGCCACTTTCTACTCCAATCCTCATAAAATCACGACACAGAGGAGATTCACAGGCAATAGACGCTGAGACAATGTGCTTTTTTACATGAATAGGGACTCTAGGTCCATGGACATATTTTGGGGTGACAAAAACCCCATTTCTCTCGTCAATACAAATGACAGGTGGTTGCTCCTGCCTGACATGCTGCCTTGCCTTTGGGTTTTCAGTTGGCCCTTCTAAGGAAAATATTTAAATATGTAAAGGCAATGTGAAGACAAAGACCAATAAATATTAAACATTAATAAATACCAGTATCAAAAGTACATACCCTCTAGCTTGTTGGGAACTTTGTCCATAACTGCAAAATCTGCAAACAATACAAAATGATGAGGGGAGTTAATCTCAACATGAATGAAATCAAAATAAATAGATTTAACTAATTACATTACACATACCATGATTATGGAGGTGCTTTCTAAAGTCGGGGGCACGACACAAGATGTGCTGGCACTTAGGGCAATGCCAATGGCACCTCTTCCTTTGTTGGGATTTCAAACAAAAGCAAGGAATGCAATATTTTTCTAGAAAGACAAGAGCAAGTTAATACATTTTAACGTGCAGCCAACATGAACAAACGTGTAAAATGCATGTTGTTTATACAATGCTTACGGATGCCATTATCCTCAAAATATATGGCATGCTTTAAATGCTTTGCCTGAAAGTGTTCAGGATTTGACGTCACATCAGCTGTACAATAGGGACAACTGCCTGTCCCAGAATAGACATCATCTATTCCAAAAGCAAGTGGTACACCTGCACATGCATTGTATTAGATAAAATAACATACCTCAGCAACACAAACTCATTCAAATATAAAAAGGTAATATATTTCAGAAGTTGAATAACATTTTCCCATGGATAAGTTTTTGCATGTTCTGTTCAAATTAACTTATGTTAGTAAGATTTTGGAAATGTAATGGCCTCACCTGTCATAAATGATAGTCAGGTATACAAAAGGTGAAGACAGAAATAAGGGACAGAAGGCAGAGAAAGAAGAGTAGTTCTTAAAAGAACTGTTTGGTCAATTGTTATTGTTAGATGAAAAAAATAATAAATTTGGCAATGGATATCAGACATTCTCCTGAAAAATTAAACATACAAAAAGATATGGTTAGTGTTGAACGTGTATCGTAACTGTAAACGCAATATTTGAAGGTAGCCCCCTAACATACTAAGAGCAACAATTATATATGATGTAACATGGTTCACAAACTGCGTTTCTACCACTAATTAGATTAAACTGAACAATTAAACTAAAGTAGGCAAATTCACACTTTTACACTTTGTCGTTCACTAAGATACAATTTAAAAATTCAAACTTACAACGCAACAATTATTCATTACTCCGATCACAAATTTCCAAACTTACCGCTCGAACAATCGCCGCCATTACTGAAGTGTTTAGCGTCTGTCGTAGATACATCTGATTGGTTGCTGCTACATTGGTCGATACTGATTGGCTGCTACCGAGTGGCAGGTCCCTCCTACCTTCCGGCTGTCGATGGCAGCCGCTTCCTGCTGCCAGCTGCCAACTTTTTATCTGAACCCCTGCTGGAGACAGAGACTGTGCTTCAACACATGTAGCGCGCGCACGGCAGAAAGGGAAGAGGGAGCGAGGGACCTTGCGTGTGCGTGCGTGTGCTAGTCTGCGTGTGTGCAATATGGTGCTCATGATTGCTCTTTTTCAGCGCATGTAATACTTAACAACTGCAATTTTCAGAGCGTCCTGATTGGCCTGTTTCGGTAAGTCAACCAATCAATTGTCAGTGTGGGCGGGCTTTTATCTCTTATCCCGAGATCCCGAACTGAATATTCAGTTCATTATATCTAGAAACAAGAGCGCCATGGCAGAGGGAGAGCAGGCCCCAAAAAACGAAAATATGAAGACACATTTTACCCAAGACTACACGAAAGTGTACCCCTGTCTTATAAAAGTGAAAAATAATGACAGTCTTGCACGCTGTACAGTTTGCAATAGCGACTTCAGCATTGCCCATGGTGGGTTAAATGATTGTAGAAGACATGTTGAGGTGAGTTCATCAAGTTTCATTTGATTTCATGTCTGACATATTATTCAGGATCGGCTAACAACTAGCTACATGAAAACACCTTAGATATATTGTAAAATTGCAGAAATAAATAAAAGAGTTTACATAATAGATAGAGAGCAAAGAGAGAATTGTATTTGTCATTGTGCAGTAGTACCATTTCACAATCCGAAATTTGCTTGTGCATCAGTCTAAAAATACTCACTTTCATATACACACTAGCAAACAGAGTAAATAAAGTTAAAAATATAAAACAATAACAGGGCATCCAATATTACACTGAAGTCCCATTGCATAAGGTCCCTATCTATAAAGTGCAACTGTCTGTCTAACTGGGTGGCTAGGGGTTATGATTGTTCAGTTCTTTGATGGCCCTTGGGAAAAAGCATAAATAGTTTCAAGGCTGTCTTTCGTTATAAAAGCTATAGTGAATTTCTGTGGTGAAATTTCGTATCCTTGGCCCATCCTTTTTTGTTGGGGGGGGGGGGGGGGATCGGCAGGGGGTTGTGCTTTCGGGATACTCCCTGCAAATGTCTTTTTTGCAGGTTGAGATGTCTGTATTCTGAACTGCTGTTGATTTTCTCCAAATTTATTTCTGCCAGTTCTTCCTACTGACTTTTACAGGAGCAATATCATCAATAACATTAACTTTTGAGTTAAAGGAATCAAGGAGAAGATCAACAGAGTCTGCAGAAATGCTTGGTGTTATAGATATAGCCTCCATAAACAGCACACTGTTTTCGTTAATGCATCTGGTTAAGGAGACAAATCTAGATTCAGTGGTAACGGAGATCAATACAGGTGCATCTCAATAAATTATAATGTCGTGGAAAAGTTCATTTATTTCAGTAATTCAACTCAAATTGTGAAACTCGTGTATTAAATAAATGCAATGCACACAGACTGAAGTAGTTTAAGTCTTTGGTTCTTTTAATTGTGATGATTTTGGCTCACATTTAACAAAAACCCACCAATTCACTATCTCAATTAGAATACTTCATAAGACCAATAAAACAACAAATTTAGTGTATTGTTGGCCTTCTGGAAAGTGTTCATTTACTGTATATGTACTCAATACTTGGTAGGGGCTCCTTTTGCTTTAATTACTGCCTCAATTCGGCGTGGCATGGAGGTGATCAGTTTGTGGCACTGCTGAGGTGGTATGGAAGCCCAGGTTTCTTTGACAGTGGCCTTCAGCTCATCTGCATTTTGGTCTCTTGTTTCTCATTTTCCTCTTGACAATACCCCATAGATTCTCTACTGGGTTCAGGTCTGGTGAGTTTGCTGGACCAGTCAAGCAGACCAACAAACACCATGGTCATTTAACCAACTTTTGGTGCTTTTGGCAGTGTGGGCAGGTGCCAAATCCTGCTGGAAAATGAAATCAGCCTTAAAAAGCTGGTCAACAGAAGGAAGCATGAAGTGCTCCAAAATGTTCTTGGTAAACGGGTGCAGTGACGTTTGCTTTTCAAAAAACACAATGGACCAACACCAACAGATGACATTGCACCCCAAATCATCACAGACTGTGGAAACTTAACACTGGACTTCAAGAAACTTGGGCTATGAGCTTCTCCACCCTTCCTCCAGACTCTAGGACCTTGGTTTCCAAATTAAATACAAAACTTGCTCTCATCTGAAAAGAGGACTTTGGACCACTGGGCAACAGTCCAGTTCTTCTTCTCCTTAGCCCAGGTAAGACGCCTCTGGTGACAACTGTAGCCAAATTCATTGACAAAACACCCCGGCAACCATCTTTTCTGTTTACTGCCATCTGGCAAGCGCTTCAGGAGCATGATGGCAAAAACTGAGAGGCTGAGGAGGAGCTTCTTCCCTCAGGCCATCAGGCTCCTTAACACAAACTCAGTTTCATAAACATTACAAGACTCATTTACATTTACCATCATCCGTATTGCTGCTACATGTATATACCCGGTACAACCCGTTTGCACACCCCTCCTGCACATCCCTGTCCACACTACTATTTATTAAGTCCCTGTATACTGTTTTTTGCACATCTTATTTGTTTTGCACATCTTATTGTTTTGCACTTTTCTATTTTTTTTATTGCACATTTTACTCTATTTCTTTGTTTTACTTATATTTATATATATGCTCCTGTGTTGTGTTACTTCTATTTAACATTTATTTATTTTTGCACTGTCCACTGAGCGGACCTGACTTGATTTGCATTTCACTTCTGATTATACCCTGTATAATTTAGTATGTGACGAATAAACAAACCTTGACCCTTGAACGTCTGTGTGTGGTGGCTCTTTATGCCTTGATCCCAGCCTAAGTCCATTCCTTGTGAAGTTCACCCAAATTCTTGAATCGATTTTGCTTGACAATCCTCATAAGGCTGCGGTTCTCTCAGTTGGCTGTGAATCTTTTTCTTCCACACTTTTTCCTTCCACTCAACTTTCTGTTAACATGCTTGGATACAGCACTCTGTGAACAGCCAGCTTCTTTGGCAATGAATGTTTGTGGCTTACCCTCCTTGTGAAGGGTGTCAATAATTGTCTACTGGACAACTGTCAGATCAGCAGTCTTCCCCATGATTGTGTAGCCTAGTGAACCAAACTGAGAGACTATTTTGAAGGCTCAGGAAACCTTTGCAGGTGATTTGGGCTGATTGGCATGTCACCATATTCTAATTTGTTGAGATGTGAATTGGTGGGTTTTTGTTAAATGTGAGCATAAATCATCACAATTAAAAGAACCAAAGACTTAAACTATTTCAGTCTGTGTGCATTTCATTTATTTAATACACGAGTTTCACAATTTGAGTTGAATTACTGAAATGAACTTTTCCACAACATTCTGATTTATTGAGATGCACCTGTATATCAAAGAAAATACAGAAGTGATCAGATAGTGCTACATCCTTAATAACAATGGATGAAATGTTTAGACCTCTAGTGATGAGTAAATCTAGAGTATGCCCTCGGTTTTGTGTGGGTCCATGCACATGCGGAATCAGGTCAAGTGTTTAAAACAGTTATCATTTCTTTTGTAGTTTTGATTTATGCATTATCTATGTGAATATTAAAATCCCCTGCTATAGCAAAACAGTCAAACTCTGAGGAAAGTATTGATAACAGTTCTGTGAACTCTTCAACAAAGGCTGGAGAGTATTTTGGAGGCCTGTAAATAATGATAAATAGAATGCGTGGAGAACCTTTCAACACAATATCTATTCAAAAGAAAAGTACTGACCAAATAGCACATGATTGTATTAAAATACATCTTTAAATAGAGCAGCTACACCTCCACCTAGTGCCAGGGATCTGGAGGGAGGACTCAAATGCAGAATGAGTGTAAACAGATTTATTGAACAAACTTGCAGACAAGTCAAGAGAGGGTGAAGTGGGGAGTGAACACAGTACAAATAATAGACAGGAAGAGGCTAATAAACAGGCAGACTGGGAGAACGGAACGGACTGGGAGAGTCCTGCCCAGGATAGTAGTCCACCAGAGAACAGGGAAGGTTGCGCAGCTCAAGGCCAGGGGTTTGTGCAGCCACTCCACAGTCAAGGTCTCACAGGTCCTGCACAGGATTAGCTGCGTGGCAGGGAAAGGGAGCTGACCAGGATCTCAGCCTGCAGGACAAGACAGGATAAGACAAGACAAGAATAGGGACAGACGAGAAACTAAAACAACAAGCAACTTGGCTGGGAATACACCAAATCACAGGACTGGCAGACAGCGCTAGAACACACTGATGTACGCACAACAGGTTAGAAATAACGAACTGACAAAGCAAGAGGGAAATGGAGAACCATATAAAGGACAGGAGAACACGAGGAACAGGTGACAACACTCAGACAAACAAAGAGAGAACGAGAGGGACAGGTGACAACACTCAGACAAACGAGGACTCCATAAGGACTAGGCAAGGGGGCGTGGTAACATGTAACAAGGAGGCAGGACAGGAGGAGCACATGGCAGACAACAACAAAGACAGAGCCATGTGCTCAAACACAAAACAAACATAGAAACACGAAACAAAGACAATACAGACAAAACAGTGAGGGATAGTGCTTTCTAAATGTTAATGTTGTAATTCCACGACTCTCCTCATTAATTCAACACATTAATGTATTCTGTCTGGAATATGTTTCTAGTCTCCCAACTCATCACATATTGAAGCTTGGTCAAGACCGTTTTGGCGTCGCTTTTTGACGTTCAAGGTATCCCTTTAGCGTCACTTTTCGAATTTAAAGTGTTTCAAAGAGATCACTGAAATCCTTCTTAAGGAGTTCTGACTGCTCTTTCCGAATATCATTCTTCCCCACATGGATGATGATTCGATTTGCAGTCTTGTGCTTCATTAGAATGTTCCTTGTTCACACCAGAGACGGTTGATTGAGGAAAGCAGCATGTCGTTGTAGTCCTGCTACTAATGTTACTGATAATAGAGTTGCCCACTATCAGAGTCCTGGGCTCGGCTGCGCTCTTAGCTGAGTGCCGCTGTCTGCTTGACCTCGAGCGTCTGTCAGTAGCAATGTTAGCTGCTGGCTGATTCGATCCATGTTAGGTCACATTTGGGGATTCCTTACCCACATTCCTTAATGCTTCAAATCTGTTCTAAAGATGTATAGGGGGTGGTAGAACACCAGTATTTGCAAGCCTTGTCACAGCCGTATCTGGGGTAGAGGATGCTACGGCAGCAATACGCGATTCTCGTGACAATCTAATGTCTCGAGTGCCTTTGGGTCTCGCACCCTGTTTGTGCCATCAATTAGTCTGTTGATCAGTTTCGGCTTGTTCCTCTACATATACACTTGAGATTTACTAGATTCACAGGACTCACCGGCTGTATGTTGAGGGGGTCCATGATGACGATCAGCTGTGTTTTCCACTTGTTTTGGAGGTCCAGCAAGTAACTTTATTTCAAGAAAAGCAATCCTTTGTAGAAGTCTGTGGCAGTTCATGCAGCAAGTAGATTCCATTAGAGGCATTTTCTCTCTCGTCTGTTTGTAGACAGCTGTGTTTTCCCATCTCTGGAATGTAAGCTGCTGGCAGTGGGAGGCAAAAATGTTGTTTGAGCACTGTGCCGATCTGCTGAAGTTAAAATACGCAAGAGCGTCCGAACAGTAGCGAAGCCGGAAGTGATAAAAGGTCAAAATGTAACTAATAGATATCACCTTACCTTCCCAGTTGATTATATTATTGATTCAATACATTTAGAACCACACATTTTTATGAAAAGTAACGATTAAATGTGAAGTAATTTGCACACATTTCCACAACAGAAATCTGAATATTAGATGAAGCCAGGTTCAAAATTCTTTCATTAAGTTGAAAATGACATACAGGTACATCTAAAAAAATAAATAATATCAAGAAAAAGGTCAATATTTTTTGTCACTCATTTCAGAAAGTGAAACCCATATATTATATAGATTCATTACACATAGAGTGAAATATTTCAAGGCTTTATTTATTGAAATTTTGATGATTATGGCTTACAGATAATGAAAATCCAAAATTTAGATTCTCAGAAAATTAGAATATTACATAAGATCAATAAAAAAAGGACATTTTAAACAGAAATGTCAGGCTTCTGAAAAGTATGTTCATTTCTATGTACTCAATACTTGGTTGGGCCTCCTTTTGCATGAATTACTGCATCAATGCGGCGTGGCATGGAGACAATCAGCCTGTGGCACTGCTCAGGTGTAATGGAAGCCCAGTTTGCTTTGATAGCGGCCTTCAGGTCATCTGCATTGTTGGGTCTGGTGTCTCTCATCTTCCTCTTGACAAAAGATTCTCTATGGGGTTCAGGTCAGGCGAGTTTGCTGGCCAATCAAGCACAGTAACACCATGGTCATTTGAACCAGCTTTTGGTACCTTTGGCAGTGTGGGCAGGTGCCAAGTCCTGCTGGAAAATGAAATCAGCATCTCCATAAAGCTTGTCAGCAGAAGGAAGCATGAAGTGCTCTAAAATTTCCTGGTAGATGGCTGTGGCTTGCGAAAACACAGTGGACTGACATCCCTGTGTGGAAACTTGTGCACCTCTCCACTTTTCCTCTGGGACCCAATTTCTTTACCTCTCCAGTCAACTTCTGACGATGTTTCAGAAGTTTAATGTCTGAGCGTGGTGACTCTTGATGCACTGAGCACACTCCTTGAACAGCCTTTGCTTGACCTCAAGCTTTCATCCCTGTTGCTACATGTCACCCTCTCCTTGAACAGCCACCGCTTTCAGTAATGACCCTCTGTGACTTACACTCTTTGCGGAGGGTGTCAATGATTGTCTTCTGGACCATTGCCAAGTCAACAGTGTTCCCCATTATTGTGGTTTCAAAGAACAAGAGATACCCAGAATTTATACTGTGTGGATTGTCAATTATTGAAACTCAAATGTAAATATTCTAATATTTTGAGATACAGATTTTTTACTTTAATTAGCTGTAAGCTCTAATCATCAAAATTAAAACAGAAAAAGTATGAAGTGGTTTAATTTACATATAATGAATCTAAAAATATATGCAATTTTCACTTTTTGAAATAAGTTACAAGAAAAAAATAACTTTTTCACCATATTCAATTTTTTTTAGATGTACCTGTATGTTACCCTGGACCACAAAACCAGTCATAAGGGTACATTTTTCTAAATTGAGATACATTTATACATCTCTGAAAGCTGAATAAATAAGCTTTCCATTGATGTATGGTTTGTTAGGATCGGACAATATTTGGCTGAGATTCAACTATTTGAAAATCTGGACTCTGAGGGTGCAAAAAAATCAAAATATTGAGAAAATCCTTTAAAGTTGTCCAAATGAAGTTCTTAGCAATGCATTTTACTAATCAAAAATTAAGTTTTGATATTTTTACAGTAGGAAATTTACTAAATATCTTCATTGAACATAATCTTTACTTAATTCCTAATGATTTTTGGCAGAAAAATTAATAATTTTGACCCATACAATGTGTTCTATTCCGTCTATTGCTACAAATATAACCCAGCGACTTAAGACTGGTCACATATTAAATTGTTTTTTACAGAGAGGATTTTGGATATATCTTTTTATCACCCCATAAATCAGAAAATAGCCAGAAAAAAAATCACCATGTTTTTAGAAATGTTGCAAAAAATGAGGCAAATAATTATATGACCAAACTTCTCTCTAAAAACCTTCAGAATATAAATAGGAAACACTGGAGAGTTTGTTGTATGTAAGCACTTCTGAAGTGGAAAACTGCCTTAAAATATATGTATCAGACACAAATAGATGAAGTGCACTAAAATAAACTTGTATATTTTGGATGTTTTCTTTCCACTGGTCTGAAACACAATGTTTTGAAAAGCCAGTTCTTAAAATCTCAAAACTAACCAGTGCATGGAAAATCAATGTTTCTGCCTGTTGTGCCTTGCCTTAATACAGAACACCACGCTGCTTTTGAAGAAAACCTTGGAATCACCATTGATAGTAAAAATAATTTGTAGCTCAATATAGTGATCTGCAAGGAAAAACGGATACGTCTAGTAGCGAGACCAATTTAAATTCAAGCGATCATAATCTTAAATCATAAATAATGTGAAAAAGTCATCAAATATACCACCACTTATTTTCAAGTTTACTTTGTATTTTACTCAAAATACAGTTCATGTGGCCTGATCAGACTGAAGGAGTTACAATCAGGGAAAGGACAAATAAAGGGGTCACACACTCCACCCAGGGGTCACGGGCCTGATGAGGAAAGAATGAAGAACCAAACAGAGACGGATTCACAAACTGGCCAGTTTAAAAACTCCAGTGTAATATAACCTACAGATGAAGGCTTTTGCTAGTACCCCAAGTCAAATGTCCTTGATCGTTTTTTTGTTTAACTTAGTTATTTTTTTTAAGTGCACTGTTTGCTGTCCAGTGACCTTTCAAGTCATTTGTCCATCATGTCAGTCTCTGGATTTATTTGCCTGCTCAACATAGACAGTATTCCAGCACTCCTCTGTACTCCTTCTGTCCGTGTATTGGTCAAAGAGGAGGAGCCAGTCGGCTGATGTTCATTGGCTTCTGCTGGAAGACTGGCAGGGAGTTGGAGCAGAGCTGTGCACCAGGAAGTGTCCATGCGCTGTTCCATCTATTATCCACACACAGAAATCCTAAAAAACAATCCATTTGTGTTCTGTTATTTAAACATACTGGCACCGAGCACAAGATAATGAACGTAGGTCAGTCACGGCTGCAGGTACGTACAGTGAAAAGGAGCGATCTGGCTATGTTTCAGACTCGGCTTCCTGTTCCACACCTGCTGCCTGGCGCATGCCTTTGATTGACAGGTACATCTCTTCCTCTGGGTCGTAGTAATAGAACTTCCTCAAGTAGAGGATGAGCGGTCTAAGATGAAAAAAATAAAGTTAGTCTTTTTAGGCACTTTGCAGGCAAAGTATTTTTTTTTTACTTAAAAATTGCTGAATGTTATACATGTTTATTTCAATAAAACCAAACAACATTGGCATTCATTACTCCCTGCAAATTACTACCTAAAGGTTTGCTGTTGACAAAAATATGATTTCTCTTGATATTCTAATTATCATTTTATACATTTTGATGAATATAATTTACTTTAAAATACTTTTAATAGGGCAACTGGATGCCATATTCTTTATGTATATGTTAAACTGTGTTCTTGACTTAATTTAGATTAGTAAATGAATATAAATCACTAAATTATGACCTACAATGTGTCCAAATGTCTAAACTTTACATCGGTGAGCAACACAGAAGGTCAGCAACTAGTCCTAGTATTTCATGCATCTCCCATATACACAACCGTTCAAAAGTTTTTATTGTTTTTAATTTTTTTATAAAAGTAATTCATACTTTTATTCAGCAGGGATGCAATAAATTGATCAAAAGCGACAGTGAAGACATTCATAATATTACAAAAAGATTTCCATTCCATATAAATGCTGTTCTTTTGAGCAATTTATTTATCAAAGAATCCTAAAAAATGATAATGTTAAGACATGTTTCTTGAGCATTAATTGTCAAGTAAACGGGTGCTTGAAGTAATTCAGCTTGTCCATCGCAGAAATAAACTGCATTTTAAATTATTTAAGGCATTTAATAATATTTCACAATATTAGTGTTTTACTGTATTTACTTTGGTGAGCACAAGACCTTTTTAAAAACATTACCTTACAGACCTCAAACCTCTGAATGGTAGTGTATCTGAAATGTAAATAAGTCAAATAATGTAAGGTGTGAGCGAGTCATACTTGGGGAGCGGCAGCTGCTGGATGTGGTCTATGCGGACGAGTTGTCGGATGCAGAAACGGCACAGATGCTGGAGTGATTTCACATTGCTGAAGCGTGAGACTGGATAGAGCAGCTGCACAGGGGTCGGGGGTAACCCTGAAACAGACACCACACGTTTCATTACGCTGACCCTTCATCTCGCACACCCTCAAACCTGCTTTTGGGTTTTACAAACAATATGAATAAACTCTGCTTTTTACTTCTGTGCATGTTGGCAACTACCTGAAATAAAGTAAGTACTAAAATGACTAAAACTGAAATAAGCAGAAAATAAACAGAAACTAATAAAAATGACAAGCACATAAAATTACTAAACTTAAAATTTTAATATAAAGTTGAATTCTAAAAATAAAAGCTAATTTAAAATATTAATAAATACTATACGTAATAGTATACTAAATAGGAGCCAGATTACTTTTTTAAAATAATTAAGTTTTAGTTGCGAGAACTACTAAATCTAATCTGTTAAAACTATTATTTACATTATGTAACATAAATTTAATTTAATATGAAAATTAGCTAGTTTTAAACACATAAATTGTCTGTATACCCCTTAAATATGGTGAAAAAATGACATGTTGATATTCAAATGTAATATTTAGCCAATGTATTATGTCCCATCCTTTGTGCATAAATCTGTTCCCCATAATCTTCCAAGGAAAACAAACATAAAGACTTATTTTTGTCCCTATATCCCTCCTGCATCAGCAAACAGAAATGTTTTTTATTCAGCAGTAGAGGCTGAGAACCCTGTCTGCAATGGATACTTGTAGCCTTACCAGGTACACGTGAACGTAGGAAGTAGAGGAATTTGCCATTTTTGGAGTGCATGATGGCTCGCTCAATGAATTCCACCACAGAATGGCAGCGGTCTTCAAATTTAGGGTGGCACCATAAACTGAAGGTTCCTGAAGAGTTCAAAACAAACATTTCAGGGGAAAAAATACACTGAAACAAGAAAACACTCCAATTTGTTCCAGCCAAATGTATACATTTTTTCTCAAATTATATTTATTTTTAATCAAAAATATTTATTTTCCCAAAGAGAAAAACATTCATACAAAGTAAAAATATGAATTTATTTAAAACTACATGAATGTGTTATGTACTAACTAAATATGTACTAACTTGTTATGTACTATGTTATGCGTTCATTTTTTTAGTACTAGGTACTAAAAAAAAAACAGAAAAATTAATCATTCATGCAGTCACGTTCACAAAAATACACAAAATTTCTGTTATTTGCTTTTAGACAAACTGAACGAAACAGGTTTGAAATGGAAACTATAGTTTTTGATTAGACCACGCTAAAAAAAACAAAATATTTCACATTTTTCAGTGTAATGCATAGAAAATCTAAGGAGGATGTGAAAAAAATGATTAACTACCGATTTAACTGAATTTAGGAGTAACCGTCAGTCTGAAAGTGGTGAAATCTAATCTCAGTGTAGTCAACACTGAACTTTTAATGTGACTTCAAACACTAGAGCTGCAGGGCCGTCCAAACTCGGTCCTGGAGGGCCGGTGTCCTGCAGAGTTTAGCTCCAACTCTAATTAAACACACATGAAGCAGCTAATCAAGCTCTTACTCTGCATGCTAGAAGCTTTCATGCAGTGTGTTGAGGCAAGCTAGAGCTAAACTCTGCAGGACACCGGCCCTCCAGGATCGAGTTTGGACAGCCTGCACTAGAGGATGTGGTTTAGATCAGGATTTCCAGTGTTTTTTAGCTACACTTTTTGAGTCCAAAAAGAGTTTGAGCGTGTTTACAGATATGTATATATATATGTGTGTGTGTTTACCTCTGTAGTGCTCCATACGCGTGTGATGTGTGACTCCCTGTGAGCGAAAGCTGAGGCTGAGGATGTATCGTGGGTCTGAACTGTCCCGCACCAAAAACGAGCCATCTGGCTTTCCTCTCAGCTTCATTTCGGCATCCTCCCAGTTCATCGGCCCCCAATACCAGCCACACTGCAGAAACAGACACACAACGACCATACAACAGTGAAAAACACACAAAACCCACAACCACTGTCCTATTTCATTGTTAAAAAGGTCTATAAGTGAACATGTCGAATGATAGTACAATCCTCCGAGTGGAAATGTTCAAGTGTTTTTGTCTCTCACCCGCTCCAGCTCTCTCAGGCTGGCAGTGAAGCTGCTGGAATCGGCTCCTCTCAGTGGACACATGATTGGGGGCGGGGCCACTCTAGACGGGGCCAGGGTCTCCATTGGTGATGTGACCGAATGTGGAAGTGCCCGGAAGAAAGCATCTGAGACACAAAAGAACCATTCTTTAATATAACAATGGCAAATATTGAGTTGCATTCTAAAACTAGCTAAATGAAAAATTTGAACAATTTTACAGTCAATTTTGTAATATTGTGAAATTTTAGTGTATTTAAAAAAAAAAAAAATGATTACTGTGATAGCAAAGCTGAATTTCCAGCATCAGTAATCCTTCAGAAATCATTCTATTTTGCAGATTTTCGGCTCAAGAAACATTTATTATTATCAATAGTAAAACAGTTTTTTCGGAAATCGCAACATTTTTTGTCCAAATTCTTTAATAAATAGAAAGTTTAAAAAGAACAGCATTTATTTGAAATATAAATCTTTTGAAACACTATGAATGTTAAAACTCAAATAACAGTTTAAAACATTCTAGATGAAAAGTTATTGATATACAGGAAAGCATACATTTTTGGTCCAGTAACTGATCACCATTTCTGCAAGTTTTTCATTATAGTGTGACAGGACAATACGTGTCTATAATGTCTAATATGAAGTTATTAGAAACTGTATATAAACTACATATAACAATTAAACAAAAATATAATATATTATTCAGATGAGTCGAGGGCTAGTTGTCACATTTTTTACACCAGTGAATATTTATCAGTAGATGGTTATTTTTGAATGTTCATTTCATTTGTGTATTGGCACAAACCTTACAATGCTACACAAAAAAAGACAACTGAACATTTTCACCTTTGTTGGCCAGGAAAAAGATACAGTTCACTGAACACATGCCCTTTTGTGACAACATGCCCCAGTTGTGTTTTATATTGTGTTTGCCTAACAGCTGACTGGTGATTCTGAACTGGGTGTATAATACAAAACCATTGCTAATTTACTGAAACCCCTTTCCTTATGCCAACTCCCCTCTGTGACAACTTGCCCCGGTCTCCCCTATAGCACACCACACTGCAGCACACTGATGAAATGTCATATCAACTACCAATAACCATGTGGACATGCTATGTTGTAGTTACCATATCTTTAATCTCCTTTATAGCTTATACAAATTAAGTTATATTTCTATATGAGACACTTAAGTTTGAACTCTAAAGTATGACACCATTGCTCACACTTCCTCTCTTCACAAACGCACATTAGTCACACCGCCTTTTTCCTCTGAACGGCAGGAACTGAGAAACGAAACCACACGATCAACCAAAGTCTTTGTTAAGCAAAACGATACATGTGGTGGGTGACATGTATTGTCTTTGCCGTTCACAAGAATACCACAGTTACATTAACACTTTATTCCACTTCTCTTTACATTAATGAATAGAATAAAGGTGCTTCTGAGGGCAGAAACTGAGCCGGTCTCCAAAAAAAGGGTTGGAATCTGCTCTCAGAACCAGAAAGACACCCTAAAACACACACACACACACACACACACACACACACACACACACACACACACACACACACACACACACACCGCCCCCTCCACTGCACCCAAGTCTTACCATTGAGGCTGAGACTATGCTGGATGGTGGCGTGGAGAGGGGGAGGAGGAGGAAGAGGCAGAGGGAGAGACTGCAGGGAGGCCCCCATTACACTCACTAGGAAAGGCCCAGGCTGCGGCCCACCTATATCGTCTGGAAGAGAGCAGGAGGGAGGGTTCAGAGCCAGGAGAATAAGGAGATGTCACAGAAAAAGAGAGCAATAGAAGGGTGGACAGAAGCGAAGAGAAGGTTCAAGTCTATTAGAATGAGACAGATGCCACGAGAGATGAAGAGGAATCAGAACATGACTGAATTCAACCCTAACACCACTCAGCTTCAGAGCAAAGGGACGGCAACATCTTTCATTCTTGCATATGATACCAAAAATAGATCAAAACGCAGCTAGATTATACTGTGCAAACCGCAGTACTGCAACTAACATGAATGACCTGCGCTTTATGTATGAGTAACATGTAGTTTTGCCTGTCTGAACCATAAAGGATCAGGACAAATCCTCCAATTATGTGACAATATCTGATCCTCTTATAGCACTTGAAGACTAAGACGCCGTGACAGGAAGCACATGACACGGGGAACTGCAACAACACGGGCATCTGTAAAAATAAATCCACACGCTGGCATGTGCATTCAATCACACGCTCACGACGCTGGGAAATTATGCTAAAAATATATTTTTAAAGAATGTTCCGGCTTCAATACAGTGTTTTTGAGATAATTTTTATTAACACTTTTTATACATTCAGTTTTCATTTGAGTTTTCATTACAAATATAGTAACTTTATTGTATGCTTTTGTCACTTTTTTAATTTCTATATAGTTTTTTTAGATATTTTATGTAAATTTTAGTTATTTTAGAACAAGTTAAGTTAAATTAAAATCAGAAATGTTTTTTTTTAAATACTTGTCTTTATTGTTATTTTAGTCTACTACAATAATAATGCATATTCTTTTAAGAACATTTGTGATCCAACACTTTTAAGTGTTGATTGCCACAAAAATTATACTCACTAATTCAATAGTGCAGCCACAAGATGTGAACAATACGAATGTTAACACGACGTTAAGTGTGGAAAAATCACTTGCTAACCTTTTCAGTGTAAAGTTAAATCCAATTTGACCACTTGGATGCGTTGACAACACAACACTGTAAACTGTAAAACATCTGTAACAATTAATTAAACAGCTTTATAGCTCAAAAATACACAGTTTTAGCAAAATAAATAATGTAAGTTATTTTTATCAAATTATCATTTCTGCTTTTAGATCCTCCAGAAATTGGTCACTTTCACATCCATGTGTTTTTTTTTGGACAAAAGAAGTCAAAATGATTTTCTTGCTATTAACGTTATACCACAAAAGCATTTCATTGAGCTTAACTTGTATTGAAACTCAGAATATTCCCTAAAACCACCACAATGACTGAATAATCCACATACCTAATCATCTTCATTCACTCATGACAAAGATTGCTTCTTCATATATAAATATTCCGATCCAATACCTACATCTCCAGTACTGTGACCATGTCAATCTTCACTACCAAAGACCACACACACTATCACACTGAGCTGATGAACTGGAAGAGCGTCTGCAGAGGGCTCACTTTATTAGAAACGGAAAGTACACCGGTGAAGTCAAACCACAACAAGACTTACACAGTAACTCGCTTAAATGGCGCTTCTGTGAATTTTATGCTTGCAGAATGCAATCAGAGACTGGTAACCATGAAATGAAAAGACAAAGTCTGAAAAAGAAAAGGGAAATGAAAGGACAAAGTGAAAGAATGAGCATGTAGGCTGACGTCCTATATTTCATCTTTAACATCCGCTTTGGGTTTGATCACAGAGGTGAGGTGAGGTGAAAAGCTGTCCGTTTACAAAAGTGCAACATGTTTCTCAGCAGTTTGAACACTTGTGATGGGATTTTGAAGAGAGGGACTTTGTTTTCAACACTACACACATTACTTACTATACCAGTCTCATTGCATTTTCATACAGCACACAAAAAGATTAGAAAAGTAAAATACTAAAAATACAAAAGTACATAAATTAATAAATAATCATTTTTAAGTTAATATCATATAGTGTCAGATCATTGAGACAGACGAGAAAAATATGTCGACCATATTTATGCATTTATTTTAGTCTTCTATCAACACATTTACAACTTGAATTTTCCAATTTGAAAGGCCCCCAAACTCATCAAACATTTTAGATTTATTTCTTAATATATAAGTTATATTTTCCTTTGACACCATTTCTTCCAGCCAATGTTCTATATTGGCACAGAAATACTTTCCCGATTTAAAGAAATAAGCCGTTTTGCTTGAAGAATTAGTTTACAAACATATATTCCTTCTTTTTGTAACTTGATCTCTTTAGGATATGCATGAAATAAAAAGATTGATGTATTTATGCCTACATTTAGAGTCCAGCACTTATGAGTGAATCGCCCAAAATCGATGTTTAATTGTACGTTTGTCACGGTGTGCACTTACTTTATTAAACAAAACACAAGGTAAATCCACAAGAGAACGGGCTCAAAACACACAAACATAACTAGTTGATCCGACAACCAAACCCAGAGCAAGCAGGAACTTAAATACACAGGATAATTACGAAAGGTGCTAGGAATAATCAATTCAACTAAACAAGGACAGGAAGGTGACCAAATAAGGAAACACAGGAAGAGCTCAGGGCAAAACAAGACCAAAAACGTGACAACGCTATTGTTCAAAAGTTTGGAGTCAGTTCATTTCTTTAAAAGAAATTAATACATTTATTCAGCAAGGATGTGTTGAATTGAAGAAAAGTTAATAATGAAAAAAAAGCCATTCTTTGAAACTTTCTATTTAAAGGTTAAAAATGAATCATGGTTTCCACAAAAAAAAACAATTAAGCAGCATTGTTATCAATATTGATAATCAGTGTTGGGGGTAACGCATTACAAGTAACGCGAGTTACGTAATAATATTACTTTTTTCAAGTAACTAGTAAAGTAACGCATTACTTTTTTAATTTACAAGAAAATATCTGAGTTACTTTTTTCCCATTTATTGACTGACAGTGCGCTGTGTGAACATGATCTTACTGTAGTTCTAATCTAGACTAAATGTGAATGTGTATTAATTCATCCCACTCGCAAAAAACAGATTCAGTATTCATCAAAATGAATTAAAACAGTGAAATGCAAACTCAGAATATGACGCAAACCTGCAATAATTAAATATGTTAAACAACACAAATATATCTAATCTCATTTTATTAACCAATGTGTTTGCTGCTGACCTTTGATGATCCAGTTCAACCATACTAATAAGCAAAAATGACTTTACATTAACAATTGTGCTTGATTGTTTTTAATTGCTGAAGAGTGTTGAATCTTCTCCTGTGTTCTACTGTACAGACGTGATTTACTCTTCCTTCAGCCTGAGGTTTATTCATTACACTTTTTGGTGTGAAAGGCTTTTACATTTGCTATAAATAGAACTTCTTGTATTAAAAACAAACAATCAAGCCCTGCTCATATTTAAAAAGTAGCGCAAAAGTAACGCAAAAGTAATGTAACGCATTACTTTCCATAAAAAGTA
Source organism: Ptychobarbus kaznakovi (assembly GCA_027422405.1). NCBI lineage: Eukaryota > Metazoa > Chordata > Actinopteri > Cypriniformes > Cyprinidae > Ptychobarbus > Ptychobarbus kaznakovi. Next base: position 15,165,539 of record CM049795.1, on the reverse strand, counting down.
ACTAAGTAACGTAATTAGTAACTTTTTTAGAGTAACGCAATATTGTAATGCATTACTTTTAAACAAACTCGCCCCAACACTTTTAATAATAATAAGCAGCGTTTCTTGAGCAGCAAATTAGAATAATTTCTGAAAGATCATGTGACACTGAAGACTCCTGAAATCTTCAGCTTGGCCATCACAGGAATAAATTAAATTTTATATCATATTCAAATATAAAACAGTTATCTTAAACTGTAATAACAGTTCAAAATATACTATTTTATTCTGTTTTTAATCAAATCAAAAGCATTTTTTTAAACGTACCAACCCCAAACTTTTGAACGTTAGCATTTAAACTCTGTGCACAGACAGATTCAGAAGCTGGAGGTGTCAGTGCGAAAGATAAAGGCAATATACCGCAAGGGATGGGGACATATTTAGAGAGTGTGAAACAGATGGTGTGTGAACATCTGTAGTGGGTCTCACCTAGCAGACTGAGGCTCCGCCGAGGGGGCGCTGGAGGAGTGGGAGGGTGAGGGGAGTTCCTGCCTCTCTGGGAGATGTCCACATCAACCAAGGACACAGTCTCTCCTGTGACCAGAGCCACAATACACAACTTAATGACAAGAGCCATACGAACCACATTTACAACAGTCCTTACAATATGTTATAGCATAATTACAAAGACTGGCCTATAATGAGACTAATCTCGTCCAAATCGTGTGTCTGTGTCATGATATGTCCCATGCACTGTGTAAGCTGATTAGTGGTTACCTGTAAAAACGGGAGTAAAAGAGGCCGCAGAAAAGGCACTTTGTGCCCTTGTTAGTCCAGGTTGGCTGCAGAAAGAAAATAAGCAATTTAAATTAGAAGAGTTTAAGAAAGACAACATATCACATTGCATTCATTCTGTTCTGTATCTCAAGTTATTGTACCACTTTTAGTCTAAAATGTACAATGCTTTAGAATAAATCACATTATAAGTGTCTTACACAAACTGCACCCACCTGTGATCCTGTGAGCCACATTGATATTTTTTTAAGTACAAGTTGATGATGAGATGAAATGAAATGTATTTTATGATAGAAAGCTTATGACAGAAAATATATATTTTTAGTTGAATATTTCTGAAGTAACACAAATGATGTTAAGAAGAAAAGTGCAAGAAGTGTCCCTGGTTAATTAAATCACCAGTATGTGTGAGGGGCTAAATCTTTGATTGAAATGGACAAATGTAAAGCTGCACAACATGCAGAAAGCCCATAGGTTAAAAACCACTGTTTCTAAGTAAACAATGAATGTTAATATGTGTTGCCTACACAATTTCCAATGTGTTTTTGGAAAGAGCTTTATGATTTAATAGTAGATTAAGGTCTGTGTTGTTCATTTGGACTACAACGGTTGTCAGAATTGGGAAAGTTACTTTGTAAATGTAATAGGTTGCAGATTACAAAGTTACCCTATTTAAAATGTAATAAGTGTAACTATTTCAATTACTGTATTAATGTAACTGGTTTGATTAATTCCTGATTCATTTTCTACATTTATAAAAAAATCAAATGTTAATCAAAAAATGTTAATCTTTAAAAATAAAGCATATAGATAAACCCAAATAGGAAATGAATCAGCTAAGCGTGTGTTCTATTCTGTCCTAAACTCCTGAAACATTGGTGTTTCATATTTTAAAGCATATATTTGGGAAAGAAATCACTCATATATCTGTATGTGTGTGAGTGACAATATTCAGATGTAACCCCCTTTGTAATAGTAAACATTTTCAGTAGTAACAGTAATTTAATTAAACTTTTTTTCCCCAGTAACTAACAGATTACAGTTACATTTATAGAGTAATTGAATTATGTAATTCTGTTACATGTAACTAGTTACTCCCCGACACTGATGGTTGTCCTCTTCATCAAGAAATATAAAAAACTGCTTTAAATTTAGATTTAAGGTGAAGTTCATGTTGTATGAAAAGAAACACGAAATTGTCCTTAAATTATGTATAGACATAAAGTCACAGGTTTACATGTATCCATGTAAAAGTAGGCCTATACGAAAGGTTAAAGCTCCAGTTGTTTTGGGCGGAAGGACTCACCTGGCCGTGTCTTGTTCCCCACCGCTCGCTCCGGACATGTCAACTAAACTGCCCGCCGAGGATATGGAGAACGTGACTGAAGGTCTCTTGTCCAAAAGGTTGTTAGAGCCACTACAGCTTTTAGTTCTGAAAAGTTTGCTCAAACGGATTTTAAGCGAGCCCTTCCTGGATTTCCCCGGTACTTTCAGAGTCTTCTCTCCTCCGCTCGCAGCGGAAAGATGCGTCCGGGTCGCGCTCCGGTCCGGCCGGGCCTTCGGCGTCGACGCCTGGCTGGAGCATGGGGTGCCCTGGCTGGGTTCGGCTTGGGACAGGACCTCGGGAGTCAGTTTGTCGCTGGCAGGAGCCTGAGGCCTGGTGTTTACCGAGTCTCGTAACAAGCAACACGCCGGCGAGCAAAGTCCCCCGGACACCACCGAAGGGAAACACTTGAGCGCAAACGCACCCGGCTCCGCGTTCTGAGACTCGGTCTTCTGGCACGCATTGATGCCCAGGCCGTTCACCTCCTCTGACCCGAGGCCCTCCAGCACCAGCAGCGCATCGCTGGTCTCGGTAGGGTCCTCTCCCTGCCTGATTCCAGCCGAGCTGAGCACGCTTTGACACGAGCAGCGCTGCAGCTCGCCATCCTTGAGCAGAAACTCGGCAACCGGAGCGACTCCCAGCTCGCCGAATTTCCTCGCCAGCTCCAGCACAGGACCATCGGGCAGCTGATGGAGCTGCCGCTGCGCCGTCCCCGAGCTCGTTTTGTGATCCACAACCGGCGGCCAGTCTTGGTTGTCGGTGATCAAGCGATGCCGGTGGCAAAGCTCGGCTCCATCTGTATCCGTAGCAACCGCTGGCAGCTTGAGCTGCGGATGCAGCGTCCATGTAGTCGGATGCTGAGCATCCAAAGCACCAGACTCGGAAGCGAGCGCCGCTTGGTCCTCAAAAGCCCTGCGCTGATCCCCAGATTTGCTCTCTGCGAATCCCTCGGAGTCTCTCGATATGTTTCTGAACACCAACAGCTGAGGCCCCATTCCACCTCGGCGGGTGAGATCGTAACCGTGGGCCTCGGCTGAATGAAGAGGAGGCGGCGGCGCAGACAGCGCAGGTCTGGTCGCCATCACTCCCGAGTCAGGTGCATCCGTTCCGCTGGCCTGCGGAGCTTTGTTCACCACCGAGATGTGGCCGTGATTCTGCGTGCATTCAAAGTTCCCCTTTATAGCCACCGACGAAAGATTCCCATTCTCCTCGTCCAAGCGGTCATCCTCAGCCGCGGAGACCAGGCGCATCAAGACAAAATCGGGAGACATATCTTGCGCGTTGTTCATTATTATTCCTCAATATACTGAAGGAATGAGCGATATCAGCGTTTCACATTGCTTCCAGTCATAAGATCTCGCTCGTGTGATGATGGTGATGCTGATGATAATCCTATTGGTGTTAGTTAGTTAGCCCTCTCACTCAGCGCCGGACAATTAGTGCATATAAACTCTATTTCAGTCGCTCCTTCAACATTGCGCACGTCCTCGTCTCATTTCGCGTCCGGCCTTAAAAACCTCCACGGGTCTTAGTAGGGTCATACATAACGCTTCGTTTCACGCAATCCTAACGGCGTCTGTGGTCACATTACTGTCGAGGCCCCACCCGCTCGCTCACTTCCGCAAATTCGATGCGTTTCGTGTTTGGTCTTATCGGTGCCATTGCTGTCCACTTGGCTGCAGGCTATGTGCTGTCCCCCTTAGTGACGTGACGTGCACCGTGCTGTAGCGTCGCTTTCATGTCATTTACCGCGCTGTTGTCTGGAAGACGGCCTTACCCACTGATGTTTATGATGCATCAATTGCAGTGGCATCGCCTTTCCGCACGATTCCAGCGCCAGCCAAACTCTCCCTGCAAATCGGTTGCGTTATGAGTCAAAGACAAATTACTTGCATGATATCATCGTTTGAATAATGACTCTCATCCTAATGTAGCAACTAAAAACGTAAAGCATCGTGTCAAACACAAGGCCTACATCGAGAGAATATTAAATATCATGGACATCATATTATGTAGCATGTATAAATATAACTTATTTAATAAAAAAATGCATTGGTTTTATTTATTTTTTTCGTATTACTAATGCATAATATGGGGTATTTAACCAATAAGGTTAATATAAATTTAAATTCTAGTTTTATTTAATGCATTTCAATTAATAATAATTTGGAAAGAACTAGCAAAATTCAGTTAGTTTTATATTGAACATAGCATGTCACACTGCAGGACACGTCAACTTTCCAAAAGTATTTCATGTCATCTACGCCTATATAGATCATTGTACGTATGTATATGCCTATTAAAAAGCATATAGATATAGAATACAGTCATTGTTTACATTTACCCATTGTTCAAGACTTTTCATTTGCGAAATGCGATTTCATTGATGGACCAAATGGTGTCGCTGCACACAAGCATTTACACATGCCCACAGGAGCCCTTTAAAACCTGCCATCTCATAACACGAAGAGTGGATTTTATTACAGTTATGGGTTTACCCAAATATCCAGAAGAAAATGTGTTTTCACAGAACGCTGTCAGAGAAATATTACATGCGTTGACTACATTCTCTCCAATTAAATGCATACAACTGTGCACGAAGCTGAACACACATATCCATCCATAAAACATTTACACAATTAATTGTTTTGATAATTGTGTGCATGCATATAGATGCACACATGTATACACACAGCCACAGCCTCTGCAGTCCTGAGTGGGGGTGGGGCCCCACAGGAATGAGTGTTGAATCTCAGAATCCTGTTACCATGGCACCAAAACAAGGATTCGCCTGCATAGGACTGGATTTGTCTGAATCATCTTTCTCTCTCTCACACACACACAGATCTGACAGACGTTCATTCATGTAGAATACATGTGGAATATTTTTTATCTTCCTTTATTTGTTTAATTTCCCTGATTGTTGCACTAAACATTTGGCAGTTCAGAACGCAGCTCATCTACCCGAGATTAACATTTCGATGCACTTTATCTGCCAGGCATATGCAGACTTGTAAAGCGCTGCATGCACATATTCACAGATGCACAAAGTCGCACGCACATACACAGTCCGTAAAAGACCACTCATGACTGACCCAGCCGGGGAGTGTTGGGTTAATCCACAAAGCGGTGAGATTCTGATGCATACCCCAACAGAGAGGATTACCCTCCCGTCCTCTCATCCATCAGCCCATCCTCATGCACATACACTCATCATAACAATCCAACATTAACAGATGTGCCACTCTAAACGCCTACCACTATTGGGAGAGATGGGAGAGATTTACTGGAGGGCTGCTGAGTGAGTGAACAGGTAAGCAGAGAGAGAATGTTGACGGTTTCTCGTTGATCTCTGTTTCTCACTCCAGTTTCTTGCAGGCCTATTAACTCCACGCTGTGCGGGTCCCAGTATTGTCGCATCCAGGGTGGACCCGGCCAACTGATTGCAGGACGCATGGAGATTAAGCATCGCCTCCTCTTTGAGCTTCATCTTCACCTTCAAAAATGAATAGTGCATGTCGGTCTGTGTATGAATGCACACTTGTTTGTGTGTGAAACCAAGACGCTGTTGGCAGCAAAGTGCGGTTGAACTCTATCACCACTGACACCTGTCAATCAGCTAACAAGAAGAGGAGAGAAGAAACAAAACCAGGACTAGAGAAGAAAAGAAGGCCAAGCATCTTTCAGGATGTGAGTAAGCGTGAAGCTGATCTTTATCTTCACAAAAAGCATTGGCAGAGCAGTTGCTTCAAGGATGGGCCCGTGTGCTGGTCTCCTTCCTCTACTGCTGCTATTTCCCATCCTCCTCTCTGCTCAGCTCACCACTGTGTCTGAACTTGAGGACACGTCCAGCTCTGAGTTCACCCCAACTCCTTGTCTTACTGACCCAAATACCGTAGCAGGGAAGAGCTCGTCTTCCAGTGCTCGACCCACCAGTCCGGCTCCAGTAAAAGCGAGCACGGAGGAGGACCAGTCTGCTGCAGAGAGCTACCTCTTCACTGGAAATTCGTCTTCTTTGGCTGCCTCTACCTGCACACGGAGTACCCAGCTGCCTGTTCGACTGGGATCTCCGCCTAGAGACCTTCTCCCTCTCTTGCACCAAGCCATAGCGTCTCTGACCAATGCTGCCAACTTTCTCAACCAGATATTCCAAGCTAGTGAGCTGAGAGAAACGAGTGTACGAGAGGATATCGAGTGGTACCATGCACTAGTGCGGGCCATGCTCGAAGGGGACAGGCCGGGCTTGGTTAGAAGAGCTTTTCTAACATTCGACGCAGACCCCATGATTCAACAGCCCCAACTGGTGCTCCGTGCCTCCAAAGGCACAACCCAGGACATTCTCCTGCAGGACCTGACATCTGCCTGGAGCAGCTTCCGTCCTCCTGCACCTGACCAAAGATGGTTTGATATGTTTAAGTCTAGCTCTCCACCCCTCCATGCCTTGTCGAAACGGATTCTTCTAAATGACCTTAGCACCCTAGACACTCCCAAGTGGGCACGTGGGGATAGTTATGTGATCAACAGCAGCGGGGTTCAGTGGGGCGAAACCCCTTTCCTTGAGTGCGTTGATGGCCGTTTTTTGCCAGGGTGGTTACTCAGTCTCTCAATGCCATTTTATGGGTTGAAGCCAGACCTCAACCCAGAGTTCAGGTGAGTGCACTTTCTAGCTGAAATGGTTTCTAATTTTTGTGTGTCTTTATGTCTTTAAAAATATTTCTTAGTGTCAATTCACTTGAAGGGAAGATTGACTTTGATTTGTCTAAAAATGGACATTCACTATTCACCTTGATTACTTGAATATTTCAATAATTTTTTGTCCATACAATGAAAAGGACAGTTCCATATTTTATAGACAAACATGATCTTCTTTTGTATTTAATTGAAGAAAGAAAGTCATCAGGTTTGGAACGTCACAGCAGAATGTCCATTTTTGGGTGAACTATCCAATTAATTGCATTACTTCTTTCAAGTCTTCCATCATTATTGTATCTTTGTTTTGGTGGTGTAGGGGTGTTATCCGGGTCGACGTCAACATCCAGGGATTTAATGTGGATCAGTGTGCCAGTGGAGACTTCTGGTTTGCAAACACACATCAATGTAACCGGACCAGCATGGAGGTGAGTGTACTGTACACTGAACACAAATGAAATCATTTCATAAAGCACTTACTGCAGGCACCATGGGCTTCCAGAGTCATCATGTTTAATCAACACTTTACAATAAGGTTCAACTTCTTAACATTATTTAAAGGAATAGCTCGACCAAAAATGAAAACTTGGTCATCATTTATTTCCTTCACGTCGTTCCAAACTTTTAAGACTTTCCTTTGCTGTGCGAAACATAAAAAAAAAAATATATATTTTGAAGAATGTCTCAGTGTTTAGTATTAAAAATGTATTAGAATATTTAGATTAATAAAATGCTGTGAGATTGTTTGTTCATTGTGTTTTCATTGTAAAAATGAAAGAAAAAAGAGAAACTTTAACCCACAATGAATGCAGCAATATACAGTATAATAGGCTGTTTTTGCATGGGTGGATTTCACTAACCAGGGACAAGCAGGGCCAAAACACATTCAGAGATCCGCTCAAAACACTTTCCACTAAATGTCAAGAGGACTTGTGTGGTGAAGTGGTTTATTTTTGTATGTGTCTTTGATTCTCCACTGTAATCTATTATGTTAGCATTTGAATTTTGTTATCAGCTATGCTTTCCTCTAATATTTTTCCTGTAAATTATATCACAAGATAAAAGTTGATACTATAATATGTATACCTGGGCCGAATATAATTATTATTTAATTTACTCCCCCTTATGTTGTTACAGACCTGTATGGCTTCCAACATAAAAGATGACAAATTAAGAAATGTTTTTTTTTTTACATTCATACAATAGAAGTCAATGATAACCAAAACTGTTTGGTTACCAACATTCTTCAAAACGTCGTCTTTTGCGCTCCACTGAAGAAACTCATACAGGTTTGGAATGACACGAGGGGAAATTAATGAAGAGTTTTCATTTCTTCATGAATTATTCTTTTAACTTTAAAACCACACACTGTTTCATAATGCCTGTTGCCATCAGATCTGGCATCTCTCCATGTATATTATCTAGATATTAAGTTTGAAATCCATTAGTACATCACCTGCTTTGCTCGTTATTTTGCTGGATTGTTATATACGTTTACCATTTCCTGTTTCCAATCATCCTCCTCCCTCCCACTTTCATCCAGACCTTCTATTTAAAGACGTGAGCACTGGGTGCAGGATGATCTGGAGGATTAGGTTGATAATCCTGTGATGCTCACACACCACAACCCCCCCCCCCCATCCACCCAACTCCGACCCCCTCCCAGAGGACACAAGCTCATACACCCCCCCACCGTCCCGTCCTACCAGAGCACAAGCTCACAGGTGTTGGCAGGTTAAGCAACGGCAGGATTTGGCACACTAAACAAATTTAATGAGAATTGAGTTTATCCACATATAAATGAAAGGAGCAGCGTATTAAAAGAACAGTGTCATGATGATGCATTCATTACATGAAACATTAGTTTGACATGATGCATGATATAGTCCCACGAATAAAGTTGCATATGATGTTGGACACAAACTCTGTTTATTTAAATGGACAAACTGACATAGACAATAATTAGTTTTGGTTTTACTTTTTGATTCAACAAACAGTACAATAAATATATACATTTAAATGGATAGTTCACCCTAAAATACAAATTACATCATAATTTCCTCAACACCAAGTTGTTGTTAGAGTTTATTTCTTCTGTTGAAATCAAAAGAAGATGTTTTGAAGAGTGCTGGTAAGCGACCAGTCGCTGGTCCACACAGATTTCCATATTATGGACAAAAAATACAATGGAAGACAATGGAGACCAAAACATGTTTGGTTGCCAACATTCTTCAAAATATCTTATTTTACCTTCAACAGAAGAAAGAAACTATTTTTGGGTGTACTGTCCCTTTAACAAAATTAAGTTTAGAAAAAAGACTAAACAGTTTCAATAAATTCCCATGATTCAATCACTGTAAAATGTACAGATATAATATATTACTCCTTTAATGCTCCGGGTGTGTGTGTGTGTGTGTGTGTGTGTGTGTGTGTGTGTGTGTGTGTGTGTGTGTGTGTGTGTGTGTGTGTGTGTGTGTGTGTGTGTGTGTGTGTGTGTGTGTGTGTGTGTGTGTGTGTGTGTGTGTGTGTGTGTGTGTGTGTGTGTGTGTGTGTGTGTGTGTGTGTGTGTGTGTGTGTGTGTGTGTGTGTGTGTGTGTGTGTGTGTGTGTGTGTGTGTGTGTGTGTGTGTGAACTTTGGATGGGTTAAATGCAGAGCACAAATTCTGAGTATGGGTCACCATACTTGGCCGTATGTCACGTCACTTTCACTTTCAAGAGTCAACAAAATGATTTTAATAATAAATAGAGACTGAAATGGGACAGATAAATTATTTTTATTTATTCCTAATTGTTCCTCTCCGCAAGGATAATATCCTCGTATTAATAAGAATCATGTTCTTAAGTGAGTTGCCTGATTGAATAAAGGTAAAATAGAAAATAACATAAATGCATGTGAGCGGTGCTGGATTTCCCTGAATAAAAAGATAAAGCTCTGTCAATGGAGGCATTACCCCTCCATTTAGGATTTAGCTTAGATTAACTCTGAGTGAGTTTGATGTGTGGGTCAGCTGACTCTCGCAGATAAACCTCTGATGAGGGACTGACTGCATATGCAATTAATGGCAGAAAGCAGAGAGAACACAATCATACTCAGTCACTGGCAGGAACATCAGTGTTGAGTTCCCCTTTCTGGGAGCAAGAGCCAGCTTAACGCTGAAGGTAAACACATGAGCAGACTTCATGTCTCTTTCTTTCTCTACCCCTCAGTGTGAAACCATCCCACAACAGGGCTTCCGGATGGGTCAGTACTGCTGCCGATGTAAAAAGGGCTACTACAGTCCAAATCCAGGCACAGAAAACAAAAGTAAGAATCTTGAAACAATCAAAAATCAGTCGCAAAAGTGAGTCTACAGTGGGCTCAGTCTTATTTCATTGGATAATATAGCTAACACGATGACCTATAATATCTGAATTATTTATTCAACTTAAGTTATTTGTATTTTTGATAACCCCAGTAAAAAATAAATATGCTACAATGGATTTTGAATTAAAACTTAATAAAAATACCCTGAAAAAATGTACTGTTCGTTTACTAAACTGGTATACTTAAAGTCTGCTAAACTGGAACAACTACTTTTGTTCTTTATATGCACTTTAATTGTGCGGAAGTAGTGCTGAAGCCCAACTAAAGATATACTGAGGTATATTTGATTGTGCTAAAGTGGGACTATTGCAACTATACTTCAGGTTTTACACTTTAAATATCTTGCATTTAAAGACTGATATTATTCAAATATGATACAAACTTAAAACACATTTTACGCTTAATATTAAGAAATGTGCATTGTGCATGCAGTAAATAATAATCGTTTTTATTTCAGCAAGTCTTAAATTATATGCCAGTAAATATGTTAATAGATTTGAACTATACTTAGTATGAAATAAATGTATTTAAAATATATTACCTCTTTACTGGGAAATTAAGCTGTATGGTCATTATAGCTGAACATATTTAAAATTAGATGCAAAAAATGTAGAATAAAACTATATTAAAATCAACAACTGCATGGTGATCACCGATTATCAGGTTAGCTGCTGTTTAGGTTTTATTTATTTATTGTTAATGATTGGGCAAGGGTCAAATGTATGTAGAAAGGCAGTAAAGGTTTAGCTTTGACAGTTTTTCTCTGGAATGAGAAATTACCTCTTTATATGTATGTGTGAAAGAAATGTCATAACCATAATGTCGTTCAAACTGAGAAGTCATGATTTTTGAATTCACATGCTAAATCTTTAATGCTTAAAAATGATACTAGCTGTATGATCCACACATAAATTTAATGTTAAAATGTAAAATTTAAAGCAAAAACTGCAAGTGTATATAATATATTATATTTATCATATAAATATATATATATATATATATATATACAGTGGGGAAAAAAATATTTGATCCCCTGCTGATTTTGTACGTTTGCCCACTGACAAAGAAATGATAAGTCTATAATTTTAATGGTAGGTTTATTTGAACAGTGAGAAACAGAATAACAACAACAAAAATCCTGAAAAACGCATTTAAAAAAATGTATAAACTGATTTGCTTTTTAATAAGTATTTGATCCCCTATCAATCAGCAAGATTTCTGGCTCTCCAGGTGTCTTTTATACAGGTAAGGATCTGAGATTAGGAGCGCTCTCTTAAAGGGAGTGCTCCTAATCTCAGCTTGTTACCTGTATAAAAAAACACCTGTCCACAGAAGCAATCAATCAATCAGGTTCCAAACACTCCACCATGGCTAAGACCAAAGAGCTGTCCAAGGATGTCAGGGACAAGATTGTAGACCTACACAAGGACCCTGGAATGGGCTACAAGACCATCGCCAAGTAGCTTGGTGAGAAGGTGACAACACTGAAATCCTGCAGCACCCACAAGGTCCCCCTGCTGAAGAAAGCACATGTACAGCCCGTCTGAAGTTTGCCAATGATTCAGAGGAGAACTGGATGAAAGTGTTGTGGTCAGATGAGACCAAAATCCAGCTCTGTGGCTTAAACTCAACTCACCGTGTTTGGAGGAGGAGGAATGCTGTCTATGACCCCAAGAACACCATCCCCACCGTCAAACATTGAGGTGGAAACATTATGCTTTGGGGTGTTTTTCTCCTAAGGGGACAGGACAACTGCACTGCATCAAAGGGACGATGGACGGGGCCATTTACCGTTAGGGCCAGGGCATTGAAGCCAGTCAGGGCATTGAAAATGGGTCGTGGATTCCAGCATGACAATGACCCAAAACAACAGGGTGTGGCTCAAGAAGAAGCACATTAAGGTCCTGGAGTGGCCTAGCCAGTATCCAGACCTTAATACCATAGAAAATCTGTGGAGGGAGCTGAAGGTTCGAGTTGCCAAACATCAGTCAACTTAATGACTTCTGATCTGCAAAGAGGAGTGGGACAAAATCCCTCCTAAGATGTGTGCAAACCTGGTGGCCAACTACAAGAAACGTCTGACCTCTGTGATTGTCAACAAGGGTTTTACCACCAAGTACTAAGTCATGTTTTACGGAGGGGTCAAATACTTATTTGACTCATTCAAATGCAAATAAATGTATAATTTTGAAATGTGTTTTTCTGGATTTTTTGTTATTCTCTCTCTCACTGTTAAAATAAACTTACCCTTAAAATGATAGACTGGTCATTTCTTTGTCAGTGGTCAAACGTACAAAATCACCAGGGGATAAAATAATTTCCCCCCACTGTATATATATATACACACACACACATGCATGCATACATATATACTGTATATACAGTATCATCACAGAAATGAGCACCCCTCACATTTTTGTAAATATTGCATTATGTATGTGACATTACTGAAGATTACACTTTGCTACAGTAAAGTAGTGAGTGAAACAGCTTAATAACACATACATTTGCTGTCCCCTCAATGTCAACACACAGCCATTAATGTCTAAACCGCTGGCCACAAAAGTGAGTACACCACCTAAGTGAAAATGTCCAAATTGGGCACAAAAAGGTGCCCATGTGACACCAATGTTTCATCATGGAGTTCCCCCACTGGAGTTGCACAGGAGAGTCCGGACTCTCCTCCTCTTGGTTGATTTACCACAGTTGTGCATCAGGGCTTGAGCTCCTCCACCAGGATGCTCCACAGATGCTCAATCTTTAGGTCTGGACATGCTTGGCCAGTCCATCACCTTTACCCTCAGCTTCTTTAGCAAGGCAGTGGTCATTACCATGTTGGAATACTGCCCTGCGGCCCAGTCTCCGAAGGGAGGGGATCATGCTCTGCTTCAGTATGTCACAGTACATGTTGGCATTCATGGTTCCCTCAATGAACTGTAGCTCCCAGTGCCGGCAGCACTCATGCAGCCCCAGACCATGACACTCCCACCACCATGCTTGACTGTAGGCAAGACACACTTGTCTTTGTACTCGTCACCTGGTTGCCGCCACACATGCTTGACACCATCTGAACCAAATAAGTTTTTCTTGGTCTCATCATTTCTTGTGCATAATCTTTAGAAGAGGCTTCCTCCTGGGACAACAGCCATGCAGACCAATTTGATGCAGTGTGCGGCGTATGGTCTGAGCACTGACAGGCTGACCCCCCACCCCTTCAACCTCTGCAGCAATGCTGGCAGCACTCATACGTCTATTTCCCAAACACAAACTCTGGATATGACGCTGAGCACGTGCACTCAACTTCTTTGGTCGACCATGGCGAGGCCTGTTCTGAGTGGAACCTGTCCTGTTAAACCGCTTTATGGTCTTGGCCACTGGTCTTGGCAATCTTCTCATAGCCTACGCCATCTTTATGTAGAGTAACAATTCTTTTTTTCAGATCCTCAGAGAGTTCTTTGCCCTGAGGTGCCATGATGAACATCCAGTGACCAGTATGAGAGCCATTCACACCTGAGAACTTGTAATACTAACGGGTCATATGACACCGGGGAGAGAAAATGGCTAATTGGGCCAAATTCTGACATTTTCACTTAGGGGTGTACTCACTTTTGTGGCCAGCGGTTTAGACATTAATGGCTGTGTGTTGAGTTATTTTGAGGGGACAGCAAATGTACACTGTTATACAAGCTGTACACACTACTTTACATTGTAGCAAAGTGTTATTTCTTCAGTGTTGTCAAATGAAAAGATATAATAAAACATTTACAAAAATGTGAGGGGTGTACTCACTTCTGTGAGATACTGTGTGTATGTGTGTGTATATGTATATTAATTTTAAGTCAGTTAAAATTGGTTCATTTAAAGAATAAGAATGATGGTGTATGGTGTTACAGGGAACAACCGTGTGAATATTACCCGAGCTTGTTACCCAGAAGTCCCTGTGTGTCTGCCCTGTTGGCCCGGCTGTGATGAGTGTGAGGATGGAGCCCCGTGTTGGGTGCAGGAAGACTGGCTCCTGAGGACAGGTGTCCTGGCTGTGCAGGGTCTCTTCATGGTCCTTGTGCTTCTCAGCATGCTGGTGGCATATAAGTGCAGGAGAACCAAGGTAGGTTTTTAGCACACAATTAATACAATTTGCTACAGTGCCTTGCGAAAGTATTCATACCCCTTTATTTTTTTTCACGTTTTATGTTGCTGCCTTATGTTAAACTGCTTTAAATAACTTTTTTTCCCACATCAATCTACACTCCATACACTGTAATGGTAAAGCAAAAAAAAAAAAAGAAAAAAAAACTTTTTTTAACATCTTTGCAAATGTATTAAAAAAAAACACTTAATTTACTTAAATTATTCCATTGCATAAGTACTCATACCCTTATCTGGGACAGCTGGAATTTAGCTTCAGGAGCATTCATATTGCTTGTAGGTGTTACTAGACTTTGAGTGAAGGTGACCTGTGGCAAATTCAATTGAATGGGTATGATTTAGAGAGGCACACACGTCTTAATAAAAGGTCCACCAGCTGATAATGCATATCAGAGCATAAACCAAGCCCTGGGGTCAAAAGAACAATCTGTAGAGCTCAGAAACAGGTTTCGTCAAGCCACACATCTGGGGAAGAGTTCAGAAAAAAATTCTGCTTCATTGAAGGGTCACAGAAGCATGTAGTCTCTGTTACCCTTAATGGAAGAAGTTTGAAACAACCAGGATTCTTCTTAGAGCTGGCCTCCTGGCCAAACTGAGCAATTGATGGAGAAGGGCTTTGGTTAGAGTGGTGATGAAGAACCTGATGGTCACTGTAGTTGAGCTCCATGATCATATGTGGAGATAGGAGAAATATACAGAAGGACAAATATCACTGCCACACTCCACCAATGGGCTTTATGGCGTGTGGTGAATCTCGATCCTCTCCTCAGTGTTGATGAGCAAAGCTTGTCGCATCAAATAAAAAGACTTGAAGCTGTAAAGGTACTTCAGATAAATATTTAACTAAGGGTATGAATACTTATGCAATGTACTTATTTGAGTTTTTTATTTTTAATAAATCTACGAAATTGTGACAATTCTGTTTTTGCTTTGTGACTATGGTGTATGGAGTGTAGATTGATGTGGTGAAAAAAATAATTTAAAGCAGTTAAACATAAGGCAGCAACATAACAAAATGTAAAAAAATTAAGGGGTATGAATACATTCGCAAGGCACTGTATATATCTTGCATATTAGGGTACTATGTGTTTCGCTGCATCATTTAAGACACACTCTCAAACAGGTCCCACATGTGCTCAAACTTCAAGCCTTGACAGCTTTAGTAATTTCACCTCAGCTTCTCCTCTCCGCTTCTCACCCTCACTTCTCACTCCATCTTTCTATCTCTCAGCGGATCCGATCGTCGGGGCTTTTGCTGCTGGAGATGATCCTGTGTGGCTCTCTGTTGCTTTACTTCCCAGTGAGTGTATGATTCAAATCTTCTTTTCAGATTACTGGACTGCAGTTGAAATCATAATGGTTGAGTTGCACTTAGAAGGCAGAAAATTAGCAAAAATAACACTATTTATGGTTGCTAGTAGTTAATAATAACATTTAACAAATTAACTATGTTAGTAATTATACTACAAAAATGTGAATCAGGATATAAGTGAGGTTATTGTGCAAACAAAATAACATTTTTGACAATATGAGCTTTTTTTTTTTCATAAGGAAATTAATGATTGGTATACAACCATTCCAAAATTGTGGCCATTAATATTTTTTTAAGTTATTAACAATCGTGTGACACTGAAGACTGGAGTAATGATGCTGAAAATTCAGCATTGCATCACAATAATAAATTACATTTTAAAATATTCAAAAATAGAAAACATTCATTTAAAATAGTAATCATATAAATTACTTTTCAAAAAAACAAAAAAATCTTAATGATGCCAAATTTATGAATGGTAGTGCAGCATTCTGTCAATTAATTATCTTTATGTTGTAAAGAAAAAAAAGACAGTCATATGGTCTTAAACATAAGTTTAAGAATGTAATGACTATTATTGCATTTTTTTATTTTATTTTATAAGAATTTTGTACCTTTCACCAATAATTTCAGCTTCTTAACTGTGTTTTCAGGTCTTCATTTTGTACTTCAGACCCAGCACTTTCCGGTGTATTGTGCTCCGCTGGGTCCGTCTGCTTGGCTTCGCCATTGTTTATGGAACTGTTACGCTCAAGATATACCGGTCTGTAGCACTTCAGTCCTGTAATATAAAATGTATCAAACTCAGCCCTCCCTTCCATCTGTCTCACCTGCACATCTGTCAGATGAAATGTTGCGAAATAAGATGCTATTCTCAAGGCATTTAAAAATTCACTCAATAATTTCATTTGTTTTTCAGTTCTGCTGTCATTCTAGAAATAATCAATTTAGTTGGCTAACAAAACTGTCCAATAAAAGGTTGATAATAAATTAAAATAAGTTGAAATAACTTGAGACCGCTCAATGCAAAAAAAATTAAATAAATAAGCAGCTTAACTGTTTTCAACATTGATAATAAGAAGCAAATCATCATATTAGAATTGTTTCAAGATCATGTGACACTGAAGTAATGGCTTCTGAAAATTCAGTTCTGCATCACAGGATATAAAGATAAAAAAGTTACACAAAAAAACTAGGACTAGTTCGCAAAAGCAGGTTTTTCACATAATCTCTCAAATAGTTAGCAAATGATTTGATTGACAGCAGTGGTTCTTGAGGCAAAGTTGTCTATCGTATGATATGAATATTGTGTCTATATGTGAAATGCTGTGTAATTACTTGTTAGCACCACTCTTTGGCCAATTTCTTTCAAATTTGTCACAGACCTTTAGGGCAAAGAGTCAAACATGCCCACTTTTATTCCAGTTTCGTTCCAATCCGCCTCCGTTGACCTTGTCTAATAGGTGCTCAAAATTCATTAGCCGATGGCGGCCATGTTTTTTTAGATACGCATAGGCTATGTCCTCATAGACGCTTGTGACAGGTTGGACAAAGACACTGCATAACAATGTTCAGGTTGATCAGACTAGTTATAGCCATTTTAATGTTTTTTTAACTCGTATATCGCCACCAAGTGGCCAAACTCCACTATCTTGTCATTTGACTTCAGATTGAGCTCTTACACAAGTGTTCTGAGTTGGGCGAAGATATCTCAGTTAACTCTCAAGAGTTAGAGGTGTTTTAGTAAAAGTAGCTCTGCCCCTTTTGACCATCTTGGCATCCCGTTGCAACGATGAGTCAAAAGTTAAACTTAACTTTCATGCATTTTGTCCATCGTGAGCCAAGGATTCCAACAATATAAGGCACTTAACAGTTTATGAGTTATGAGCCCATTACGTACTTTTGATCGCTGTAGTGCCACCATCAGGCCAATTGGGACGAGCCTTGGTGGCATTGTAGACGGTGTGAGTATTACCATCCCTCCAAGTTTCAAGTCTCTGCGACTTACAGTTTGGTCTGCCCGATCACTTTTGAGTGGAGAATGCTGATCCTTGGCCATTCTATTAATTAAAACAGGTTTCAGCACTGCACACTTGAACTCCTAATAACAATATTCATAATGTTCCTCCATGAGTTGGCCCATTCCAAGTAAAATAAAACAGATTTTATTAGGCTACAAATTAGTTCACATGATTTCATTTTTTGTATATCTAAGTATAATTTTTTTTGTCACATTTTATTTTGATTGTCCACTTTAGACATTCTACTAACTATAAGTAACTTTGTAACTACATGTCAACTAATTCTCATTAATTTGCAACTACATGTCTACTAACTCTCAGAGTAGACTGGTTTAGGGTTAGTAGAATAAGTTGACATATACTTGTAAAGTTTCTCATAGTCAGTATGTTGTATGTTGTGACCCATCAAAATAAAGATATTAGCAGATATTAAGCAGACAGTCTACTAATACTCTAATGACTGCTAGTTGACATGTAGTTGCAAAGTTACTTACTGTTAGTAGAATGTCTAAAGTGGACTATCGAAATAAAGTGTTACCTTTTTTATTAGGGAAAAATTACTGACTGCACCTAAAATTCTGTACTCTGTGGAGGTGGGGGAAAAAAACCTGATAATGCAACCAAATTAAACTCCTTAAATGAGCCAGCCTACATGGTCACATGTGTTTCCAGGGTTCTGAAGGTGTTTCTGTCGCGTACGGCCCAGAGAGTGCCATACATCACTACCACAGGAGTGCTGAGGATGCTGGGAGTTATAGTGCTTACTGTCAGCTGGTTCCTGTGTGCGTGGACCGCGGGCGTCCTTCATAATCGAGACCGGAACGTTCCACTGCTGATCATTTCCACCACCTCAGAAGGACAAGGCTTCAATGTGTGCGACCTGGACCGGTGGGACTACATGATGGCTGTGGGTAAGTGATGTGATTTTTGACCGGTGGCAGTAGTCCATGGATGTCTGGCAGAGAGATTAATTGAAACTGGGGCACATTAGTAGATCAGACAAATGAAAGGATGAATGGTCCTGGATAATTTAATGTTCTTTGAAGCATTTAGCTGATGATTTGAACACCGTTAACCATTGTCATTGGATATGATTCAGCATTAACCACTACCTAGCTACCATACTAATAACATACCACAGCAAATAATAATAATGTTACTGCTATAATGTCATAAATTAGACTAAGTAAATGAGGGACTGACCTGAAATGACACCAGGAGATAAAATAGATTTACACAATCATTCTGGCACACTCAGAATGCCTCTGAACATTCAAAGACAGCTTACACAACACACTATTTATGCCGTAACACCATAGCCTGTAATACTCAGCACTGTATATTTTCTATTAAATAGATAATCCTTTTTGTCTTGATCTGTAACTCTTATGTTGTACATACATAACTTTTTGTCTTTAATTTTGTCAATGATAAATGATGTGATACTTATTTTTTATATATATCATATAATTACATAATTATTATATTATATAATTATTTTTTATATGAGAGTAGAACTCAATCAAATTTAATCACAAGGATCACATTTATATCAACATATAAAACTACCAAATTTCGCTTAATCACAAAGTTTAATCGTAACATATAATCATTGCAGTTTATAGTGTTCACCGTCTGTTTGATTACATCTAATTTGTAACCAACTGCATGATTCTTACTGTAGCTACATTTCTGCCATAGTCACCGCTACATTTAGTCATTTAGCAGATGCTTTTATCCAAAGAGACTTATAAATGAGGACAATGGAAGCAATCAAAATCAATAAAAGAGCAATAATAAACAAGTCTCAGTTAGCTTAACATAATACACATAGCAAGATTAACTAATAAACACTCCTAAATATAATGTAGAAACTTACAATTTTCTGTAAAGCTGCTTTGCAACAATTGTATCGCGAAAAGCACTATACAAATAAACTTGAATTGAACTGAATGTAAAGACTAACATTTTGGGGAAAAATACTTACCACGTTTGTTGGCATGTACGAAGTAAAAAATTATGCAATAAAATTATATTACAGAGAGGACCTATATGAAGCCTCATCATGTTTTTTTTTATGATATATTTTTACATAAAAAAGCAACACTGGGCTCAAAGTTAGAACTGATGCAACTGTCTGTAGATCAACCCCTAAAACAGGAAATTATATCAGAGAGAACTTCTATAAACCCTCGTAATCATGCAATTTATTTCCAAATTGTATATTTTGACCTTGGAAATGCAACTTTTGTTTGGACAAAATGGAGTAACACTAAGAAAATGTATATTTATGATTTACATAATATAATAAAAAAGGTCACATTGTCCTTACACCATTTTTCCCTTCATATAAAGGACAAAGACAGGATATTTCACTGCCTTATTGCTGTTGTGTATATTTGTGTATGTTACAAGTAAACGCTTTAAAGTTAACAAAAAGTTGTCTTTCTCTCTCAGCGGAGCTGTTATTTCTGTGCTGGGGCAGTTTCCTGTGCAGTACAGCGAAGACGGTACCTTCAGCATTTCACGAACCACGTTACATGAGCATCGCAATCCACAATGAGCTACTGCTCTCCTCCATGTTTCATTTTTTCAGGTGGGGAATAATTTGTTCTGATTTAACACTAATCGTAAGAGGTTGTTCTATTGACTTCTTTGTCTTTGTAACTTTCAGATTTGCAAGACCATCAATTCATCCTGACTGGATGCTCTTGCTGTTCTTCACTCACACGCATGTCACAATTACAGTAACACTCGGCCTGCTTTTTGTGCCCAAGGTACTATTGAGAGTATCATTATTTACTTTTGCAATGTTTTACTTTCAGTAAATAGCATAAGTATTCAAAATAGATGCAGCGTCCATCTATTTATGAAGTACTTTCTGATCAACTTGCGCACATATCACACACTTCTCACATTAATGTTATGTAGCCTGTCCCAGGCAAAAATCAGCATTGGTGTTTGTTGCAGTTCCTCCACATGTCTCGGCCTGGCCGAGAGGAAATAGCTGCAGAAGTATATGAGGATGAAGTGGACTTGCGACGCTCGTGTTCTTACCTCAACAGTAGTTTCAACTCTAACCGCTGGAGTGACCACAGCCTGGACCCTGATGACATTCGGGTAAAACACATTGCCCTGCAGCAGCTCTACTAACTCACACATGCTCACAATTCTATATTAAGAAAACCACATGCACTAACACTTCATGACATTTTATACTTATAAATTACATAAAAAGCATAAATTTGACTTTTTCTTTTACATTAAATGAACTAATATAAACTAAGTCTAAAATGTGATACTAACTTTTCATAAACATTTACTAAATTTAAAATAATGACAAGATAAAATAAGCTTGTTTAACTTTTTGTCTTTATTTTATGGGAAAGAGTGCAGCAAGGGGTGAGAGAGGGGGGAATGTGATTGGGATATAACCCAGGTTGGACTCAAACCTTGGTCACCATGAGCCAACATGTCCTGAGAAATTGTATTATTAAAAATCACCTTCAAAAGAATTACAGAATTATTACAGATGTTGGTCTTCTCCTCCTCCTCTGCCTTTACTTGCCCTCTTTTGAAAAACTACCCTGTAACTTGAACATCATGTTGTAAACATACCATCACAAAAACCATCCTACTGTACTGCTCCCTCCAGCTTTCCTCAACTGAAACCCTTTTTCTCCTCTGCACCAGGATGAGCTGAAGAAACTGTATTCTAAGCTGGAAGTCCACAATACCAAAAGGATGGCAAACAGCAATCCACACCTTCCGAAGAAGCGCAGCTCTCGCCTCAGTATTGGACGGTCCCTTATAAAACGGATAAGTGAGATCCCAGAAAGTTTAAGCAGGCAATGCAGTCGTGAAGATAAGGATGTCAATGCTGCAATAGGAAGTATAACCCGATCAGGATCTTATTACAAAAGTCATCAGAACACAAGCATTAACAAGATGACTGAAACTTTAATGCAGCCCTCTCCAAAGCTGCGGAAGTCCCATAGTGCCTATGATTGTACCCCAGAAAGGGACGTCTCCCTATTAAACTCCATAAGGATCACAGAGAAAAGGGTTTCACTGCATTCCGACTCAGGATCCATCAATGCAACATTGCTGGTCTGCAAGTCTGCCAGTGCCCACAATCTATCGGTAGACACTAACCTTCTACTTCCAGAGCCCAGCAGGTTTCAAAAGTCACTTAGTGTCATAGAATGCAATGACCATCGCTCTGTGACTTCTTGTAGAAGCACTGAAAATGTGTCGCTTGCTGGCAAAGCTGCCCCAGCAGATAAGCCCCAGCTAACTGTGGATGTTGATATAAAGAGGCAGACTTCAAGTGCCTTGCTCTCAGAGTCATTTGACAAGGCCGAGGTCTGCCCGTGGGAGGTTCCAGAGGAGTTCCCTGTAAACAAGAACCAAAAACATGTCACATATTCCATTTCGAAACAAGAAGAACCCAAATCCCCTGGTGCTACCTCGTCACCAACGATGTTATATGTTTGTCCATGGGAATTCTTGCCACCTCCTACTACTCCTGCAACAGAAACTGGGAATGGTATTCAGTCAGACGTTGATTTCACAAAACCCAAGCCTCCGATCTCCTGTAGCGCTCCAGGGTCGCCACACACAATCTTCGGCAAGCCGAAGGACTTTCAGGTTTTCTCTTTCCGCTCCACTACCCAAAGTCTCCTAGCAGCAAAAGGAATTGGGGAAGTTGGACGAAGTATGAGCAGAGAGAAAAGCCTTCAAGAAAGTAATGTTAGGGAGGGAACACTACAGAAATATTTGTCTGCATCCATGAGATTGTCTCCAGGCAGTGCAGCTTCAGACAAGCGTACTCCTCAGACACACAGACGGGCTATGACTACTGTAGGCACAAAACCTTGCCTTATCAAACAAACAGCAATACGGCTGCCATCTACTGATTCTCCTGAAAGGAGTCCCAAACATTCTGCTCCAGCTCACATCTGTCCGTGGGAGTCAGAGGAGGTGATCTTGGAGGTCAGGAATCAGAATTTGAATAACAGTGTATTACAAAGACAATATAGTGACAAGAAAGTACTATCTGCAACAGTAAGTAATGATGTATTTAAACCCCCTGAGTTCCAACTGAAATCATTATTGGGTGTTCCTAATACAGAAGTGTGTCCATGGGATGTCCCAAAACCTTTTCATCAAACCAGCATTTCTAAAGTCTGTCCTTGGGAGGTTGTGGAAGTAGAGCAATTGCAAACCAAGAGCATACCTACCGATGTCTGTCCTTGGGAAACAGATGGTGAGCCATCAAGAGTCACTGAAGACAATATATATAATACCAATGTTGAAGTCCCTATGTCTGAAGACACCCAGAAGCAGGTAAATGTGAAGCCTGAAGCATGCTCTTCTTATGTACTAGACACAAACATCTCTCAGGTAAGACAGGGATCCATCAAAACCTCTAGTGACTCAATTAAACATGGTGAAAGGGTAATTTATGTTAATGCAAGACAAAGTCCAGTAGACCAAGCAGAGGAACCAAGTTATATACTGAAACAAGCAGAAAGTGATTTTCCTGAACCACCCCAACCTGTAACTGATGTAAGTCCTTGGGAGACTGAGCCAAATACAAAAGACGCTAGAAGACAGTCTTTAGAAGAGATGCCTAAGAAAGCAAATGTTTGTCCATGGGAAGCAGAGGATTCTGGGAGGTCAGAAGAGAAGGTGGGTGCCACCAACAAGGGGCCAGTTAACGTAAATGTGTGTCCATGGGAAACGAGTGAGTCTGTGAAGACCACACAGAAACAAGAAAGTGTCTGTGGAGATGTCTGTCCATGGGAGACAAGTGAATCAGTCGAGACCTTACAGAAGCAAGAAGGTATTCGTAAAAATGTTTGTCCTTGGGAAACAGAAGGCATAACGAAGACCTTGCAGAAACAAGAAAGTGTTCATGCAGATGTCTGTCCATGGGAGACAGGAGAGCCAAGCAAGACTTTGCAGAAACAAGGAAGTGTCCATGCAGATTTTTGTCCTTGGGAGACGGGAGAGCCAACAAACGCCTCAGAAGCAAGAAAGTTGGGAGTTTGTCCTTGGGAGACGGGAGAGCCAACAAATGCCTTGCAGAAGCAAGAAAGTGTCCATGCAGATGTTTGTCCTTGGGAGACAGAAGAGCCAAGCAAGACTTTGCAGAAACAAGGAAGTGTCCATGCAGATGTTTGTCCTTGGGAGACGGGAGAGCCAACAAACGCCTTGCAGAAGCAAGAAAGTGTTCGTGTAGATGTTTGTCCTTGGGAGACGGGAGAGCCAACAAATGCCTTGCAGAAGCAAGAAAGTGTCCGTGCAGATGTTTGTCCTTGGGAGACAGGAGAGCCAGCAAAGAAAATGCAGAAACAAGGAAGTGTCCATGCAGATGTTTGTCCTTGGGAGACAGGAGAGCCAGCAAAGAAAATGCAGAAACAAGGAAGTGTCCATGCAGATGTTTGTCCATGGGAGACAGGTGAGCCAGTCAAAGCCTTGCAGAAGCAAGAAAGTGTCCGTGTAGATGTTTGTCCTTGGGAGACAGGAGAGACAACAAATGCCTTGCAGAAGCAAGAAAGTGTCTGTGCAGATGTTTGTCCTTGGGAGACAGGAGAGCCAGCAAAGAAAATGCAGAAACAAGAAAGTGTCCATGCAGATGTTTGTCCATGGGAGACAGGTGAGCCAGTCAAAGCCTTGCAGAAGCAAGAAAGTGTCCGTGTAGATGTTTGTCCTTGGGAGACAGGAGAGACAACAAAGGCCTTGCAGAAACAAGATAGTGTTCTTGCAGATGTTTGTCCATGGGAGACAGGTGAGCCAGTGAAGACCCTCCAGAAACAAGAAGGTGTCTACTCAGATGCCTGTCCGTGGGAAGCAAAACAGTCACCCAAACAATCTGTGCCACAAGACTGCACTCATGCCATCTCATCAAAAAGGCAAGACAGTGCTCAAGAATCTGTCTGTCCCAGGGAAAATGATATGGGAACACCAATCAGCAACAGAAAGCAGCAAAAGGCAAACTACCCCAGATATAAGTGAGATACACCCTTCAGACACAGGCACACAGATAGCAGAAGAGATGAGAGTTAACCCTCCTCTGACTCGGCGTGATGCACTGTGTCCCTTGGGACATGGGAGGAGGCAGACAAGAATCTATAACAGTGTATGATAATGCAGATGTCTTCACTTGGGAGGAGATGATTCCAGAGGAAGATGACGGTGATGCAGAAACAGCTGCAGAGGCCTTCATCTTCCCTCCAGACTTGTGAACTGCAAGGGCAGTATCATTGTACTTTATATAGCTTGAAATACTCATTGTGACCACTGGTCACACTTTTCAGCTTTATGCAGAATGTCCCTCCAATGTCATCAGCACACTTCACTGACTGTTATTTAAGAAAGGATTCCACCTATGCCAACTTTCTCCCTCTTCAGCATGACAAACCATATCTGAAGACTGATTGCTATTCAGACAGACTGCTCTCCTGTGCACATTCCCTTTTGGCCTTACATTAACACAAACACCCCGTTTAATTTGGTATTGTTTTGTGTGTGTTTGTGTTCCTATGGCTATGTAGATTATAATGTCAGTAAATCCTACATCACCAACATACCCTGAGTGGAACATTTAGAAAGTCTTATTTAACACATTTTCAGTCAAAAAACATTGCACTAATATTACTAAGTAACTAAGTTAAGAGACGAGCTGTCCTGATGTACAACTTTTAAGACTAGCAACATCGATGTGTATGTTTAACATCTCTTTGGTCTACTCAAATGGGTTAGACAAACATAACAATTTTAACAGCATTTGTGGCATGTTTCATGTCTCAAAGTAAGGCATTTCAACCAAACTGGTTAATTTACAAATCTACAGGGTAGCACCATTGTATTTTTCTGACAAGGAGCCCCATCTACAAAGTATTCATTTAAAAAAAGCATAACACTACTCATACTATGTGAAATTACATAATAACACAGACATGTGCATGTGATAAAAAATATTTATAATCTTGCTCTAGGACAAAGTACTCTTGATCTATAAAAATGATTCAATTTTAACATTAATTACATGATGGTTGATTGAACAGTTTTTTAAGTCCCTTTACTGTATATGAGGATGTTTTTAGGGTTAACACTAATTTAGTCTACATGTTTAATTCAACCTATTTACATGTTGCTTCTGATAAATAACAACAGATATTAGCACAGGTTATGACCATTAGACTGCACTTGTAATTCCTACCAGAGTAAGATAATTGAGTTTATTTTTGAGTTATTCAATCATTTTGACAGAACTTGCAATGTCAACTTTTCAAACTAGGAACATAAAGACTGCTTTTGTATGAGGTAAGATTTTTGTAAGAACCAACAGTCAATTTTCAACAGTAGCCAAAGGATGTTTACATTAACTTCTGTCAATGTAAAAAATGCTACATTTATTTTTATATTCTTAAAAATGTGTCAATTGAGTATTCTGAAATAAACTTTTAAACTGCAAAATGCAAGGTGTTTATCTTCAAGTTCCATGTGTAATGAAAGTAACACCATGTTAATTACCGCATACAACAATCTATATGTGCATGCAAAGTTATTTGAGAGTGCCAAATGTGATTTAAAAAAAAGCAACAACCAAAGTTTTTTTTATAAATACAGCAATATTTATTTTGATTATTGGGAATCAGTCTGTACAGAGTGGACCTGTGTTGGATGGAGTAAGGCACCACTGCAGAATTCAGAATTACTTGTACCACTGCACTGCCGTTGGCTTTGGTACATGGTAATGCAGATCTTCAAACTCCTCCCCAGGCTTCAGCGTAGGACCAGGAATCATGACAGTCTGTTGAAATCAGATGTCAGATGTAAAAGGAATAGTTCACCCAAAAATGAAAATTCTGTCATTGACTCACTCTCAAGTAGTTCCAAAGCTGCTGAACACAAAGGAAGATATTCTGAAGAATGTGGTAAACAGAGCAGTTCTGGGGCACCATTGACTTCCATAGTATTTTTTTTTACCTACTATGGAAGTCAATGGTGCCCCAAAACAGCCTGGTTACAAACTTTCTTCAAAATATCTTCCTTTGTGTTCAGCAGAACAAAGACATTCATACAGGTTTGGAACTACTTGAGGGTGAGTAAATGACCGAATTTTCATTTTAGTGTGTACTTTCCCTTTAAGTCTTAGTTAAAACATTCCACATTTTCTCCTTGATCCTATTCGTTTGTTTACCTTAATAATGGGTTCTTTTGGTGGAGCCCATGCTGGAACAATCTTGCCATGAAGTCTCCAGCGCCC
This sequence comes from Ptychobarbus kaznakovi, assembly GCA_027422405.1. Lineage (NCBI taxonomy): Eukaryota > Metazoa > Chordata > Actinopteri > Cypriniformes > Cyprinidae > Ptychobarbus > Ptychobarbus kaznakovi. Next base: position 15,138,629 of record CM049795.1, on the reverse strand, counting down.
ATAGGGGTTGACCAGATGCCTCTCCATCACTAGGTATTCCAGGACGTCCCTGAGTTCATCTTCATCCCCAAGCATCAACCGGCCAAAGCGGTCATAGATTGCCAATGTCTGAGAGATGCATTGGTATCATGAGCTCAAAATCGGAGTACTCCCATGCAGTCACACTTACACACAATTGTTAGTCTAATTCACTGACCTGTCTAGAATGCATTCGGAGCGTCACCTGACCGTACAGGTTGCCCTTGCTGATCATGTCAGGACACCTTGCATGGACCACCCGCGGCGGCTCCAGTGACTCAACAAAGCGCCAGCGCAGAGTCTTATACCGGTTCCCCCGAACCATCTCCTGCAAAACATGCACACACACATTAGACAATCTGAAATGCTGAATAAGGACATGAAAAACTACTAAATATTTGGATATTTAAATTTAGTGTTCTTTTTTTAGCTTCTTTTATTTTCATTTTAGTTATAGTTTTAGCTAATTTAATTTATACACATTTTAAATAGTATGTATTTTAGTTTTTATTCATTTTTAGCTATTTTGGTCAATGAAGTTGAACTAAAAGAAAATGACAAATGTTGCTTTGGCAACTAGCTGAAATAAAATATGTTTAATGGTTTTTGTTTTACTTCAGTTAACCTTTACTTAATTTCAAGTATACTTACATAGTTTTGATTGGAGTCTGAAAAAATGCTAAAATAATAAGCTGAATAACTCAATTGTAAATTCTGACAGTTGATTCATATACTGATTTACTTACAGGGTAACACCTCTCTGTCACCAAAGAATGAAGCTTTTCTTTGTTAAATCTAAGAAGAAGGAATAGAGGACATTTAAAAAAACGTGATGTTTATTTATAAATGCAGATCTTGTACGATCAAACAGGATTTCTTTCTTACTGTGTGAGTGCAGCATGAGCATCTATGAAGATTTGCTGAGCTAGTGCTGGGAACGCTTTAGTGGAGAACTCGGGATCGTGGTCCTTTATTTTACGAAACCTGGTCAAACAGAAAATAGTACCATTATTACATCAGCGTCTGAAGTATGAGGTTTACAGAGAGTCACTGAGTGGTCCTTACGCCAGCTGTGATGCTGCGCTCTGACGCAGCTGTTCGGTGCGCTGCTTCAGACCTTCTTTGGACAGCGTGGAGAGACGTGCATCTCCTTCAGGAGGAAGGTACGGATCAAAGATGCCCGCTGAAAAAAACAAATCACATGAAAATGAACCATAATGTGAAAAATTGTTAAACAAGTGATGTTGGTTTATCACCTAAACATCTAAAGAACAATGCTCAAGACATAAGAGATTTTAGAGAAGGTGTTTCTAAATAAAATACTAAGCATATTACAAAATTTGATGGGCTATTTTTTTTTTCTTATACGCACCAAAGCTGTATTTATTTGATCAAAAATACAGATAGTACTATGTGAAATATTATTACAATTTAAAATAACTGTTTACTATTTTAAAATATATTAAAATGAAAATGATTCCTGTGATCAAAGATGAATTTTCAGCATCATTACTCCAGTCTTCAGTGTCACATGATCCTTCAGAAATCATTCTGATATGCTTCTCCATTTCTGATCTCCATCAACACTGAAAATTATTGTTGCTGCTTTGTGTTTTTGTGGAAACTGTGCTACATGTAAATAAATACAAATAAATAAACAAAAATCATGCAAAAATCGAACTTTTAGTGTATGTTTCACATAAGGATCTTAAAAACCCCTTGAATGGAAGGTTTGACCCTGGTGTAAATTGTGCCAATGTACACATATCTTAAAAAGGCATATTATTAGTAGTAGTAACAGTTAAACGTATTATTACTGACTAAAGAATGAGCAGGTGAGTCCAGACTCTGTCCTGGAGGAGTTGACAGCACAGCAGTTTGACATGTGTACCTGTGCACGAGATGTTGATGGCTCTCTCCATGTACTGCTGCCGGACCACCACACCAGCAGCCCGGGCTTTAGCCTCCTGCTCGCTTTGGCTTTTCTGATTCACATTCACCGCTGGAGGAATGAAGAAGCGCTTCTTTGTGCGGATCGGAACCAACACCGGCTGCGGCAGCCGCGCGTTCAGCAGAGCCGCGGCGCACTGCATTACACCGGAGAGAGATTTTGACAATAAATGAGTATATAGTACAATCTATATTTGACCTTTAACAAAAAGAAAAGCAGGTAAGTAAATCCCTGAAGCGTTTATAATACGCAAAAGTTACCCAAGTCTCGAGTTGACACTCAATTTAAGTATATTCACTGAAGTTATGCGGGCAGCACTGTACAGTCACACTGTATATTTGCGAAAGTCGACCCGCTGAAGTAAAATTGTAATTTCATACCTTTATATTCAGACATGTTGTCGGTTGAAGGTATTTCAACGTCCTACATAAGGAGGTCGCCATGTTGTTCTTGCCACAACGACTCCTTCGTGTAAAAGTTAACACGCGTGAATCTGTCTGTAGCGCCGCCCGCCGGTGGAGAGGTAACGTTACTACAGTCTCTAAAGCGAGAGTGATTGGAATCGAAAATACACAGTATGTTAAAATAGATGTAGAGCACCCTCAGTGACTTGATTCTGAAACCCGACCTGGGTGGAATTAAGTTATGAATCATAGATGTATTCTCAAAAAACAATTCTTAAAAATACTTTATACCCGCGTCTTCAAATATCCATTATTTTATTATTTCCCATGATAACTGTAAAATTTGACATTCCAGTTGTACTGCATTTGATTGATAAGCTAGCAGCTAACGTTAACGTGTTAAAGCTGTAATACGGATACGGTCTTTTTCAATCGGTTGAGAAACGCAAGCAATCCATTGCACAAGGTTTCTCTCTTGCATCAGATGTGATTTACTTTATTGCCTAGTTGTCACCGGCAATACTGTAATGAAAATCTTGTGAAATCAAAACCTTACGATCGTTGAAGTCTGCGGCCATAGTATGCGAACATCAGGATGCATGGCGCGCGCACGCACGCACGCACACTCACACACACGCGCGCGCTTCAGTGTCACAAAACTGTGCAAAGTCCTGGTCTTTCCTCCCACTGTACCTGCTGCACATGATTTAAATCATTATTTACAAGTATATCCATAAGTGATATGTTTTTGAAACTCTCATTTGAACTGCGTGAACCTCTATTTAAGGGATACATGTCCATCTGTATATAGTTTACAAAATGCACACAAATATAAGAGCCATACCTCACATATACAAATCCAACACAGCATTCCCACAATACAGTTGTGCCCATCGTATATCTTTTTTTTCATCTTCTTTAATGAACATCAAATGTATTTTAAACAAAAGCACATGTCAGGGAGAGATTTGGACAGAATTTGATGATCATGAAGTCTGTGTCTGTTGGTTTGCAGATGAACAATGCTAATGTGAGCCCATTGCATCTCAGCGAATAATCAATTACGCACACCAGGTTCACCAATTAAAGGCCTCGGAGTTTGAAAAGCATGATTTGTGGGGGTCCCAAACAAGTTCCGAATGCTATTTTTGATTTCAGCAACACTAAAACAATAATTTGATAAAATCTTTGTATTATTATGGCCCATGCTAATGACACTGTTGTAATTTATCATCCATTGTGTTCATTTCTTTCTCAGTTTCGGGAGGTGCAAACCAGTGGAAGTGTGATAGTGACGTACAGGAGACAAGGGCAAAGATAAGAGATCATACATATGTATATATAATCACAATTGAGATTAATTGGAGGTCTCAGAACTAATGCTCGCAGTTTACAATATACACACAGTACCATGCTTATGCGTCTTCAGTCCTAACCGTTACTAACGATGGGATTCAGAGCCGTTACCGTAGAGTCTGTTCAGTCACCTGTGCATTCCGACCTTTAACCCCCATTCTGCCCAGTCACGCCGCCGAGGATTATGGGTAAAACGCGTATATAGCCATTACTATTAAAACAAGAGGAGAACATCGTTTGTACAGAACAAAATAAAACACAAATTTAAAACTGAACATATCAACATCATGCTTGCTTTTTTTGCTTTCTGTGAATGTAAGGAAGGAGAGATGATTGCGTAATAATACCACTGTATGAGAGGAGCGCCATACTGAGGGAACCACATGTGTACATGCATTATCAGCTCATAATAAAATAAGATGAAAAATCTCTTGCGTTCAGTCACAGCTCTGCTCGAGTGCGCTTGCGCCTCGCGCTGGCAGAATGGGGAACTACGTCACACTCAAGAGCGAATAACCTTCTCGTTTCCTAGTCTCGCTTCTCTTTATAGACTCTTGGGTAATTCTTATGATGGAGTTGCAGTTTTGTAATCGTTTCCGTTTTCGCTGAAGATAGCCAGATGATGCTCATTTGGGAGTGAGTGAGCAGGTCAGGGAGGGGTCAGAGTTCAGACGGGGGGTGCTTTCCGCTGCAGCAGGTACTGGTGGATGTCGTCTGCGTCTCTCTTGAGCCAGGCGGCGTTCAGGAGAATGTTCTCGCAGCACTGCTGTACCGTGCGCTCGGCCGCTGGCGCGTGATGACTTTCAAAGAAACTCTGAAAGCAGAGAAAGCAATAACACTTCGGTTCAGAACAGCAACCTGCGGTGGTTATCGGTCTCTTTTCAAACTGTATCACAATACATTTGATCTGGATTTTGAACAGGGCTTCTATTGCTCCATCATCTGAAACCAAACAAACTTCCTGGTTCAAAAGTTTGCTTGCATTATATTTCTTGAAAATAAATACATTTTCAAAAAAAACTATCGAATATCATTTATCATTTAAAATAAGCATTTTATTTTAATATATTTAAAAATGTCATTTATTTCTGCAATTCTGCAGATTTTTTGATGGAAAGAAAGTTAAAAAGAACAGCAATTATTTCAAATAGAACAGAATTATAACTTTGTTAATGTGTTTATGGTCACTTTTGATCCATTTAAAGCATCCTTGCCCAATAATTTCCATTAAAACCCCTAAACTTTTGAATGCTAGTAATGTATATTACATTTTTTATTTTATAAAATCAACTCAATTTAGACTGATTGACTAATGAATCATTAACGTCCCAATTACTCACCAAGCAAAAAACCAAAACGTTTTTTTTTTTTTGTAAAAGTTTCCTAGAACAAGAACTACTCCAACCAAGTGCAATATTTAGTCTATGAAATATTTTAAAGCAGAAAAAAAATTCTTACAGAATATAATGAAACCTAATACAACAATATTAAACAACTATAAAATATTTAAATTTACGTTAAACAATATGATTATAGTTTCTATTTTGATTTTGGCAACATTGACAGGTTTGATGTGATTCACCCAATGAGACTTTACTCATGTTTCTTGCAGTAAATACCACTTTTTACCACAACAATCATTCATCAAGTAAAACTCAAGCATCAGTTTTTTTTTTACGAGACTGTATATGAATTTTCACTCTTATTTGCATACATTATAATAACCGATTTGTTCCTGTACAGGATCTATACTTTTTTTTTAAACAATGAATTTACATTATCTTTCCATTATTTATGATAACTGTACAAGGACTTTTAAAACTCATTCATATTAAGACTGATTCACTAATAAATCATTGCGATTAGCGAACTGGTTCCAGTGCTTTACTGAAAATAATCAATTCAAATGAAAAATTAGCTTACATTGTTATGGCTTTCACTCAACCTAAGTGCAATATATAGTTTTTGAAATATTTTAAATCAGAACATAACTGAAAATGCATTTACATTCACTTTACACACCTAGAATTAAACAGCTGGTTTCGTTTGGCCAGAGGAGAACGGCACACTATTTCCCGGTTTAATACTGTAAAGCTGCTTTGACTATTTGCATTGTAAAAAGCGCTATGTAAATAACGGCTATTTGACTTTAGACAACACTGCTTATGATGCTCACCTTAACTTCAGCAGCCATTTTATCTATTGCAAACCCATCCACTGTCAGCTGCAGTGAAGAAACAAAAACATATTCATGATACATAATCAATAAATTAAGTCTAATACTGTATTTACAGACTGTTGCATTCTATTTGTGTTGCACTTGTTTCACCTTGATGAGTCTTGATATGAGGAAGCCGCCCTGGTAACGGTTATGAAGTTCTTCCCAGTTGTCCTTCACAAATTTCCATGCAGCTTTGCGCCCCTGTTTGCTGCTTCCAGCTACGCCCCCGATTACAGACACAGTGTCCTGGGGACGAACCTCCTCCTAAAAATACCACAGCCACACTCAGCGCCACTGTTCACACTTCTGGAGATTTTTAATTCCCAGACTCAGATTAGAGCGTGTCAGATCAGATTTCTTGTGAGAATGTGAGGCCAATTCAAAGATGAAATGGTGCTTTATTGATCTCCTGAGGAAAACTGATGCATTGCAGCTTTAAACATGAATCAGAGGGACTAAATAATACTGGTCCTTCAATACATAATTACATATCCTCGAATTATTGTTAATGCTTTGACAGGCTCGGCACGATTCACCCCAAAAGACTGTTTTGTGCCATTCCCTTTATCCGTTCAAACATTTCACACTCTTGCAAAGTGTGGTTCTGGTGCTTTAAATTTTTCCAGTCTGACCTATTTTCTACAGTAAGTGTGTGTGTGTGTGTGTGTACTTGCGTACCGACAGGGCAAAGTTAAGCACTCTCTGGATGAGGTCAGGGGCGGGAATGGCTCCCAGCACTCTCTCGATGCGGTTCTTCTCCTCCTGCATGTCTGCCTGCTTGTGAAGCTGAACACAGAACATGAGAGATGCATTTTATTTGTCTGCACCGTAAGGCTGTCACTGTGTAATGTTCAGACTAGGGTTGACCCCGAATAGTCGATGATTCGATAGGAGGAGCCTGATTCGACTCCCAATCTCACAGTCGAATATTCGTGGGTTTTATGATCATGCCATTTTGGCTATATGGGGGTGCTCGAATGTCTGATTTCACATAGAACTACCGGTTTTCTCAGAATAAGTTAATACACAGCCTATTATTATAATAATGCTGTAAATAAGAATCTGAAAAGAAAGCTTTAAATAAATATTTCAACGTGCATGAATAAATCCAACCACCCATATAGATTTGCGTTTCACTTTCCATAATGACGACAGGAGCATCCCGGCGGCAGGGATTTAAATCTTTAACAAGACTCAAATCCAAGACTGGATTTTTTCCATCAGGTAGGGTACAAGTGATTTCAGACACATCAGAAACATTTCAGCCGGTTTATATATCGTGTATATTATTCATCTCGTATAAGATGCATTTGGTTGAGTTGCACTGGAGTAAAGCGCTTCATTGTAGCCTACTGTTCCTGTGGCTCAGTGGTAGAGCTTTCTGTTAGCAGCACAAAAGGTTGTGGGTTCAATTCCCAGGGAACACACATACTGACAAACAAATGTATAACCTGAATGCACTGCAAGTCGCTTTGGATAAAAGCGTCTGCTAAATGCATAAATGTAAATGTGCTACACAGTGATTATCTCTTCAGTGCACAGCAGGACAAACAACAATGCATAATATTAATAACTATGACTGGGACTGTCATATACATAACATTGTAACGAGAACACTATTATAATAAAATGCTGTGATTTTTTAGAGTTTAGATGCCTGTTTCTGCACGTTGTTGTGAGAAGAACGCGTCCACAAAAGGAGTTCAGAGCCGCGCAGACACGTTCACTTATGCATTCTGGGGATTTTGTGCAGATAGCCTATAAGTCGTAATATTAACGTTATGTTGTATAAATAACGAAGCATATTCTATATGAGAGAAATGATAAGTTAAATCCCATTGATTATAAACCTGCTATCAAATGCTTCATTCTACTGGTCATCTTCAGCGCGCGCGGCTCAAAACAGAAATGCAGAAGATGAATTCTACTGTCATGTACATAACCTTATAATGAGAGCACTATTGCTAAATAATTTGTGAATTCTTAGAGTTTCGCTTACGTTTAATGTTAACTATCTTTTAATCCAAACATAAAACATTATCTGCGAGGCGTCCGTTACACCTTTTCCCTGTGTCAGTATGTATGACTGTGGAATGTGATGTATTTAGACACGTGTTTACTGTCACCTTGATCATGGTGTCAAGCGTTGTGCTGTCTCCGTGCTTCAGAACTGTTAGGTATACCTGCAAACAAAAACACTTACGTTTACAGGAACATGTTGAGCCAGTACTAATACAAACAATACAGGAACACCATTTGCAAAATCAGCTGATAGACTAAAACGACTAAGGTGTAGGTAATAGTACTAGTGATGCACCAGAATACAAATTCTCAGTCGAAAGCAAAACCAAAAATCCAGGATGCACTTGGCCGAAAACTGTAATTAAACAAAAACAATAAAACGGAACATAAATTTGATCTAATAATCAATTAACCATGTTTCTACTCCAATTTCTTGTTGAAATATAAACATTCAAACAGTGACTCCCGTAACTTTTCATGACAGATTTACTCAAACATTAAATAATGAAGACAAGTTAAGTAAAAATACTATAATTGTAAAATACAGTGCATTTATTTAGCAAAATGCTTCTTTCTCGAGTTTTATGTTTCTAATTGATTATCAATTTGGACATCATGGATATTCAATGGCTTTCCTGCTTACAAGATGGTTGTCCTGCAGTGTTACTTTTGGCAGGCATTTTTGATTTAGTCTCAGTCTTTATCTTGAGACGAAGATGCTTAATAGTCTTAGTCACATTTTAGTCATTTGAGTCTTTCATAGTTTTAGTCGACGAAAAGTCATTGCATTTTTGTCAACTTTAGTCAAACTGCAGTTACCAACATTTATTTTAGTAGCTATTTTATATGTAGTATTCAAACAAAAATAGTCATCTTATGAGAAATTTGAATCAAGGATTGAATTTGGAAAAACTGGAATACATTTTCCTTTTTTGATAGAGATACAAATTAAACAAATTTTTCAGATACAGTAGGTTTATTTAACAAGTATACATTTATTTAACATCTTTTGTTGGTTAACATTGATGACAGATAATTAGGAATGCTGTCCCTTTAAGACGGAAGGTATGCATGTAATACTGACACACATTCAGTTTTCACCCACCTGTTTACGCTCACTTATTAAACCATTACCGACTGTATTTACATGAGATACTCTACACCAGGGGTCGGCAACCTTTTCGGCATGACGTGCCATTTTTCTGGTTAACCCCTGTGCCAATACCCCCCACCCCACCCCCCAACGTTCAAACATTTCTTGAACAACAGCTATACAGTGTGACCATACTGAACACCACAGTGTGTGAGAGAGACAAGGCCAATATATTAAAACCGTTCAGTTTAATCACCGTTCTCTTAATTCACACACACCACTCCTACACAGAGATCGGAGATCACATTCAGAAGCTCATAAACTTCTAGTCAGTGCCGTCACGTGACTTATTAATCGATACTGAATCGCTACTTTATATTTCTCAGCAATGAGGGGGTAAAATTGCTATATTTTAAGTAACTAAACTCCGCTTCATTGTTTGTAGAGAGAGAGACGGACGCTTACAATTCTCACATCTCTCTCTCTCAAAATGGCCATATTAGAGAAAATAAATTCTAGTTTGCATCACTGGATATACTGTGCATCTGTGAATGGTAAACCCCGCCTACTTTGATTGGATTGGCCATCTCAGTCCTTTTGACAGTGATGAGCGCTATTAGACCGCTGAGGATCTGATCTGAAGCACCTATGTGCAGCGATCACGCGCACATCTGTAGACTAGCGCCAGAGGCGGAGCCAGGGGTGGCCACCACTGATCGAAGCTTGGCCACCCTGCTCAAAACGGCAGTTTTTGTCCCCTTTTTCTTGACAAGAAATGCCTTTACTAAGATGCGGAACCGATGTATTTGTTTTGCATCCACATCAAACGAGACTTTTCAGATGAGCACGGCAGCTTTGCCTCAGCGCCAGAAGCGAGTCAAATGAGCGCAGAAAGGTACACCAGCCAAATGAGCTTCAGTAGAACAATGAGATGCTGTTAGGCTGTATGTCAATAAAACAAACTTCCCTGTCCTGTCATCCGTCACTGTGCTCACGGCGCATGCTCTGATCTAATTCTAACACTGTTGGCACGCCGGTTGCCGACCACTGCTCTACACGATAGACAGTTGGACTGCTGTGTGTGTGTATTTGATCGCGCGCTGTATGAGAACTGAAGAAGTGGAGCGTGCGCGAAAGAGTGAGAGCACTTCTATCAGCGCGATTTCACCTATCCCACCTGAGACTAGATACAACGCCCCTTATCCAATGACAGAGATGCACATTTTGAAAGACAAGACAGTTAATTTAGCCCATAGCATGTATTTTGATTATCCGGTAGTCCTCAAATAAAATTCTAGTCCCCTATCGTTAACGAAGGCGCGGCATACATTTCGTCATAGTTTTTATCATCAGATATTTCCTCACAGAAAAAAGGTTTGTTGACGAATATTTTTCATCGAAAAACTGCACGAGATACATTTCAGTATTACGGTTTCTTTTAACATACCTTATGATGTTCATTCATATTTATTTTGTGCTATAACTAGTAATAAAGATGAGAATATCAGTATATGTGTATAATCAAACGGTATCAAAACAACAATCAAGTTCACATTAAACCGCATCAAAACAATGTTACGGTTTGTATTTTGTGATAATATTGACAGAATTTTACATTTGAGACTTTGTTTTATATTCAATCCTGATCTTGGGATTTAAGAATCCAGATCAGTATCGACTAAAATGAGAAATCGATACTGTTATTCAAGCACTAGCATCCACACAGCTGTTCCTGTTGTACTTTATCTACACGCTCTACATGAAACAGACACTAACACATCTATTCAATTAATTTCAGACGAAATTTTGGTGCATCACTAGCACACTGATGCAAATGTGTCTGTACTATGAGCAGAAATGCAAGACGACTCACTGGACTCCTGAGGTCTGCAGGCAGGATCTGTTTACCCTCCACATGTTCTTTGAATCTCCGCCGAGCCTCCTCCAGTGTGGCCTTATGCCCCGCTTTACCCAGCTTCCCCAGCACCAGACCCCGCAGCAGGGCGTCCAAATGTCCTGAACAAGACACAGGGGAGAGGGTCAACCCAGAATGTCTTTTGATAAACGAATGATAACTAATCAAACACAATCCATTGAGCTAAAACAGAACAGCGTTAATGGAGATATATGTACAATGCAAACATAAGTTTGTGTGAGATTTGATTATGTTATTCGGGTCAACTATTCCTTTAAGCGTTTCACTGAAATGAAATATCTTCTTGCATGTCATGTGAGGGGCTGTATATATACACGTGTAGTAACACAAAAAAAAAATTGTTCCATTAGTTTGTGGATCATTATTCATTTTAATGAAAAACACAATAACAATAAAACAAAGACAAGCTTAACTTATATTAAACATGGAAATATGGCTAAATAGGCACTTTTGCTTTTCGCTTGGACAGCAAATCCTCCGTCATCTTCTTGTCAGTCATCTCTTCTTACTCTACTCACATTATAAGTGAAATCCGACTCTTGTTGCTAATGCTGTTTGGAGTAATGATTTCCGTTTATATTGTAGCATCCATTATCAAACTAAATGTTTTTTTTTATAATTTCTTAAGTAAAATGATGGTGGAGGCAGTGAGCAGTTAATGGGCAATGAATGCTGTAATATCAATAACAATCATTTTTTATTTATATATTTTACATTTAAATAAGAAATACTTGAAACTACGCCATTTTTTACCTTTATACACTATATTGCCAAAAGTATTGGGTCACCCCCTTTTAATGAAAGGTTTGACTACTTTAGTAATTTCCATGAGTACAAATCTTAATGTTTAAGCATATAATGATATTCTAGGGAATTGTGTGCTTCTAATTTTATAGCAACAGTTTGGACAGAACCCTTTTCTATTCTAACATGACAGTGTCTCTGTGTATAAGACAAGGATCAAAGAGAAATGATGATTCAGTCAGTGTGGAAGAACTTGACTGGTCTGCAGAAAGACAAGTCCTAATCCCAGCTGAACACCTCTGGTGTGACTTTAAATGCAGACCTTGAGCCAAAAACTCATCACCAAACACCAATGACTTGTACATTCATTATATGGACAAAAGTACTGGAACACCCCCTTCTTTAGAAGAGAAAAAGGCACTTCCAAACTGTGGCAACAAAAAAATAATTCATGTACTTAAAATTGTATTTCCACCTCTGTTGCAACAGTTTTGAAGTGTATGAAATGACTGTACCAAATGTACAAGTCATTGGTGTTTGGTGATGAATTTTTGGCTCAAGGTCTGCATTTAAAGTCACACCAGAGGTGTTCAGCTTTTTATGTTCCACAGGTGAAAGAAAGTTCCGGTTTGGAATGACATGAGCGTGAATATTTATGACACACAATGTTCATACGCCTTCAGTTCTGGCTCTCACCCTCTCCGGTATTACTGTCCCAGCCCAGCTTCATGCCGATAGGGGTGAAGAGATCTCGGATGAACTCCTGGATGTCCTCGTGGAAGTCAGTGTGTGAGAGCAGACAGGACAGAACACCCAGATTACAGCTCAGGTCACTCCACACCGTGTAGTTTGGCTCATTCACAAATGCTTCCATCACCTTCAACACCTCCACAGTACTGATCATACCTGCTCGCGCCTGAGGGCATGACAGAGAGAAAGAGACAGCACAACACTATTCAAAACAATGGACGGAGAGAAGAAGCAGAAACGAATAATGATATTGCTTAAATTGCTTTTCTTTTCAGCAACACACCACATTTAGTGTTGGTGTGCTTAGTGACACACCAACACTAAATCACTAAAACACACACAAGCACACAATATACCTTTTTATACTTAACTTTTTTTATACATTTAAAGGGATAGTTTCTTTAAAAAATGAAAATTCTGACATCTTTCTGTCTTGGCCTCAAGTTGTCCCAAACTTGTTTCTTTCTTCTGCTGAACATTCACGATATGCGAGTAAACGAACAGTTGCTGGTCCCCATTGATTTCCATAGTATGGAAAAAATACTATGAAAGTCAATGGGAACCAGCAGAAGAAAGAAACTCATACAGGTTTATAACTTGAGGGAGTAAATGATGACAGAATTTATATTTTTAAGTGAACTATCCCTTTAACTAGATTTTTTTTGTGCTATATATAAATAACTAATATTTCATTAATTATAAAAAAAAAAACAGAAGTTATCCAATGGATATTAAAAACAACAACTTCCTCTATGCTTCTACTATTTCAGCAATTTGCCAACTTAACATTTCTCAGTATCAATAGAGGTTTGCTAACAAAGTCTTTTTTTTTGTGCTGGTGCTGAAGTTACAAAACCCACATGATTTGATTCATAATTTATAATGCATTAGTCAGGCCTGGAGGCTTGAAAGAACCTGACATCCATAAGTCTTTGTAACTTGACACTTCACTCAAGCCTTAATACTTGACTCAAGGTGGAGTCCTGAGCCTCTACTCTGACTTGCAAAACACTGATTCAGACTGATGTGTGGCGTCTCACCAGGGAGAAGAGGTCGTTTTGCAGACCCAGGCGGTCCACGGGCAGCAGTGTGAGGTCTCGGATACCAGGCAGCAAACTTTCCAGCATGGCTGAGCTGTACTGGATCCTGTAGAATCCCACGGTACCTGGATTAATCTGCACGTGGAAGAAGACAACGTGATTTTACAAATGCACAATCTTTGAAGCCCTTCCAATCTTCAGATATTTGAATTATAAATAGCCTTTTCCATAAAATGTATGAAAGGCAGCTATCTGACCTTGACCCAATGGTCAGGTGCAACGTTGGTGAGGTTAACTGTGGTTTCAGGCTGGTCCAACAGAACCTTCATCTTGGTGCAGCTCTGGTCCTCACTGGTGCAGATACTGATGGGAACCATCCAATTGGGGCAGTTCTCATCTAGAACATAAAAACAGATACTAGAGATAAACAAATTGTTAAAGTCACATGCTTCAATAGCTGAACTGCTTTTTTTGCATGTACCATTACGTGGTCCGCTAGCACAGAACTTCTTCTGAGAGATTTTCAGCACACGGTCACTGCCATGCTGGAGGGGAGAAAACCCAAACCAATTATTTCAGCTCTGATTAAATCTTGCCAAGACAACAGTTGTTATTACCAGATGCTCCCTGAGAAGCTCATAGTCCATCTCAGCAAGACTTCTCAATACCCGAGGGGTATTTCAATTATGTTTGAAACTTTCATCCAGAAAAGATTTAAAAAAATTATATGATATTATATAATCATAATCAAAACCCAACCTCGATGTCCTTGAGAATGAGTTTGTAACTGTTACCTGCTCTTGATCCACTGCTATAATAGGGAATCCCATTTGTTTGGTCCAGGAATTCATCACTGCAGCTATAGGCTTCCCACTTGCTTGCTCCAAACACTCCCATAGGTCCTCTGGGATAGAGAAAGAGAGAACGTCACATGCTTTATTTCTGACAACAACAATTAACAAAGCATAATAACAACACTGCTGCATGATCACACACACGCCCACAACACTCATCCAAATACTATGTCATGTCAGAATTACAATGTAACACACTATGTAATTACGACAGCTGTAATCACTGTTGTTTGGATCGGATCGTGGGCCACAAGCAATGCTTAAGCATTTCCTTATAGAGCCACTTTCCTACATACAAGTGAAAAATTATGTTTTTTTTTCTTTTACAATTCACCGTGCGCTCTTCAAACTCCAGGTGTGTAGATTCATAAGAATTTGAACTTTTCAACAAAATGGTCCACACTTCATTTTTCATTTTTTTGTGGTGTTGCAGGATAAAAAATAAATCAGACAGAAAATGAGCGCACCATTTTGTTCTATTGAGACAATGTTTTTCTAATTATAATATATTGTTTCTAATACTGTATTATTTTTAAAGTTTGAAAACAACAAAATACAGATGAAGATCAAGCTAAACGCTACATTTTAGAAACATCATCCTACATTTAACCAGTGGAACTGATACACAGGTCACGGTCCATAACACACAGCAAGCTTTCCATAGATAACTGCTAGCACTGTCACAATTATCAGTTTATACTGATGAGTAATTGTCATAAAATAATTATTATTTATGACTTAATAGAGTTTTGTTCATATCAAATACAGCCTAAGCCTATAACACAGATTTTAAGAACTTTTATTCATATTTCACATTATGATGAAATGGACGTTGAGACAGATGTTTTCTTCTGATGTAACGCACATCTGAGTGTAACATATTATTGAAATAGAACAAAGATAGGATGGGCTATATTTTTGTTTTGTTGTTGTTTTTTAACACCTTATTTGGTTATTTTCATGCTGAAATCCCTATTTGAGCTAGAAAATATAAGACACCTAAAAATTCTACAACTAAATTTGGCGGTCAAATTGTGAACAGGCGGTTATGTTACAATCATTATAAGTCTATCTTGGGTTTACAAGGTCATTAGGCTGTTTAGTCATCAAGAAAACAATTATAGATGGTCAAAGCTTAATCTACGCAAAGATTGTGGTGTGTTAACTTACCAGTAGATGCATTTTTGTGCTGGAACTTCAAAAGGTAAGCGTTCATTCCCTTTCTAAAATCCTAGAATAAAGATCATTCAATCAGAGATCTAAACATAACTGTAAAGAATTGTAAATTAATCTAAAAGTCGGTATCAACAAGGGCTGCTCGCAACAATTAACAAAACCAGAATGTCACTGACTCCAGCACAACAGACAGATGTGCACATGACCCACACTGACAGATTTACGCTGGGAATGTCTCTCTGCAGCTGGCTGAACGTGACCTCTCACCTCATCGCCGATGTAGTTATGCAGCATGCGAATGACAGAGGCCCCTTTGCTGTATGATATGGCGTCGAATATTTCATCCACTTCTGAAGGGTGTCCGACATCAACCTACGATTCAAAACACACACGCTCTGAAACATGACTCGGAGATCAATATTTCATCAGGCTAAATCTAGGTCTGGAATGTAAATGCTGTAAGTGATACGGCTGAGCAGACAAACAGAGTGCAAATCAAAACTTCCTGCAATCCACACAAACTCTTAAAAGCAACAAATAAAACAGGCGCACACTGGGAGATCTGGGTGGAATGAGAAAGATACACTCATCTGTTGCAGACCTCGATAGGGTGGCTGTTATCTAACGCATCCAGGTCCAGAGCCCTAGTGTAGTCGGCAGACACAAACTGGGTCCAGATGTCGTACTCGGGGAAACAGTGGTCCACACAAAGGTACTCGATCCAAGACGCAAAGCCTTCGTTTAGCCACAAATGAGTCCACCATTCCTGCAGCAACAGACATTTTCTCAGCACCCAGAATAACACGTTATATTCAAATACCACTGTGACCTATAAAAACTATATGTGGCGTACCTACCACACTGAACATCTGAACACTCACCATAGTAACCAGGTTCCCAAACCACTGATGTGCCAGCTCGTGGCCGACAACCAGGGCGACCCACTGCCGGGACGATGCACACGAGTTCTTTGGGTCAATCAGCAGAGCCGTCTCCCTGTGATGGGATGATCACGAGGTTTTAAAAAAGAAAATAAAAAATGCATAAGAACAGAACGTGGCTCATATTGTTCAGGTATGACTGGGGATTAACATGCTACCAAGACAGATGAAATATTAATGTTCCCCTGAACAGACGCTTTCAAAAAGCAAAAGGTTCTGGGTTTGCGTGATGGTTTATCAAGTCTCAGGTTTGCTATTTAACTATTTCATTTAAAAGTCACCTGTAAGTAACAAGGCCCCAGTTTTCCATGGCACCTACAGGACACAAGAGCACCAAAGGTTAAAACTAAATATAACAATGTCTATGAGATGTTTAATATTTAATGAAAATGATACAAACCAGCAGCAAAATCAGCAATAGCAATTAGATCAATTTTAGGCAACGGATAAGGAACATTGAAATAGTCTTTGTAGAACGGAAGGGTCTTTGTAGCAACCTGGAAAAAATAAACATACAAATATTTTTCACAGGATGATACTTCGATAACAACATTGTTATTATAAACACAGCTAGCATTAAGTAAAACATTTTTTTTATATTTATATATTGTGTTTGTGTATTATAATGATGTGATGTTATTTATTGTAGCGCTTTATTTTTAATATCACATTTATCAATAATAGTCTAAAATGATAATAATTGTCAGCTTATGGTATAAATATCCTGATAATATTAATACAAATAATAATGTTTTAAATACACAACAGTTCAAAAGTTTGGGTCAGTAACGTTTCTTATGCTCACCAAGGCTGATTTACTAGATCAAAAACACAGTAAAACATTGCAAAATATTTACATTTAAAATAAAAACGTTCTATTATCGATGTGAATCCTTTTTTCCAAAACCAAAATATATTTTGGCCGGATTCTTTGAAGAATAGAAAATACAAAACAACAGCATTTCTTTTAAAAATAAATATATTTTTTAACTTTGATCAATTTATTGTGTCCTTAATTGTAAACATTTATTTAATAATGTACTAATTCCAAACTTTTGAATGGTGGTGTATATTTTGTAATTTAATCAGATGTTTGGAAATAAAGCGTTAAAAATATAAATTTTATTATATTATGTAGGGAATACAGTATTATACAGATCTGTAAAAATCATATTCCATGTGGTTTTGCCGTTTAGACTACAAATACCTAAAACAATGAGTTTGACATGCCAAAAAATGAAAACAGTCACAAACTGAGAGAGTGCCTGCCGTACCTCCAGTGCAAATCTCCCTTGCTCTGCCTTTCCAACAGGAGTGTACACGCGGACCGTCACACCATCTGATGACTGACTCTCCACAAAGTCATACTCGCCAATGACAAACGCCACCAAGTAGGTGGACATGATGGGTGTAGTGGCAAACTTCATCTCCACCAGACTGTGATCCTCTGCATATGGCTTTCGATCAACAACATTCTGCACAGAGAAAGAAAAAGAAAGAAAAGTCAGCTTCAATTTGCATCACATTTTGGCCACAGTGTGAAAAAATGGCCATTTGTGGTTGGCCAAATTGCATTTAAATTGATGAAACTACAACAAATAACTTCCTAAGAATGGTAAAAACCAGTAGCAGAGGTTATTAGAAAATACAGTGGTCTAAAAATCGTTTTCAAAACAGAGAAGGAATGCGAATGGCACACATCACAGGTCAAAACTTGTATGCCGCATGTGCGCCACAAGTGTAATGACTCAGACATCGTACATCAGCTAGGGGAGGCACAACGCCTCTGGGACTGTGTTAGATAATGCACATGCATCTGACAGTAATGTGTCATTAAGGAACATTTGTTTCCAGAGGGAAAGATCCAAAAAAGAAGAAGAAAAAATGACACGTACCATATTTGACAAGGCTACTCTGTCCTTTGGGACGATAAGGGTGATGTCAAAAGTGGCTTTGATAGCGGGTTCGTCCCAGCAGGGGAAAGCTCGACGTGCGTCCGTGGCCTGGAGGGGGTGAGAGACAGCGAGACAGGAAGAGAGGACTTGGGGTTAGCGTGGTTTACAGCAATTTAAACACGTGCAAGTATATATGCATAGCATCAAAAACCACAGGTGCACAAAAGCGCTCTATTCTGACTTTTTCTCAAGGCCCAGTCAGGTCAGCAGTTTGGATTTGTAGTTGCCTGCACATTTTTATGTATTTTTATTTATTAAATTCACAAAACATTTTTCTTAAATAAAAACACCTTTGCTGGAAAAACAAAAACATTATTGCTTATTTTTCTTTTTAAAATGTATTTTTATTTTTGATATAACTCTTTTTATATAATTTTCTTTTTCTCCTTAAATTCACAAAATGTTTTGGTTATCTTTTTTTTTAAGAAAATTTGCATTAAGCTGAAAATGACAAATAAATCTGTAATATAACACCATAATTAATATACAATACACAACATTACTTATTACTTTACACACACATAACAAGACTGAGTATAAAAAGTCATTTTTTCCATTTCTATGTTAGTCAGCAAGATAACATTACCTTGCAGACAAAAAAAAGGCCTTGAGTCAGCGGGAACATCCTTATCATTGAGCCTGATTAAGTTAACTTAAGACGCTAAACTTTCAGTTAATTGTGCCTTTAACATTAAAACTATCACGTAAAAGTGTAATAAGCAGGAGTATCTAAATCACCTTAATGGATTTGTAATGTAAGCATTATAGTTAAACATGCTATTATATTAAAATGGTACAACACGCATACTATTGAAGGCCAAGCAACCCATTAT
Organism: Ptychobarbus kaznakovi; assembly: GCA_027422405.1. Lineage (NCBI taxonomy): Eukaryota > Metazoa > Chordata > Actinopteri > Cypriniformes > Cyprinidae > Ptychobarbus > Ptychobarbus kaznakovi. The sequence continues at coordinate 15,119,335 of CM049795.1, read as the reverse complement.
GTAACAGGTTTAATTTGACTACAGTTTTATTTCTGCACGACTCCATTATCAGCTCCTGTATAATGAATTGCTTGTTTTTCCCCCATTTGCAAGGATAAAAGCGTATGCTGCTGAATGACTATGTGAATGTGAATTTTCTCCGTCGAGACAGAGACGGTCAAGATCTCAGAGGAAAGTGAATGACTGAGCAGGAAGAGCGAGAGGGGGACGTGACAAATGACGGGGCTAAAGCAAACCGCGGCAAAGAAAGCGAGCGAGCAAACAAATACCCTGATATGAATTTACCTCAAACTGTGTGACGGCAGCGTAGCGGATTTCTCCCAAAGAGTTTGTGTATTTACTCCTATAGAAGCCTTTCATTTTGTCGTTCAGCTCTCCAACAAAGTCTATTTTCAATGATCCCGACCCTGAAAAACAAGAAGCTCATTATTACAAACAAAAGGCACATAAAACAGTATGACGGAGCAAGGAAGGCCCATTCATCTTTTAACAGGGAAGCTGTTTGAGCCACTTTCATGCTACAATAAACCGACTATAGCAACTAATTACACAGAGATTGTTGACATGACGGCAGCAGGCTCCTTCCAGGCCACATTAAGAGTGCTTTACCTTTTTGCAGAGTGCTGGGGAAACATAGGGTCACCTTCTCATCCTCGTTCTGATAGTTAAATCCTGTAGCGTTAATTTCTAAATGGACGGGGAAATGAGCACAGTTAATCCCAAAAATAAAACAGACTATAAAGCATTTAACTCAGGTCGAACCAGCAATCATGCAAAAGTCATGCAAATACATCAACTAAATGTGGATTTGCAGTTTCGCACTCACCTTCCCCCCCTTCAGGCACAAAAGAAGCGGTAATTATGTCTATATCAGCACAGTTCATCACAATCTGGTTTGTCCCTTGTGTAACCTGTCAAGAACAATGACATACAGTTCAGTTTTAACGTTTATGTGGCTCCGGTTGTTTCATGATCTCCGGTTTTCAGTGTTTGGTGTGTGGTTTCTTTTCTAGCAACACTTCATTGCCTTTTGCAAGCTTCGGAAACCTTCCTTTGTTTCATACTGTATCAGATAACAGCCGTAAAAATGGAAGCTCAAGTCACCTACATACAACAGAGCCAATCACTGCGGAAACGTTCTTCCTGGTTTAGTAAATACTGAACGAGCCTCTTTCTCTGACACAAAAAGAGAAATCAACATCAAAGTTTAAAATGATATATACTACTTTTTAAATAAATTAATACTTTTAGTAGTGATCGACCGATATTGATTTTTTTATAACCGATACCGATTATTTGTACGTTTATGTACCCGATAACCGATATGCAGAACCGATATTTATTTACTGTTATAAAGTACATAAATAACAGATTAAAGTCCATTCTTCGCTTTGATTTTTCCTCCTTTCAGTCATCTTAACAACAACAAAAAACTGTTGAAAATTAACATTTTCATGTAAAATTTAATCTTCAAATTACAACAATAAAAACATTTTATTATAAAAAGCATCATCAGCAACACTGATATTAACAATAAGCAAAATAATGTCTAATATTTTCAAATGGAGAAAATAAAGGACAAAAGTCATATCAACTTCATTTTAAACTACAGTTTTAGGTTTATAAGCTGTTTAATAGACTAAAGAGTGAAGAATAATTCACTGGATAATGTTAATTCACTGAATGATATTCTCTGGAATATTGAAATAAGCTATAACAAACAAAACATCGTATTTTATTGCATTTCTTAACTGGCACGTTTTATCAGAATTATTAAAATGTTTTTAAAAGTTACATGCGGTGGCCGTGCTGGAGCTTCTCCTGAGTGAACAGTGTCCACTGCTCCAAGTGTGTGTGTGTGTTGTGTGTTCACTACTAGTGCACTTATGGGTCAAATACAGAGAACACATTTCACTGCTGGTTATACTCTGTATAATTGTGTATGTGACAAATAAAATCATTATTTTTTTTAAAACCGATATCCGATAATGGTAAAATGCTTAAATATCGGGAAAAACATCGGTAAACCGATATATCGGTCGATCTCTAACATTTAGTAAGCAAGGATGCACTGAATAGATCAAAGGTGACATTTAGAATGTTACAGAAGATTTCTAATTCAAATAAATGCTGTTTTTTTACTTTCTATTCATGAAATAATCTTAAATCGAAAAACAGCAGAACTGTTTTCTCCAAGTATCTATATAATAATAATATGTTTTCTTGAGCAGCGAATCATCATATTAGAATGATTTCTGAAGGATCATGTGACACTGAAGGCTGGCGTAATGATGCTGAAAATCCAGCATGAGATAATTCTTTAATAACCCTGAGTGTATTGGCATCATCTACTTCAGCCGTTATTATCTTTGCTCAATATCATAGTTCGTACAATTTCCCTCTTCCTGTTTTGTTGTAGGAAATCTCCAGGAGTACCAGCAAATACGACGCACATGGAAAAAGAACCGCCTGAATCCTCACGGCTTTGCTGAGGCTCATGGGCCATCTCCTCCTGCTGCTACGAAATTCTGACGTGTGCATTTATAATCAGATTATGAATAAAAAGAACAACAGTTTGCATGGCCTCTTATGTTGCAATAGGCTGTTTAAGACTGCATGTATTGCATAATGCTGAAGTGGAACTTTCCCGGGACGATCAATAGCTTCCAGGCTCTCTTCAAGTCCATAAGCTAGTTTTCACAGGCAAATACATCCCAGAGTCAGTAAATGCAGTTTTAATTATTTCTCAACTGAATATTATTCACGGTGAATTGGATCCTGCATAAAGACACACATTGTGTTTAGAGGCTTGAATCTGCCAAGGTGAAGCTTTAGAGAGCACATGTGGCTTGTTGAAGCTGGATGTGACTTGGATGCAATGAGTGCACTGGCCATGTGACAACAGGCCACCCCTAGCAATACATTATTTCAATGGCGTTCATAAATGGAAGCCCAATCACAGTCATAATGCATATGGCATTGTGGGGGATGAAGTTAATCTCATGCTCCAATAAGTCTTGGCATCAAGACAACATCAACGGCAAGGCGACTCTCACAACAGGGCTGCAGTTAGAGTGGGGTACAACATGACTTAACATGTAAAACCATTGGTCTATAAAAAGGCTCCACAAACAATCTTACGCAGAGAGATATGCTAGAGGCCAGACCTCTATTTCGTCACATCTGGCCCGCATTGACCTCTGCTATCTTTTCTGTGTTTACAGGATCAGCCACAGTCATTTACCCAGTAGTAACTGCTAGATTGTCCTGATAAGATGCATTGATATAAAATATAAGATAGACATTTATGGTTAGACACACACACACATTATATATATATATATACACATATACATATATATATAAACACTAATGTTTATAATGATAAACATAGATACAGATATATATATATATATATATATTTATGTTGAGTTAACGAGTATGAAAGTTGTACCTAACTAACAATTAACTTTTAATGAACCTCATATTTGAAGATTATATATAAAAGTGCATTATTTTGTCCCAAGTCACAAAGTCCACATTGCACCTAGTGTTTCCTGGGGCACTACACTGTGATTATAGTAAGCTATAAAGTATCATGTAAACTGTCAGACAGGCTCAGAGTGACTCAGGAAACTGATTCACCGTCTCGGCCAAATGCGTGAAAACTATAACCTGGAAGGCGGTTAAATTTCGGCATATAACGTTATTTGTCTAGTTTACGTGCTTTATGACAGCAGCTCTACATGCTAACGTGGTTAGCAGTGTGGCGCCAGTTAGCGCTTTAGCTTGCGGGGCAACAAACTAACGTAACTGCTAAATTCTCTTTATTGCGAGAGGCAGACCTCAGAGGTCACCAGGTTTAAGTATTTAACCATCAATAATCACATTCGAACATGCTGGACTCGTAAATGTGAAAGACGTGGTGGGTAAAGCCGCTGTCTGGTGCACTAACGTTAACGTTAGCAGGTAACGTTAACGTTAGCTCGTTAGATTAGCAGCAACGACATTATCAGCAGTTATTAAAATGCAACGTGAAAAACCAGGCTTAACATGAACATGGCATGACATTGGGGCCCAGACCAGAGGGGGCAGAGGGGCTCCATGGCGTCGGGTTCAACATTACCTCCACGGCTGCCTCCAGTTTGCCCTCGAAGGTGAAGTCGACGAGGTCGGGCTTGAGGCGCAGCCCGTAGTTGACGGGGTAGACGTCAGCGGGCAACCGCACGAAGGGCCTCCGCTCAGGCATGCTGAATAATGTCGATACGCTGGAGACCGATTTAAAACGGACTAGGAGTCTGCTTGCTCGTAGAGTCGGAGACACGGGCTTCGCTATTGGATTCGCAAAGCGGGGTAGGGCTAGCCGTATGACTGACAGAGACAACCGACAACTCATGAAAAAAAACATACAAACGGTTGGAGATGGTCCTCGTTGTGCCCCGCCCCCTCTTCGGTTAGCGACGTCCGAATCGTTCTTTGGAGTCGGAGCTTTTCAGTGATTGGTTGAACTGGCTCACGAAAACTGGTCTGAATGGTTAACCAGTTGAACTCTGCAACATATTTTGGATTTTTTAGAGAAAAAGGCATATCTACTTTTAAAAGAGCGTCCTGCCCACATACATTGGAGTATATGGATAAAAATGGTCTCATTTTACAGACAACACTCTATATTATAACACATTGGTGGAATATTGCATATATTGTATTGTATTTGTTCACAATTTTATGATAAACACATATCAAAAATCATAATTTTATATATTTTTTTATCATTTTTTTTTGAAAATCTGTAATTTTGGACCTGTTTGGTCAATTTTCCTTCAGAAAGTTTCTTTTGATTCCACTAGGCGGCAGTAAATAGGTGCAAAAGGAATTTTATTGATATCTCCTTCTAATCAAAAGTTATTGAGATTTATCTGAAAGGAGTCACTGGTGTCCCCAAGTGTACATTTATGGTCTCCATTTTTGAGTTCTAAAAGACTTGGGCCTACCTGAATTTAAAAGAGCGTCCTGCCCACATACATTGGAGTATATGGATAAAAATGGTCTCATTTTACAGACAACACTCTATATTATAACACATTGTGGAATATTGCATATATTGTATTGTATTTGTTCACAATTTTTATGATAAACACATATCAAAAATCATAATTTTATATATTTTTAAATAATTGTTTTTTTTAAAATCTGTAATTTTGGACCTGTTTGGTCAATTTTCCTTCAGAAAGTTTCTTATGATTTCCACTAGGCGGCAGTAAATAGGTGCAAAAGGAATTTTATTGATATCTCCTTCTAATCAAAAGTTATTGAGATTTATCTGAAAGGAGTCACTGGTGTCCCCAAGTGTTCATTTATGGTCTCCATTTTGATTTCTAAAAGACTTGGGCCTACCTGAATTTAAAAGAGCGTCCTGCCCACATACATTGGAGTACATGGATAAAAATGGTCTCATTTTACAGACAACACTCTATATTTTAACACATTGGTGGAATATTGCATATATTGTATTGTATTTGTTCACAATTTTATGATAAACAAGGATAAAAAGTCAGATTTTGATAGATTTTTAATAAAGTATTTATTTGAGAGTCTGTAATTTAGGACCTGTTTGATGTATTTCCCTGTGGAAGGTTTCTTTTGAATCCTCTATGTGGCAGTAAATAGAGAAAAAAAGTTTCATCTTTCTATCTCCTTCTTAACAAAAGTTATTGAGATTTTACTGTAGGGAGGTAATGTCTTCTCTGAAGTCTCTGCGTTTCCTCAAAACTCAATTAATCAAAGTGCAAAAACAGGCTAATTACCTATAAATACAATTTTTACCATGTTACACTTGACAAGAGAATAACACCATCACCTAACTTAACCCATGTCATGAAACAGATTACCAAAACGAGTGAGGAATGAGTGAGGAATGAGAAAGTAGCAGTTATTGTATTTTTATTACACACAAAGATAAAAAAAGAGAAAAAAAGTGCAAAAAAGAGAAAAAGTTGAAGTGTTGCAGCTGTTAACGAAACCGCACACTATGTTGAGTGTCCATCAGTGTGCCATTTACTGAAGCAGTTTCTAGATGGCACCAAGCACAAGGGTACATTGCACTTTGTACAGTACATCGGAGTCTTTATTTTGAGGCCTGCAAGTTTGCACAAAGCACAAACTCTCCTCCCACTTGCGGCATCTGACCCAAAGTACTCCGGAAGACATTGCTCAGCTGCTGCTGTGGCAGATGTGGACGGCTCTGGGGCATCTGAGGTGCTGGACTGTGTGGCCAGCTCAGACAGAAGTCTCTCTCTAAATTCCTTGTGGCTGAGAGGAGTTTTGCTCTGAGACTGGCAAAGGTACTTGTGGAGAATGAAACTGTTTACCACTGCAATGTCAACAAAATGAAAAAAAAATGTCTTGTACCATTTAGTGGTTTTATGCAAGACATTATAGTACCCAATGAGGGCATCCGACAGGTCCACACCTCCCATGTGTTTATTGTAGTCCCTCACTGCCGCTGGAATCGGGATGCTCCGTCTTTCCCATACACCCTCGGGATTCTTGACACGCCTAAGGACCTCATCACCGTTATATGCCTTGTGCATTGTTGAACACATGATAACCTCTCGTGTGTCCAGAAATGGGAGAACGGCCTCTTTACTGGTGGAAGGCAAACTTGCTGACTGCCATTCTTCCTCACTGTCCAGACTGCAAAACAAAAAATTATAAATTCACATTGAGATTCAGAAACGCATGCTAACATTACATGCACAAAAATAATTAATATATGCACGTAACAGATACAAGAATATAATTTGCATATCCACATAAGATACACAAATGCATGTGCAAAAATAAATTAGCACAACTCATGCATGTACCGATTCAAATATGTAACAGAAACATGAATGCATTTTATGTTTAGATAAAAATCACGCACACACATGCATGAATGCACCTGAACACGTGCATGCAAATCAATGCAACTGAACAAACGCGCAAAACTTCAAATATGCATGTAACAGCACAAAAGCTCCCAAGCTTACTTGAACTATGGCATGCGTGCTCGTTTATTTTAGCACACACATGCATTTAGGAGCAAAAATAAACCAAGTTATGCATGCAACAGATATGCACAAATACATGTACGCGACAAAAAAAAAAACGCACGTTTAGCAATGACAATTTGAATTAGCACGTGCATGGATTGTAATAAATTATTTTGGCACGCACAAGTACTTATGTCTGTTGCACGCATATTTTGTATTGTTGCATGCATTTGTTCATGAAATACACAAATACAGCGTTTATAAATGTGTACTTACTCAAATGCTGTGTCCTCTCCTTCATTGTAGGCCGCATGGGTAATGGAGTCAAAGCTTGCGTCGCTGCAGGTTTCAGTATCACTAAATCGATCCAGTTCGGCCAAAACCGCCTCCACGAAAACAAAGACCTTCTTTGAAGCCATTATCCAAAGATAAATCGCTCAAACCAGTTGTAAAAAGCACGAAACAACTCGAAAAATCACTGTCCAAAATATTCAACCAGTCGCGTATAACCATCCAACTCATCTGAGCAGAGTTTACACACGTGGAGAGAAATCAAGAAAAGCCACCGCCTCCTCACCTTTGCGAAGATGTATCTCTGGTTGTGATTGGCTTACAAGTATGATCCACGTGTCTTTAGAAAGCTGAGAATCTCATTTTTTTTTACGTATGACGCGATGCGTGATGACGTCATCATAGATGGCGAGAATCAAAGATAATCAAAACTAAGGAAAATAAGAGGATCTGTCTGCATCGCATGTTTTGAACTGGTCATCGGTGACATATAACAGTGTCACTTGGCCATGCATGCTCACAACACATGTGAACATAGTCTCATTTTGAAGAAAACAATCTAATGAACGAGCTGATATAGCATTTGAGGCTAGTAGTTCAACAGGGAGTTATTGATCCGAACAGGAAAACGACTCATGTGTTTGTTCGTTCAAAGGAATCATTTTTTTAAATGAATCTTTAGGTAATAATGTTACTGAAAATTGTTGGATCGGTGAAATAAACTGCACAGTGATATTCTTGAGAGTCAGAGCTTTCATTTGATATATGACTTGTCTATTTTTGGTGAGTTTGTGGATATAAATATAAATTTAATATTATTCATATGATTTCTCAAGGGGGTCATTGCAGGGGGGTCGAATTCAGACCTTATTATTTTCTTCTATGTAACATAAATTGCAATAGTGATGGATGGTCATGAAGCTGAGGTTCTAAGCTTCAAATGATACCATATTTGTCTAGTTCTGTGCTGCATAACTCATAGATTTTTTAAAATGATTATGAATGATGCAATATTGGACCCACGGTTGGTCTGGGCAGAGCTGCAGAGTTCAACTGGTTAATTCACTAATCGAACCGAAAGAGTCGTTCACGAATCGGATTAAATCGGTTTACTGATTTCCGATGAGGGATCTAAAATGTAGGTGAAATGTCGTGGGCAAAAAAGGTCCATTGTCCATTTTCTTTATGATTTATTTTTGGCATTTTTGCCTGTATTTTGATAGGATAGTTGGTAGACAGAAAGAGAAGATATCGGGAAAGTATGGAATGCCAAAGCTGCCGTAATTATGAAGAAAGAAAGAAAGAAAGAAAGAAAGAAAGAAAGAAAGAAAGAAAGAAAGAAAGAAAGAAAGAAAGAAAGAAATGTAAAAAAGCTAATATAAATAAATGTACAAAGAAAATAAAAAAAATTATAATCAAATATAATTAAAATCATAATAATAACTTATAATTATAATAACTTATATAATAACATTATAATAACCTATAATTTTATTTCCTTATTTATGTATTTTTTAAGTACACATTTATTTATTATTTTATTTATTTATACACTTATTAATTTCCACTTTTATTTATTTTCACATTTATGTATTTATTTACGAATTTATTTACGGGGAGGGGGCAAGCGTGTAATCTTGATCATCTTTAAAATTTGAGAAATCACTGACATAAATTTAGGCTATACTTTCTTTGACTGCAGATTTTTTATTTTATTTTTTTGCGTCGTTAACTTATGAATTAAATGAAAAACAAGAAATAAATCACAACAAGAACAACATATTTTACATTAAGAACAAAAAAAATATTAGACAAAAATGAATGCTCAATGATGTGTGAACGCATCTCACTGCATAGCCGCACAGTGTCAGTGTTGCTGGTGTCAGTCGTAAATATTAAGCATGTTTTAGGCTACAATGCATGGCGTGTGTGTTTCACTAGCTCCATTCCCATTGACCACCAGTGTTGGGGGTAACTCATTACAAGTAACGCGAGTTACGTGATAATATTACTTTTTTCAAGTAACTAAAGTAACGCATTACTTTTTAATTTACAAGAAAATATCTGAGTTACTTTTTCCCATTTATTGACTGACAGTGCATGTGAACATGATCTTACTGTAGTTCTAATCTAGACTAAATGTGAATGTGTATTAATTCATCCCACTCACAAAAAAAACAGATTCAGTATTCATCAAAATAATTAAAAATAGTGAAATGCAAACTCAGAATATGACGCAAGCCTGCAATAATTACATATGTTAAACAACACAAATATATCTAATCTCATTTTATTAACCAATGTGTTTGCTGCTGACCTTTGATGATCCAGTTCAACCATACTAATAAGCAAAAATTAATTTAGATAAACTAACAATTGTGCTTCGTTGTTTTGTTTTTTATGCTGAAGAGTGTTGAACCTTCTTTTCATCGTTCTACTGTACAGACATGATTTACTCTTCCTTCAGCCTGAGGTTTATTCATTACACTTTTTGGGGGTGAAAGGACTTTTACATTTGTTATAAATAGAACTTCTTGTATTAAAAACAAACAATCGAGTCCTGCTCATATTTAAAAAGTAACGCAAAAGTAACGCAAAAGTAATGTAACCTATTACTTTCCATAAAAAGTAACTAAGTAACGTAATTAGTTACTTTTTTAGGGAGTAACGCAATATTGTAATGCATTACTTTTAAAAGTAACTTTCCCCAACACTGTTGACCACTTTTTTTTTTATCTAATTCTGGGTATTTCCATATAATGACTCAGCCTAAGACTGGTGATTAATCCGAATCTAATGTTGTGTCTACATCAAGAGAACCCATTATAATCAGTTGATGCGGTGACTGTCCACACGTGGTGCGAGGCGACAAATCTTCTACAGTAACTGATACCTCGTTCTATCCCGAATCTTTGAAACATGCTTTGTATGATTTGTATGTATTGAAAAAAAAAAAAAAAAAACCTAGCATAAGAAAGCGATTGCATTCTCAGCAAGATTCAGCAAATGCACGCAATCACAGATTGCACACATTTTTGATGATTATGGCTTACAGATAATGAAAACCCCAAATTCAGTGTCTCAGAAAATTAGAATATGACATAAGATCAATAAAAAAAAGGATATTTTAAACAGAAATGTCAGGCTTCTGAAAAGTATGTTCATTTCTATGCACTCAATACTTGGTTGGGCCTCCTTTTGCATGAATTACTGCATCAATGCAGCGTGGCATGGAGCCAATCAGCCTGTGGCACTGCTCAGGTGTAATGAAAGCCCAGTTGCTTTGATAGCAGCCTTCAGGTCATCTGCATTGTTGGATCTGGTGTCTCTCATCTTCCTCTTGACAATACCCCATATATTCTCTATGGGGTTCAGGTCAGGCGAGTTTGCTATCAAGCACAGAGACAGTAACACCATGGTCTTTGAACCAGCTTTTGGTACCTTTGGCAGTGTGGGCAGGTGCCAAGTCCTGCTGGAAAATGAAATCAGCATCTCCATAAAGCTTGACAGCAGAAGGAAGCATGAAGTGCTCTAAAAATTTCTTGGTACATGGCTGCGTTGACTGTGGACTTCAGAAAACACAGTGGACCAACACCAGCAGATGACATGGCAGCCCCAATCATCACTGACTGTAGAAACTTAACACTGGACTTCAAGCAACAAGGTGAATTTCTGAACAAGGATTCTGTGCCTCTCCACTCTTCCTCCAGGCTCTGGGAACTTGATTTCCAAATGAAATGCAAAATTTACTTTCATCTGAAAAGAGGACTTTGGACCACTGAGCAACAGTCCAGTTCTTTTTCTCCTTAGCCCAGGTAAGATGCTTCTGATGATGTTTCTGTTTCAGAAGTGGCTTGGTAGACCTTTTCCTGAAGATGTCTGAGCGTGGTGACTCTTGATGCACTGACTCCAGCTTCAGTTCACTCCTTGTAAAGCTCTCCCAAAGTGTTTGAATCGGCTTTGCTTGACAGTATTCTCAAGCTTGCGGTCATCCCTGTTGCTTGTGCACATTTTCCTACCCAATTTCTTCCTTCCAGTCACTTTGCATTTAATATGCTTTGATACAGCACTCCTTGAACAGCCACCCCTTTCAGTAATGACCCTCTGTGACTGACCTCTTTGTGGAGGGTGTCAATGATCGTCTTCTGGACCATTGCCAAGTCAGCAGTGTTCCCCATTATTGTGGTTCAAAGAACACAAGAGATACCCAGAATTTATACTGTATGGATGGTCATTTATTGAAACTCAAATGTAAATATTCTAATATTTTGAGATACTGATTGTTGACTTTCATTAGCTGTAAGCTCTAATCATCAAAATTAAAACAAAACAACTTTTGAAATGTTTTACTTTACATGTAATGAATTTAAAATATATGAAAGTTTCACTTTTTGAAATAAGTTACATTTTTTAGATGTACCTTAGTTTTTTGTGATAAATCATTCCTGCAAGAAAAAAAATTGAAGAAAATAGACACTACAAATGTGTGCCAAGTTTTATTCAACTGTTTAGTTTTAGAGTTTAGACAAAGAATGTAATATGTCACGTCATGACGCAAATGTAGCTTAATCCGCTTTTGAACGAATTCTTCTAAATGAACTGTTCAAAAGAACCGATTCGTCAAAATGAGTTGGACTTCTCTCACGGACGGACTGATCAAAGCGAAAGAACAGAAATAAACACATGGACGGGAAAAGGCTTCAGCTTCATTTGCAATATAATTTAAGTCTATAGAGGGCGAGCCACGGCCCATGTTTTATTAAGTTTGATTAGAATCTCATTGAATTTTACAATTTATCACATATTTACTCACGCTTTTGATAGTTTTAATGAAAAAATTGAAAAGGAGACAAATTCAACATAGCAGTTTTCATATTACAGCAGCTCGAAAGGTCAAGGTCCACAACTCAAAAAGCATAGTCTAATAATTTAAACATGAAATCTTCATGCTCACTTTGCATTTGTCTATTATAAATGTGAAGATGCCTCTTTATACTAATATACTATCTATAGGTTATCTTTAGGAACATAACTGAAATATATCCGAGAACTACTTCTCAGAGTAACCAATTATTTTGTGAGCCTCTGTTTTCTGACACAATGCATAATTAAAACATAACAAGGGATGATTCGGTGTGCTGACATTGGGTCTGCCCAGTTAAATTACATTAAAACAATTATTTATTGGCCATCTCAGTATAAAAATATATGCTTTATATACTTTAGAAAACGGTTTTTGAGAAAAGTCAGTTTGCCTTCATTTTGGGGAAGTTGAAATGTGAAAATGTTTTAAAATGTGAAACAGTGCCTTCATCTGGTCATGGAATGTAGACACTGAACGCGAACAGACATACAGTAGTGTCTGGCTGTATTACTACTGTATGGTTAATCGGGCAATTGTTTGAACTGGTTGGATTACCTTTGTGTTGCATGCATGTTTGAAAGGTGTCATAATTTACAAGCGAGGAACAAGAAAACCAAGCAATGAATTCTCCTTGGTTTATCATATCATGGACAACTTAGTTTCCTATCAAAAAAGCTTTGTTTTACGTCCAGCTTCGCTGTTTCTTATAAAGATTCACAGAATTACTTTGCACGCAAAAGTCTGGGTCTCGCTGTATCGCTCAGGCTGCGCTGCAGTGTCTATTCTCAGGCGCGATCCCACTACTGATCGGCACGGGGGCTTTGACCTGCTCCGTCTCCGACCTGGGCCGGTTCACCCCTCCTTAGACGACCTGGTGGTCCCGAGCTCCCCCAGGAGCACCATATCGATACCGAACTTAGTGCGGACACCCGATCGACATAGTCCACTGCAGCCCAGAAGCCCTGAGCTCAAGCGATCCGCCAGCCTCAGCCTCCCAGTAGCTTGATTACAGGCGCCGCCACTGAACCCGCGAGAGCTGACGAGTATCAGCGCTGCTGCTCAACCTGCTGCTCACTGCGCGCTCTAGTGCAGATAAACACCACACTACACTCACATGAGCTGCGGAGCAGAGCCAACTTCATAGTTTTTATTAAATATCTTTAGTATATTTTCAAAAGGTAATTTTCCAACAGATAATCAAAAATCTAGTTTTTTTTTAAATTGGACGTAGCCTACTTTGTGATTTAAATTTTTTGAATTGCTGTTGTTTTTAGTCACTTTAATTCTTCTGACCATTATTTTATAATGTAACTTAATGGTTTGACTTAATGTATATTTATCACATGTATACATGTTTAGCACATTCATTTTATTGCGGCGAACTTTGCTGTTTAGATTCCTTGAAGAAATAAAGGAAAAAAAGTGACTGTCTCTGACCGGAACATCTGGAGGGGCTGTGACTCGAATCAATGCATGTTCTGGTGATACAACATCTGGAAATTATAAGGCAGCTGTGACAGAAAACTCTGTGACAGAAAGCTGAAGGACTTGACATTGTATGTGTTTTCTTGCATTATGTTACAGGTCTAAATCTTTAATCATAACTTGTTCTTCCTGTGATAAGCTCACTTTACTCAACTGGCATCATCCCAGATTTCTGGAGGTTGTTTGGTGATTTTACAGACACATATTTTAGGGTTCATGTTCACAGCTTTTATGATTTGTCTGTCATCAACGGTTGATTTTTCTCAGACGATCAGGTCGTTGTTGGTTGCTGGTGTCGCTGGTGAGCATTCTCTGCTTTTCATATCTGAAGAATTAATGCAACACAGCTGATCTCTAGAAAGACCTCTGAGGCAACTGTCCCAATGCTTATGCTCACATCAGATAGGGGGATGAAACCATAGGAGTGCTGATCTTGTTGAATGTTGCTGTTGAATCATACAATAATAAAATGTGGCATTCGGTAGTTTTGTCTCATATTCATCTTTTAATCATATTTACAGATTGATTGACTCCACAGCAAACAGAACAATTATGTCTTTACTGTCTCAATATTATGGAGGGCACTATATATATACATATACACACATATATATAAAGTAAGTCCCCCCAATGTTCAAGACATGGTTACAGCCTTGCATGGTACCATTTCCAAATGCAAACACTACTGCTTCAAGCCACAGAGACAGATGGTATAAAGGTTTAGGAGCCTTGCATGCTTAGCTGAGAGTCAGGAACCTCTGGGCAGCTGTGGCAGGAACAGATTGTGCATGAACCTCTGCACCATGAGAGGATCTTCTGAGATCACGATAACCATCGCATGGAACTCTTCCACAATGTTTGTACCGGCTCAAAATGTCACCTGTTAAAATACATAGTTGTAGGTGACATGAAATTTCAATCAATGTCACAATTGTAAATAATGTTTGAGATTATGGCAGTAACTAACCCTCAGTTATCATGTCCACTTTGTCATGGTCAGTTGATGCTGAACTGGCTGGACTGTCTTAGACTTGAGCCGGAGGGGTTGTTGATCTGCAGAGGGAAGACTTGAAGGCTGCTGGCAAGCTTCTCAAAACTGTCCTTGCTTCTCTTTCTCTCCGGCCCCTCATACATATTCTCCATCCTTCTCTTCTTTCTCTCCAGCGTCTCATTTCCCTCACCAACACTAACGGGCTGATGCCGCTGCATTGGTGCTGGATGTTGAGGGTGTATTTAGCATCTGAGTGCTGTACGAGAACTCAGTCTTCTCTTTCCTACCTTGATTACTTTGATAAATGCAGAATTGGCAATGAAAAACAATGCATTACCGTGTTTTCTTCTGTCTGAGAATTACTTAGAGTAACTAAAAAGGAATTATTTTGTGAGCCTGTGTTTTATGCCGTAACACATACAGTCATGGTCAGAATTATTGGCACCCTTGTTAAATATAATCAAAGAAGGCTGTGAAAATTAATCCCTTTGATCTTTTATAAAAACAAAATCACAAAAATCTAATCTTTCATTAGAGAATAAGAATTTAAAATGGGGAAAATATCATTATGAAATAAATGTTTTTCTCTAATACACATTGGACACAATTAACGGCACCGTTTTATTCAATACTTTTTGAAACCTCCATTTGCCAGTTTAACAGCTCTAAAGTTTCTCCTGTAATGCCTGATGAGGTTAGAGAACACCTGACAAGAGATCAGAGACCAATCCTTCATCCAGAATCACTCCAGACCCTTTAGATTCACAGATCCATGACGGTGCTTCTTCTCTTCAGTTCACCTCACTCATTATCTACAGGATTCAGGTCAGAGGACTGGAATGGCCAGCAGACGCTTGGTTTTGTGTTGTTTTTGAGGTTTGTGTTTAGATTATTGTATGGTTGGAAGATCCAAATATGGCCCATTATAAGATTTCCAAGATAAGATTATAAGATAAGATTTATTGATTTTTTATCTGTTGGTATTTGATAGAATCCATGATGTCATGCATCTAAACAAGATGTCCAGGACCTCCAGCAGAAATATAGGCCCACAACATCAAAAATACAGCGGTATATTTCATTGAACACATGGGATACTTTTTATCCCTGTGTTCACCAAACACATCTTGAGTGTTTGCTGCTAAAAAGCTCATGTTTTATTCACATCTGACGATAGAAGCCAGTCCCATTTGAAGTTCCAGTCGTGTCTGATAACTGAATATGCTGGAGTTAGTTTTTGGATGAGTTTGGAGAATTTTCTTGAAACCCTTCCAAACAACAAGTGGTGATGTAGGTGCTTTTGAGGTTTTTTTAAAGGTTTTCTGACTGCGAGATTACACTATTTTCTGCAATTCTCCAACTGTGGTCCTTGCAGAGTCTTTCAACCACTCAAACTCTCTTTCTCACCGTGTATTAGGACGATATAGACACATGTCCTCTTCCAGGCAGTTTCGTAACATTTTATGTTGATTGGAAATTCTTAATTATTGCCCAATGGTGGAAATGGGAATTTTCACTACTCTAGCTCTTTTCTTAAAGTCACTTCACTCATTTGTGAAGCTCAATTATTTTTGCTGCACATTATAAATATATTCTTTGTTTTTTCTCATTATGATGGATGATTAAGGGAATTTGGGCTTTGTTTTCCCTCCTATTTATATTTCTGTGAAACAGGAAGCCATGGCTGGATAATTTCATGTTCATAATCACCCTGGAGTGCTCAAAATTGTGAATATGAATGGGAATATATATTTCATATACTTCGAGATATTTTGCTCATAAGAATTTCCAGGGGTACCAATAATTGTGTCCAACGTGCATTTGAGAAAAAAAAAATTCTTAATGAGATTTTCCCCCATTTTCAATTGTTTTAGTTCAATGAAAGGTTAGATTTGTATTTATTTTTTTAAATAAAAGATCAAAAGGATTAATAATGCAGGTTTGTTTTCAGAGCCTTCTTTGATCATATTTACCAAGGGTGCCAATAATTCTGACCACGACTGTATTTGTAGTATAATTTGATATGTGGCCTGGAAACAGTGTTTAGGTAAGGCAAGTCTTTTGCAGGATTGTTTTTACACTGGTGTTAAATTGAATTAGGGTAGAGTGGAGGAAAACACCTCCCTACTGTTTTCCCCCAAATAACCACAAGATAAAATCAAGATAAAAACTGTATTATAACAATGGACTACGTTGATGAGAGTGATGTAGAAGTTTTCACCATGAAGCTTACACTGTTGATGTACCGGAGAGAAAACTGATTTCACAGTAAATGATCTCATTTTCAGCAGTAAGAGGAAAGTGTTTTAAAGCTTGTTGCTTTGTTATATATGGCATGAGAACAGTAGGGCTTGTAGATAGGGAGTACTTGTTATTTAATACAAATATTATTATATTTTCAGAATGACATTTTCTCAAACATTGTCAGTGGGGTAAAACGCCCCGGTGGGGCAATGATCAATTACTCAAGTTAGCATCAGGTAGCTAGTTAGCTAGCTAGTTAGTATCAGCCAACAAAATGTTTCAAATAGGCAATTATAATTTAGTAATTCATAATTACTGATTATATTATTTTTAATTTTAAGGTAAAACTGCCTATACTGTGATTTTGCTGTAAATGTTTAAAGCAAATTACTTTGTCAGACTGGGGGGGGGGGGGGCGTTTTACCCAAATCAAATTAAATTTTGTTAAAAAATCTAATAACATGAAAATCCTGGATATTTTTCATACTTTGTTTATCATTTATGTAATTGTCACTAAAACTGTGAAAACTTTTCTGAACACATTTAGCTTTTGTTTCACAGAAAAATCACTTAAACAGTCCGTCAGAAGGCTACCCTAATGTTAGTTTGATCATTCTTTCCATTTTCTATGATGAGTTAATAATTTTGAGGGTCAGTGTCAAGTCAAGGTGAGCTTTATTGTCATTCGGCTACATGTGTGGACATACAGTGGACGAAATGTCGTGCCTCACAGGACCACGGTGCTACATGAATACAGACATACAACAATGAAGTAAAACAGTATAAACCTATACACAACTATGCTACTATCAGATTTGACTAGATATATGCTATATATAAAAGTGGTAACCTATACATAAACTAAAAAATACAAACTGTACAACTGTATAAACCTATATAACATACGACTGAATTATGATTAATGATGATTCAGTGTGCAGACACTGGGCCTGACCAGTCAAGAGATATTTAAAATATTTTACAGTCCATGGTTAAAATATTTATTATTGAAAGTGTGTAACAGCGCCTCCGTCTGGTCAAAGAATGCAGACGCTGCATAAGAACAGAAATATCACATATCATCCAGAGAGAGGCGATATAGTAACAATAATTTGACCTGACATACAGCAGTGTTCCTAATGTTAACAAACAAGTGCAAAGCAGTAAATGCCACTGCTGAAAAAATATATATATTTTAATATTAAAAAGGTTACTAACTTCAAAGTGAGACAATGTCATTATTTTAAGTTGAAAAGAGTGAATAATTATCATTGAATTCATAATCAAATCCATCTCTAAATGTTTCTTTCAATTTCATCATTCGGATACAAACGCAAAAGTCTGGGTCTCGCTGTATCGCTCAGGCTGCGCTGCAGTGTCTATTCTCAGGCGCGATCCCACTACTGATCGGCACGGGGGCTTTGACCTGCTCCGTCTCCGACCTGGACCGGTTCACCCCTCCTTAGACGACCTGGTGGTCCCGAGCTCCCCCAGGAGCACCATATCGATACCGAACTTAGTGCGGACACCCGATCGACATAGTCCACTACAGCCCAGAAGCCCTGAACTCAAGCGATCCGCCAGCCTCAGCCTCCCAGTAGCTTGGATTACAGGCGCCGCCACTGAACCCGGCGAGAGCCGCGAGTATCAGCGCTGCTGCTCAACCTGCTGCTCAACCTGCTGCTCACTGCGCCCTCTAGTGCAGATAAACACCACACTACACTCACAGCTGCTGATTTATTGACGGCCATTCACAAGTAACCTAGTTGTGTATTCTGACAAAATATTTTTTTTAATCACAATTTTAAATATATGACCGTGGGTATATAACAGAGGCATGACAGTTTAAAATAAACACAGAAGACGCTATTTGTGTGAATGTTTGTCTCTGAAGAATAATTGATATTCATAACCCTCATATGTTATCTATATCTTCATCAAACACTTGTTTGTTTTTAGACATTTTAGACATTTCACTTCTAATTATATCCTGTATAATTGAGTATGTGACGAATAAACGAGCCTTGAACCCTTGAACCTTGAACCTTGAACATAATACACTACAACATATTTAAATTATAGGCTACCATAGGACAGAGTGAGTATAAATGGAAACATGGAACATAAGATTGAACACTTCTGCACATTACTCTATGTATTGTTTCTGATAAGATGTGTGATGTTTTGTGCTCTTATCATATTGTTTAGGCCTTGGAGTTTCCAAAAGCCAGTCCAATATACAGGCTTATGAGCACAGGCATCTTGACCTGTTAGTGGCCACCATAGACTGTATACATATTTTAAATTCACATTGACTATCAAAGTTGTTATACAGACCTCTTTGCAGAGTTGTTTTAAATTGCGAATTATATTAAGGCTCACATTTACACCAAAACAAAACAGTAAATATGGCACTAAATTGCAATAGACACACATAAGATATTCCCTCAAAAGTACACACAAAAGACTGAGTCTCGCTGTATCGCTGTCTATTATATAATATATATATATATATATATATAAATATATATTTATATATATATATATATATATATATAAACAACTTGCCCCTTTTAGACTTGCACTCTATTAATTTACTAGTTGCTTGTTTTCTTAAAAAAATACAAATAAATAACACTAGCTTCTCCAATCTTTTGTATTCTATCTATTTGTTTTCTCTTTATTTATTACACAATTAACAAAAGCAAAAAAGGCGTCTAAAACTAGCTTGCTCTCTTCTTTTTCTATTCTATCTGTTTTCTTTTTATTTATTATATATTTTAAAAAACCTTGTGTACTGCGTTAAGCAAACTAAGACTTGTCATTGCACTTGCATATCATTGCTCTCTTGTTGATTTTGATTGCTTCCATTGCCCTCATTTGTAAGTCGCTTTGGATAAAAGTGTCTGCTAAATGACAATGTATGTAAATGTATTCTCAGGCGCGATCCCACTACTGTTCGGCACGGGGGCTTTGATCTGCTCCGTCTCCGACCTGGGCCGGTTCACCCCTCCTTAGACGACCTGGTGGTCCCGAGCTCCCCCAGGAGCACCATATCGATACCGAACTTAGTACGGACACCCGATGAATAAGTGCATAGCCTAGTCATTTGAGGCACAACTAATATTGTGATGAAAAATGACTGTGGATCCCAGCATGTAGGCTATCATGATAGTTAAACTATTTTGAAACTAGCTTGTTGAAGTACAGGCTTTATTATTAGTAGTCCCACATAAAAACTGATAAGGTCTTTTTACAGGTTCAAAATTGAGATCTTCATAGATTTTCAATGAGTTTTGATTATTATATGTTTGTAAAATAGGCCTATAGGCCACATCATTATTAGATGTGAGTGAGTGTTTTTAAAAGAAGAGTAAACACAATTATTTTCCTCCCTAATGACCCTATGACAGATTGATCAGAAATGTATTTGTCTTCTTCTTATGCGTTTTTATGGTATGTGATCTAGAGACATGCATCACCATTAACAGGTGAGTCTTGCTCCTAATACTCTCACATAGTCTTTTTAAAAGAATGTAATTATTACACATAAAATTACACTTATGGTTCTATTGAGTCATTATTACTTAAAGACACTTAACTGCTTTTCAGGCCTTTCTCTAAAACAGCTGAATGATTGAACTGTCATTAAGTGGCCAATTAGTGCTTTGTCAGGCTGGCCACACATTGACACTCATGATCTAGGTATTTATTCTTTCTGGAAATTCTGAATCCACCTGACTTGAAGAAAATAGTGTTGCAAGCAAATAAATCCATAAGGGATAATAAACTAATGCAATAGGGTCCCCATAATTTGAGCCTGCAAACAGTTTTCTAGCAGTTTCAGCAGACTGTTTCTTGTCTAGTTATTTGTACTGTTAAATTTGTGTAACACCCAATGAGTTCTTTTAACATGTTAAAACTGGGGAATTTGGACAAATTATGGCCATTATACATTTAAAAAATAGAGTTTTGTAACACTCAGAATGCAAGGTTTAATTGTGTCTTGTAACTTGAACAGGGTAAACTGAGTGTTTAGAAAAACAGAAGGAATTAAAAAAGAAAGAAAAATCTATCTATTCATCTATCCATCCATCTCTATCTATCTATCTATCTATCTATCTATCTATCTATCTATCTATCTATCTATCTATCTATCTATCTATCTATCTATCTATCTATCTATCTATCTATCTATCTATCTATCTATCTATCTATCTATCTATCTATCTATCTGTCTATCTGTCTATCTGTCTATCTGTCTATCTGTCTGTCTGTCTGTCTGTCTGTCTGTCTGTCTGTCTGTCTGTCTGTCTGTCTGTCTGTCTGTCTGTCTGTCTGTCTGTATGTCTGTCTCCGTCTGTTCTGTCTGTCTGTCTGTCTGTCTGTCTGCTATCTATCTATCTGTCTATCTGTCTGTCTGTCTGTCTGTCTGTCTGTCTGTCTGTCTGTCTGTCTGTCTGTCTGTCTGTCTGTCTGTCTGTCTGTCTGTCTGTCTGTCTGTCTGTCTGTCTGTCTGTCTGTCTGTCTGTCTGTCTGTCTGTCTGTCTGTCTGTCTGTCTGTCTATTGCTTTTATCTTAAAAGTGACTTGCTTGATGATTTTGATGACATATGATGATTGAAGTCTTGAAGTTTCCCAGAAGACTTTATATTTTATAAGTTTACAGTAAATTTTAGGGGGAAATCTGTGAAAAAAGATACTTACTTCAAGAAGTCCGAAAGACTGTTTGAACAGCGCAGGTTTAAATATCCAAGGTTACAGAAGATCAGAAACTTAAGCCTCATTTTCTGACTTATGTGTGTTGACTGTTTTATGTTTTGGGCCCAAGAGACCCGAATGATGTATGTGGAAAAAATAATAGCACCATATTTTTTCTTAAAATTATATGAATAGGCCTTTCTGATCTTGTGCTTGAGTCTGTCTTTGTTGTGAAGGCATTAGTCTATTAAGTGACCTTTGAGTCATGTGTATAATTGAAACGCCACACGCACTTTGCTATGTATGCTGTCTTTAAAAAGTCTAAACTGTTAAAACTTACTCATAATTGTCTGCTTTGTCCAGTTAGGCACCAACTTTTATTCAGAAATATATATACACACACACATACATTCTTTTGTAGCTTCCTCATTAGGGTGGAATACTCTTGAGTATTAATTCTTGAGTTCTAATACTACTGGTGGTGACACACACACACACACACATATACTCCCTTTGTCAAAATGTAGAACCCGCCCTAAATCTCCAGATATATAAGATAACAGAGCTGGCCTCAAAGGCACCATACGCTTCAAGACAATTAGAGCATTTTATTTTGTATCTTTCCATTTTGGGTTTATCAATCTCTGCATTCATCCACCATGTCCTGCTCCTTCATCTTCCCCAAGACTTGCTCTGATACCTGTCTGAAGACTGAACCTGAAGACTTGCTCCTGCCTCCGAGACCTGAGACCTGCCTGAACCTGAAGACTTGCTCCTGCTCCGAACCTGCCCCAAGACAAGTTCCTTCACCTTCCCAGAGACCTGCTCTGATACCTGCTGTGAAGACTTGCTCCTGCTCCGAGACCTGCCCCAAGTTCCTTCCACCTTCCCCGAGAGTTCTGATACTTGTGAAGACTTGCTCCTGCTCCGAGACCTGCCCCAAGACAAGTTCCTTCACCTTCCCAGAGACCTGCTCTGATACCTGTGTGAAGACTTGCTCCTGCTCCGAGACCTGCCCCAAGACAAGTTCCTTCACCTTCCCAGAGACCTGCTCTGATACCTGTATGAAGACTTGCTCTGAGACCTGCCCCAAGCCCTGCTCTGTCTCCAACCCCAAGTCCTCCTTCAGCTCTGTCTCCATGACTTCAAAGTCCATAATCGGTCCTCGTCGTTGTGGTACAGCTGCACCTAAAGCCTACAGTGTCTATGGCTGTAGTTTTGGAGAAAAGACCCGCATCTCTACCTGCTCTTATCGTTTGAATGCTTGCTCCCCTTGTGGAAGATTTGGCGCAAGAATAATGACTGGAGGGTGTTATGACTACCTCCAGAAGAGCGAGAAGGCCACCATGCAAGACTTGAATGACCGTCTGGCATCATACCTAGATAAGGTGCACTTTCTGGAGGCTGCCAATGCTACTCTGGAGAAGCAGATCCGGGAGTACTGTGAAAAGAAGGGGCTGATCTGCCAGAGGGACTACAGCTGCTACTACAAGACCATCGATTGCCTTCAGGAAAAGGTACAAAATGGAAGATTAGTAAAAATGTATTTACTCTGAACAAATATAATACAAAAATACTTGTTTTATTATATATGATCTACATTTAGTTTTCTTTATCAATGATCTTCTTTATAGATTAAAGATGCTACTGTCAACAACAGCAAAATACTTCTGCAGATCGACAACGCTAAACTTTCTGCTGAGGACTTCAAGATAAAGTGAGTTCTACAAAGGCAATTTAACACCTAGTGTTTTGGAGCATTTGACATTTACAATCATTTTCATAAACTTGGGTTAACAAACCAAATTATGTTTATCAATAGTAAGGTCTCATTTGTGTCCATTTTTAGAAAAAAAAAATCACACAGTAAGGAACGTAAAAAACGCTTGTTTTTTACAAACAAATTATGAATATGATCAATATTATAGAACAATTTAGTCAATCAGACATTGGCTGGCAAATATATAAACGCAAATGTATGGAAGCAAATGTATGTATGTATACATGTTTAGCTATACATACACCGATTGTTTAGCTGATGAAACGTCTATTTGTTTTGAAAGTTGTGAAATTATGTGATCTAGGACCTTTATACTGTGTTTAGCCTACATTGTAAAAAATTTGAAGTCCATCCCTTTCAGCTTTGTTATCATAAAAGTCAATATGACATCTAACTTGATTAGGGTCTGTATAGCTTTCTTGTATAGATCATAGTCATGTTTAAACATGATGATGTTTTCCCTCTCTGATCTTTCCACAAATCAGATACAAGAATGAGGCCACGATACGGCAGTGTGTAAAAGCTGACGTCGATAACCTGCGTTACATACTTGAGAAGACATGCCTGGCAAAAGGAGACCTGGAGACGCAAATCTGCGCTCTGCAGGAGGAGCTGGTGTATTTGAAGAAAACTCACCAGGAGGTTTGTAGCACAATCATTTTTAAATGTTGAATATTTTGAATGAAGATTAAGAACAGAAATAGTTTCCTAAGCCATAATGCTAGAGTCATGTGTGTTTATAGGATATGGCAGCACTGCTGTTTCAGATGACAGACACAAAAGTGTGTGTGGAAGTGGATGTTGCTCCTCAGCAAGACCTGAACAAGGTTTTGGAAGAAATCCGTTGTCATTACGAGAACATCATAGACAAACACTGCAGAGAACAGGAGTGCTGGTTCAAAGAGAAGGTGAGATTTCTGTCTGTCTGGTATTAGTGCATGTAAAATAATATAGCTCAGTGACTCATGAGGTGAATAGCTCACATGTGTGTCTGTTTGTGACTCTCTTTAAGATGGCAGATCTGTGTAAAGGTGCTTCCACCAACACAGAGTGCCTAGAAACCTCCATATCCCAAATCTCAGATTTGCGACGCACTTTGCAGAGTCTGGAGATCGAGCTACAGTCTCAATTCAGCATGGTGAGACGCAGTAAACACAGGATGTGATAGAAAATAAAAATAAAAAAGTATTGTAAGAGGGAGTGGAAAGAGAGTTTTGGTAATACATTGTCTGACATTTAACAAAGGTTTAACTAATGTTAACTGTTAAGCAATAGCTTGATGTGTTAATCTGTGACTTCCAAAAATAAATTGAGGCAAAGTGAACTGAGTCTGTATCTATTCTTATGCACAAGTTTTCAACATCAATCTTTAGATATGAGCCATTTTTAGCTAGCTGTTATCTGAGGTAAAGCTAAACCTGATTTCATGTTGTTTTATTTAGTAACTGTTCTCTTTACCCACACAGAAAGGAGCACTGGAGTGCTCACTGTTGGAAACAGAGGCTAGGTACAGCACTATGCTAGCAGGTTTCCAGAAACAGATCAACACATTTGAGGCAGAGCTTTGTCAGGTGCGCAGGGGCATTGAGCAGCAGGGCAGAGACTATGCTGCTCTCCTGGACATCAAGAGCCGTCTGGAGCAGGAGATCGCCACCTACAGGTGCCTCCTGGAGAAGCAGGACATTAAGTAAGTTGATCTTTTCATTACAGTTTTTCTCAATTGCTTTGACACATTTTTTCGAAACAGTCTTAACATTCTCTAAACTGTGAGTGCAAATGTCACAACTGTTTGCTGGAACTTCAGAACTTTATTGCATGTCTGCAAAATGCAGTTACTCACCCAAATCATTCCATTCATGCTTCAAAACATAGTTATCGTGTCAGTAATTTGGCCAAGGCCACCAGAATGTAAAGTATTTTTCTCATCATGTGAGCCAAAATGTTTAGTTGTTTTTTCACCATGACAGTCAACCATGGAAATTACAGTTTTTATGAAAAAAATCTGATATTTGTTGAGAAGAGTCAATAGTACATATGAACATTTCTATTTATACAGTACATTTATTTTTGTACGAATGTATTACATGTAAAGTGAGATCTTGCTTGTCCAATTACTGTACATTTCATATTTCTTATGTTACCACTAATACACAAAAATACAAAATAACATCCATGAAAAAAAGTATTCTTGGTGGACATCCTGTCGCTCTTGTTGGTCAGGCCAAAGATTTTCATCAACATCACATCTGATGTTTTCCATTGCCATGCAGCGGGTAAGAAATCTCCTTGAATGCAGCACACATCCCCTGCAATGATCAGCTGTGATATCCTCACAGAGACATCTGATCTTGTGGTCTATGATCATATTCTTTCCACCTCCATGCTGATAAAATGGTAGAGATTGTGCTGTGTGGGCAATCTACATATATATGCTCCCAAACTTGATTGGTTACAGTAAATGGTTGATTCAAATTGTATTGCAATTAGAGGTAATTTGCCAATTTAGCAGACATTACAAACAATGTCATATATTTATGGAATATACATGCGTGTACACCAATTTTTGACAATTGAATGGATCGTTTTGAATGTGATGGCTTACACGATGAAAAATGATTGAGAAGTTGTGAAGAGTTTGACAGTTTAATTGAGAATCGACTTGTCGTCCTGTGTCGTGTGCAATTAGTTGTTGTGCAAACTCCAGACAATTGTACTTACTGTTTGCAAACATGTGCCAAAGCATTTGCAATTTGCTCAAATCAATAACAAATTCAAATCTGATGTGAACAAGAAGCTAATCGTTCAGAGATCTGAACTTATTGTTTCGAAGAAAAAAAATATTCGAGAATTGAGCCAAAGCAATTGAGAAAAACTGTAATAACAGTGTCACAGATAGCAGGTCTTTAATATTGAATAATAATTTATGTTATATAGTTTATGTTATTTGTGTATTTTCTTTTCTCATTTCTAGGTCCTAAAAAGGTCATCTCTCTCTATATTTACTCTCTCTCTCTCTCTCTCTCATATGAATATATGGAGGATATATATTAATTTTTTTATTTACCATTCACTGTAAGACAATTATGGAGTGGCTGACTTTGAGATTTATTGATTACATTCCATATTAAAGTTCAGTCCCAATATTTTGGTGTCTCTTTTGTAATTTTTTCATGTTCAAATGCATTTTTCCATTCAGCGATCATGTGTGAACAGTTTCATGTGTTGAATGCTGGCAAATTTACAGTAATATTTAGGCCTATATACTGAAATGTATCTCACGCATAGTATGTGGTAACAACTGCATTTTTACTATATATTCAAGTGTCATACAAACTTTGAATTGTTCTGAACACACTTTTCTTATATTGAAATAAACCTTTAATAAGTATATACTGCTTATTAATACTGCTTTTATACTCATACCTTAAACCTGGTTCTCAAAACTTTTCAGGCTACACACCACCATCTTATCTTTGACAATTTGTTAAGGACACTCTTCCTCCTCTCACATTATTGTAAACATTCGTACAGCATGACTATAGCCTACTGCTGATTACTAAAGTTTGATATTCTTGTCAGGCAGTTTCATCAGTCTCTCGGCAGAAACAGACAGTGTCTCTAATTAATAAACAAAGTATTAACGAATTATTTGTCTCTTATCGAGTTATTTTTCTTACAAACAATGTGCATATTTCAATTCCATCGCCAAAGCACAATCTGTTTATCTGCACTAGAGGCGCAGTGAGCAGCAGGTTGAGCAGCAGCGCTGATACTCGCGGCTCTCGCCGGGTTCAGTGGCGGCGCCTGTAATCCAAGCTACTGGGAGGCTGAGGCTGGCGGATCGCTTGAGTTCAGGGCTTCTGGGCTGCAGTGGACTATGTCGATCGGGTGTCCGCACTAAGCTCGGTATCGATATGGTGCTCCTGGGGGAGCTCGGGACCACCAGGTCGTCTAAGGAGGGGTGAACCGGTCCAGGTCGGAGACGGAGCAGGTCAAAGCCCCCGTGCCGATCAGTAGTGGGATCGCGCCTGAGAATAGACACTGCAGCGCAGCCTGAGCGATACAGCGAGACCCAGACTTTTGCGTTTGTATCCGAATGATGATATTGAAAGAAACATTTAGAGATTAATAATATGATTATGATTTCAATGATAATGATTCACTCTTTTCCACTTTAAATAATGACATCGTCTCACTTTCAAGTTAGTAACCTATTTAATATAAAATATAAATATATATATTTTCAGCAGTGACATTTGCTGCGTTGCACTTGTTTGTTAACATTAGGGACACTGCTGTATGTCAGGTCAAGTGATTGTTACTATATCGCCTCTCTCTGGATGATATGTGATATTTCTGTTCTTATGCAGTGTCTGCATTCTTTGACCAGACGGAGGTGCTGTTTTAAACTTTCAATAATAAATATTTTAACCATAGACTGAAAACATTATAAATATCTCTTGACTGGTCAGGCCCAGTGTCTGCACACTGAATCATCATTCATTATAATTCAGTCATATGTTATATAGGTTTGCACAGTTGTACAGTTTGTATTTTTTAGTTTATAGGTAACCACTTTTATATATACCACATGTATAGTCAAATCTGACAGTAGGTTAGTTGTGTATAGTATTCATGTAGCACCGTGGTCCTGTGAGGCACGACATTCGTTCCACTGTATGTCCACACATGTAGCGGAATGACAATAAAGCTCACCTTGACTTGACACTGACCCTCAAAATTATTAACTCATCATAGAAAATGGAAAGAATGATCAAACTAACATTAGGGTAGCCCCCTGACGGACTGTTTAAGTTATTTTTCTGTGAAACAAAAGCTAAATGTGTTCAGAAAAGTTATCACAGTTTTAGTGACAATTACATAAATTATAAACAAAGTATGAAAAATGTCCAGGGTTTTCATGTTATTAGATTTTACAGCAAAATCACAGTATAGGCAGTTTCAGCTTAAAATTAAAATAATATAATCAATAATTCTGAATTACAAAATTATAATTGCCTATTTGAAACATTTTGTTGGCTGATACTAACTAGCTAGCTAACTAGCTACCTGATGCTAACTGGAGTAATTGATCATTGCCCCACCGGGGCGTTTTACCCCACTGACAATGTTTGAGAAAATGTCATTCTGAAAATATAATAATATTTGTATTAAATAACAAGTACTCCCTATCTACAAGCCCTACTGTTCTCATGCCATATATAACAAAACAACAAGCTTTAAAACACTTTCCTCTTACTGCTGAAAATGAGATCATTTACTGTGAAATCAGTTTTCTCTCCGGTGCATCACCCGTGTAAGCTTCATGGTGAAAAATTCTACATCACCCTCATTAACGTAGTCCATTGTTATAATACAGTTTTTATCTTGATTTTATCTTGTGGTTATTTGGGGGAAAACAGTAGGGAGGTGTTTTCCTCCACTCTACCCTAATTCAATTTAACACCAGTGTAAAAACAATCCTGCAAAAGACTTGCCTTACCTGAACACTGTTTCCAGGCCACTTATCATATTATACTACAAATACAGTCGTGGTCAGAATTATTGGCACCCTTGGTAAATATGATCAAAGTAAATATGATCAAAGAAGGCTCTGAAAACAAACCTGCATTATTAATAATTTTGATCTTTATTTAAAAAAATAAATAAAAATCTAACCTCTTATTGAACGTAAACAATTGAAAATGGGGGAAAATCTCATTATGAAATAAATGTTTTTATCAAATGCACATTGGACACAATTATTGGTACCCCTAGAAATTCTAATGAGCAAAATATCTCGAAGTATATGAAGTATATATTCCCATTCATATTCACAATTTTGAGCATTCCAGGATGATTCATTAATAATAATTGATTACATTTATATAGCGATTTTCTGGGTATTCAAAGCTATTACATAGAAGGGGGGAATCTCCTCAACCACCACCAATGTGCAGCATCCACCTGGATGATGATGCGACGGCAGCCATAGTGCACCAGAACGCCCTCCACACACCAGCTTACTGGTGGAGAGGAGACAGAGTGATGAAACCAATCGGTATGGGGATTATTAGGATTATGAGCATGAAATTATCCAACCGTGGCTTCCTGTTTTACAGAAATATAAATAGGAGGGAAAACACAGCCCAAATTCTCTTAATCATCCATCACAATGAGAAAAACCAAAGAATGTATTTCTGATGTGCAGCAAAAGATAATTGAGCTTCACAAATGAGTGAAGTGGCTTTAAGAAAAGCTGGCTGGAGCAGTGGAAAATTCCCATTTCCACCATCAGGGCAATAATTAAGAATTTCCAATCAACATAAAATGTTACGAAACTGCCTGGAAGAGGACATGTGTCTATATCGTCCTAATACACGGTGAGGAGAAGAGTTTGAGTGGCTTAAGACACTCCCAAGGACCACAGTTGGAGAATTGCAGAAAATAGTGTAATCTCGCAGTCAGAAAACCTTTAAAAAAAACTCAAAAGCACCTACATCACCACATGTTGTTTGGGAGTGTTTCAAGAAAATTCTCCTCACTTATCCAAAAAACTAACTCCAGTTATCAGACATGACTGGAACTTAAAATGGGACTGGCTTCTATCGACAGATGAGAATAAAACATGAGCTTTTTAGCAGCAAACACTCAAGATGGGTTTGGTGAACACAGGGATAAAAAGTATCCCATGTGTACAATGAAATATACCGCTGTATTTTTGATGTTGTGGGCCTATATTTCTGCTGGAGGTCCTGGATATCTTGTACAGATGCATTACATCATGGATTCTATCAAATACCAACATATATAAAATCAATAAATCTTATCTTATAATCTTATTTTGGAAATCTTATAATGGGCCATATTTGGATCTTCCAATTGTACAATAATCCAAAAACAAACCTAAAAAACAACACAAAACCAACTTTCTTCTATGGCCATTCCAGTCCTCTGACCTGAATCCTGTAGATAATGAGTGAGGTGAACTGAAGAGAAGAAGCGCCGTCATGGATCTGTGAATCTAAAGGGTCTGGAGTGATTCTGGATGAAGGAATGGTCTCTGATCTCTTGTCAGGTGTTCTCTAACCTCATCAGGCACTATAGGAGATAATTTAGAGCTGTTAAACTGGCAAATGGAGATTTCAAAAAGTATTGAATAAAAGGGTGCCGTTAAAAAATGAATGTGAAAATTACACTCCATTACAAAATCAGCAATAACATGTAGGCTTATAGATGTTTTTTTACTCTAATTGGTCGATTTCACGAAACATTCGTTTGTATAAATTGTTCAGATTTCTTTTTCCAATATGCATTCAAATATTTATTCATGTTTATTTCATGATGCAAATATTAAAGAGGAAAATATAATTGATTCCAAATGCAGCTTGAACAGAGGCGAATAGTTACCTCACTACAAATAAAAAACGCAAAACACATTTCTTGTTTGTATACGATCTCAAAATTTACAGAAGGATGAGACTTGCAATGAATGGACTTGAAAACTTTAAATATAACTTCCAAGCATTTACAACATAATTAAAACAGCTTGTGAATAGTCACGTAATGGTATTTATATACTTCATAAAAATCAGCAAGTTAAGCCTATAATTGTATAGCTGCTTATATTTTCAGATTGTATTAATCTGTTCTGAATACCTTAAAATTGTAAAGATTTGCTGCAACATAATTTTGTCTGATGTGAATTATTTAGCCTATTATTTTTTTTAATCCATGCAGAAAACGCTTTAAAAACAGCTTTAAAATTACTTTATTGAATTCCAGATGCTTTTAAAGAACTTTTCACGATCAATTTTACGGGTAGCCTAGCTTGAATGTAAAACATTGTCGTGAATTCGTTGTATTCATTTGTATAATAGCTAGCCTAATTCATTATTTTAGGCTAACCCGATCTTATATGATAAAGGGGTGTATAGCACGAATTTCTGTTTTAATTTGCCGTGATATTCATATGTAGAAATTTACTTTGGCGTGCAAAAGACTAATCAATTCATAATTAATGTCATGGCTGTTCTCTGTGGGCTCACGGACTGGAGCGGGCTCTGTTGAAAAGAGAGAAACGATTTCATTATTATTGGATTATTTATCATATTATTAATCTCTAAATCTATATTTTTATATATTTTAATCATATTATTCATCAAATAAATCTATCTTTGCAGATACAAACGCAAAAGTCTGGGTCTCGCTGTATCGCTCAGGCTGCGCTGCAGTGTCTATTCTCAGGCGCGATCCCACTACTGATCGGCACGGGGGCTTTGACCTGCTCCGTCTCCGACCTGGACCGGTTCACCCCTCCTTAGACGACCTGGTGGTCCCGAGCTCCCTCAGGAGCACCATATCGATACCGAACTTAGTGCGGACACCCGATCGACATAGTCCACTGCAGCCCAGAAGCCCTGAGCTCAAGCGATCCGCCAGCCTCAGCCTCCCAGTAGCTTGGATTACAGGCGCCGCCACTGAACCCGGCGAGAGCCGCGAGTATCAGCGCTGCTGCTCCACCTGCTGCTCGCTGCGTCCTCTAGTGCAGATAAACAGAAATTAGTTTTTAAACATATTTGCTATATTTTCACTAGTCATTGGAGTATGCTGAAAATTCAACTTTGCATCACATGAATACCTTACATGTTTCTTAAAACATATTTATATAGGAAAAAATTAGTGTAAATTTGCAATAAAATTACACAATATTAGGCCCAATGTATTTTTATCAATTAAATGCAAGCCTTGGTGAGCATGGGAGACTTCTTTCAGAAACATAAAAATCATAATTGTTTCAAACTTATGTCTGGCATTGTAGGCTATATTTACAATAAACCAATTTAAAATAAGCAGAGGCTATTTGTTCATCTATTGTGTATCTCTGGAAATCACTTCTGCCCACTGCTGTATTTTTGGGGGCCAGAATATAACATATGCGAAATATATGCGATTTTATTCATTTGAATTTTATTTGGTATTGGAGCTTCGCCCATCCTGTTCGGCTCTGTCTGGGCCAATACAGAGTGGCATCGGTGAGAATCAGAGCCAATGAGAGGACAGGGATCAGTGATCTAGCAAAAGGGGGATGCGTCCATGTAACGGGACGCCTCACATCTGCGTGTACTGCCATCAGCCTCAAAGCCCACGCTCACGGACTCGAGCGTGTCATATACACTTTAAGGTAAAAGCGACATTTTATCTCATTCTTTAATGGACTTTATTGGGTTGTTTAGACTTGCTGGAGCAAATACTTGTGGTTGAATAGTGTGGATAGTTAATGTGTTTAACATTACACGGCCGCAGCCTTCTTGCTAACGCGATCCTTCCGCTTTGTCGTAAAAAAAATGCATCCAAAACGACAACGGTTTGGTTTATGAAAAATATGGACTGCTGGCCAACATCACGAACGTTTCCAGGCTGTTTGACTGGAATTGTTGAACACTATTTTGACTTGACACATATGATGCACAAACACGGTTGAGTCTCTTCCTCGTTTCAGATGCAGTTCATGCTGCTGTTTAGCAGGCAGGGGAAGCTGCGGCTTCAGAAATGGTACGTGCCGCTGTCTGACACACAGAAGAAGAAGATCTCCCGGGAGGTCATTCAGATGGTGCTGGCACGCAAACCCAAGATGTGCAGTTTCCTGGAATGGAGAGATCAGAAAATAGTCTACAAAAGGTTAGAAAACCACGCTGAGTGATGTGGACGGCATGGAAGGAACTACAGGTCCACTGTATTTGGCACTTTCTATGAATATGATCAACTTGGGTGTTCCCTGCCTTAAAAAAAAACGTTATTTTATGTGTTGTGAGACAAGCTAGTAGTAGATAAACCTTTATTGTTTGTATCACTCTTTTAAAATGGTGAACATGCTCCATCCCACATTAGGGATCTTGACCTTCTGTTTTCAACTGTTAAACGTACAAGTATGGTATTTTGAGATATGTTGAATTAATTGTTGTAAATAAGTATTTATTTAATAACTCATTTTAACTTTTGCTTTCATTTTGAAGTGCCTTGGGTCTGGAAGTGTACGTTTTTCTCATTAATTTTTCCTGTCGGGGATTTTAAAAGTCTTTGTTAAAGAGTTACATAAACCAAACCGACAAGCTATAAGGAGAATCACAACTTCGATTTGAAGCAAAAGAGTATTTTAAAATCAGACAAGACTGTGTATTTAACAGCTTCAATGAGGAAAAAACACAATCCAATGAAGCATGATGCAAATATACAGTATATATATACCAGGATTCGCTCTGTTAAACACGATTATTTAAAACAGTAAGTTGAAATAATATGGGCTGATGATGGCTTCAGCAAAAGCATATACATTGATTAACAACCTCGGTTTAAAATGAAATATTAAAAATCTATTTCCCTAATGAGCCTGTCATGTTATATTTGAGTATAGTTTAGGGTTTTTAGTTTTATATATTTGATACACATGTATGTTTTTTTTGTCAGTTCTGAACTTTTGGTCTGTTATATTGCACAGCTCCACATTAATCACAGACATATTGTCTTTGATATTGTCAACAAGAGATGAGAATGATTGCTCAGGACAAAAATATCTTGTTTTTAAATGGTTTGTACTGTGTAGCTTTACACTGCGGCTAGACAGAAAGAAAAGCATGTCACTTTCTTTGTACTGTTTGGATTTATGTGATGCTTATTTTGCATTTCAGATATGCCAGCTTGTACTTTTGCTGTGCTGTGGAGGACCAGGAAAACGAGTTGATAACCCTGGAAATCATCCACAGATATGTGGAGCTGCTGGACAAATATTTTGGCAGTGTGAGTGTCAAAATATTTAGTGTTTATGTCCGCATTTGCTTTTTAACCTTAAGAAAAATTGCATCTCTCTCCAATTACTTGCCCTCGTAATGTTCCAAACCTGCATGACAATGACTCCAAAAGTACAAAAAAACCCAGAATGAATCGTAATTTAAATGCGATTATCATTTCTTCTTCTCTCGAGTTATTAAGCATATACTTGTCTGTGATATTTGCCAACTGGCCATTATTAATCCTGAAAATGTTTATTTTTAATTTAGCATTTACTTAATCTTACACTGGTAATATGCCTCCACAAGCTTTAATAACTGCGGTGGCCAGATTTCAAGAGTTAAAATCACCCAATCAAAGTTTTTTTCATAAATCTATACATTTTCTGCCCAGTGGTTGAATTAATCTTCCCAACCTGGCAACCAAGCTGAGCTGAAAACACTAGCAGGCATGTAAACTGGAGTTTAGCAAGTTTTATGAAAATATTCTGCTCAAATAAAAGTATAATACAGCCAGTCTGTTTCTTTTACAAAGTCATTTTTGCTGTTTGCTGCGACTAAATCTGTGAGCAAACCATGCGAGTTAACCTTCTCTTGATCAGATTCTGATGAAATGTAAACAAAAAAATTGATCTACAATAACAGTGATTAATAGTCATGATTATAGTTTATAATCGTGATTAACTTTTAACCGTTATTGCGTTATCATATTAAACCAATGACCAGATTTGTTGCTCTATTTAACCGCAATAACTCATTGTGAAACTCTGTGTGTTTGAACACCAGGTGTGTGAACTGGACATTATCTTCAACTTTGAGAAAGCCTATTACATTCTGGATGAGTTCATACTGGGTGGTGAAGCCCAGGAGACATCGAAGAAGAATGTGCTGAAGTCCATAGAGCAGGCTGACATGCTGCAAGAGGTGAGGAACACACATATTGCTTTATTTATTTTTTATGTATATGAAGTGACAATTGGGCCTTTTCTAAGTTGATGAAGGAATTTTCTGATTTTCACCTCTAACAGGAAGCAGATACACCACGTAGTGTTCTGGAGGAGATTGGACTGACATAAATGCTGAGAACTCATCCTACCCAAACACTAACACACATCTTCCTGTTATTCTGTGGGCATTTTCTTAACATTTGTATTTTATTGCATTAACAGTTAGATATTGACGCTTGTATTTCTACTGCCAAACATCTGATGGAATCAAGCATGTTGAAATGTTCATGCGACACTATCTTAGTAGTTATGCAAATTTCCCAGTGTTCAGCTGTTTGGATCAGTACATGTGTAGCAAAGTTTAGTGTCAACATCCCCACACAACGTCTTCTCTGTAGATTTTAAGCATTACCTCTCACCTTCAGCTGCCTTAAAACACTGATTTCCAGCTCACACCGTTGCCAGTATCTTATGCAACTCTCAGTAGATCCGAGTCAATGGCTGTCACTGTTCAAGACCAAGCCTTGCTGAAGTGTTACGGACCAAACATTCTTATTCAGCTCCAAAGGGAGAGATAGATAATGTAAACTCAACATTCAGAGTTTCTGGGCATAAATTCATAGATTGTATTAAGGCACAAGTAAAAATCAGTATTAGTAAAGTCTTGACCAGAAACACTGTAATGATTTCTTCCTGTAAACACTTAATTGGTTCAGTCATATCAGGCATTTGCCATTCAACAGCCAACTGTTTTATTTCCAATGCCAAAGAATTCTCCTCCACCTTCATGCCTTTTTCCTTAAAATCATCTTCGTATGCTGTCGTATTGGACTTTGATTTTCTGACTTCCTCTTGAAAATGTCTTTTGAAGCTTCGTCACAACAAAAGAATAAAGTCAGAAATTGCAGCATGTTGTGCAAATCTTT
This sequence comes from Ptychobarbus kaznakovi, assembly GCA_027422405.1. Lineage (NCBI taxonomy): Eukaryota > Metazoa > Chordata > Actinopteri > Cypriniformes > Cyprinidae > Ptychobarbus > Ptychobarbus kaznakovi. The sequence continues at coordinate 15,083,286 of CM049795.1, read as the reverse complement.
GATGATCTTTTACTAATAAAAATATTTGATACTCTTCATAAAATGGAAATTCCTCGTAAGTGCATCTTAAAGGGGTAGTTCGCCCAAAAATGAAGGTTCTGTTTGCTCCAAACCTGTATGAATTTTTTAATAAAACTTGATATCTTGTGTTGAACATAGAAAGATATTTTGGAGAATGTTGGTAACCGAAGTTTCTGGTCCCTATTGACTTTAACCGTGTTTTTTACATACTATGAAAGTCAAAGAGGACCAACAACTGTGGTTACCAACATTCTTCATTAAATCATCATGTATAACAGAAGAAGAAAAACTCGTACATGTTTGGAACAACTTGAGGGTTAGCGAACGATGACAGAATTAAATTTTTTGGGCTAACAATCCTTTTAACAGGACTCAATGATTTCCGCGACAGACAGAATCACTGAATCCAGTCATAACGGAATTTGCTGTACAATGCGGAATGCCACAGAATTTGCCAAATTTTGGATTAATGAATCAAGAGTAGGTCAGTATACTTAAATCAAAACGTGAAATGGACAAGTGTGTGAATATTAGGCCACAAAAGATTAGTTATATACTGCATGTTCTGTTTGTTTCGGTGTGAATGAATAGCGTAGATGCGTGTTCCCCTACACACACACTGAAGCGTATGAGAGTCACTTCAAGTTTCATTTGAGAAAAACTATCCCCATGTTATAGGCTATAGAAACTTAAAGGTCTTCCATAAAAGCTGTCAAAATAAAAGCTAGGTTTAACTTGAAGAAACTGTGACAAAAATAATATATCTGGTCTAATATAACGGACCAATGGTAGTACTACAACATTATTTTTAAAGGAATATTTACCAGAATTTATTTAGCAGAAAAATTTAAATACAGGTGCATCTCAAAAAATTAGATGATGAAAAAGGTAAATATTTTTGTCACTCATTTCAGAAAGTGAAACCCATATTTTATATATATAAAAAAAAAAATTCATGAGCTGATCTCAAAGATCTAAGAATGTATCTATGTACACAAAAGGCCTATTTCTCTCAATTATTGTTCACAAATCTGTCTAAATCTGTGTTAGTGAGCACTTCTTTGCCGAGATAATCCATCCACCTCACAGGTGTGGCACAGGTTTGCCTCCCTCAGTGCAACACATCTCCTTCGCATAGAGTTGATCAGGTTGTTGATTGTGGCCTGTGGAATGTTGATCCACTCCTCTTCAATGGCTGTGCAAAGTTGCTGGATATTGGCAGGAACTGGAACACGCTGTCGTATAAGCCGATCCAGAGCATCCCGACCCAAACATGCTCAATGGGTGACATGTTCGGTGAGTATGCTGGCCATGCAAGAACTGAGATGTTTTCAGCTTCCAGGAATTGTGTACAGATCCTTGCAACATGGGGCCGTGCATTATCATGCTGCAACATGAGGTGATGGTCGTGGATGAATGGCACAACAATGGGCTTCAGGATCTCATCACGGTATCTCTGTGCATTTAAAATGCCATCAATAAAATGCACCTGTGTTCGTTGTCCATAACATACGCCTGCCCATACCATAACCCCACCTCGGGCCACTTGATCCACAATGTTGACATCAGCAAACCGTTCACTCACACGATGCCATACACGCTGTCTGCCATCTGCCCTGTACAGTGAAAACCGGGATTCATCTGTGAAGAGAACACCTCTCCAAAGTGCCAGACGCCATCGAATGTGAGCATTCATTTGCCCACTCAAGTCGGTTACGATGACGAACTGCAGTCAGGTCGAGACCCCGATGAGGACAATGAGCATGCGGATGAGCTTCTATGAGACGGTTTCTGACAGTTTGTGTAGAAATTCTTTGGTTATGCAAACCGATTGTTGCAGCAGCTGTCCGGGTGGCTGGTCTCAGATGATCTTGGAGATGAAGATGCTGGATGCGGAGGTCCTGGGCTGCTGTGGTTACACGTGGTCTGCGGTTGTGAGGCCAGTTGGATGTACTGCCAAATTTTAAACAGAAATGTCAGACTTCTGAAAAGTATGTTCATTTCTATGCACTCAATACTTGGTTGGGCCTCCTTTTGCATGAATTACTGCATAAATGCAGCGTGGCATGGAGGCAATCAGCCGGTGGCACTGCTCAGGTGTAATGGAAGCCCAGGTTGCTTTGATAGCGGCCTTCAGGTCATCTGCATTGTTGGGTCTGGTGGTGTCTCTCATCTTTCTTTTGACAATACCCCACAGATTCTCTATGGGGTTCAGGTCAGGCGAGTTTGCTGGCCAATCAAGCACAGTAACACCATGGTCATTGAACCAGCTTTTGGTACCTTTGGCAGTGTGGGCAGGTGCCAAGTCCTGCTGGAAAATGAAATCAGCATCTCCATAAAGCTTGTCAGCAGAAGGAAGCATGAAGTGCTCTAAAATTTCCTGGTAGATGGCTGTGTTGACTGTGGACTTCAGAAAACACAGTGGACCAACACCAGCAGATGACATGGCAGCCCAAATCATCACTGACTGTGGAAACTTCACACTGGACTTCAAGCAACATGGATTCTGTGCCTCTCCACTCTTCCTCCAGACTCTGGGAACTTGATTTCCAAAAGAGGATTTTGACCAAGCAACAGTTTCGCGTTCAAAAATGCTTCTGACTTTCATCTGAGTGAAAGAGCGTGATGACTTTGACACTGACTTCAGTTCACTCCTTGTGACCTTGATTTCCAAATGAATGCTCTCCCAAGTTCACTCCTTGTTTCCCAAGTGTTTGAATCGGCTTTGCTTGACAGTATTCTCAAGCTTGCGGTCATCCCTGTTGCTTGTGCACATTTTCCTACCCAATTTCTTCCTTCCAGTCAACTTTGCATTTAATATGCTTTGATACAGCACTCCTTGAACAGCCACCCCTTTCAGTAATGACCCTCTGTGACTGACCCTCTTTGTGGAGGGTGTCAATGATCGTCTTCTGGACCATTGCCAAGTCAGCAGTGTTTCCCATTATTGTGGTTTCAAAGAACAAGAGATACCCAGAATTTATACTGTATGGATGGTCATTTATTGAAACTCAAATGTAAATATTCTAATATTTTGAGATACAGATTTTTGACTTTCATTAGCTGTAAGCTCTTATCAAAATTAAAACAAAAAAACTTTTGAAGTGTTTCACTTTACATGTAATAAATCTAAAATATGTGAAAGTTTAACTTATTAAATAAGTTACAAGAAACTTTTTCACCATATTACATTTTTTTTAGATGTACCTGTACATAAAACTGTTTTCTGTGGAATTATTTTAGATAAAATGGTATATACACAATATATTCTTTCTGGTGATGAATGCAAGACCTCTCCAATCATTTAATCTGCTTAAGCTCTGCTCTTTTAGATTGGATGGAGGCAGATCTAAATGTGAGATTCATATCTGCCTCCATCCAATCCACAACTGAGGGACAGAACCACGTCCCCACCCTACATTTTTTTTGTCGATAATCTGTTTCTCTCTGATGAACATCACAATATGGAATTAAATATCTGCTGCTTATATCTGTTGTCACAACTTTAAATAAAATGATCCCTAAGATCTGCTTACCCACGTGACGTCTTGGAACTTCTCACTGAAAATTAACAAAATATAATTTCTTTCACAAACACCTTCAGAAAAGACTAGATTTAATTACAAATATACAGGAAAAGTTTTCATCAGCAAAATCAGGAAAACTAGGCATTTTGTTATGCAAACTAAAATAACAACAGCTGCTTTAAGACAACAGTTTATGTATTTTAATATAATCTATCCAGACTGTGTGATGCCATCGGATTTGGTAGCATCAGTAAGCGCACAATGGACTTCCTCTTCTGGATGACAGCCCTCTAAATTTGTGGTCTCTACTCCATCTACTGGTGAACCTGTGCTGGATGCCACAGCTGTACGTTCTTCTGATTTAGCCGGCATCTCGTCACACTCCTCATTCCGGGAGTCTTTATCGGACTCCGAGCTTGAGCTGCGTGATTTACTCTTCTTTCTTTTGTGTTTCTTTTTGCCCTTTTTCTTCTTCTTGCTCTTTTTAGAGTGCTTATGGTGATGTGCATCCATTCGGTCAGAGTTTTCTGGGCTTTGGCTTTCCATCCTGTGACTCTTCCGTTTCACAGATCTGTTTTTAGACAAACGTTCTGGACTGTTTGATTTTGACGTCTGTCTTCTCGAGTCTGCTGAAGTACATTCACCTTGCTTTAACCGGTCTCTGCTATGGGATCGGCTCCTGCTCCTTCTGGATTGCCCTCTCTGAGACATTGATCTACTTGTCATTGATTGCTCGGACATCCTTTTCTCTCTGCTTCTGCTACGACTACGCTTTTCCCCATTTCGACTGTGTCTCCCTCTGCTGTGACTCCGCCTCTCTCTGCTGCAACCCCGCCTCTCCTGGCTATGACTCCGCCTCTCCCGGCTCCGTCTTCCCCTGTAACTGTACCGCTCGCGGCTGTGGCTCCTTCGATCTGTCCTCCTGCGCTGGGATATGCGCTCAGGACTATTTCCACGTTGGGAACGCACTCCATCCCTGCTGCTCCAATAGCGACTAGAAAAGCCTCCACTGCGATCAGGGGACATATGAAGATCACGGTCCGCCTCCCAGAATTCATTATCTGGGTTTCTGAACACATGGAGGAAGTTGCAGTGTTTTCCTTTTGGACATTTCCGCCTGTCAAAAAGTCCTGCAAACATAAGAAAAAGAATAAAGAATATACATGTATATAATATATACAAAGAAAGACAAAAAAATAGTGATAGAATGAAGAAACTTCTACAAGATTGACAAATATAGTTTATTATTTAGACTAATGCTTTCCTTACCACATATGGCTGTCTTCCATCTAGTTACTGGGGAGAATTCACATTGCAGTTGTCTTCCAGCATACCAGCGGCCATTAAACATCATGAAAGCTTCTTTACATTGTTCCTCTCTGCAGGCATGTAAACAGATATATCAAAATAAAATACAACAATCGTAATTTCTCCTCTGCAGCAATGTCTCTAATATAATAATACTGGACTTACGTGTCGTACTGAACGTAAACATTTCCTCTCAAGTGAGGTTCATAGTTGCAGCTCACCTATTAAAATATGGGGAAATAATGATTGTTAATTAATTTTTGTTTATGTAACCCATTTAATCGACCGTAAAAAAGGTTTTCATTTATAAAGCTCTGAAAACCTTTCTGACTGATGTTTTAGTGCACTTCCTGCAAATATGGAAAAAATAAAGGGTCTCAATTAAATGTGCAGTTTCTTCATGATTAGTGCAAATGGTCACATGACCACAGCAGTTTATTTCCTGTTTGCACATTGAGATGATGATGACTGCATCAAAGCTCCAAAACGAAAGGCTAGTAAAGTATGTAACAAAGATATGACAAAGCTTTTTGCTACACATGATCTTTACAGGTGTCTAGTATTAATATATGTATTTGTTTTGTTGTGTGTGGTCATAGAATGAGTAAACATGTTGATGGTCACAATAGTGACCGGTGGGATAACAGTGAACTTAGGTATACAATAGAAATCCAATTGCAGTTGCTAGTGAAAATGACAGTAAAATGTTGCAATGACAAAATATTGCACTGAATTAAAAATTCAAATGTTACAAAAAATGTACAACAATGATGTTGTAATACACGTAGCATTAATATAAAAATGTGATGTTATATTTTACAAAATGTAAACATTTTTAAATGAGGTGATAGTTGCATTTTTTTTTTTTTTTTATCTCAGTGTTCCTATCAATGTTGCATATGTTTTTTTAATGCATAATAGTAACCCTAGAATGTGATCAAACAGTTTAAAATAGCTGAGCTAAGATATATAAAAAAATTTACGACTGCAGAAATATGTGATTTCAGTACACACATTATCCTACCGGTCACAATAACGACCGACCAGCTAAGTACTGAGTTAATGCTTGAATACTTATACAACATACTTATTTTTTTTATTTTGTATACATTTATAAAGCTGTGACAGTTGTGTTTTTGCTTTGTCATGTGAAAAAAAGAAAAGTAATTTAACAAGCAGTTTAACATAAGGCTGCAGCATAAAACAATGTGAAATAAATGAAGGGGTTCTGTGGTATTTATATATATATATATATTACAGTGCCCTCCATAAGTATTGGGACAGTAATGACAAAATTGTTTGCTGTGGAGTCAAAAAATCTGTAAACATGATTAAAAGCTATAGATATTATATTTTATATACTTTATTGTTGTTTATTTTATTACAAGTAGAAACATTTTAGTAAATTTGGCAGTAGAGCCAACAGCGAGGCCGGTGGAGTAAATGGTTGATGACACACTGCGAGCACTTCTCGAGTCACGGAGGAGCTACGGAAGGGTTAAATAATCATTTAAGACGACAGTGGAAGACGAGAGAGGACCAGGCCTGGATTTTAGTTTGTGTTTTCTGTGTGCGGCAGTCGTCCGTTGAGGGGCTGCCGCTGTTGTGTTTGTTTATTTTATCATTAAATGTCAATGTTCGCCGAGTTCCCGCCTCCTTCGCCGTATCTACGAACTCTGTTACACTGAAAAAGGAAGGAGGTGTCAAGAGCCCTCGCTGCTGATGGGGTTAAATAAACAACCCGCGGTCTGTGCCAGCAGTAAATTAAGCAGACCGCCAGTGGCTGCCCGTTCAGGCGATGGTGTGTTTTTTATACTGAGCAAAAAAGAACAGTATTAATCGTGGGACGGAATGACTCGCTGCCTGTGAGACTCCTGGAAAAAATAAATAGGCCTCGACTGGAGGGGTGGCTGCGTTCGCCCCGTGCCTGGAGGCCGAATGCTGATCATGCTCTGGGTTAATTAGGTAGCAGGGAACGGGGGTCTCGCTGCCGGCTGCCCTCTGAAGTTGCCGTCCGCCAGGAGGCGGAGAGCATCCCGTCCACCAAAGAGGTGCAGTACCGCTCTGCATGGCACCGTGAGTCCTCAGCCGAGCGACAGTAACTGTTTTTTTTTTCCTGTCACTCCTTTGTGTTTATTTAATTCATCCTTCCGTACTCCTTTTCATCTCGCCTTGTCTTTTGTCACCCCCAGCTCGCCGTAAAGCGGCCTGCCCTAACGTGGCTTAAGCAGTAGTACCCACAGGTTTGCGGTGGATGTTCGAGTGGGGCAGAGCCATTTTGAGGAACTAGCTGAGTGCCGGTGTTGAGAATCCTAATAAATAGTAAATGAATCACCTACTTCAGTCTACCACGGACATGCCTACGAGAAATTAAATGAGGACGACAGTTGTGTTTTTATTTGTCGTTTTGTGTGCGCAGTCGTCCGTGAGCTTTTTCTGTTGTGTTTGTTTATTTTATACATTATAATGTGACTTTGATTGTTTGCCTCCTTTTTATCTACATAAAAAGCCTTTATTGTTGTTTACAGTAAACAATAATAACCTTGATTTAAACATTAAATTACATTAAACATTCTATTTTAATTTATTGTTTATATGTTGATGATTTTGTGGTTTTTAACTGTAGTTACCTTGAACTGCACCACCCTCCCTGCGTTCTTTAACTCTGGCAGAGCGTCTTCATAGAAATCCAAGAACTGCTGGTGCATTTCCTCCTCGCTGTACTCAAGACTGGCATCAGTGTCATAGTCATCACGTCTGCTCTGCTCCATCCCGAAGATCACAAACATCCCCCTCACCATCAGAGTGGTGCTGGATGTTGGGTGGTCATGCTTTCGGGAGCACCTGTTCAAAACAAAATCATTCAAATCTAAAACATGACCAGAAATGTCATTTTGACTGTCAACACCAATCTGCTTGAAAACATCAGCTTAATAAATACATACCTGTCTCCAAACCTACAAGAGCCCGTTTTAAGGAAGAAGGGGCAGTTTGCCCTGTCCTTTTCTGTTCCATAATCCTTTGGGGCATCAGGGTTTTTCCAAACACCACCATTTTCCAGCTAAATGCATCAAAATAAAGGAGCCTTTTCATGATTTTAACAACTGCATTTTCCAACTTAAATTTGACATGGAAAGCAAGATGTTACCTGACTCTCTGCTTGATCCAGCATTTTCTGTACCGCTTCCTATAAATGGTGCAAACATACACAGTATGGCGGGTGAAAGTCTGTGGTGTGCAAGCACATGTCTGTTAAAATTGGTTAAGACAATCTGTCCATTAATTTGTACATTATAGCCTAAAGTGTTAGATATTTTGCAATTCAAATCTTTACAGCAGGGGTTCTCAAATTTTTGGGGCCTTACCGCTAAGACATTTTCCTCGGACACCCTCATAATTATAAGTCATTAAGCACATGCATGGTTAAACTAAACTGTAGTAATCAAAAGCACATCTAATTAATTAAAACCATAAATGTATACAATTGAACAAATTTCTGAAAGTTTAATAAAAATAGTATATTTAGGGCCCTGCGAAACTTACTTTTATTTTTCAAAAGATAAAGATGAAATACATTTCTTCTGTTTTATTATTCTCAAATTCTGTTTTCAGGTTTTTTCTCAATTGTCTAATCTAAACTTAACATTACAATAACAATGAAAATTTATTTGAAATATTTATTTATGCAATTGCCGGTTTTAATATTTCTGGATTTGTGATATAGTATAAAGTTCTTAAAAACTGTGGCATTAACAAATTACTCTTTTAAAATGTAATCAAATGAAAATATAACAATTTCCAATTCCTAATTGTTTTTTGGCAAGCAAAGTGATGCACAACATGGGTTTACGGTTCAAATTAAAACATAGATATTGTGATTATTCATTTAAAAGTTGTAACGATTGAGAATCCCTTGTTTACTGCACATAATAATGATGTTCTCTATTGTAGCATCAACAAGCAACGTTATCACTATACACCCGACCCAAGTGACATGAAAAGATACATGTTCTTCATTGGAAGTGGACACTTGCTGCATTAATCATTTTTGTGTATCTTAGTTAAGGAAATGAAGACGCAATATTCTGCCAAACAAACAAAATCACACACTGTACACAAGAAACACAGACGTATGGCACATGGCGTGTATGTAAAACCATGACTGACAAACTGGAAGCCTTTAAAGGCTGATTTGTTTCAGGTAGCATGAGATATTGTGATATATGATGTTGGAGCGATAGAGGATATATGTAGACATCTGCATCTTTATCCTCCCAGTGCAGGGATCACCTCTCTCTCTCTCTTCTTTTGCTCTTTCTGCTCCCGCTCCTCTTTTTCTTTGCTTTGCTGCTCCTCCCATTCCTCTCTGATCCTGCACTGTGGTCGCAGAAGGACAGAAAAGCAGATATTGGAGCATTATATGTATATCTAAATTGAGATTCATTCAGGTCATTGCAGAACGTCATGTATTTAATGTGGCATATTTAATTTCACAGACTGCTCACCTCTTCTTCCTCCTTTCTCTTTTGTGCCGCCTCTTCTCTCTCTCTCTTCAGGCTGAATTCTTCCTGTGCAATCTTTTCTCTCTCCAGCCATTCCTGGTGCGATCGCTCACTAGATTGTCCAACAGTGTGACACATTTGCAGTTTATCCTAATAATAATTTATCCTATTGATGATAGCTTATCATACTGAACTTTAAAGGACAAACCTCTGCTCATCACCCATCTGTTCTTCCTCATCTTCAGTGCGGTGCTCCTCATTTTGTGGATGATCAAGAGCTGAAAAAGATGCGTTTATCTAATATGAGAGCAATCCAAACACACACACACACATATGTATGCAGATTATAACATACATAACACAAAATAAATTGTGTAAATACAGTGTAACAATAATGAAATTACTAATTATTCTAAGTTACCTGCTTCTTTTAATTTAGCAATAGCTTGACGTTTCCTTTTCCTTCTCTCTCGTTTAAGAATAGCTCGTCGTTGTTTTTGACTAAAAAAACAGATTGAAATAAAGAGTGATTAATAAATAGCAAAGATTTGTTTTAAATGTTTGCTAATTGATTTCTACACAGCTACAGAATAACCCCATCACACAACACCTGAGCACAACAGAAGCAGTTTCACACCCATTCAACCGAGTCTGAGAGTCCGAGTGAGTGAGAGGCTCTGGCGGGTCCGTCTGAAACGCGCAACAGTTATTGTCCGTCATTTTAAAACATTATTTACAAATTTCGCCGGTAGACAATAACGTCAAAACGCTCAGTAAAGGCAGGAACACATTTCACACCAATCATACAACGCGCGCGAAAAGATGACGTCACATTGTAATGTCGTAAAGCTTGTAAATGCGCATGCTCAGTGAGTAGCATTAGGAAGTCAATTCACTTTAGCGAATCGGTTCATTTGGATGGCTCGTTTCAATGAACTACTTCCTCTGTAAAACTATCAAATGAACCTGTTCATCTGAAACATTCACGGTGTTCTTTATTGTTCTTTCATCATTGTTCATTGTTGTTCCCTGTATTAATAATTATGATGATGATGAATACTTACAAATTACAGGTTTTCTGCAAAATAAAGTCATAATTTTCTATTTTATTCAAACAAACTGTACAAACAAGAGTACATATAACTTGACAGGGGTATATAAAATAAATGAAATTAATAAATAAAAACTATTTTTTTAGCAGCTGCATAGTTTGTATTGTTTATGTATAAGACATATCAGTTTGACCGATTCACAAAAAGAGTCGGTTCAGTCGCACGACTCGATTGTGAATCGGACAGTTGCGTTGCGTCGCGTGGGATGCGCGAGCTGGTTTTGCAAGAGACGTGAGCGTAAAATCCTGCAAAGCTGTTTCTTTGGCTGTAAACCCCATAGTTCATTAAGAGGCTACCCCGCAGAAAAGCACGCCAAAATGGCAGACAAAGAAGGTAAAGTTTTTGCGTAGTGAATTTCGTGCAGTATTTTTTTTTGTTGTGGCAGAGTTTGTTAGCTTTAGCCTGAAGTGCTAATGCAAACCCACATATTGACATGAAAATGAATGAGTGTCCCAGACTGAGTCGGTTATTTTACAGATACACACGGTTCATTTAGGTTAAAGCTACTGGCGTTATTAAATGATTATAACTGACTGGAATAATGTTTTCCTCAAAGCAGAACGAATTATTGTTCTCGACTTCCCTCCATCATTCATATGTTGCGCTGTAACTACTAGTTGAGGAACTTGATCGTGTTACCCTTCAGTTTCTGCTCAGTTATATGAGAATACAACAACTATTTACTGCTCAATGAGCTCCCGCGATGCAATTATTGAGAAATGTGTTCATTTGGGTGCATTTGGCCCGAATTTATCCATCTGTTTTCTCTTAGTGTACGACGATGCTGTGGAGGAGAGAGTAATAAATGAGGAATACAAGATCTGGAAGAAAAACACACCGTTCCTGTATGATCTAGTCATGACGCATGCACTTGAGTGGCCAAGTTTGACGGTGCAGTGGCTTCCTGATGTGAACAGGTAATCCAGTAACTAGCCTTTCCACCTTCTGAAACACATGACTAGGACTCTACAGCGTATTGTCTATCATTGTGCAGGCCTGAGGGAAAGGACTACGTGGTTCATCGGCTGGCGTTGGGCACACACACTTCGGATGAGCAGAACCACTTGGTTATTGCCAGTGTTCAGATCCCTAATGACGATGCTCAGTTTGATGCGTCCCACTACGACAGTGAGAAAGGAGGTAAGAGCTGAACAGATGATCATTTTGTATTTAGTTCACATTGAGGTCATTATACTAAAATTGATTTTATGTATTTGTTTCTTCAGCAGGTATGATCAGGACATTGGGGGGGAAGCGCAGATTGACTTGATGAATGAGAGGGAATCGTTTCACAAATATAATGCGTTTTCGACAACCTCATGCATGTGGACTGGATCATGTTTATGCTTATATTTAAATCAGGGGTGTCAAACTCCTGGAGGGCCACAGCCCTGCAGAGTTTAGCTCCAACCCTAATTAAACACACCTGATCCAGCTAATCAAGTCCTTCAGGCTCAATTGAAAACTACATGGTTTGCGGGTTGGATCTAAACTCTGCAGGGCTGCGGCCCTCCAGGAACCGAGGGTGCTTTCACACTAGCACTTTTTGTGTGCACCCGGGTTCGATTGACGTCAGAGATCGGTTTGTTTGGATGATGTGAACGCTGTCTTCTGACCTCGGGTGTGCACCCGCAAATCCATACCCAAAACCGCTTAAAAAGGGTGGTCTGGGGCAGTGGGAGGAACAGGATTGAAAACCACTGGTCTGGGGTGTACGGTTCATGTGAACTCCGGTACGGTTCGCTGCTGATGTGAACGCAATCGTACCAAATTGCGGAAGTGAACCGCTATCAATGACGCATTATTTGATAAAAATGTTAGGTTTGTGTGTGTTTCACTTGCTTTCCTGACGAGCGTGACTGACGCCCTGCAAGCAGAAAGCTGTATGTCTCATTTCTGTTTGCCTTCAGCGTTCTTTAGAGCATTTGCAGTACAGTACGTTCATACTACAGACGCAAGTGCCCTTATTAAGCCACTGAAGCTTTGTAAACAAAACAAATGGTTAAAAACGTAAACATATAAAAGTGCAGAGAGCAATGTTATGCATTTTGCCGCCGCCTTCTACACCGCCGTTACTAAGCACTGGGGTAAACAGCTGCTGGCTTGATGACGCAAAAGAACCGCGGTTCGGACCCAAATAAAATATGAACACAGTCCGAAGGGGGAGCAATCGAACTCGGGTTCGGACCAGGCAATCGAAGCAAGTGTGAAAGCACCCTAACTTTGACACTCCTGGTTTAGATGGACGTTAAAGGGATAGTCCAGTTAAAAAGGAAAAAATCATGAAATAAAAAAAAAATCACAATTTATTCGCCATCATGTCATCCAAAGCTTTGAAAATACAAACATTATATATTTTTAATAGAAACCTGAAAGATTTCTGTCCTGCCATTGAAAGTAACATGCATCCAATTTTTTAAGCTTCAGAAAGTTAAGACATAATAAAAGTAATCCATATAAACAGAAATATGAAAAATATACATCAGATATGACCGTATCTGATGTACTTTATGTGCATTGATCAATGTTTATATGTGAATAAAAGCCTATATTATATTTGTTTATCATATAAAACACTTGTCTCCTCAGAAGACTTGGATTAAACATATTAATTAATATGGATTATTTATGAACATTTTGGTGAAATGGATTTGAGTGGAGGCTCAGGATTTTGAGTGTTCCTGTGGCTCAGTGGTAGAGCATTGCGTCAGCAGCACAAAAGGTTGTGGGTTCAATTCCCAGGGAACACATACTAGAAAAACATGTATACCCTGAATGCAGTGTAAGTCGCTTTGGATAAAAGCGTCTGCTTAATGCGTAAATGTAGAGGGACAAGTCTTTCAGGTTTCATGAAAAAATGGCTTTGAGTTTCAAAGATTAACGAATGTCTTGGAAACAGATGTATATTGTATTTTTTTATTTGAATGATACAAACTGATGATTTCATAAAGTCGAACTGGGACAGAGATCAGACGTTGGACATCACTAATGGTTGTATTTTCCCCAGAGTTTGGAGGGTTTGGGTCGGTGAGCGGAAAGATCGAGATTGAAATTAAGATCAACCATGAAGGAGAAGTGAACAGAGCCAGATACATGCCACAAAACCCCTGCATCATCGCCACCAAGACCCCTACTTCTGACGTGCTGGTGTTTGACTACACCAAACACCCAACCAAGCCAGGTCAGTGGGTCTGTCACTAATAAATTGTATGGATTATATTGTATATTATATCACACAAGAAATTGCCACATAAAAAGGTTCTCAACCTTGTTTTAATGTTAGTGAATGACCAGGTGCGCAAACTTATTCATTGACATAAAGCAAGCCCAAACCATCTCCTTATACAGGCTTTCTGCACAACCTTTCCTTTACAGCTCTCCGTCACTCTCAAAAAACACATGACACTCTCAAAAGATGCGCTCTTCTCTGAAAGATGCAAGATCCTTGAACAATGGCAAGTTTGCCATCCTCAAAACCAGTTCAGACACATTAAACACCTTTTATACAGACCTCTTATTAGCCAACTGTACATGCACGTACCTGCGTATTTATACAGAGTAAGCCCTTAGTGTGCACTATAACACAGCTTTATCACTCTATATGCTGAAATATATTTAAGATGAAATGAGTATATTTAACATGATTCTTGGCCACCCACAGACTGATTTTTATGTACATGTGGTTTCATTTGTTCCTCTTTTTTGTTGTAAATTTAGGAGAAAAGTCGTTGGTGAATACTGATTTGTTCATAAAAACATTCAGAGATTTTATGCCAGAATTCATGCATACACACTCTTAAGCCCTGTTCACATCAAGAATGATAACTATAAAGATTATATTTATTTAAAAAGTAAACCATTATTCTGCTTCTGCACAATGTTGTCCTTCAAAAATGTGCAAATTGAAAGCTATGAAAACAAATATAGTGAATATATGTGGACTATGCCATGCATTGCGTAAAAGGGTTTAAATATATCCATTACAATCTAAAACCTTCTCAAAGTAGTAAATAAAACCAAAAGCTAAGTCTGAAGCTCAATGGAGATTCAACACAGAAGCTCACTCTCAGGCCTCTGGTATTTTTTCAGATGTGTTTTGTCCATAGTATTGTATTTAAAGGGGTCATCGGATGCCCATTTTACACAAGTTGATATGATTCTTTAGGGTCTTAATGAAAAGTCTATAACATACTTTGGTTAAAATTTCTCAATTGTAGTGTAAACAACACCTTCTTTGGTGGGGGGTTTCGAGTGGTTAAGAATGAATGAATGAAACGCATTTGTCCGTGTTTCACTCCCCACTCGCGGAAAGCGCTCGGGAAACATGATTTGACTGATTTTTAAGTAGAAAGGGCGACAGCACCGCATTACAATAAATTATCATTCATGTTTTCATAGCCGCTGGCCAAATTCAAAACGAAACTAAAATTAAAACATATTTGAGAGCAAGGGGCCCCCTGGTGTTTCGGGGGCCCTACCCAGCTTGCGTATTCTGCGTATAGGGAGGATCGGCTCTGCTCAGGGCGGGTCTAAGGTAAGACGGCCTTGTCAATCAACTATCGTGGAAGCGGTCTGTACAGAACTACGTCATTCTGACAGGAATCTCAGAAAAGCCTGATTTGAGAGAGGGGATTTTAAAATAGGGAATTCAAAAAAATTGTATTTGTATCATTATAGGATGGATTTGTGTACACACATTTATGTTCAAACTACTTGAAAAGGGAATTTTGAATCCAATGACCCCTTTAAAACTGTGACGTCTGGCAGTGGTTTTCCAAACACCACATACAAATGCGATTATTTGACAGTCAGATTTGTTGCAGCCCTATATTAAATAATGCATGAAGATGCTCGCTTTGAATAATAATGGTAAATTGTCCATTGGCAGACCCCAGTGGAGAGTGTAATCCAGACCTGAGACTGCGGGGGCATCAGAAGGAGGGATACGGTTTGTCCTGGAACGCCAACCTGAGTGGGAACTTGCTCAGTGCATCGGACGACCATGTGAGTGAGCTCTACTCAAAGCAGTTATTTTATGATCACTGAGAATCTATTCGGTTTTGTTAATATTTAGAATTTGATATTATGGTTTTTTTGTTTTCATATTTTAAAGTTTTTGTATTTTTGTTATTGTTTAGTTTTTGTTGTCTGTGTAGTTTTTTTATTTTTTTTAATTCCGTTTTAGTTGTAGAATAAGAAACTAATTGAAAATGATAAATGTTGCCTTGTTTACTAGCTGAAATAAAATCTGAAATATACATTTTATTTCACTTAACATTTATTTCAAGTAATACACATTTTTTATTTAGTTTTTTTGTTAGCGATAATAAGACTTTGTACTTGTATGTTGTAAGATCACGTGTTGTTTTCAATTTTAGACGATCTGTCTATGGGACATCAGTGCTGCTCCAAAGGAGGGAAAGATAGTAGATGCCAAGACCATCTTCACAGGACACACAGCTGTGGTGGAGGACGTGTCCTGGCACCTTCTACACGAATCACTGTTCGGCTCTGTGGCTGATGACCAGAAACTCATGATGTGAGTAAGCTGTGCAGTTAAACGGTTAATCACAATTATTAATCATGATTAGTCATTTCCTTTTTTCATCAGAATTATTGCACTTTCACATTAGCACATATCAAGAGAACGTCAGCATGCTCATTTGCTCACAGATTTAGTTGCCGCAAACGGCTCAAGCGGCCACATGAATGAAAGTAGACTGGTTGTGTTACACTTGAGCAGAATATCTCAATAGAGACTCCAGTTTACATGTTTGCCAGTGGTTTCAGCTCATTAGCACTTTTTGCATAACGTGGAGGGGCCATGTGCACATGGGTGCCAGGTTATCAGAAACAATCATGTTTAATAAATCGAGAGAAACCGATAAGGTCTATTGACTTGTTTTTTTTTTTATGTTGAGAGACTTTTAACTAGGGCTGCACGATATATTGCATGCGATAATCATGCGTATCTCATCAGTAAAGACGGTTCTGTGATTAGCCGTAAATCTCCTTCAGCTGTTTTCAAATGGAGCGGCATTTAATACACAGAGCCGTAGTTCACCGACAAGCTACGCAATTCGCGCTCAAAATCGCAGATGCATCGCATGCAATATATCATGCAGCCCTACTTTTAACTAAGATGGATTACTCAATGAAATATGTCTACTACAGCTGGGACACACGATCCAATAACACCGCAAAGCCTAGTCATTCTGTGGACGCCCACACGGCTGAAGTCAACTGCCTGTCCTTCAACCCCTACAGCGAGTTCATTCTGGCCAGTGGCTCAGCAGACAAGGTCCGTGCTCTGCATAATCACACATGCACACGCATCTGTGAGAAGCTTTGGTTTGGAGATCCTTTCCCATGTGGAAGAGAACTCCTAAAGCCCAAAGTATGCTTCAGTTTCGACGCTCACTGGTTTGATGTGTTTGTTTGTGGCTGTAGACTGTTGCACTGTGGGATCTGCGTAACCTGAAGCTGAAGCTTCACTCTTTTGAGTCACACAAGGATGAAATCTTCCAGGTAACATCAAGATTCTGTTACAACAATGTAACAATATTTTATATAACAGATTATTGCAATAATAATGTTGATGCTCTTGACAGGTCCAGTGGTCTCCCCATAACGAGACCATCCTGGCTTCCAGTGGCACTGACAGACGCCTCAATGTTTGGGATCTGAGGTAAGACTTTATTACTCTCTCTATTCTGTTGATATTCATTCATGATGTTAATGTGAACATCGAACTATATTGAGATCCTTGGATACCTTAAACATATATTGATTGCTTTGTTACATGTATGTCCTCTAGTAAAATTGGAGAAGAGCAGTCTGCGGAGGACGCAGAGGACGGGCCACCCGAGCTGCTGGTGAGTAATATCAGTAACTGATAGAGCTATAGACTCTTCATAACTATTTCAATACCACAGTAAGAGCATGTTAAGCTTGCAGTATTTCAGTTAAAAGGATAAATGTTAATATGACAATTAATATATGTGAATTTATTATTTTTTTAGTTTGAAAGGACTTTTAATGCTCACCAAGGCTGCATTTATTTGATCAAAAATAGTTAAAACTGTAATAATTTGAAATATTATTTCAATTTAAAATAACTGTTTTCTGTTGTAATTGACCTATATTTTAAAATTGAATTTATTCCTGTGAAGCAAAGCTGAATTTTCTGAATCATTACTTCAGTGTCACATGATCCTTCAGAAATCACTCTAATTTGCTGCTCAAGAAACATTTTTATTATTGTCAATGTTGAAAACCGTTTTGCTGCTTCGTCTTTTTGTAAATTTGTAATATATTTTGACAAAGAATTCTTTGAATAGCAAGTTTAAAAGAACAGCATTTATTTAAAATAAAATGATTTTGTAACATTATAAATGTCACTTTTGATCAATTCAGTGTGTCCTTGCTGAATAAAAGTATTAATGTCTTTCGACTGATCCTGTAGAAACGTGTGTGTGTGTGTGTGTTCAAACTTGGTTCCAAAGATCCAGTGTTTAACATTCCTACTGATATTACTGCATATTTTTTTACTGGCATCTAATGTAAGGACATCTGGATTGTTTTGGCAGTTCATTCATGGTGGACACACAGCTAAGATCTCTGATTTCACCTGGAACCCAAATGAACCTTGGGTAATCTGTTCTGTGTCCGAGGACAACATTATGCAAGTATGGCAGATGGTAAGTTCAGCAAAAACATTAAAGATTTACCTTCCTTTGGTAATGAAAGTCACTAATAAATTGACTTGATTGTGGTTTTTGATCAAACTTTGATATTAAGACTTAATGTCATAATCTCAGACCAAACATCTCTTGTCTAGGCTGAGAACATCTACAATGATGAAGAGCCGGACACCCCTGCGTCAGAGCTGGAAGGGCAGGCGTCGTAACTGATCTCATTAAATAATTACAACCCTTTCATGAATGCCCACTCCTCAGCTTTTGCTTTGAAGTATTATTCAGTCAACTCCATACTCTTATTCCTTCTCCATACATACCAGTTACTTCATCCACCACTGGGTCCTTCTGTAGACACTTTTCTAAAAGGTTCACCCCTCATTCATTGCGGTTGAGAAGTTTGGCCTCAGATGGTTTGGAGAAATACTGCACCACTTGTTCAATCGCTTCTGAGAAGTTACGGCCTGGTGTGGCTTATCACAGTTTCAGTTTTTGTGCATAAACCTAGTGTCAATTTGCAATGAATCTTTTGTAATGATTTTGTAATCCTAAATTGTTAACACTTGTGAAAATAAAGTACAGATCAACTGTTAGATTTTTTTCTGTTTCGCTTACAACAAAGTTAATTAAATAGTACTTCATATTAGTGACCACATGAAAATTGTAAACTAAAAACTCAAGATGCACTTGGCCAAAAACTGGGGGAAAGATGGTCGAATTTATTAAATAACTCTAAAATAAGAGTTGTACAAACATGTAAACTGCACATAAGGCAGTTTTATGTCAACTTTTTAATAACAGAATTGTTACTACAATTTAGTGTTGAAATATGGACATTTAAATGGTGGCTGTAATGACAAACTATTTAAACATTCAAGGTCTTTTCTCAGGAAAACTAGACTTTCTACGGGTCAATCACTCATGGAGCGATTACATGAGACACGATACATTTCAGTTAGTTATTCTGTTTCTTTCAACATGCGTCCTGATGTTCATTCCTGTTTATTTATTTGCTATAACTAGTAGTAAAGAGGACATTGTTTGATTGTTTTTCATAAAATTGAAACCCGAGAATTTGTTTCATATTGAAAGCAAAGCAAAGCTTATTGTGATTATGGATGAAGGCACTACAAAATAATGTTCAGTGAAGTTAACGCCTCAACGGAAAACATCAGACTGAAAGATTTAAGAATCCATATAAGTATCAATTAAAATAATTATTATTGATATTAATCCAGCACCATCACATCACACAGCTGACATGTTGAGTTTGCCTGATTATCCACGTCTCTATGAAATAGATGCAGTGAAAATGATCACAATGATTTTCGGTCCTCAAAAATGTTCAGCTACATCTCTACTTTTTGTATCTGGAGATATGAAGACGCAGTGAGACAAGGTACAACACAGTAAAGAAAATTCTACAAAAAGTGTTTATTGAAAAGCAAGACAGAACTAGAGCGTTGTACAATCTCAGAGGGGTCACGGGCTGAGCTGAGGGAGAAAGAAAAGCTCTCGAGCTTCTTTCACAGTATGTCATACCTAAAGAGGTAGATTTCTTGCATAACCTGAGAATCAAACCGGGGCATTTCCAAAAAAGCAGTAGCGACACAAATGACAGAACCAACACATTTAGAATGAACATGACCCCAATTACAGATGTATTTATCAAAAGGTGAGCACACAAACTAACTTCTGCAGACAAGATACAATCTTTGACAGCGAGGTGAAACTGTTACGAGGAAATCAAGTGCTGAGATGTTATAAACATTGTTATCCAAAATAGCAAAGGGAAAAAAAATGAACATTTTCTTTAGGAAACAAAAAAGCTGGTGAAGATCTACCTTTCCCATTATCTGAGTTTTACAGTTTGGCAAATTTAAACATTCAGCCCATGTTTCTAATGAACAGCAAAACCTTGTCCTTACAAAACATGATTAATGTGATTAGTTTTAGTCAAATAGATGATCATGTTCAATGCAAACCTTGGATGTGTTTTGTTGGATTCAGCATTAGGAATGTACTGGCCAGCGTCAGAGGTTCAGATCAGGACATGAACAGAGCCAGATGTTGTAATGGACCTGAGGAGGAAGCGTTTCCAGACCCTGTGTCCCTGCAGCGTGATAATGACCAGATCTTAAGGGCTTTGAGGCCGTTTGTTTAGACATGGATTTGGCAGCTTCTACATTCATCAGTTCAGTTCTTGACAGTTTCACATTAGCAGTATTGAGAATGTTTGCAGTTCTTCAGAACATTTTAGCACTGAATTACAGACATTTTATTCTTGTTCATTACAAAGTCCAAAAAAGAAAGAGAAATCACATTCAGCATATCCAGTATCAAATACGTCAAGGCCCTTTGAACATTTGAGTCAGTTTTGTGTCCAGTAAAAGAGCAAACATAATGCGATCTGTCCATTTTAGACAGACCAAAAAGAAATGGTTCACCTCAAAAAATGACAATTCTGTCATTTACTCACTTTCATGTTGCTCCAAACCTGTATGAAATAAAATAATGCATTTATAAATATTTGTCCATACTGTGAGAGTCAATGGGGTCCAATGTTGTTTTGAACCCCACTAGCTTTCATATAGACAAAAACTATTTGAGAAATGTTCTTTTGTGCTCCACAGAAGAAAAAAGACATGTTTGGACCCACATGAGGGTGAGTAAATTATGCTATATTTAGGTGAAATGCAATTTAAAGGGAAAAAAAACTTTTTTTTTAAAAAAAAGCAGTCGGTTTGTGAAAAAAGTCCATCCAGAAGTAAATTCCAAGTGCATTCACTATGAGGACGAAGGTCATCTCTCCCTAATAGCAAACGTTATGTCCTTATTCAAAAATATTACAGAGAGTTTATAGTAAATTAGGAAATATGTTCAAATCTTTTTTTAATGACAGTCAATTATATGATTTTGGTAAAAAAGCAGATTGATTTTACATTTTAATTATGTAATCCAACAGTTGACTGGCTTGCACACCCAGATTCAACAAAAACAACTACCCTGTCTCTTAAATGAAGGGAATTGTAATGAAATATAAATGCATGTGGCATTACTGAGTTTTTTTTCTGCTGGTTAAGATGCTTTCTCTTCGTCTGTCATGCAAAAAGTCCCTCCCATAGAAAGTTCTGTAACTTCAGCGGAACGAGACTGTTCGACCCTGTCTAAGGATTTCACAGAATTGTTGGAGATGTAGCAGCCTTTCTCAAAGTCAAACTAGCCCTTAATCAGATTCCCATTAGAAAACCAGTCCCAGGCGGCGAGGAGTCTTGACCCCTCTCTTATTGATAAGACGTGTATCTTCCTTTAAAGTCCATTTCAATCAAAGCAACAGAAGCATCCTTTATCCTGGACCCGTCTTGGCTCGGACTCAAAATGCCAATGAGTAGTTGCGTGTGTTACTCTATCTCCCCTGTTATTAATGCCCTGTTTCTCAAGTCTCAAGGTCATCTAGAGCTGAACTAGCTAGTTGATTATTTATGGTTATTTTAAAATGGCAATATTAAACATTATATGCATCCAAAATGATTTATCCTGATTCTAGAGGTCAGAGCGAAGAGCTACATTTTATTCAAGAGAAACGAAAAACGTGCATGCACAGCACAGCTGAGCAGAATAGAGGGAAGGAAAAAGAAAAAAACATACGAAACAAAGCTGTATGGCGGCCGTCTTGGACCACATGACCATTTCCTACGAAAATACAATGTGGTAGAAAACTAGGAGTAAAAAGTGCTTTCCACAAAGCGGATTACCAACGTATAGAGCAGTTAGCGTCTTCACTAATGTCCTGCTTTTTCCTCACTATTTTTTTATGATAATTGTTAGACAAAAATATATACCTCGACAAAAAGAAAGGAAAAGAAAGGCCACCAGAAGGCCAGGCTCAGTCGTCAGTGAGTTGTGTGAATGATGTGGTGCCCTCTTCCTCAGGCTGAAGCCCGAGTTTCTCTGTTTGAGACACTAAACCCTCCACCTCTCGGTTAAGTCCCTGCGGCTGAGGGTCAGGAGGCCCCGTACCTTCTTCCTCCGGATCTTTTGCCTGGAGCTTTAGGTTCAGGTCGTTGCGTTCTCTCTGGAGGGCCCTGCAAAGCTTCTCCAGACGCTCCAGTTTCCCTTGAAGGGCCTTGTAATTCTTGTCTCGCACCGTTTTCTAAGAGACAAACAAGAAGAGCAACTTGAAAACAGATTGAAATATTAAATATTCAAAGGTTTGAGGCCAGTATGATTTTTTTTGAAAGAACAATACTTTTATCCAGCAAAGATGCATTAAATTGATCAAAAGTGACAGTGAAGGCATTTATAATGTTACAAGACTTCTTTTTAAATAAATGCTGTTCTTTTGAACTTCCTTTTCATCAAACAATTGATTGCAACATCATAATAATACATGTTTCTTGAGCAGCAAATCAGCATATTAGAATGATTTCTGAAGGATCAGAAGACACTGAAGACTGAAAACTTTATTAATGATATGTGCTATAGTTGGGAAAATATGTTATTTGAAATAAAATACACATTAACTGAAATAAAGGCAAAATTGCAAGGCAACATTTCTCATTTGAACGGTTTAACCTGTTAGCTAGCACCCCCCCCATTTTGGGACATTTTGGGAAAATGACCTCCCTAACTTAAAATGATAACATTTCCTGACTTCAGTGTGCTACACACACAAATGGTGTCTTTGGGCTTTACTATCCATCATCCAGAATTGATAAAGCTCAAACAGATAAAAATGTATAGAGACTGAAGTGCCTTGGAAAAAATTGTACCACACTGCATTAAAGTGTTTTTTAAATTTCATATAGAAATACATGAAATAAGTCCCGGAACATTACAGAAAATTAATGGATTTAAAGTCACATGTTTATATTTCAAATCTGAAGTAGATACCATAAAAATTAGATTTTCCTGAGACTATATATAGCCGTTTGAGGAAAAATATTTACCAAATGTATTGAAGAGTTCCACAAACTATTAAACTATTTTAGTCTCATTATAGAAAAAGTCTTCGATCTTTGAGTTCAGCTCATGAAAAATGGGGGAAAAATCAAAAGTGTTGCGTTTATAATTTTGTTCAGTATATATTAATACAACTATTATAGTATCTCTGATACTAAAAAAACATTGTGACTTCACTTTTATGTAAATGTACATTGCTCTTCAACACAAATTCCTCACAGTTCTACCTTGAATAGAAATATGAAATGATGCATGCTTTAAAAACAACTGCTCTATTATTCCTCTCACCTCTTCTGCCATCTGCAGTAGAGTCTGGTTGTTGGTCTCCCATTTGGTCCTCCAAAGCGTGGTCTCCTTCTCAAGCTTCTTGATCTTCTTCGTCATCTGATTAGTGTCAGAAAATAAAAATGGGTCAGAAAAACTAAGCCTTTCCACACTGAGAACTAAAAGATCATATTCGTTCGACTTTGTCTTTTAAGCAATCAGAATTGATCCTTTCATTGTATGAAAGCATTATATTTGGAATTACGTGAAGATGAAAATTTAGAAATACTACAACATTAAAATCCTTACAGATGAGAATTATGCTATTTTGCATAAATAATTATAAAATGAAAATAATAAATAAAACTTAAATCAATTACTTTAACTGCTAAAGTGAATTTAGGCATCACAACAATGTATGGTAAGAAATATGCACATCAATTGAGATTTGCTAAAGATTATAATTAGGTGTAATTAAATAATTTGTCTTTTTACAGTTTAAGTGACCGTAAGATGACTGAAATTCATAAATTGAAAGCAGAGGTTGTGTTAGACTAACATTTTCCGTAATTTTGACGGACAGGGTCGTAAAAATTCCACCATAATCTATTATTACACGTCATCTTCATTTTCGTATTTTAGCTATAATAACATTTAATTGCTTCTATTTTTGTTCTCATATTCATTTTTAATAATGAACCTACAGGACGAGCATATAGGTTTATGGATTGATTTATTTATGATGAGAACAGATGAACAGACTGTGCATCACACTTTTCATGTTCAACAGCGGAGGCCACTATAAACAACTAAATATGCTAGGGCTGGGTAAAAAAAAAATATTTCTTGATTTTAATAGATTCTCATTTTTATGAACCAATATCAATTATTAAATCCCAATCGACGCTGTTTTCAGTTAATGAATGAACAGTACAGATAGTGCACCTTCCATCCAATAAATGCGTTGTTACATTTGATATGAAACAAAAGTCTCAGATTTCAAATTCTGTCAATTTTATTAGGAAATTCAAGCAATAAATACCGTTTTTGCGTTCTTTAATGTGGTCTGATAGATCGCTGTAGCTTAAACTGTGTACTCGCCTCAAACGCATAGCAAAAGTAACACTTTTATTTTAGTTCTGGAGCTGATGATCCTGGAGCGCACTCGCCACCAGCTGAACAGAGCGGGGAATTAGAGTTGAAAATTAAAATAGATCACCCTCAGTGCAATCTGTCAAAATGACGGACGGCCTTCAAATTTTTTTCGCACTGCTAAAGAAATTCCGTCAATGACGGAAAATTTTCTGGTTAACGCAAGCTCTGATTGGAAGCAAAGACATTTGTTACATAATTTGTATTTTAAATAAATGCTTTTCTTTTAAACTTTCTATTAATCAAAGAATCATAAAACAAAATGTTTCACAGTTTGCTCAGAAATATTAAGCAGCACAACTGTTTACAACACCGATATGAAGAAATGTTTCTTGAGCAGCATAAATCATATTCAAAGGATTTCTGAAGGTGACATGGAAGACTGGAGTAATGATGCTGAAAATTCAGCTTTGCATCACAGGAATAAATTACATTTTAAAATGCATTAAATAAAAACTTGTAATATTTCACAATATTACTGTATTTTTGATCAAATAAATGCCGCCTTGGTGAGCACGAGAGACTTCTGTTGAACACTTCCTGCACACTCACTTTCTCCATCTCCTGTCGGAAGGTGGTGAAGACCTCGTTGCTCTTGGCGAGGGTGGTCTGAAACTCCTCAAACTTGTCCATGTACAGGGTGAGCTGCTGCTTTAACTGATACTCCTGCTCCTTCATCAGCTCACATTTATGTCTGGACTCAGTCGCGTCCTTCAGGAGCTGAACAGAGAACACAGATAAACTTTTGGAATTTTTAGGAGACATCATTTTCATGATTAGTCACATTACATTTACAGCACATGTGATTGGCTCAAATCCGCCTGGCTGCAGAACTGAGTGCCAATGAGCAAAGATGGCAGATTTCAAATCTCATACTTCAGAAGCCCTCACGTCAGCAAGCAACTTCCCTTCCATTGTGATAAATGGGAATGCTTAATCCACATATTATAGATCTGCCAATACTTCAGGATTAGCAACAGGCTCAGAAACAGGATTAGGATTATGACAAGGACACTCACAAACTCTCTTTCTCTTTGCTGTTTCTCATCCACCTCTCGCATCAGCTCAGCCGTCCTCTGGAGTTTAGCGTCCACCAGCTGCTGTTGCAGTTCCTTGTGTTTGAACACCTTGTCGATGTGCTGGGTAAAGACAAATGCCATGTTCATAGTATTCTTCAAAAGAGCAATTGCTTGGAAAACTGCACCTTATCAATGTTCCTTAACCTTATTTTCAACTTTTAGTTTGTCTTTTAGCTTTAATGTGTGAGGCTTCACTTCCAATTATTGTAGCAGTACAAAAACAGTGTGTTATGCTGCTGTTATTATAGTTAACTAAAACCATAGAAAACCTTTTCATTACTTGGAATATTTTTTTTTAACAAATTAAATAAAGAACAATATATAAATATATATATTATTACATTTAAACAAATTTCCATTTTTATATAATGTAAGATGTAATGGCAAAGCTGAATTTTCAGCAGCCATTACTCCACTCTATGCAGTAACATGATCCTTCAGAAATAATGAATTGATGAATAGAAAGCTTAATTAACAGTAGGCCTATTTATTTAAAACTAAAATCTTTTGTAACATTACAAATGTCTTTACAGTAACTTTTGATCAGTGTAATGCACCTTTGTTGAAAAATAAAAAATATGAAGCAGCACAACTGTTTTCAACATTGATAATATGAAATGTTTCTTGAGCCGCAAATCAGAATATTAGAATGATTTCTGAAGGATCATGTGACACTGAAGTCTGGAGTAATGATGCTGAAAACTCAGCTTTTCATCACAGGGATATATTATATTTTAAAATATATTCAAAATACAACTTATTCCAAGCTTTTGACCAGTAGTGTACGTATGCATATTCATACATACAGGTACATAAAAAAAAAAAAAGAATATTGTGAAAAAGTTCATTTTTTCTTGTGCAACTTATTTCAAAAAAGTGAAACTTTAATATAAGTAAATAAATGTAATTTATGATTCATTACATGTAAAGTAAAACATTTCAAAAGTTTGTTTTGATGATTAGAGCTTACAGCTCATGAAAGGAAAAAATCAGTATCTCAAAATATTACAATATTTACATTTGAGTTTCAATAAATGACCATCCATACAGTATAAATTCTGGGTATCTCTTGTTCTTTGAAACCACAATAATGGGAACACTGTTGACTTGGCAATGGTCCAGAAGACGATCATTGACACCCTCCACAAAGAGGGTCAGTCACAGAGGGTCATTACTGAAAGGGGTGGCTGTTCAAGGAGTGCTGTATCAAAGCATATTAAATGCAAAGTTGACTGGAAGGAAGAAATTGGGTAGGAAAATGTGCACAAGCAACAGGGATGACCGCAAGCTTGAGAATACTGTCAAGCAAAGCCGATTCAAACACTTGGGAGAGCTTCACAAGGAGTGAACTGAAGCTGGAGTCAGTGCATCAAGAGTCACCACGCTCAGACATCTTCAGGAAAAGAGCTACCAAGCCACTTCTGAAACAGAAACATCGTCAGAAGCATCTTACCTGGGCTAAGGAGAAAAATAACTGGACTGTTGCTCAGTGGTCCAAAGTCCTCTTTTCAGAGGAAAGTAAATTTTGCATTTCATTTGGAAATCAAGGTCCCAGAGTCTGGAGGAAGAGTGGAGAGGCACAGAATCCATGTTGCTTGAAGTCCAGTGTGAAGTTTCCACAGTCAGTGATGATTTGGGCTGCCATGTCATCTGCTGGTGTTGGTCCACTGTGTTTTCTGAAGTCCACAGTCAATGCAGCCATCTACCAGGAAATTTTAAAGCACTTCATGCTTCCTTCTGCTGTCAAGCTTTATGGAGATGCTGATTTCATTTTCCAGCAGGACTTGGCACCTGCCCACACTGCCAAAGGTACCAAAAGCTGGTTCAATGACCATGGTGTTACTGTGCTTGATTGGCCAGCAAACTCGTCTGACCTGAACCCCATAGAGAATCTATGGGGTATTGTCAAGAGGAAGATGAGAGACACCAGACCCAACAATGCAGATAACCTGAAGGCTGCTATCAAAGCAACCTTGGCTTCCATTACACCTGAGCAGTGCCACAGGCTGATTGCCTCCATGCCACGCCGCATTGATGCAGTAATTCATGCAAAAGGAGGCCCAACCAAGTATTGAGTGCATAGAAATGAACATACTTTTCAGAAGCCTGACATTTCTGTTTAAAATATACTTTTTTTATTGATCTTATGTAATAATCAAATTTTCTGAGACATTGAATTTTGGGTTTTCATTATCTGTAAGCAATAATCATCAAAATTTCAAGAAATAAAAGATTGAAATATTTAAATCTATGTGTAATGAATCTATATAATATATGGGTTTCACTTTCTGAAATGAGTGACAAAAAATATTGACATTTTTCATGATATTCAATTTTTTTTAGATGTGCCTGTACATAGTCATGTGATTAGTCATAGCCTAATGGTTTCATTTGAGGTTGCACATTTAAAATAAGCTCAACATACAAAATGCCCTGCATGCCTGAGGAACACATTTAGAATTATACAAATAAAATGTAAAACCATATAATGAAACAGCAGAAAAATTCTTGTCTATCATGACTACAAAAATGGAAGGACTCAACCAGAGCATAAAAGCCAGTCTGCATATTGGACAGATGTTGCCTCACCTCCTCCCGGAGCTCGTACTGCTCGATGAGCTTCTTGAGTTTCTCAGCCAGCTCCACGTTCTCCTGCCGCAGCTTGCTGTTGTGCAAGTTGTGCTGCTCCATCTGGGCCTCAATCTCGTTGAGTGTCATCTGGAAGTGCAGCGTCGCCTCCTTGCGTTGCTCTTCGTACTCTCTGGACCTCTGAGCATTCTCCTCCTGCCATCACAACAGTTATCTGGTTAAACTAAGGCCAATACGAATCTTCAAATCAAATCCCGGATGTGCATGAGTTCCGGCGGCTTTACCTTTAAGGTCTTGTTATGGCGCTGAAGTTCCCTGCAAAGACTCTCCAGTTTGCTGCGTGCCAGGACGGCCTTGCTGTGCTCGCTCTGCAGGTGGATCTTCTCTTTAAACACCTGGTTCTGCTTCTTCTGCAACACCTTCACCTGCTTTTGCATGCTGCGACTCTCCTCCAGCTGTCCCAGGAAGAATTACACATTAGTATTTAGTGATGAACTGAAATATCTTCATCTGAAATAACAAAAAAAATAATACATTTTGGGTTTCGGAGGCCGAAATCATAGACCAAAACTAGGGTATGCAGAATAATAGTTAAACAATTATTGTAATTTTTATTTAATCAGGTTTTTTTCCATTTCATCAAAATTACAGCACTTTCACATAAGCACAAATCAAAGAACTTCAACTCACATAGTTTGCTCGCAGATTTAGTCGCAGAAAACCACGCAAGCGCAAACAAACTGGCTATATTACACCTATTTGTGTAGAATATCTCAATAGAGATCGCTAAACTACAACTTAAGTTGTTCAGCTCATCAGCGTTCTTTCCATAATACTGTATACAGTGAGTGTGTCGCCAGGTTGGGAAGATTAAGTAAACAACTGGGAAGAAAACTTATCCATTTATGGAAAATAAATAAATAAAACATCTTGAAAATCTGGCAACCACGACCATGAAAGTTTGTTACCAATGCAAAACAACGAAAACGGCAGATTACAATGACACATTTTCTGGATAAATAACAGGTGGGCAAATATTGCAGATGATTATGCTAAATAAATCAAGAGAAGCAGAATTCGTGATCATGATTAAAAGAAGATTCATCGTGCAGCTCTAACTGAAACAGTGACATTTAATTAACGCTTCTCTGATGAGACGTTTTAACTGATTCATGAACACAATATGAACGAGCCTCAACGGGTAAACCTCAGCAAAGCAAAAACCATACTACAAGAGAAACGTCAAACTAGTTCAACTGAAATTTCAAGAAGCAGTTTGTTATCTAAGAAATGTTCTGATGTAAAACACTGATCATACACAAACTTATAAAAATATGAATTCATTCAAATATTTATTCAAGCATACTTACCTTTCCTGAAATATATTAGCTGCCCATGTTGTTCACTTAGAAATTATGCAGCAGATTAATTAATTTAAGTGCATGACTATTAGTACTTCATACCACATGAGTTGTATAATACTTTGTATGGAAAAAGAGTAGCTTGGAGTAAATTCTCCAAATAAATCATACAAGCTTGGATTGCAATTGTTTAGTGAACTTTCTCTGTGAGGACATCAAGTATAAAGTGTAATATCAATTGTTGGTCAATGTCATTTCTCTAGCCTCAAATACATACCAGGTCTGCATATATCTTACAAAGGGCAGCGAGTTTTTCTTCTGGGGTGGATAAAGTATGAAGCGCCTGCATCAGCAATAAAACCTCTTTGCCTATGACAACAAAAGAAGAATTATGCATAGAATAACCTGTTGATGACAAACAAGTCACAACGTACAAAAAACACATTCAAACAAAAAGGGATTGTTCACCAAAAAAAGACAATTCTGTTATTTACTCACCCTCAAACTTGATTCTAGGGCTGTGCAAATAATTTAATGTGATCATGCGCATCTCGTCAGTAAAGCCGGTTCTGTGATTACATTCGATTATTTGCACAGCCCTACTTGATTCCTTAACCAAACAGTTGTTGGTCACCACTGACTTTCATAGTACTGAAGAAAATACTATGGAAGTCAATAGGGACCCATTCTTCAATATCTTCTTCTGTGTTCAGCAGAATAAATTAACTCATAAGGTTAAGAACATCTTGAGTGGGAGTAAATGATGACAGAATTGTCTTTTTTTGTATAACTATCTCTTGCATACAGGGCTCTGTTTATTTCTTATATTGAACCCGAAACATTCCTTGAATGGCGAACACTAACCAAATGTTTTTTGGTCCTTGGTTTTCTCAGCATTAGGGTCCAAGTCCCCATCGAGGGGGTCAGGGTTACTATTCTCCCTTCCGGGCGTCTCCCCTCTCTCCTGCTCACTGATCACCAGCCCCGCAAAATCCTCCACATGGGATGGGGTCTTCACATCCAGAGGTGAACTGCTCCCTTCAACGAGTCGTCTGGCTTCTAGACCACAGACCCCGATGATTTCCTCCATGACTTTAGTGCCCTGATGATGCAAACACAAAAACCATCAGAGATGAGATTAAGTTATCCAAGCATGTGTAGTTTTGACTGACATTAAATCCTGCATTTAGGTGACAAGTATCATAACCAATACAACGACACCTGCTCTAGTTCTAGATATTTACTGCAAAAAAACTCACTATACACGGAAAGACAGAGCTGAGCACGTGTTGCAGTCAGAGCAGCCACACGCGAAACAGAGGCTGCTTCTCAAATCCTACTGAGCTCCCTACCCAGGCAACATTTTTGTGTGCCATACACGTTTAAAATGCTCTCTAGCAACGAAACTCACTAACTTTAGATCCACAGTCAGAGAGTTACATTAAAATCCACACAAGCAAATAAGTGAGAGGGAACGAGTTAAGACATGAACAAATGAGACCACTGAGGCATTTATTCAAAGCACGTGTCAACTAATAATCTGTGCAAAAGTAAATGCGTCAGCACTGATCAATTACAGTATAGACTACACATTTATCAGTATGCAATGACTAAAATAGTTATCCAAAAATACTTAGTCTTCCTGATAGACGTAACGTTATATAACGCAAAGTAATTCATATGTTTAATCACATGACAATTTAACCCCTCAAATAAGTCTTACATTGATCAGTTTCCTGGGTTAAAAGTTTAAAGTGGCTATTTATGAAGCATATCACAGCTCAGATAAAATAATAAGCCCCAAAATCATCTTGTCATGAAGTCTGTAGCAATAAACCTCAGGCTAACTCCGCATTCACCCTGTTCAACATACACATAACACTTGTATTACCTTAAATCTATTTCAAAATCCTTACCCTCACTTTTGTGTCAGCGCTAGAAATAAAACACGTCGCGGTTGTAGATCCCGGTGTTTAGCCTTGATATTTGAATAACGAGAATTGAATGTGCTCTTGTACGTTGGTTAACGTTAGCGGGCTAAAGCTACTTCCTTCGTAAATAGCACGCCTTTACGGCGACAGGTTCCCGTCGTGGCGCATAACAAGTCTTCCGTGGGGTTAGATGTGTTAATGATATTATATTTCAGATAAATGTTCAACGGTGAGCGGGTTGAGGTACAGTACCTGTGTGTTTTCAGTGTTTTCGTGCCTGGTGTCTGAGCGCGTCGCCATGTTGTGACGAAACACTGAAGTGAAAATAGAGCCAAGACTGGACGAACGCAAATACAACTCAAGTCAAACATATTTACTATATATTAAATTGATATGTAATTTTTTTTAAATATATGAATTTACTATTTATGGTATTAATTAAATTATAATTTTATTTCCACGTGCTTTATGATTAAATCGCACACCTGGGCTCACACACGTAACGTTACGTTCGTTCTTCAGGCAGCCTATAATCATTTTATTATGTGTATATAAATAAAACAAACAAATCAATTTTACATTTACATACAGTAAATCGTTAAAAAATAGCGTCTTTATTATTGTCCCTGGGAAGAGCTTTTAATTTTTTTATTGTATTTTTATTTATTTTTGTTTATTTTGTTTGAATTCCGAATTAATTCTGTTCAAATGATGTCCAGTTTTTGTTCTCTCACTGTAGTCTTCATACAGTCTTTAGTGTTTCATAGTTGCTTATGGAGACACTAGACACTCAAGAGCCCTGAGAGCTCCAATAGATAAAGAAAGACTATTCAGACCTGAATACAGGGAAGTATAGAAAACATTCAGCAAAATACAGGAAACAGCATTACATTGGTTTGATCTGGGCGCTGGTGATGAGAATTCCTTCTTTGCTTTCAAGGAAATGCAGAATACGCCTCTGTCTTACAATGCTGGGAAGGAAGCAACACTTGAATATCACATACTTTTAATTGAAAAGTGTAAAAGAGGGATTAATGTGTGTTTATCAGGTGCTGATTGGGGAGCAAGTTCTCAATATATAGAATATATAGTGCAGTAATAAGATCAAGTATAGATTATGGTATAGTATATTGTTTGGCGAACAAAACTCTGCTCAAAAAGTTGAAGTAGTGCCGTCACAGGCTCTGCGTATGTGTAGTGGAGCTTTAAGAACCTCTCCAGTGAATGTGTTACAGGTAGAGATGGGAGACGTGCCCCTAGAGCTCAGGTTACAGTTGAGGATGAGATATTGGGCTGGTGTAAAGGATTCAGAATATCATCCAGTTAAAAATCTTTTGAAAGACTGTTGGGAATATGAATATAAAGATTTAGAGAGTTCCGGTTAGATTGTAAAGAAGGAGGCAGATAGATTAGGGCTGAATAAATATGAAATTACGCCTTCTATTCCAGTGGTTCCACCGTGGATGTTCCCAATGCCTTTGATTGACTTTCAAATACAAATAGAAATAAATTAAAAGGACAATATCATTCCTATAAATATAGTAGTTCAACAGTATATAAATCAAGCATATTATTCACAGTTTTATATATACGGATGGGTCGAAGGATCCTGAATCGGGAAGGACAGCAGCAGCAGTATATATTCCTGCTTTTAAAACAAAAAAGAATATCAAATCATATGTCTGTATTTACAATGGATTGTAGAAATACAACCAAATAATATTGTAATTTGTACAGATTCAATGTCTGTTCTAACAAGTCTAGTGAGTGGAAAATCTGCAGCACGCCAGTATTTAATATATGAAGTATTACATTACTTGTTTAGAATTAGACAATTAGGGATAATGGTATACTTTCTATGGGTACCGGCTTATACTGGGGTGGAGGGAAATGAAGAAGTGGACTGCTTGGCTAAGATGGCTCTGAAGCAATTAGCAAAGCTGAAATCAAGAGAATAAAATCAATTTAATTAAGAAAGATATGGCAAAATATATGGGATAGTGGAGAAAAAGGAAGGCATTTTTACCAGATACAGGGGTGTGTAGGTGAAGAGAGGATAAGATGTGGGAGTAGGAAGAAAGATGTTATTATAACAAGAATGAGGATTGATTAAGCTGTAAATTTCAATTTACACAAAATAGGGAAGCATGCAACTGGGAGATGTGGTAAATGTGGGAATCCAGAAACATTAAAGCACATTCTTCTGGAATGTGATGCTTATGAAAGAGAAAGAAATCAATCATAAATGAGGTTTGATGGGATATAATAAAGTATCACTCAATATATTACTAGGGAATAGACTAATGCAATCAAGAATTAAAGTTTTTTTAAACGTATATATAATCTTCTCTCTACCAAATCTGTTCACTCCACACTCCAGATCAGTAAGTGGCAGTAATGTACCTTTAAGTTGGTTTGCCAAAACCGACAAAAACAGAAGAAGAAGAAGAAGAAACACAAATGCCGCGTTCCTGGAGTTGTCACTTTGATAAGATGTCAAATTAGTTTATTTCATGTTGTTGTGTACCGCAGCCGACCAGAATGAATTATTTCTTCGAGCGTTGTTAAGGGATTGTGCTTGTCTCTGGGGTTACAGTTAAGAGTGGGGGACTATTGTAGCTCTTGGTGCAGCTCTTTACATGTGGTCAGTGTGTTTTGGAGGAAAATGCCTCTTATTAAGCTCAGAGGAGTCACTGTGGACTTTCCCTTCACTCCATACCCGTGCCAGGAGGACTACATGAGCAAAGTCCTCGAGTGCCTGCAGAATGTAAGAACATACACTTTATATATAGACTAAATTATTGGGACACCCCTTTCTAATGAACATGTTTTGACTACTTTAGTAATTTCCAAATACAAATCTTATTTAGTACAAACCTTAATGGCATATAATGATATTCTAGGGAGTTTGGACAGGACCCTTTTCTATTCTAACATGACAGTGTCTCTGTGTATAAGACAAGGATCAAAGAGAAATGATGATTCAGTCAGTGTGGAAGAACTTGACTGGTCTGCAGAAAGACAAGTCCTAATCCCAGCTGAACACCTCTGGTGTGACTTTAAATGCAGACCTTGAGCCAAAATCTCATCATGTCCAAACTGTTGCTATAAAATTAGAAGCACACAATTCCCTAGAATATCATTATAAGCTTTAACATTAAGATTTGTACTCATGGAAATTACTAAAGTAGTCAAGCCTGTTCATTACAGCACTTTATTTTTGTTTTTGTCCATTAAGTGTATACAATCCCAGCTACATTTACAGTCTTGATAGTCATTGAAATACCACTTTTTGTTTTCAAAAAGTTAAATAACTTATATCAAATTTAAGTGTCTCTGAATGACATTCTGCGGAAGGTGGAGGGACATTTGTGTCTTACTTACCCTTTGATTCATGTATAATATGAAGGCAGTACAATTTAATCTGATGCAATAAAGGTTTTAAAGTCTTCCTGTAAGGTCACATTGTTCCATTCATTGCCTATTAATGGAATGACATGCCCTTGTACTCTTTCAGAAAATGAACGGAGTTCTTGAAAGTCCCACTGGCACAGGTAAAACGCTCTGTCTGCTGTGTTCAGCGCTGGGGTGGAGAGAGAACTTCAAAGACACCATCTCTGCCCGCAAGATAGCAGAGAGAATGGGAGGAGCGGAGCTGTTCCCTGACAGGCCAGTGTCATCATGGGGAACAGGAGCCACCGACGGAGACACTCCAAGTATTGTCCTTACACTGATATGACTTATAAACATGCTGGACAACGTTAGGAGCTGTACTTCAAAACACAAGTGTCATAATCCTGAGTTTTGTCTTTCCTTAATATTTTAGCTTATTACACGGACATCCCCAAGATCATATATGCATCCAGGACCCATTCACAGCTAACACAAGTCATCAGTGAACTGAAGAACACATCATACAGGTCAATTAATATCACATATTCAAAGGATATTGTGCAGTTAGCCATTTGTCACAGTAAGAATATGAAAACATATAATGAAAAACATTACATACTGCTAAAAGGTAGTTTTCTGTAATACATGCACTACTGTTTTAATAAAAAACTGTAATATTATTGTGAAATATTATTACAATTTAAAATAACTTTTTGCTATTTGAATATATTATTCATGTGATTTGAATTGAATTTTCAGCATCATTACTCCAGTCTTCAGTGTCATGTGATCTTTCAGAAATCATTCTGATATACTGATTTGCTGTTCAAGAAACATTTAAGCATTCTTGCTGATTAACAGATTGTATTGTTCTTGATTGCAGGCCAAAGATTTGTGTTTTGGGATCTAGAGAACAGCTCTGCATAAACCAGGAAGTGATGCGTCATGAAAGTAACCACATTAAGGTAGGATCCACTGTTATTTTAGCATAAGTGAGATACTATAATAGGCTTTAAGAATATTTAAAATTAGTTTTTCGTATTTTCCATTTTTTATTTTAATTAAACAGACACACATATTTATGTTTAGTTATTTTTAGAGGTGGGCATACATAATTTTTTTATATGTATATATATATATATATATATATATGTAAGAGTTCAGATGCAAAAGCCTAAGTCACAAACTTAATCTCTTCCCGGCGTCTAAAATGTTCTTCTAAAATAGCATTTTTATAAAAATATAGTTTAGTTATTTTTTTTGTTTTATATTGAACACTTTAATTGCATAGAAAAAGGACCTATACATGCCATTAAAGTAAAATTACTGAACCTAAGCATAGGAGCCTGATTAAAAAATGCTAATTTTAGATGAAAATTTCAGGTTGCATTGAACTCTTCATATATAAATAAATGTTAGAGCTATATCTCAGCACCATATTAATGAAAGCATTATGTCTTATTTCAAGGTTCACATGTGCAGAGCAAAAGTATCGACCCGCTCCTGTGTCTTTTACAACAATGTTGATGGTATGTAGACTAACATTCGTGACATACCAGTAGAGCTTTGTGTTAGTTATAATGGTTTTGATTATTCATTTGTGAATCAGCTTGTAAATAGAAACTGTTGACCGTTTCTTTTTGTTTTGTTCTTTTTTAGAGAAAAGCACTGACAAAGAAATCATAAACTCTATTCTGGATGTGGAAGATCTTGTAAAAACAGGCAAAAAGCAAAGGTGAGACACTGCATGCTGTTTCATGGCTTTACTGAAAGAAATAGATGCGTTTAAAACATCTTAAATCTGCTGATGCAGCATCTGACATGTTTCCAGCACGAGTCTTTTCTTTTTGAGTGTTTGTTAATAGTGACATTGATCAGACTGTTTGTTCCTGTAGAGTTTGTCCATACTACCTGTCACGCACACTTAAACAACACGCTGATGTCATCTTCATGCCATACAACTACCTGCTTGACCCAAAGGTGAGACATTTATCCTGTTGATATCATCTCTTTAAATACACCACTGTTCTCTCTTTTTTATGGTTTTGAAGAAGTCTCTTATACTAACCAAGACTGCATTTATAAAGTTACTTCACTCAAAAATGACATTTCTGTCATTAATTACTCACCCTCATGTCGTTCCTAACCTGTAAGACCTTCGTTCATCTTCGGAACACAAATTAAGATATTTTTGATAAAATTCGAGAGCTCTCAGATCCTCCGATGCAATGCAACTGAAATGTTCCCGGGTCCAGAATCGTAGTTAGGACATCTGTAAAATAGTTCACGTGACATCAGGGATTCAACCGTAATTTTACAAAGCTACGAGAATACTTTTTGTGCGCAAAGAAAACAATAATAACATAATTTATTCAGCAATTCTTCTCCCTGAGTTACCATCTTCCACCATTTTGGAGAGTACCCCAGAACGTAATCAACGTTGTTTATGTTCAGTAGAAAGCGTGCGCATGATGAACGTAAACCGTGCTGATTACGTTACACTAGGCTCCTCCCGAACCTACGTTTAGAACTTCATTCATTTGTTGTGTTTTTCTGGGATAGATCCGTTTGATTTGATTGTAAGTTGATTTTTGTTGATTCACAGAGTCGAAGAGCACACAACATAGAGCTGAAAGGAGCTGTGGTTATTTTTGATGAGGCTCATAATGTTGTAAGTATGTTTTTTGAGACCTCAGTCATTCAGCATGTGAAATTATGCTGTTCTGTGTTTTTTTATATTTGTTCTCCTGTTGGCTACATTATTAGGAGAAGATGTGTGAAGAGTCCACCTCGTTTGACCTCACCCCTTACGACCTGATTTCTGCCATTGAGGCCGTGGATCGACTGCTGCGTGAACGAGCCTCAGACATCAGCAAAGCAGATTCTGCTGAAGATTTCAATGTGGAATCACTGAACTCTGGTTAGTTTACATTTCTCAAGATTATCTTGTGCTTTTTGCATTTTATTCTATTCAAAATATTGTTTATATTTTAAATATTATATAAAATTATTTATATATGTATACATTTTATATATATATGTATACACACACACACATGCATGTGCTATATACTCCTAATAATTAACTCCCTTATTTTTATCCTATGTATTATTTTGCAGGATTGATTTTTATCCTATGTATTATTTTGCAGGATTGAAACTGGATATTACCACAATTGCAAAAACAAAACGTACGTTACATTTTAAAAGTTAATATTGTAGTTCAGTATTATGCTTACAGAGTTGTTTGGAATCCATTTTTCAGTGTAAAGAAAAAAATGTTCCTCAACGCACAACTTCATAATCTTTTACAGAAATTTTGATGGATCTTGAATCTTCCATTAACGGTTTTGAGATGCCAGCAAATAATCAAGGAATCACCAAACCCGGCAGGTCAGCGGAGTTGTATCCGTGACCTTGATATATTGACATGAATAATACACAACAGCTAATATTCGGTCTCTTCCTCTCTTAAAGTTTCATATATGAGCTTTTTCAAACAGCTCATGTGAACTCTGATAATAAAACAGCTGTGGTGGAAGACATGGAGCAGATCACAGGATATTTAGCAGGGAGTGAGTGTTTATGGTCTTTAAATCCTCAATATAACTGACTTTAACTGTTTATTAGTGCAGCTTTGATGCATGTGCCATTTCTTTTGCAGGGCCTGGCGTCTTTCTGAACATTAGTGGACTACAGAAAGTGGTGGATATAATCCAGGTCAGGAGCATGTTAAAGAGATCAGCTGGCTGTTTTCTGTATTTTATTTTCTATATTTATGACGTTTGTTTCTTTATACTTACTCAGCTGGTGTTTGGGGATGAACCTCCAGAGGGCAGCAAGAAACCACAGATGGGAAACAGCATGAAGGAGTTTAAGGTTTGCTCCAATTGATTTTCATATTCATGCTGTCTTCATCAGTACATGAAGTTGTCCGAGCGCATCAGGTTTTAGGTTTTCTCCAGTCAAGTCAAATGGTACGTTTATATCTATGATTGTTTTAAGAGTGGAAACGTTGCTGTTTTTAAAACTAAGGCCAGTTCAAGTTGTGGTTTTGTCCTGAGTTTTAATGTGAAGTTCCATCATGCATCCATTTCTTTGGATATAAATTAATACTTTTTTTCGGCAAGGATGCATTAAATTGATCAAAAGTCATAGTAAAGACATTTAGAATGTTACAAAAGATTTCTATTTCGAATAATGGATAAAAACCAGGATTTAAAAATCCATTAAAACATTAAGCAGCAAAACTGTTTTCTATTGGTTATAATCATGAATGTTTCTTCAGCAGCAAATCAGCATATTAGAATGATTTCTGAAGGATCATGTGACACTGAAGACTGGAGTAATGAAGCTGAAAATTCAGCTTTGCGTCACAAGAATATATTACATTTGAAAATATATTTAAATAGAAAAGTCATCGATGAACAATGATGTTTCACAGTATTACAGCTTCTACTGTATGTTTGATCCCTGCTGAGCATAAGTTTTCTTTCAAAAACATTAAATAATCTTACTGACCCAAAATTATTGGATGGTATATGTTCCTCTAGTCATTGTGTTTCTCTTCCAATCTTCTGATTCCTGAATCTGTCTCACATCAGGTCCACATTCATCCAGACACCAGCAACTTCAAGAAGAAACAGATGACTGATGTATGGGCTTCCTCCTCTACCAAAAAACAAGGTATGACACTCTTACTCAGTCTCTGAGAAGCCTCGTGCTCAGTAAATGTGTTTTCAAAAGGAATTTGATATTCTGGAAAACCAGTTTTTGTGCCGTTTCCAAGTC
This sequence comes from Ptychobarbus kaznakovi, assembly GCA_027422405.1. Lineage (NCBI taxonomy): Eukaryota > Metazoa > Chordata > Actinopteri > Cypriniformes > Cyprinidae > Ptychobarbus > Ptychobarbus kaznakovi. The sequence goes on along the minus strand of CM049795.1, from coordinate 15,043,597 downwards.
ACGGAGAATCTGAGAGTTATTATTGCTTCAATATTAGAATTTGTTGCGTTGGTGCACATACATACAGCTTCCACAAAGAAATGCTGTAAAAAGTGAACTTGCACGTTAATCTTGTATGCCTGAGCTATAAAAGATTGAAAGTGTGTTTGCATGTTTTACAGGGAATGTGCTGAGTTACTGGTGTTTTTCTCCGGGCTTCAGCATGCAGGAGCTGCTCAGACAGGGAGTACGCAGCATCATTCTGACCAGCGGAACTCTCTCGCCGCTCTCATCCTTCACCTGTGAAATGCAAATGTTAGTGCTCTTCTCCTCTAGCTGTCCCCTCTGAGGTTTATGAGCTGATGCGGGTTGGGTGCTAATTCTCTGCTGATGTTTCTGCAGTCCTTTCCCTATATCCTTGGAGAATCCTCACGTCATCGAGCGTGATCAGATCTTCGTCAGTATCATTGAAAAAGGTCCGGACGGCGTGCAGTTGAGCACAGCCTTTGACAGGAGGTGAGTGTTTTATCAAGGGTTGTTCAGTTACATTAACATCCTCTGCTGGAGGGGAAGAAGTGCCTTTCAAAGTTTGGCATGAGTAATATAGTACATATATTTAGCAAAGACAAATTCAATTGATCTAAAGTGACAGGAAAGAGATTACGGTAACTAAATATTTATATTACAAATACTGTTCTTTCAACTGTTTTCAACATTGATGATGATAATAATAATAATAAGACATGTTTCTTGAAGCAAATCAGCATATTAGAATGATTTCTGAAGGATCATGTGACACTGACGACTGGAGTAATGATGCTGAAAATTCAGCTTTGATCACAGGAGTAAATTATAATTTAAATGTTAATGTTATTATAGTTAACTAAAACTTTTTTTTATTCTAAAACTTATTTTGGCTAGTTGCCACAGCAACATTTCTTAATTTAGTTTAACTTGATGTACTAAAATAAAAAATATAGACATATAAAATTACTAAAAATGACAAACACACAACAACCAAAATTTGGTACCAAAATTGTAACTACGATAAACATGGAAAATATAAAAATAAAAACTATAATAGTGTCTGATACTGTTGTTTTTTTTTATCTGAGATGTGATATTTATATGTTGCCCATGGGCTGTAAAGGCCCAAAAAGACAAAAAAGCACTATAAAACAGGATTATTATAGTTAACTAAAACCATAAGAATTCTTTTTTTATTTAAATAAATAAATGTTATCTAATTTTATTTATTTTTTATTCCAGGGACAAAATTCTCATTTTTGTTTAGTTTAGCTGGATGTACTAAAATAACTAAAACTGCAATAAAAATATGAACTATATATGAACATTAAAAACTATATGAACATAAAAAAACTATAAATGACAAAAATGTACTAAAACTTTAACTAAAAAAGGTAAAAACTAAACATATATAAATAATGCAAACTATTAATGAAAGCTATAGTAGTTTCTCACTGATACTAAAATAACACTGCTGTAAAAGCAGTTCATGTGACATGTCTTCTGAATCCACATGACTGGTTTGTGTGAAAAGGTTCAGTTTAGTATGTGAACATGGCTCTTTGGTTTTTGAAGGTTCGTTCCTGAAAACATGTCGTCCATGGGAAACACTCTGGGTGAGAGATCCTTACACACAACAGAAGCTGATCGGATCACTTATCAGTAATAATCTGATGATCAGCGTGACTATCACTGTAATGATTATTATTGGCTCTGCAGTCAATCTGGCTCGGGTGGTGCCTCATGGACTGCTGGTGTTCTTCCCCTCATATCCGGTGATGGATAAGACTCTGGAGTTCTGGAGGGTGAGTGTGTATTTCAGTCTGACCGCAATAAAGCTGCAGTTACCCGTGAGGAAAATATGCAGCTGGCTCAACTATTCATATACATCAATTCAAATAAGCTGTGATTTTGATTAGGAAAAACATTGCTTAGCCCTATTTGTGAACTGGTTCTGCGGATTCATTGGGTTTCTGCAGGTCTTATAAAGTCTTAATTCGACACTATTATCACAAGACATTTCCATTTAGAGGCCATATTGATATATTGAGTTCCATTCAATTTATTCCTAAAATTAGCTTTATTTGGCCTCAAAAATGTTATAAAGGTCTTAAATTTACCTTCATAAAACCTGCAGAAACCCTGTTTATTGTGAAATAAATGAAAGACTGTTTTACAAGCACTTTTTTCCTTTTTAAAGGGTAAAATTGATGTAGATTTCGTGATTACCTTGTTCCTCTTTTGTCAACTGTACACCCCTCCCTTCACTCTCTCAGGCTAATGGGCATGCCGATCGTATTGAGCATGTGAAGCCCATTTTTGTAGAACCGAGGGGTAAAGGCACTTTTACAGAGGTAACCGCTATTGCTAGCAGTCATATAATAACTGTTCACTCAGTATGAGTTGATATCGATGCTATCATAATGCTAACACAGCTTGATCTGCACAAGCTGTCAGTCAGTGCCGCTCTGAAATTGGATTCTCTTGCAGGTGATTGAAGGTTATTATGACAAGGTGAACGACCCAAACTCCAGCGGAGGCAGCTTCTTCGCCGTATGCAGAGGAAAGGTGAGACTCTAAATATTTGATGCAATAAAAAATACCTTATTAATATGAACCAAGGCCAGTAATATCAACACATTTGTTCTGTTTTCCAAGGCAAGCGAGGGGTTGGATTTTGCAGACACGTACGGTCGAGGGGTTGTGATCACTGGGCTTCCCTTCCCCCCCAGGATGGACCCCAGAGTGGTGCTAAAAATGCAGTATCTGGACGAGATGTGCAAGAATAAAATTAGTGGAGTGAAGGTACCTGCTCTTCAAGATTGAATATGAAGATTGTCAATTTAGCATGTTTATTTATTACAATTTTAATTCAATTAATAATTCAAACCTAATATTTATATTTATTTTATATGTATATTTTAGAAATTAATACTTATTTATCAAGGATGCATTAAACTGACCAAAAGTAATATGCAAATCAGCATATCAGAATGATTTCTGAAGGATCATGTGACATTGACAACTGGAGTATTGATGCTGAAAATCAGCTTTAACATCACAGGAATCATTTACATTTTAAAATATATATTAATATAGTAAACAGTTTTGTAAATTGTAATAATGTTTGACTATATTTCTATTTTTACTGTACTTTTGGATCAGATATTGCAGAAACATGATATAAATGTTAATAAACAAAAAAACTGTATTCACCCCAAACGTTTTAACACTAGTGAAAATATGAATTATTTATTATTATTTATTCATAAATGCACTAAACATATAATTCATACATATAATGTAAATGAATGCAGTCATTTTTTTCTGAATTTAATTCATTTTGATATTTGGGGCAAAAATTGAAAATATCAGGATGGTACAACTGTCCTGATATCAAAATAAAGAGAAATTCCTTCGTAAAAGGATCAAATTCCTGAAAAGTAGTTTGTTATTGAATATTATGTTTATTATTTCTTCGGGAAAAAATGTCCTGTTTTATCCTTTTATGACATGGCAAGGTTTGTTCTGGTTGTAAATATGTCATACAATCCCCAAATGATATTTTTGACCCTGGAGCACAAAACCAGTCTTAAGTCACTGGGGTATATTTGTAGCAATAGCCAAAAATACAGTGTATGGGTCAAAATTATCCATTTTTCTTTTATGCCAAAAATCATTAGGATATTAAGTAAAGATCATGTTCCATAACGATATCTAGTAAATTTCATACCGTAAATATATTAAAACATAATTTTTTGATTAGTAATATGCATTGCTAAGAACTTCATTTGGACAACTTTAAAGGTGATTTTCTCAATATTTCGATTATTATTATTTTTTTGCACTCTCAGATTACAGATTTCCAAATAGTTGTATCTCAGCCAAATATTGTCCGTTCCTAACAAACCATACATCAAAATTCTCAAATTGACCCTTATGACTGGTTTTACGGTCCAGAGTCACATTAATGCATTAATAATTCAAGATGTTTGTTAAAAAAAACTTTAAAATATTTATATTTTATTTGAATATTGCATTATTTAGTACATTTGTAATTGTTTTTATTTTAAAACGTTTTGGAAAGTAATGATGACCGTGTTTACACTCGCATGTTTTCAAGGTGAACTGCATATGGTTCAGGTAGAGCAGTGTGTTCTTATGGTCTGTCTGGTTGTTTAGTATCTGTCTGGGCAGGAGTGGTACAGACAGCAGGCCTCTCGAGCCGTCAATCAAGCCATTGGCAGAGTGATCCGGCACAGAGAAGACTACGGAGCTATTTTCCTCTGTGATCACAGGTCAGTGCTAACTACTACCAGTGTTGGGTAAGATACTTTCAACAAGTAATTCATTACAGTTACTAATTACTTCATCAATATTGTATTTAAATTACTTTACTAATTACTCTGTCTGAAAAGTAACTTAGTTACTCAATAAGTAACTTAATTAGGCTATTCAAATCGCTAATTAGGCTACATCTTAAAATCCTTATAAACCTTAACAGAAATTAAACTCTTTATTCTTTCAATTTGAGTCAAATATAGAATAGTTTAGCTTAGCTTTAAAACAACTGTAATACTTAAACTTTTTTATAAAAAAATTAACCTTCTTTGGTTAACAAAAATAAATACTCTGCAAAATATCTGAATAACAAAAAGCTTAAAAGTTGAACAATACATTTCAGTTTGGCCAGATGTTCAGGAAAAGCCCAACTAGTAAAATCCGTACAGGTTTATGTAAAAATAACACGTTAACTAATGTAGGGTAAGAACAAATGACAGAAATTATCTTCTCTGCTGAATAAAGCCATGTCAGATAGCATTGTTCTTATGAGGTAAATTCCTCATAGTAGGTCTTCTTTCAAAAATGATGAAAATTGGATGATTTAAAAAAAAATGTGTATCTAGGTGTGGGCGATTGTGCACAGGTGACTGCATATAATGAGCTCAGATACGGGAAAGACTGTACCCAGGGCCGGCGCATGCATATAGGCGAACTAGACATTCGCCTGGGCGGCAGCACAGTCAAGGCGGCAAAAAGGACAGATATTGTTAGTTTATCTTTTGGGCATTCGTTATCACCCCTTAGTTATTCTAAATCTAAATTAACTTTGCTTCATAGTAATGCCGCTCCCGCGCCGCCCCTCAACATTCATAAATGTCATCATACGATTAAAACTATCCAGACATGAATGCCTTTTGCTGCTGGTGCTGTCTGATGAGTTTTAAAGCCAGACACGCGCTTCTGAAAGGTAAGATTATAGCCTAATGTATGTGTGTGAGAGAGAAAGCGCGGGGGAGATAACACAAGTGTAATGTTATCTATTAAATAGGCCTATGTACATCCAGAACAGTGTTTTGTTATGTTTTAGCCAAGTAGAATACTAAATATTTAGCCTATTTATATATTGTTTAATTTGTGTAAAAAGCGGGGTAATAAAAAATGTATCATTTTCTAATCAATCTCAGCTTTTATGTGTGCTATTAATTTAGTGTCGCTAGTGGTTTGCGTCAATACGCTTAAATTAAAATATAGGTTTGTTTCTTTCTATAAAACAGTAAACCATTTATGCAAAGCAAACCAAGTCTGCACTCTGGAAGTGTTCTGTTAATTATGCTAAACTTGAATTACTGAAACTAAAATTTTAAAGGAAACTAAAACTGTATAGGGTAGAAAACTGTTCAAAAAATAAAAACGAAGCTAAAATTTACCAAATTATAAAAAATAAAAACGAAACTGAAATTGATTGCGAAAATTTAAAGCAATATTAAAATAAAAACGAATAAAAAAATGCAAAACTAATAACCCTGACACGAACGTCTTTCATTGGAGGATGAGATGATCGGAGTTCGGAGGTGCTGATCGGGACAGGGTTTGTTCAGATTAAGCCGTGACTAATAGCTGTGCACACCAGCTGTTTAGCGCTGCTCACCGAGGATTTCTCCCAAATCTTCCCATGGCCACCTCAGGCTTGTAGCCTACACTTAATTTGCGTTTGCAGCTTTACTAGTGGTTAATTATTTATTACTATTATTACTTATTTATTTAACGTTGGAGTAGGGGAATTTTTTTTTTATCAGAAAACATACCCGTGTCTGCTTTTATTTTAATGTAGTTGTATCAATAAACAAATTCTCCAGTCTTTCACATGCATCTTTAAAATCGTATTTAATTATGAGAGTGAAGACGGGGCGGCACGGCAGGGTTTTGTCTAGAGCGGCAGTTGAGCTTGCGCCGGCCCTGACTGTACCTCAGTTTCATACGGATTACATAATCAGATAACATTCGTTTTCGATTTGAATTCAGTTCATTTAAAAGTAGACACTTCAAGCATTCATATACTGGAAAGACTGGTCTTACTTTAGATTTCATAGGGATTAAATAATTAGAAATATTAGTTTTTGATTTGAATTCGTTCATTTAAAAGTAGACACTTTGGGCTTTTTATATTCTATTGATTTAAGTCTTATGTATCTGAGTATTTAAGTTTTCTCAGTGAATGACGTGAACGAGCTGGTGCATGGAGGGTTAAAGCTGCTGCATTCAATTTGATCTTTAGACGGTAAATTTAGATTTCAAATTAAATATTGATTTTAGAACTGTTGAAATTGTTTACTGTATGTAACGCAAGTACTGTATAAGTAACTAAAGGTAATTACAATTACCTGAAAATCGCTTTGGATCAGTAAGTAACTCCTAAAAATCTTACTTTACTTTTTGAGTGGATAAGTAATTTAACGCGTTACAACACTGATTACTACAACAGCAATTCCCAGTTTGACTGGAGAACAAGTATGAGATATTAATGTTCTGGGTTTACAATTCCAGGTTCAAAGGCACCGAAGCGCGTAAGCAGCTTCCTTCATGGGTGAGGCCGTATGTCAAGATTTATGATAGCTTTGGTACCATGGTCCGTGATGCGGCTCATTTCTTTCGGACGGCGCAAAAAACTGTAAGTCCATTTCTTGTTTGTTTTCCTGTTCCATGAACCTGTTTTTACACTAATAAGAGCTGATTTGTGTATCAGAGACCAGTTCCTGTTAGGAAAGAAAAAGAGGCCTGTAAAAATCAGGCATACACCGGGCCGCTCAACACAGGCTCCAGCTGTCCTGCTAAGAGTGTCTGTCTCAGTGACACCTCTCAGAAGGCCAAAACACTAGATTCACACGTCCCCAGCCTAAAGAGGAGAAAATTAGGTGAGCTCACCTCTATTCCTGGCCTTTTTAATGAGGTCTGAGGCTCTTGGATGACTGTTCATTAAGACATATTTCACATCTTTATGTCTCCAACTCTTATGAAAGTCCTGCTTAAATCTACTGTATTTAAAAAACATAAACATAATCAATAAAAAGTCAAGTAATTACGCAATGAATTATAATTTGGTCTCATTCTGAGACTGTGATTTATAAAACAGCCCAGTTGAACCAATTAAACATTAACATTAGACAATGCTAGGAGACAATTCTGTTTTTAACGGAGACAGAACCCTCAGATTTGATCGTTTGGAGGATGTTTTGGCATTGATTTTTATTTAATTGCTGTCAGTTACAGTACTTTGGAAACAAAAGTTTGGAAATATGTTTTTTTTTTTTTTTATTAAGTCTTTTATGCTCACCAACGCTGCATTTATGTGCTCAAAAATACAGTAAAAACACTAATTTTGTTAAATATTATTACAAAATAAATACAAATAAAACTTTTTTTCTATTGTAATATATTTTAAAATGTAAATAATTATTGTGATGCATAGCTGAATCGTCAGCATCATTACTCCAGTCTTCAGTGTCACATGATCCTTCATTCTAATATTCTGATTTGGTGTTTAAGAAACATTTATTATTATTTTCAATGCTGAAAACAGTCGTGGTGCTTAATATATGCAAAAACCATGATTATACTTGCATTCAAATGTTTGTGGTTTGTGTGCATGTTTTTAATAGAAATTAAAGCATTTATTTTGCAAATATGCATTAAATTGATCAAAGGTCACATTAAAAATGTTTATAATGTTACAAAAAAATTGATATTTGAAAGAATTGCTATATAAACTTTCTATTAATCAAAAAATTTCAAAAATGATTTCAAGAAATGTTAAGCAGCAAAAAAACAAGTTTTTTAACATTTATAGTCATAAGTCCCATTATTAATAACTGAGCACTAGCATATTACTATGATCTCCGAAGAATCATGTGACACTGAAGACTGGAGGAATGATGCTGAAGATTCAGTTTGCATCACAGGAATAAATTACATTTTAAAATATATTAAAATACTAAAGTTATTTCAAATTGTAAAAATATTTCACAATATCACTGTTTTCACTGTATTTTTTCCAAATAATTGCAGCCTTCGTGAGCAGAAGAGACTTCATTAAAATATTTTAAAAAATCCTTGTTTTCAAATGTTTGTACATTCAGTGCGAGTCAGTTAAAATGATTGTGATGTTTTAGATTCAGAAGAGCATTCTGGGCAGGATGGAGCGGCCAGACTTTGCATTCAATATGAGATGGAGATGACCAGTAAAAGGAAACCAGTCAGCCTGCTGGATGCCCTGGATGACACAACCGACAAAGGAGGGAGGGAAGACTCCATGCCTGGGGAAGAAAGAGTGAGACAACAATTAAAGCACTAGAGAAATCATTTAGTTGCTCTCTTTCCAAACCAATTTTATTTGCTTTCTGTCGTTTAGCACACAATGAGATGTAATGCAGAATGTCGGAGCAGCTGTTTTCCATATAATGAAAGTGCACGGGATGTATGGCAATGGTCCAAACGAGGACAAGTGTAATAAAAGTAGTCACATGCGACCTGTTCTTTCTCTTTTTCCAGGTCTTTTAAATTCATACGACAGTTCAGTGTGAGAAACACTGGTGTAGGCAGTGATTTCACATTTCTCAGAGAAATTGGAAGTGAATAACCTAGAAATAATTTTTTTGCTGAATAAATGAGATATGAATGGTAAGAAATTGCCTCATAAATCATGATCGGGGTTTTGAATGACACATGATCTCTTTTTATCTTTTTCTCAAATCTTTCTACTTTCATCAATTTAGCTCATTGTGCAGGTCGGTAAAAAATTATTATGCCGTAAAATAACTGGGATCATATCTTTTTGCAAATTTTCCCTTTCTCATCGGTCTTTGACCCTGCAGGCGAGTCGCTTGTCGACTCTTTCCCTCCAGCATGACAAACGTCTGGATGATGAATCGAGGGGTGGGAAACGGAAAATTAAAGTGGTTCAAGAACGGGTGAGGGATCTTGATTGAATTTTGCGTTTTGTATGCTTTTGTGTGTGTGTGTGTGTGTGTGTGTGTGTGTGTGTGTGTGTGTGTGTGTGTGTGTGTGTGTGTGTGTGTGTGTGTGTGTGTGTGTGTGTGTGTGTGTGTGTGTGTGTGTGTGTGTGTGTGTGTGTGTGTGTGTGTGTGTGTGTTTGTGTGTGTGTGTGTGTGTGTGTGTGTGTGTGTGTGTGTGTGTGTGTGTGTGTGTGTGTGTAAAATACCAGATCAGATTAACATGTAGGTTTCCTCTAAAACTGACATTATATTTGCAATTTAAGATTTGGTGACAGAAATTGCACAAATTCATATCCACTTAATTTAACGGTGAAGTGTGTATTTACTTAGTTCTTTTGTATGAAATTAAATGCATTTTATGTCTTCTGCTGGCTGTGCTTCAGAAGACAGTGGCTTCCTGTACTGCAAAAACAGGCAAAGATTTCATGATGGAGCTGAGACGATGCCTGAGTCACGAGAACTTCAAGCTCATCATGGAGGCGCTGCAGTCCTACAAGACAACCGATGACCTGAGTGACCTTCTTGCTAATGTGATTGAACCCCTCATACAAGACCACAACACACACTGTCTGCTCAGAGGTGCGGAATCACGACACATCCTTCAAGCGAATTACATTTCCACCGCTAATTCAACTAATATGCCTTCTAACATTTGAATTCCCTTCACTGATCACTGATTGTGACTGGAATCAAAACTGGCAGATAAAGAGCATCATCTTCTTTTTCTCAAGGTCTTTATCAGTTTATTCGACCACACCATAAGAAAGCGTTCGATGAGCGTTGTTTGGAGTTAACAGGTGAAGGCTGTGGCTATAAACAAGAGCATTCGCTGTCCAGGGAGGAGCGAGAGGCTCTCAGGCAGAACACGGGTAACATCAGACTTGTAAATATTGTGTGTAACAGTTACAGGAAACATTTAGAACTTATTTTTCTCTCCATATTGATAAATAACATTGTTTTATGTTTTCCTCTTCTAGTGAAAAGTGAGATGTCACCTGTGAATCCACCCAGTGAGCAGCTGAATTCCAGTCAACAGCTGAACCAAGGTGGTTCTCACCTGAGAACCGCAGAACTCAATGGTGGGGGTGGTAAAATTGGAGGTATATTGGAGTTTATTAGTATTAACTGCTATTAAAAAGGCCTTGTCTTAGATCGGACAGTCCAGTTTTAAAACACCACGTCTGTTTATTGGCGAATGCTGGAGTCGCTCATGTATCCTCTTGTTAAGACTACTGTTCTATATTGTATACAATGGCTTATATTATAAATAAATAAATACAACAAATCAAGTTAAAATTAAGTGACATACACTTTATACACTATATTGTCAGTATGGCTGTCTTGCTCCATTTTGCCAACATTGCATCTCTGATCAACAGTGTTTCGTATCTGAATGATTCAGAGTTTTGAACAAATCAGGCGAGTCAGTGATTCAATAAGCCATTCATGAAGACACTTCAAACGTGCATACTAGTTTACTACTCTTACTATTTTGCTTATCCTTCTATGGCAGAAATAGTAAGAGTAGTATGCCGTTCCGAGATCGAGTCACTCGGCCATTCTGAATGAATTGATTGAATAAATGAATCAATGACTGGCTTAATGGCTTGTCGCCACCTACTGATGGTTTTAGTCTCATATTTAAAGTTTCATAATTCTGTATTCAGTATATTTTATATTTAACGCATTCATCTGCTAACATTATGAATTTCATCCGCAGGGTAAATGCATTTGTGGCATCAGCATTAAACAGTCTGTGTAATGATCTAAATGTAGAAATCTAGATGCACTTCTGTGGTACAAAGATACATTCGGTTGATTTTGATGCTCTACTGTCTTATTCTAAATGAATTTATTGAATTTGCTAGAAAGATGATGCATACATTTAATAAGTTTAGAAAATTTGCCTTCATAAAGGTTAAAAATATCCCTAGAAATACATTTAAGGGGAAAATATTGTCTTCTTAATAGAAAAGTGTATTTTTTATTAGTGCTTTAGGATTATTTTTCAGTTTTTATTCTAGCTTCAGATCCTGTAGAGTGTCCTCCTGTTTGGTGTTACAGAAATTGCCACTCTATTCTTGATGCAGACTTTAGTACATTTAGAACTTGTTTTTTTATTTTTACAGTGAATGTGAGAAGTGAAGTCCAGAAGCCACACACATCCTTCAAAGAAGGTCTGTCGTGCTCCTCTCTGCTGTCAGACATTAAACAGGCCATCGGTGCAGAAAAAACCCGTCAGATGTTTTTGGCCTTGCAGGCCTATAAAACATCATTCAATTACGAACAGATGGTGTCTACTGTTGTGAGTTTATTGACTGAGAGAGATGAAGACATCGCTCTACTAGAACGTTAGTCTGTTTCTTTTAGGTTCATCATAACCTTTTACATGTTTTTATTAAACTGGGTGTCCGTTGAGAGGCTGAACTTGTTGGGTCTGGTCTAGGGTTGTCGGTGCTCATTCGACCACAGCACAGGAAGCAGTTCGGTGAGCTGGTAAAATCCTTGACCGGCATTGATTCTGTTGCAAACCAGGATTCAGACATGGGATCAAGTCAACTAAATCAAGGTATTCTTTGTAATAATTGTGTGTAAATATTGTATTCTGCTACTGGGATGGTAGATAAATATGCTAATCATTCTTAATTGTTCTTTGTTGTTGCAGCGTCTCAGTTATCTGCAGGAAAGACTCAAAGCAAGATATCATCCTTCTTTTCATGAATGCTGCTCTATGATATTGCTATAAGCTGCTCTAAGATATCAGTATCTTCATTTTTTTACATATACCATGCATGAAGAGATTTAAGCAGGAAAATGTTGAAAAAAAATGATATTTGTTATGTAATTATATTTTGTCAGTAAATGCTTTATATAATTTTTTTATTAATAAATAAATGAACTTTATACTTTTAAATGGTGTTTTTCAAGTTCCTTTTTATTAATGTAAAAAAAAAAATAAATGGAAAATAGTATGAGAGTAATTTGTCGTCTGAACATTTTAAATAGCACTATTTTACTGTATATTGTTATTTTATTCTTAATGATTAAAATGTATTCTCTTGAGAAAAGATATTAGGCCAGATGTGTTATGTAAACAAAGCTTGATTGGATATCCAATATTTCCCAAAAACAGTTTAGGTGTCTAGTTAGCATTTATTTTTCCAGGAAATATGAAATATTACTAACAGTAAAAGATTTATCAAATGAATAAATGTAAATGTACAAGCAATAAATTAAGCAAAAATGTAGTTCAAGCCAAATAAAATGAATTAACTGATGTTAAAGACAAATGTGTTTTCCTTCCCCCGCCTTTAAAAAAACTACAACAATTACATATAGATAGACTCAGAATCATAAAAGGACTGAGAGTGAGCTTTATTACACTTTTAATTGAGCACAACATTTACTTGTATAGTGGGAATTAAATACAAAATGCTGAATATAAACTTAAATCATGGTCTTGTTTTTATTTAATAACAAAAACAGGAGGTATTACATCACACCAAAGCTGCTAAAAATAAAATTAATTTCGGTGTTTTTGAAACCCCGCTGCATTTTCATTTTTTGTTTGTGTTCCAAACGGTTTATGTATAATTTGAGTTGATTTAAACATAAATAAACTCTTCTTTTCATATAATTTATTAATTGAAATCGGATGTAGGAAGCAGCTGATCGATGACGACAATGAGGTCAAAGTTGAGCGACTCTCGAATGAGGTGCAGCGACAGATTCTCACCGTCTCGTCTCAGAAACAAAACAATGCCACGACCAACGGCAGATTTCAAATGTAAGTCCGTCGTGGTGTTTAAGTCATTTTAGTCGGGTACAAACTTACAACCATGTATCTGCATTAAGACAGCTGGACACTAGCCAGAGAGCTAACTTTAGGCTGTAACGTTAGCTTGAAAGCTAACCGGCATCATTGCATAGTCTTTACGTTACATCACCCACATCCCAAATATGCCACACAGGAACATTACATATATTTTAATAAGGTGCTGATTCTGAAATATGTAAAACCTGTACTGCATAATAATGTAGGGGACCTTTCGTTGTCTGCTCTATTCCTTTAGTTTCATCTAAGTGAGCTCCTGTCATGTAACGTTAAGTACCTGACCCTCACTATGGATGAAAGCAGTCTGGAAGAAGCCATCAAGAGCTACAACGCTCAGCTTCAGCAGGTGGAGGTGGCGTTATCTGCTGGTTTGGGCTCAGCGGAGCATGCTGACCTCCTGCAGCTAAAGGAGGACCTGCAGCAGCTCATTGAGCTCACAGAGTCCAGCCTGGTGTCTGTCAAAAAAAGCCAGTTGCTGGCCTCTTTGGAGCAGCTTTCGACAAACCAAAATGCCACATCTGTTACTCAAGAAACGGCTTTAGAGGATGAGTTTGCTACTTACTATGCTGAACTATCAGAAGACTCTGCTGAGGTAAAACAAAACACTGAACCGGAGGAGGAAGACAATGAGGAAGAGGTGGATTTAAGTGGAACTAAGGTACGTGCTCCTTACCGTACCTCATGGGGAACCCTAGAGTACCATAACGCCATGGTGGTATGCCCTGAAGAGCCTGAAGGAGAAGAGGCTCGAGTCCAGGTGCTTTACCTTCATCCCACAAACAAATGCATGAAACCCTGCGGCTTCTACCTTGAGGACAAGTGCCGCTTCATGGACAACTGCAGGTGCGGTCTTTTACATCTTCAGGGTTTTTTTTTTTTGGAACACAAAAGTGTGAAGCTTTGACATTTTTTGACGGCCAGATATTATAATTTTCACGAAAAAAGAAAACATTAAAAAATACAAATTTGAAAATCGTTTATACTATTTTAAACAAAAGTTGAAATTAAATTTACATCAAACTTTTTCTTACACCTTTAATACATAAGTGCACACATCTTAATAATTATTTTCATAAAAGTTGCATATTTTCAGGTATCATTTATTGTTTAATATATATTGTACATATATTTATACATGCATAAAATACTTAAAGTATTTTGTCCCCCTGTAATAAAAATCTAGTTTTTTATGTTGTTTATTTGTCTATGTGGTGTTTTTAATATGCTTTTAGACAAACCATGTGCCAATCCATTAATCAACACCATTGCTGAGTAGTTTCTCCTTAAAACTGTAGTTTCCCAAAGGCACGACCAGAAATGCAGCTTGAAACAGCCCTTGAGTTGCTACGTCACAAACCAATAACCAATCACGTCAAGGGATCGATTCCTATCACTAGCAAGCAAAATATACCAATACCAGCACAAAACCAAAACCTATGCATTATTCATAGATCAGCGTATAGTAAACGAGGCAAGGGTGTTGAATTACAATCAAGCTATTTTAAGGCATGAGAAAATAATTTTCACAAGAAAAAACATTTAAATATGTCATTTTGATTATCAAAGATAAGTTTTAAGGGATAAAATATTTGACTACAGGGGGACTTTAAGTATTATTTGTAAACGTTTTAATGATATTGTCAATGTAAAAAGTAGTTCTTATCTATTTTTTAAACTTATACAATTAAATTAATAATCATAACAAAATGCTTTTTTCCTTGAAAATATCATTTATAAATGCTTTTAATAATTACCCAAATAAAAAATTAAGTGTTTTCATAAAACTGTTTTATTATTATAACTATAGTGTGTGTGTGTGTGTGTATATCATAAAACTATATATTTTGTGTTTATGTTATATATATATATATTACACACACAGACACATTTTTCTCGGGTAGTGGTGGACTATGGTGCCTTTTTGTTTTATGTAGCTGTTTCGTTGACTAGTGTGTTTTTCAGGTACTCTCATGGTGAGGTGGTGTGTGTATCAGAGCTCAGGGACTTCCTGGAGGCTGACATCAGTAACATGGAGTCAGGCTCTGCGTGTTTGGCCAAGCATGAAGATGGCATCTGGTACCCAGCCAGAATATCAGGTACAACTTCTAAGTTCTTTCAGCGCCATTAACAGAAAGGAAGAACAAAGATTGCTACATGATATCATTTGTGTGTACCTTCCCTACGATTTAGAAGACAGAGAGATTCCTTATTGATCCCCAAGGGGAGATTTAATGGGATATAGCGGCAGCTTCAACTATAGACTGCTCAAAAACACAACAGTACATGCACTCAATCAGGTAAAACAGAGCAATACATTACAGGTGTGCATGAGACATTGTGCTTCTCTTTTTCCAGAGATTGAAGGTGGCTTGTACACAGTGAAATTTAACTCGCTGCTGCTGAAGGAGGCTGTGCTGGAGGCTGATGGGATCATTCCTCCTCTTCGTCAAGATGATAGTTCCTCCTCTTCCTCATCGGACTCTGAGGATGATACAGACCAGTGTGATGCCGCCTATGCTAAAGGTGCTAAAGCATAATTACAACATCCTCTGGTATATAGTGTACTGGAGTACAGTACAGTATACTGTAGTCTGAGGAAAATATATCTGGGTCAATCTTTTAAAAGACCCATTTATATTCTTTAGTAATTGAGAGGAAAGTGAATAATAGAGAGAAAAAACTGCATATTTTCAAACCTTCAGTATATTTTTCGCTGTGACATTATTTTAATTGCTATTAAGCCCATTCCTGTCAGTTCTCATTACTGTAATACATAACTATTCCATTATATACCATTAAAGATATTGGGGGATTTTTTGAGTTTGAAGGAAGTCCTCTAAGCTAACCACAATACCATGTAACCTCTTTGGCATGTATTTATTAAAAACAGTAATATTGTGAAATTATTGAAATTTAAAATATTGTTTTATCAAATGTAATTTATTTTTGTGAATTTTCAGCAGCCATTTCTCCAGTTTTCAGTGTCACACGATTCTTTAGAAATCAATCTAATGCTGATTTGGTGCTCAAGAAACACTTATTATTGTTAATGTCAAAAAAAAAAAGTACAATATTTTTTATAGAAATTGTGATACATTTTTATTTCAGAATTTTTTCTGATGAAAAGAAAGTTCAAAAGAACAACATTTGTTTGGAATATAAATCTTTTGAAACATTATTAATGTCTTAACTGTTGCTTTTTTAATGCATCCTTGCTTAGAAAAATTCCTTTCAAATACAAAAATCTTACTGACCCCAAATCTTTGAATGGTAGTGTTTATTATATAAGTATAAAATACAGTTAAAAACTATATACAGTATATAAATAAAAAAGTTAAATATCCAGACACACCACAGTAAAGGGGAATCTTAGAGAATGTTCTTAATTGTTATAAAAAAATAATGGATACTAAAATATGCATTTCTTTATGGACAATGTTTTCTTATGTTTTGTTCCATTTTAAATGTGGACTGAGTATATGATCAGATTAAAATTAACTGAATGTCATTGTGCTTGTTAGCTGTTTTCAATAAAGCAACATAGACCTTCTGCAGAATAATCTTTAAAATATCAGCTCAGTTCATAGATCAAATGAATTAACTCTACATTAACATGTCTATCTGCAGTGTAGAGCAGTTGTGCAGGTTGCTGGAATTCACTGGCCATACACAAATACAGACGCAAAGGTTTAGAGCTCTTCAACATATTTACAGGGTACTGTAGTGAAATCTACCAATTATTTGCTTTATGACTTTGTTTCTCATTCTTCTCTGCGCTTTGTTCATCTTTACAACAAAAAACTGTATTAAATTTTCATGTAAAATTTAATCTTATCAACAATAAAAACATTTTATTTATAAAAGCATCATCAGCAACACTGATATTAACAATAAGCAAAATAATGAGGAGAAAATAAAGACATGTTTAAGCTGTTTAATAGACTAAAGAGTGAAGATAATTCAGAATAATATTCTCTGGAATATTGAAATAAGCAGTTTCCTGCAGAGTTTTGTGGTTGGGAGGCTCACACGCGTGGCATTGGCTCCAAACAAGTGAATCTCTTGCTGAATTTCCTGAAGCCCACTGCTCCAGGTGGTGTGTGCATGAGCAAATGCAGAGAACACATTTCACTGGTAACTCTGTTAGGTAGGTAATAAGAAAATGCTTATTAAAATGTCTAAAAACTATTAGAACAGAAGTTTGCAATGTAGTGGTCGACCGATGGGTTATATATAGGTGAACGTCTAAAAACTATTAGCCAATGATGGTCGATTTGGTACCTTTTTAATTATCGCAAGGGCTGATATGGTGGAAGTGGGACTTTTATTTTGTCAGCACATAGACGCCTGAGCACACAGTTCCCATTTTGCTTTTTCATTAGTTTAACAGTTCTGACAAGTAAATTATTACACACAACTCTTAAACACAACGTATTATAACATAATTTTTTTCTATTATTTGTAACTGTAAAGCTAATATTGTAATGCTTTCATAATACTTAAATATCAAAATATGTTTCATTTCTTTAATCTTGCAAACTTGTTAAAATTCAGCTGCGAGATCCTCTGAAGTGTGAATTTGTAGAATGCATAAAAACGAGTGTGCTCTAGGTTTAAAGATCAGAGTGTGCAGTTGAATGCTGACATAAGTGTTGGGCTGTCACTTGACATTGTCTTTATTTAAAAAAAATATATATGTGTGTTTGTAGGCTTTAAATCGGCTGTTGGCCATCAAAATATCCATATCGTTTGATCACTTATTTATATCTTGTGTGTAGGTTTGGGGAAAACCCTGTCTGGACGAGTAGAGCCGGTTCAGGCAGTGGTTCTTCCGAAAGGCAGTTCATTGGGCATATGTGCTGAGCTCACGCATAGAAAGACTGCAGCCGCTATCGCTAAGGATAACCCAGCCTCTCGTAAACCGAAGGCTAAAAAGAGAAAAGCCTCCACATCAACACGCTGCAATGTTTTTGATTTCCTGAACTCTAAGCTTGGTGATAGAGATCAGTCTGCGTCTCATTCATCAAGCTCATCTGTCACTGGTGCAGAGGCCTACAGGGGCGGAAAGAGCACCAAACGTTCCCTGAACGTTCGTCTGTTCCAGGCTACAGAGAAAGTAGCTCAAGTGGAGAGAGAGATTAAGCAACTCACAAAGTCTCTCAGTAGACGAAATGGAAGGTATACTTTACTCACTTTCTTTCTTCTATTTTCCTTATCATCAGTGTCTTTCTTGATATTACCCTTACCAGTGTTGCAGAAGCTACTTAAAGGTGCAGTCCATAACTTTTTTTGGTTACAAATGATCCGAAATCAATATTTGAGCAAGTACATAACCAGCCAGTGTTAAAAACTATTGCCTTACTTTAGCCCGATTCACAACGGTTAGCTTATAATAATGTTTTCTAATTTGAGTGGTACGGGTAGGTTTTCGTGGGGATTTGAGCATGGCACTGCGCACATACTGACAAAAAAATGCCGCTTTGGATAAAAGCGTCTGCTAAATGCATAAATGCATTGTCACGTCTGTAAACATAAAGAAGTTGTCCAAGCTACTAGGCTAGACTTGCATGAATATCCGTGAAGGAGGTTATGGGAAACAGCTGTAATTCTGCTGCTCCATCAGCGCCACCTGCTGTCAGGGAGTGGATTTACATTCACATCCAGCCTGTGTGCAGTGCAACGGACTGAATTTGCATGTCCTGCTGTACATTTTGACCTGTTGATGAAAAACAATTAATGCGGATTCTACACATTTAAACAATTCAGATAAAGTATCTAGAATTATTTATGGAGCAGTTAAAACACATCGTTTATTAATCAATTATCATTTTTACTTAACCCTTTTATTGAAAGGCTGAAATGTGAGGTTTACCATTTTATGAAACTTTATTCAAACATTTTGTACATGCAATTAGATAAACTGTTGTAAGTCATATTGTCATTTAAAATCCAGACATCATTGGTCCTATTATTGTTTTAGTGTTTATGTGAACAAAAGGAGATTTTATTTATTGTTTGTTGATTTTAAATACAAAACTTGGTGAAATGATTTATGTGTCAGTACTTTTTGAATATTTCCAGCACATTTTAACAATACCGTGATAATTCTGATAGCTGTGATAATTTAGGTCACTATAATCGTGATCAGAAATATTCATACCGTTACATCTCTATCACAAATTAGAAGCACAAAACAAGGATTTGTAAAAAAAAAAAAAAAAAAAAATTCGGAGGAATTCGATATAAGCCAAGAGGAGACTGGTTTTCCTTTGGTAAAGTAAGGAAACTCTGCTTCCTTTGCTCCTATAAACAAACGTTGTTATTATCAAGACTCACACGCGCATGCACTGCGTTAAATGTCTTACGTTATCCGCCGGAAAGGCAGTCTCACGTGAACATGCGTATGACAGATAGCGGAAGTTACACAAAACTGTTTATATCGTTTTAAATATGGATTTTATTTTTTTTACAAAAACGCATCGATTTGCTACAGGAGGCCTTTATTCACCCACCAGAGGCGCGTGATGGGTGTTTTAATATGAATGTGTGCGCTTTATTTGACTATGTTTGCACTGTTGAACACTACCACCCGCCCATGTCATTATAGAGCTTGAGGGTGAGTAAAACATGGACTAATTTTGAATAACCCTTAAATGACTCCGACTGGATTCTTCTGAAAGAAGAGTCAGTATACACCTAGGATGCTGAGATTGAGATTTTATCCAAAGAGACACAAATAAGAACTATGGACTCTATTTCATTTTTTGGTGAAAATGCATACAACAACATTTAAAACTTAACATTTAAATGACCAGTCCGAACAAAAATAAAGCTTTTGTATGAATATTTTGAGTATAAAAATCGGATTTAACATGAAACACATTTAATATGAATATTAGCAATTAGCTGTCCAATCAAATTGGTTGGATGAATCAAACTTTTTGATGACTGCTTTTTTTTTTTTTTACTATTTAAATGAGTTGTAAAAATAAACTGATTGGATGAATCAAATATTTTACTTTTTTTTAATAAAGACTTATTTTATCAAAACTTTCAACAATTTTAAATATTTGTTCAAACAAATTAGTTATATGAACCAGCAGCTTTTTTAAAAAACAATTTGTTTTTAAAATATATCCATATAAATGAACGGTTTAAACCAATCTACTGGATGAAACAGACTTTTGAAGATATTCATACATGTATACATGCAAAATATTAGCTCCATTTTATATTATAAAGCTGCTTGTGCAAAAAAGATGTACAGTTGGAGAGCACTTTTCATTATTACCCGTATGCTCTGACATAAATTTGCTTGTGCAATACAGTTATACAAAAATAGCAGCAAATAGTTTTGTTGCAGCAGTGCTGTTAATTTGGCTACTGAAAAACTTAACTTCTTTCTCTCCAGCACTCATTGTTTTTCTCTTTCTAAGTTTGTTTTTCTTGGCGTTCTCTCTGTCCTCAGGGATGCGACAGTGGTCAGTCGAATCGAGGAGAAGCTCTCTGCTTCCCACAAGTTGCTGGAGCAGCTGAAGGCTCAGGAAAAGACCGTTCAGAGAGAGCAGAAGAAAGCAGACACTCATAAGAAAATGACTGAATTCTGACAAATCTACTTTCTTTTTATGCTGTTAATTGGGATTTTGTTTAGTGTGTATAAACATTAATAAATCTTTCGGTTATATCAAAACTTTATAAACATGTCTATACGATAATGTGTGAGAAATGCATTTGTATTTGTTTATAGTCCATTAGAATCTTACTCTCTGACATAATGGCATCTGATTTTTAAACTCATTTAAATGTTTCTTTTAATGATCCAGTCCATTTAGACACACAAAGACAGTGTGAGACATTACTTGCAATACATTATGAAACAGTGTGGTTAGTATATACGTTTCCTGAGAAGTCAATTTTTCTGGAAAATAAAACTGAAAGCGAGGGCAGAGTCCATCATTGTTAATCTTATTAATGCATATTTAATGATAATGCAGTTTAATGAATGGGACACCACAGATAAAACCGTTCTGAAACTGCTCAAGCCAAACAAAAGTGTTTCGTTTTTCTTCTGGTTGGTTTTAATGGAGTTTGGGGTGCTTAACAATCTCAGGAATGGCAGGAGACCAACTTAAACCCAATTTAACTAAAACCAGAGAGTGATATTTTAGTATCTTTGATATACTTTTTGTTTTTATTATTATTTTGAATTAGCTTTAATTTTTATATTTTCTGTTTTCATTTTAAATTTTGTTGAAAAGTTTGGCAATTTTTTACCCTTTTAGTATTTTTTAATTTAATTATGTATTATTTATTTGTGTTTTTTATGTATACATCAGGTTAGCTTAAATATTTTTTATATAAATTTATATTTATTTCAGGTAACTTTTTAATGGTTTTAATTTCAATTTCATTTTAAGTTAACTAATAAGTACCCGAGACCAGCAAACCCTATAGGCTGATGTTTTCCCCCATAAGGATCTGCAACTGGTAGACTACCTTACAGTGAGGCCCTTGACTTTCTTGTCAAATTTTAAAATACAATTTTTATTAAGAGCCCCTTTGATTAATATTTGGCATTTCTGTCATGTTAATGCATTTCTTGGCACGGTTTGTTTTGTCCGCTTTGACCACAGACTAAGGCTTTGACTCGAAGCTCCCTTTAAATGGGGCCTTTTCCTGTTCTTAATGTTTTTGCAGTATGCAACCCTTTCCATAGTTACATGAAATTTGCCATGTGATATTTCTATTGTGAAGGTTTGAGCGAGTTTGCTACTGTTCCCATGGCAACAGAAAGCGCGCAAACAGATGCGTTGAGATTTGATTCCAGGTAGGACAAATTTACACAAGTCACTGTTATATGTACTTATTAAAATAGTTAATCGCTTATTTTTTCACACATCTAGCAAAACAGCATCGTATTTGTTGTGTTTTTGTTTGACCCGTCAATAAACGTTGCTATCATTTCTCGTTCCGGTGCGGTTGTAAGTTACTATCGAGTAACGTTAACGTTATACAAATATTGAAAATGACACAATATACGTTAGCATTTCTATTAATGCAAGTGAAGTGTACTTATACGTGTGCTTTTAGGTTAAATTAATGTGCTTCTGTGAACTGTTGGGCTTAGTTTTAACAACTAACGTTAATTAGTTACATGGTTTAAACCTATTTTAGAAAAAATAGTTAATAAAAGGTACGTTAATTCACTGTAAGTTAGGCCTAAATAATAATGCTAGACAATGCTGTTTTGTTTGTAGTAATGCAGTATTAAGTGGTGATCTTTCAACCTAAATTTGTGCTCAATATCTTGACAAATAGGCATACTATTTTTTATTCATGTTTCCAGGACAGCATAACATTGGATGTTTTTTAATTTTTTTCAGAAGATGGGTTTGAAGAAGTCTCAGTGCAGTCAGTGATATCTCAAACTGACTTTAACCATGTCATCACCTAAGAAAGAACCTCAAGGGAATGGCTTCTCAGACGCCGCCAACACCCAAAGCACGAGAAGAAACAAGCTTTACTGCTCAGACTGCAGTCTTGAACCTGCAGCCTCTCACCCTCCACTGCTATTTCGTAAATCTCATACTGCGACACCAGCATTTAAGTGTGAACCTTCACCTTTTCGAGCCCTCAGCCCTCCGTTGTCTCCACCACAATATAATCTGTCGTTTGTTAAACTACCTCAGTTAGTATCATTGCAGGTGAGCACAGTCAGAGAGACTTTGTGGAATGAAGGAGCAAGTTGTGTGACACATGTCAGAGTAAATAAGCCCTCAAGTGTCGGAAAATTCAAGTAAGTTGAGTATAGACAGCTTATTCCATTCGTCCACTTTTCTTTGCTTTGCTCTGGAGATTGTAAATAGTTTATCTGTGTTTTGAAGTGTTGAACATGAGAACCCCGCAGGCCCAAAGGAAAGGACTAAAACCAAGCAAAAAAGAAAGCCCAAATGCAAACCACTCACTGGAACTGAGGTAGTTGAGATGTTAGCCAGGAAAAAACATCTGGGGGAACATGAATTTTATTATTTGAAGACGTCTGAAGATGGTCCTTACAGGTACCAGACATTTTTTGTCATATTTTATTGAAAATCAAAAATGACCAGCCTTTTAAAAATAGTTTGTAGGTCTCTCATTTTGCTTTATTATATCAAATATTCAATTTAATCTTTTTGTCAACTTATTTTCTTACAGTTAGAACAGGTTTTGTAATTCTTTCTGGAACAGATTGATCGTGAGCCTTATTGATCTGAGCGTATGCACCTCAGTTTTTGAGAAAAAAAGCCTTTTTTAAATCATTTAGTCAATGTTCTCTCAAAAACTGAAATAAATAAGCTCAGATCAATGAGGCCTGTGATCAATTAGTTCCAAAAAGAAATACAAAACCTGCTCTAACTGTACGAAAAAATGAATCCAAAGTTTGGTAAATATATAACATAAAAATAAATTTATATAAGTGATTATCGTAGGCCTGTCATTTTTGGTCTTGGAAGGAGTGCAACAAGGGGTAATCCTTGAAAAAAATCCCCAAAAAGTTCAAAATTGTAATAGCCTGTGTGAGAAAATTCAGTAAGTTTGAATCCAATGCAATAATATTAAAGGGATAGTTCAATTATACTTTTAATTATAAATTAAAATTCTGTCATTATTTACTCACTATCAACTATCCCTTTAACTTGAATTTTCAGGAAAAATAAACCTCCCCAGGTCAAACTTTTGCCTTTGTATGAGATTGGATGTATGGTCGACTTGTTGACTAACACTAATGCTCTTTTATCAGACCATATGATTTGCGAGTTGTCTCACGCAGTGAAGCGGGCACAGATTACTACACCAACACCTTCACAACCATAACACATGTGCAGAATGACTGCTGCATTGAACTCTGGAGCCTGGAAGAGTGGGAACGAGAGTCTGTGCTTTGGGGTGCTCTAAGAGAAATCCCATTTTTCAGAGACTTTTTACTGCGCAAGACCATCAAAAGGTGACTTACCTTCAGTCTTAATGTATGTAACTTTGGAATGTCTGATTATAGATGTTTATACAAGCGTTTTTTCTGTCTGTATCTTTGACAACTTTTCCAGGTGGTACAGGAATGTACACAAGGCTACTGTCAAACGCAGGATTGAATTCCTTCCATCTCAGCTGCTGATAGCAGTGCCTCAGTTCAGGGATGCCTTGTTACATCTCGCCAGGTTTTTGTCCAAATAGTTTAGTTAAAAATGAAATTAACCCTGTAAAGCCTACTGTATCCTGTTTAATATGCAAACTATTTTGGCAAGTAAAAGACCTTTTAATATACTTCAGAATTCAGGTTATGATACACGCCTTTTTGTTGTAAATATTTAATATTCAAAAAGTCAAATATGATCATCAGGCTTTTCAGTATCATCAACCTCGACAAATATTTTCTCACTGTATTATTCAATATGAGCCATAAAAGCCTGATGCAAAATCAAAAAGGTTCACAATTTTTTTCTATTGTTTGATATGTCAGGCTTTACAGGGTTAAATTAAAGATGAGTGTAAGGTCCTTGCGCACTGAGTACGAAATTTGTGTATGCGTATTTCTTTTCTTTTTTTTCGTATTCGTCTTCCTTTCCTATCAAAATACTGCGAAAACGCAGAAAATCGAACCTGATCCGAATTTTTTATGACGGACGAAAGTTTCGGAGGCAGTGTGTAAACATGATTAACACAAAGTGAGGTAGTATTTTTTTTTTAACGTGCGAAAATTTCGGACAAGAATTTCAGACTCAGTGTGCAAGGACCTTAACTGTAAATATTCAAATTTTGCTAAGCTTCTTTTATTTTTCCTAGATTAATTGAGGAGCTAAAGCAAGTCAGCTGGCTGCCACATGACGAGTTCAGGATTTATACACTGCTAGATTTCCAAACTGCACTCCTGGAAAAGAATCAGGCAGCTCAAGTTTCTTTATATAGTTTCCTACATTGTCGCTTTAAGATACTTAGTAAGGTAAATATATTTCCGTAGTATATACTACGTAGGGTTTTATATTTCAATTCACTCAAAATTCTAAATTAATTTACTCTCTCATGTCATTCAAAAACCATACCTTCTTTCATGTGATGCAAATACAGTTATTTAGCGTAATGTTCAAGCTGCTCTTTTCCATATATTGAAATAAAATAGTTACCATGGCTGTCAAGCCTTTTCAGTAAATAATGATACATTCCTCACACACTTCAGAAGACGTAGCACATGGACTATTGTAATGATCCTTTCTTGTCCTTGGAATTCATCCCTGATCTCCATCCACAGTGTATGCAAGAGAGAAGCTTGAACAATTTTCAGCCTTGCTTCTTTTGTTTTGCACAGAATAACAGAATACAAATTTCTGGGTGAAGTATCTCTTTAATGTTAATAAATATACACTGCTCTTAGTATCGTCAACATCTTATTGCAGGTGAAGGATAATAGTTACCAATCACATCAGGAGCTCCAAATGAAAGTTGAGAACTCAAAGGTCTACCAGAGCAGTCAATCCCTACACCTTCAGCTTGCCTACCATAGAAACCTACAGAAAGAGCTGATTCAGGCAGAGCAAGCCATACAGTGGCTGGGAAACCTCGCTGCTCTAGCTGACCGCATGACTGTTCAAAACTTTGTCACCATTTCAAAGCAGGAGATCACTGCATTCCTAAACAATGTTTTAAAAGTGAGGGACAATGTTTTAATTCTGAATTGTCATTTGATTTGAGAATTAATCATAGTTTGGACTTTGATGATCTGACATTTAAACTCTCTTTCAGAGAGAACGGGAGCAACAGGGTGGTCTCTTCCAGACAGAGATTATCCTTGGAGCAGATGGTCAGCTTACTGTGTTTCCTCCATTGCAGTTGTTTCAAGAGGTTTTACTTGGAGCGTTGTTATCAGTAGCAGATTCAGTCCTGCAGGTGAGAAAAGTAGATTAATCATGGTCTTGCTATAGTGCGAGAATTAGTCAAATTTTGCAGTCATTTTTTCTCATTCAGATATTTTTCATACCATTCTTATTATTCCATCTGTAACCTTTGTTTTATTCGTGTAAATCCTTTTTATTAGTACAAATCTACTGCTACAAATAATTCATCTTTTCACTGCATTTGTGTATGCATTGAAAAGTATTCCCTTGGAAAAAGAACCTTGTAAAGCTGAACTTTAAAGTGTTTGACCCACTTAAGTAGGATGTACATTAAGTACATTTTTATATTTAATTTCATAAATACGTCTTTGAAATATGGTTAAAGTTTACTAGTATTTAAGGTAAACTAATAGTCAGAACTAATTTCTATTGAAACGTGTACGTCATGTACTAATATTTTGAATGTCTTTCTTCTGTTGAACACAAAAGAAGATATTGACAAATGTTGGTAACAGTTGCTGGTAGCCATTGACTTCTATAGTATTTTTCCCTACTATGGAAGTCAATGGGAAACAGCAAATGTTTGGTTTCCATGACTGATTAATGATGACAGAATATACATTTTTTGGTGAATTATCCTTTTAAGTACTCTTAAGTGGACATTGATTTAAATGATATTATCTGCAAGTACAGTTTTTAAAAAAACATACTTTTTAGATTTGAAGTACAGTATGCTACAAGTGCTCATTCAAACAATTCTTTTGCACAAGGTTGGGCTAAAGCTAAACTGTTGATATGATCTACAGGTGCTTGATTCCTGCAGTTTGTCTTGTGACTCTAAAAGCTGTTTGTCCACCAGTTGTGTTGAAGACTTCATTGCAGGTACCCAGCAGTGCATGTATCATTAAAGGTGCCATAGAATGGAAAACTTCTCCGGTTACTCATGTAACCTTGGTTCCCTGATAGGAGCGAACGAGACATTATGTATGGGGAAACCCTTTTTCCTCGAAAGGCTGACGCCTGATTGAATCACTCTATTGCTTTGCAATAGCCAATGGCATCCGAGCATTCGCCTGATTGGCTGGCTTAGCCGCTATATAAGTGATGTCGGGCGCCAAAATACCGCAGATAGGGCCCTATGGTTTCCGCGATGCAGAAAATGCGGACGGAATCGCAGAATCCAGTCATAAAAACTGAATTTACAGTTTAACGCAGAATGTCACGGAATGTATGAAAGTTTGGATTAATTAATCAAAATAGGTCATTACACTTAAATCAAATCACGATATGGACTAGTATTTGTAAATATTACACAGCAAAAGTTTATTTAAATATGAATCTTGCATGTTCTCTCAACAAGTCTCTGTATGAATGGAGCAGACGCACGGTTTTGTTTACTAACATATGTAACACACGCGTGGCGCTCGTCTGCAGTCTCAATGAGGACATAAATATATGAACAATAGCCCCAGAACATTTCTGAGAGTCACTTCACGGGTATTTTACCATTTCATTTGAGTAAAACTAGTGTCATATCATATACAGACAGAACTTTAAAGGTATTCACGGCAACCCGTAAAAATACAATTTCGGTTTAACTTATTAAAGACATTGTGCCAGAAATAGGCTATAGTACTATTATTTAGTAGAATGTACGTACTACTACAACTAATACTTACTACTACTGTTGAAAAATATTAAAACTTTATTTTTTAAAGAAATAATCACAAAATATTTACATTTTAATAGTAAATCCCCTTTATTTGCCAAACAATGTAAATGTTTAATTTTCATGAATTAAAATATAAATTAAATCAATGTGTTATGCCTTCATCTGATAACCAGTAAAATATATGTGTATATACACAACACAGAATTTCTGAGGGGGAAAAAAACATTTCACAAGGCTACTGTAAGAATAATTAAAAAAAATTGTATGCATTCAAATAATTAGACATGCTAAAACACAGAATTTGGTAACAATAAAACATAAGATGAGAAAAAAATGTAACATTTCATACGCCCTAAACATGTCATTTTTGTTACACTTTTAATAAGTTAATGTTAAATTGTATAAGTTTCATGATTTTAATTAATTAAACATGCTTTTTGATTAATACAATTTAATTTGATTATTAAAAATAGTCCAGAAAAAGTTAAACGGAATTTGGGAGAATTTAAATGGAAAAAACGGAATTTAGAAAAAATTAAACGGAATTTGGGAAAAAATAAAACTGATTTCATAGGGCCCTACTAGAATCTTTCGACAGAGCGAGAGCTATTGAGGCTGTAAGGAGGTTTTTCTACACGGCCGTCTACGTAAGGTCTTGTTCCCTCCTCTCAGGGAACCAAGGTTACATGAGTAACCGGAGACGTTCCCTTATCGAGTCGGTCTCTCGACATTACATATGTGGAACGTATAAAACCCCACTGTGTGAAAAAAACTGTGCCGGCCAACTCGCACATAACCGATGCAGAGGGCTAGGCGCTGAGGCAGTAGTAGGACAATTTAGCACTTGGCCCTCCCCCTCTAGGTCGGGTATCGGACCTAGTTAGGGGGTTCTTGCCGACCGAGCGGCCCTCCAGCATACTATGAGAGGCAGCGATAGCGGCCTTGTAAACTTTCAGCGTAGAGGGAGAACTGCCAGCATCTAGACGTTCCTGCAGGAAGGTCAAAACAGCCGGGATATTACAGCTTATCAGGTCTTCATGCCTGCTAACGCACCAGTTCGCAAACACTCTCCATTTCAAATCATACAGGTGCCTCGTAGTAGGCGCTGTAGCTTCCGTTATCGTGTGCAATACACGCTGTGAGACGGTTAACTGATTCACTCCATACTGACTTGCCACACATGCAGATCGCATAATTCCGGCCGGGGGTGCCATATTGCGCCCCTCCCCTGGGACAATAAATCCCTTCTCAGCAGAATCCGCCATGGGGGGGTTAGGGGTTGACGTCAGGTTTACCAACTCTGGAAACCAAGGTTGGTTAGGCCATTTCGGCTCCACCAGAAGCACAGCATCCCTCTCCTCTCTGATCCTTTGCAGCACTAGCAGCATTATTTTGACCAGGGGGAATGCATATTCCCGACCGGTGGGCAGCGGCTCGACAGCACATCCCCTTTCAGGGTAGAAGTCGTCAGCAAGAAGTACAGCGGGCAGTGGGCATTCTCCTCCAATGCAAAAAGGTCGATCTCCACTTCGCCAAAGAGACTCCAAATTAACTTTACTGTTTGGGGGTGCAATCTCCACTCCTCGTGAACAATGCCCTCCCTGGACAGCATGTTTGCGCCGCGATTCAGACTGCCCGATACATGAACTGCTCGAATCGAGAGAAGTACCCGATCTGCCTACAAGAGCAGGCATTTTGCCAAGCCCTGCAGGGTGCACAAGCGCATTCCTCCCTGGTGATTGATGTATGCCACCACCGCATTTCACAAACGGAAGAAAGTTCTGCAGCGCCAACCGAACAGCTTCCATCTCCAAGCAATTTATCTGCCAGTGGCTGATCTCTCGCCCACATGCCAAATGCTGGTTTGCCACTGCTCCCCAGCCTGACAGTGACGCATCCGTGGTCCCCACTATCCGTCTGACCACCCTGCCCATCGCAGCACCCTGTTCATACATAGCTGTGCCGAACCAGGGTGTCAGAGCCTCGAGACATGTCATGGCCCTGTCCCAAATGGAACACTTCATGTGCACTTGCAGTCTTACGGATTTACAATGGCCGCCACGTTCGCATGTCCGTTAAGTCCACGAGACCATAGGGTGTCCCATTCCTCATTTTAGAGTTCAGAAGGGTGCTCGCGAGTGCCCTCTTTGCGGCCATTATGCGCCCTCGATCCGCGCTTCTGCTGAGCTCGCACTGGAGCAAGCTCGCAGCAGACTTCTACCCGACAGTCAAAGCGGCATTACATCACAAAAGTGCGACTCAGAGGAAGACCGCGAGGGTTTAGGGTGCCATTTGGGACAGGGCCATGAACGTGTTATGACAAGGCGCTTCCAGTGTTTCCCACAGGATTTTGTGAGACTTGCGGCGGCAGGTGACATTGCATTAATTTGCATATTTATGACGTCATTGCGTCTAGCTTAATAAGACATGGGCTCCCCTGAAAATGTGATTTATGAAATTTTGGGGGGCCTCAAAATATATTGACTGTGTTATTTTGACGTGCAATTTCAGTTTTTTTGTAATGTGATCATTGTGGATTATTATGTGTAAAATTGCACAAAAAAATCATTCATTCATGCATGACGGCGATTTAAACCTAATTCACTTCAATAAAGATTGAAGAATACATGATTGAAGAATACTTCAAGAATACATGCTATTCTTATCATGAGCATCAAGGTGTGGGGGTACTCCGGTGCAAATTCCACTCATGTCTAGTACGTTAACTCAAAGATTCGTAGAAAAAATATAAACATTGGAGTTGTTTATCTGCGCCCGAAGTCCTTGAAATCCGTTCTGCAGTTAGCATCATATGGCATCATATAGCCACCATGGCAAAAAAACACAAGGCAGTTTAATTAATTAGTTTTTTTTACTAAGAAATTGTATAGTGATGACGTTTATAGCATGACCGATTCACCGATTCCCGGGCCTCTGTGGTCGATTCTGTGTTAAGCTAAGGCATGTTGTTCGCAATTATGTGTTGTGAACCCCCCCCCATTATATATATAAAAAGTGGGCTCCCCCAAAGTCCACGGTATAGTTCGAACACTACACCTAACCCCTACCCAGTACTTTATTTAAACTTTTCGATTATTTTATTGATTTTATTTTTTTAAACAAAATCCGATGTAAAATAAGATGTGAAAAGGGAGAAGAACAATTTTGGCAAAAGGTGGACGTGAACTCGGGTCACTCGCATCAAAAACACTACGTGCTTATCACCTGCTCCACTAGAAATTAAATTGCCGTCTTTTGTAATCTTGTGACGTTAGTGTGCAGACTCCACAGACTGCACTAAGTGTAAATAGCTATCCATTTTTATTAAATATAAATGCTTTTCTGATGTGATTTGAAATTTTAAAAGGGAGAAAAAAAGTTTGCCAAAAGGTGAATTCGAACCTGGGTCGATCGCGTCAAAACTAGTATTATCCGCGCTTAATTATTACTATAATTACTAGTTATCCGCACTTTATCATCTGCGCCGCTAGAGCTGATGATTAGCAATCGTGTTTTGTAATGTTGACTAGTGCAATCACACATTGGTGGGTGGAGTTAGTGCAAATAGACACTCCGTAATTTTTTTTTCTGGGGGAGGACCCACCCACATTTATTTAGCTTCCGATGCCCATGTTCATATTTAAAAGTCCAAACAGTCAGTAAGCGATGGGTGCTTGGAAACGCTGTTTTGTAAACGATTTATTGATGATTTTGCTGCGTTACGGCCAACTGAATGTGCTGCTTCTCTGCCGCTTGCTGCACAGAACAGACACCGAGAGAGGCGACACTGCGCCGGGAGAGTCAGACCTCGCGCTCGTGGGGCAGTACTGGAGACAACTGAACGATAGCTAAGGTTTTTTTTTAAAAGTCGCTAGTTTTGTCAGTATGTACCTGTTATGGGGAAAAAGCCGCCAAAAGGGTCTGAAAGTTGCTAAATATTGTGGTAAAGTCGCGCTCGTGTGTTAGATGCGGGAGCTGATCGTAGCTGGCGGTGGATATAGTTGTGGCCCACCACAAATAAATCAATTTATGGGAAACACCGGAGACACTGGATTGGCAACAGTTTTTGAGCTCACAGAACAAGCAGTACGAAACACATAGGGCTCGAGGGGTGATTTTCCACTAGTTAATCGCTCGCAGATGGTTTCATTATCTCGTGCGGGAAAAAAAATGTAAGAGATTATAATAGTAATAAAAACAAAAATGTGTCACCAAATATACTTGGGCGGCCATTAATATGTAGCAAGCCCAGCCGGCAAGCTGGAGCTGCCATTAGACCAAGCGGTCTTTGAAACGTTTTCAGAGGAACTGCCTTTCCTTGCACAAACGAGGCCAGTGTATTGTGAATGGACTGGATTCTCTGCTCTGATAAGTGCGCGATCATCGTGCGTGAGTCCAGAAACATACCCAGACATGTAATCGACTGGCAGGGCTGAAGCGTGCTCTTTTGCATGTTCACGGACAAACCCAGATCCGCTAGATGGGCGAGGAGCCTGAGCTTTTATTCCTCGAGCACACTTCTCGATTGAGCGATGATCAGCCAGTCGTCAAGATAGTTCAGCACGTACTCCACTGAGTCTCAGGGGCGAGAGCGCTGCGTTCATGCACATCTTGAACGTATGGGGGGTTAAAGCCAGCCCGAATGGTAACACTTTGAATTGGTATGCAAATTGCAGAAAGCGCCTGTGATGAGGGGCCACCTGGATATGAAAATAAGCATCTTTCAGATCCACCGCTATGAAATGGTCCTCGGGCTGAATGTGCTTGTGTTTCACTGTAATCATCTTGAAAGCGCGCTTCGCGAGTGCCTTGTTCAGCGGTCTTAGATCTAAAATAGGACGCATGCCTCCGTCTTTTTTGGGGACAAGGAAATAACGGCTGGATAGCCCGCACTTCATCTGTTCCTCGGGTACTATCTCTACTGCCTTCTTGGCTAGGAGGTAGGAGATTTCTGTTCTGACACTTCTGACATAATTACGCCGCCGTATTTGAGGCAAAGAGACATCTTGTCGGTAATCTTGTACTCCGCTGGAACGCAAGAGGGGATCGCTATCTGCGTTGTCCACTGTAGTCACGTATGTCAACATCATAATCAGGGTCCAGGTAAAGGAGAAAGATTCTGAGCTATTTTGGCGCCCGACATCGCTTATATAGCGGCTAAGCCAGCAAATCAGGTGAATGCTCGGACGCCATTGGCTATTGTAAAGCAATAGAGTGATTCAATCAGGCTTCAGCATTTTGAGGAAAAAGGGTTTCCCCATATGTAATGTCGAGAGACCAACTCGATAAAGGAACTGTATTTACCTTGGTATAGTTGAATAATAAGAGTTCTGTACATTGAAATGACATACTGTGAGCCTCAAACACCATTGTTTCCTCCTCCTTATGTAAATCTCGTGAATAAAAAAGACCACTGAAAAATAAGCGAATCAAAACATAACACCGACTGTGACGTAACAGTCGGGATCACTAATAGTTGCACCCCCAACATTTGCAAAAACTCGTCCATGTTCTAGGCCAGCCACCAGCCGAACCATCAGAAGTTCTGCAGGTATTGTGAAGAAACAAGCGAGGACAACAGTGAAAATGGCAGATTATGAAAATAAATGCTATGTTCCAGGCTTTGCAGGGGATGTGATGTGCAGGGATGGGTTGGTGTCTGTATTCAGAAAGGCACGGAAAACAAATAACCTGAGCCACTAAAAGGGACATGGTTAGCTCGTTGCTAGCTGCAGCCTGTTACATTGCAGTACATAAGATTTCACTTACCACATAAACAGAGTAAGGAGAGAAGACTGAGGATGATGGAGAATTATTTACAGATCCTGAGCACCACTGACAAGCATCTGATCTTGTAAAATGTGTGGTAAGTACTGCCGCTCCATAGTATAAACAGAGTTTGTGCGATCGCGAATCTCGAAAGCGAAAGTAAAAAGCGATCGTGCATTTGAAAGCAGTTTCAGTGCCCCGCAAATTAATAGTGGCTCCCTGATGCCCGCATTTTATTTACAGTATAATTACCCGACGATATAACTGTGAAAGAAAGTATTGAAATATATATTTTCCTCCCTGTGTTTCCTTCCTGCTGTGTGAGCTAGTGAAATAAGCCGCACTGTGAAAAAGCCAATCAGAGCAGAGCTTAACATTGAGCCGCACTGTGAAACAGCCAATCAGAGCAGAGCTCAACATTATTATTCATGACGCTTCCAAATAAGCCAATAACAGACCATTTCATTCTAGGGAGAAATCCTAGGTTTGTAAATGCACATGTAAAACCGTCTCTGGAGAATTTTGCCCTTACCTAAGCCACATACCTTCTATGTAGATATCAGAGAACAATTTTAAATATTTTATCAATGCATTTTATGGCACCTTTAAATAAAAAGTTATATTCTTTTTAATATTAAGCAAACACAGCATGTAGCATAACATTCTCATGTTTTGTATTTTATTTTCAAAAATGTAATTTATTTTCAAAGGTTGTGAAGTAACAGGTCCTGACAATGTTTCCTCACAAAAGGAGCGTGATATGTCACCCAAAACCCTAGTGCCAGTCAAAATGAACTCTCTCAGAGTTCAGGGACAGAGAGTGCGAAGCCATTATCAGTCTCTGCCCCAGAGACTGCTGGAGTGGAACTTGAAAGTTCATGTCGGAACACAAGAGATTCAGAATGAGCAGGACAAGATTACACAGGTATTACACAGGACCTTTTTATCTGTATGCATTAGATTCAAATAAAAATCATGCCTAGAACAGTACGGATATGTCCAGTAGCATTACTATTTCACAAAACACTGTGGTTATAGATGCCCTCGATTCTCTTGTGTAGGTCGCCATTACAGAGGTACACCAGTTGTGTGAGACTCACTCTTGGTTGGCAGATGTTCATTTGTTCACCAGTCAGTGGAGTTCAGCCTCTCTAGAGACCTTGTGTGGATCTTCCCCCCTGAAATATGAGGAGCTGATCAAGAAACTTCATTCTTGGATGGACAGAGTTCACTGCTTGCCTCCATCCTTCACCACATCAAATAAGTTGTTCACTGTAGTGATCTCCAACATACAAAAGAATATAGGTGTGTGTTTTTAAGTTTCTAAAATTGAAATTTAATTAAAAAAAGAGACCAACTTAAGCTTCTACAGCATCACAGGCACATCAATTGCATGCTTTTAAAAGTCAGTAATTTGCAGTCTACTATAGTATATTTGAAATTTGTGATTTGTATGCTTCCCGTTTCTGTTAATTCATGAGAAAACGGCTACTTGAATGGCTGTCAATGAAGAAAGATGAATGGTGTAGTTGAAGTAGTTACATTAAGCAATCACAGGACTCTATGATTTATTATATGCTTACTTATATTTTAGTCAATACTGGAAACTAATAACATTAGTTCCATTTAATTAAAATTATCTATTATGTGTCCAATGTCCTTGTGTTTATTAGTGTACATGGCTGCCCACTTTTTTCAGAGACATAGTTTTTAGCATTCATTGTTAGGAATTTAAAAATATCTTTAATAAAAACATCAGCATAAATTCACAACAATCACATTTTTTTTTAGAGAATTAGCTACTCATCCAATAAAGGCATTGTGATTGCCACAATAATACAGTCTAAATGTATTAACAATAAATTATTGATTACAAATATGATCAGACTGACTTACAGTTGTGACAGAAACATATACCTCCTCTTAATGGTCTCAAAGCTCATGGTAGGTCAGTCACGGAGTTTGTATGTTATTGCTAAAAGATGATTTCTTAATGAAGAAAATAAATTAATTTTTGTATACAGAAATATTAGTCTCTTGTACAGTTTAGAAATTGAGAGATCATGTCTGTATATCAAGCATTAGTATAAATGTTTCATGTACTGTTTTTGTGTTAAGGCTCCATTTTAGGCACCATTGACAAGGACGTGCTAAAGCTACTCTGTGAAGATTGGCAGACACATTCTGAAAACCTAATTTCTGAGCTGAAAAGAGCCGTGGAAGTCATGAAGTCTGAGCCAAATACCTTTCACCAGTTCACAGTTTTTTCAGACATGGTATTGACTTTTACATACTGCTTTGTGGTGGATTACTGTGAACTACGGAGTAATTAATCAGCATGATTATATGCAGGTAAAGCGCAGTGAGATAATATCAGGTGTTATGCAGGAGAGGCTGGAAGACCTACACTCTCTACAGGAGACTGTGAGAAGGAATTATACTCACATGGATCCAAACAACATTCTCTCAATGAAGCAGGTACATGTGAAAATGTGGTCATTGATTTTTTTACTGCAAATTTAGTTGAGTCTCAAAATATGACAGCCTGTTATTTCTGCAGGTAGTTGACTTGTGGGAGCAGTTTGATCAGCTCTTGAAACCAGCTGCAGACATAGTTACCCAGAAGCTTCCTTCTATGCTTGATACATTGGACAAGAACGTTTCTTCATTAGTAAACAAATTAGACAACTTGGTTGCACAAGCCACATCTGGACTCTATCTTGACCCTGACCAGAATCCCAAGGAAATGCTTGTCCAGCTGACAGCATTGTGCAGTGAATTCTATGTGATTGCTGAGCAGCTGAATGATCAAAGCAGATCCAGTGAAATTCTGAGAGGTAAGATATACACCCAGGATCCTAAACACCTCCCTTCCAATGGTTTAAATGCAATGGCTTCATGTCAGTGATTTCATATATTCTTTCAGGTCACCTGCTGGATCTCACTTTTCTGACTGTAGCACAGCAGAATATGGAAGCAAGGAAAGGACTCTGGAAGCTGATGAGTGTGTTGTCCACACAAATCCAAGAGTGGAAGCTACTAACATTCAAGAATGTATGTAATTATTAAGACTGAACAGTTTTTGGATTTTGCATATATTTATACAACTTTACAGTACTTTTGCATTCATATCTTTGCAGTTTGTGGTGGCTAAAGCCCAAGACAAGGTTAACGAATGGCTACAACAGGCAGATGCATTTGCAAAATGTATACCCTCTCATGATACTTTGCTGCATAAAACCCTACAGATTTTGCAGGGGTTTAACCAGCTACTCACTTTTTTAAGTAAGCTTAGCAGCCCCACATTGAAGCACAAGCACTGGAGAAGCATCTTAAAGGGTAAAGTAAATGACATTACAAAAACATACATAAGTGTCAGGTTAGTTTTGGAACCTCTACTATCATATTTACCATCATTATAATTATTTCTGTAGGAATTGGCCTGCTGTATGACCCAGAATGGAAATTAACGCTGGCCGATCTCATGTCCAAAGAGCTACAAAAGCATCAAAATAAAATCAATAAGGTTCTCAATTGTTTATACTGTTAAACATGTAATGTGATTACTTAACATTAACTGTTTTGGGATCATTGTGAACTATGGGTGTGGATGTGCATTGGCTTCCAGATCTATCTAGATGCCAAAGCTGAGGCAGACATGGAACATACATTCAGAGCACTCCAGAGGGACTGGGAATGTGCAGAATTCCATCATAAAAGGTTTATTATTGCTGTCCAGAAACAGCAAGGTGAAGAAAAAAAATATATTTATTTCCTGTTCCTCACCTCAAAGTGCACCAAACCATCACATTAGTGATGGTGAAACCTTCACGATCATTGGTGAGTTATATACTCTCATCTATACAACTGATCTCAACCATTGATACAGATGGTACAATTGACCTATCGGTAAGCCCCTCCCCTCGAACACAGACTAGCCAATGGCAGTCGAGTATCAGTTGCACGGGGAGCGGAACTCGGACATCTTTAAGTTTCAGCCCCATAGAGAAACATTGGAAGATCCGAAGCTTGCATCAGTTTTATGGGGGTTTTGCTTCAAAAATGGAAAAATTATGTGCCTGGGGTACTTGTAACACTGATTCCAGATATCCTGGAGGCTGGGCAATATAATTCATTTTATTACATTTCCTGAATCCATTTCCTGAGCAAAATGTCCCTAAGTATTCAACCCTAATCCCAATGAAGACAACAACTTTCATTTTCTGGTTGTAATACACTCATTAGGTTACAATTTTTCATTTGCTCAAGCAGAATGTTAATGTTATCTTGTGCTTTAGCAAGGTATCTCTGGCTAAAACTATCTAACATTAAAGTTAGTGAGCCCATGCTAATGTAGAAACCTAAATAGCGGACTGATCACGTCTTGTATAGTGTTGGTCAAAAACACTTGAACGAAGGTCTACATTTCAGTGCCTCTCCACATTAAACTGGTTAAATGTACATTAATTTAATCGTACCCTGCGATACATGAACAGTGTTGATCCTGCATGTTGTCATCTGCGATCGTGATGACCGACCGTAAGACTTCTCCTGCTTACATTGTGATCTGCAAACCCTTGCTTCGAGTTACCCACCGTATTTATTTTAAAATATTTTATAAATCCCTCCAATGAACACTTTATTCACATTTGTTGGCCATCTGTGTCCAAAATTGTGCAAAAACATCGTGGGACAAGGTTTTCACACTGCAGCTGTCATTGTAAGACAGTGAGCAACTCCGTTTGTTTGTCCGAGGGAGCAATAGTAACTAAGGGGGGGCGGGGCTTACCGACAGGTCAAGTGTATTTTGCAAAAATGTTTGAGTTTTTTCTCATTTCTCTGTGCAGGATTGGAGGCACTTTTGACTCAGACTAAGGAAAGTGTTCTGACCTTTTCTGATATGCTGCGTTCTCCTCATGTTGCTGAGTTTCAGCAAGAGGTTGAACACTGGCTGCTGCGTTTACAAGAGCTAGGTATTTTCAACATAGGTGTCAACAAATGTATTTTTGGAAAGTAGAAGGTGTTAAGAAATACAGATTTCTTGTTTTCTTTTTCCTTTATTTACAGATGAATTGATTTGTATATTTGAACGTTATCAGCAAAAATGGATCTTTTTAAGCAGAACATTTAATGACACAGTGCACACTCAAAAGTCTGAGCTGGTATGTTTTTGATGGAATGCTTAGTTTGTTTACTGCAGTTTAAGTGAATCAGTTTTCTCTGACTAATCAATTTCTCTGTTGTAGCAAGAGAAGTTTCACCCAGTGGATAAGATGTTTCGTGATATCATTCAGATCACTGTTAATGACCCATATGTATCCAGTTTTGTTCGACTGTGTACAACAACAGAGGGCAGTGACAGTTTACAAGGACAGAGTCTACGTGCTGTCTTTATTAATGGACTTACAGTAATGGAGGAGATTTCTAATCACTTGCTCTACGTCTTGGAGTCACCACGAAGCCAGTTCCCCAGACTCTACTTTCTCAGTGATGGAGAGGTGATGAAACTTCTCTCTTTACAGCTCCCAGCACCTTCCTCCCTTTTACCACTAGTGCAGAAATGCTTCAAGGGAGTGAAGCAGCTTGATGTTCAAGTTGAAGGTGATGTTTGTTGTGCATATGATTTGACGGCTCTGAGTAATGAGCGAATGTGCGTACACGGTGTATATGGAGAACTTGGTGAACATGTTCCCTTCATCTGTCCTCTTGAGTCAAACCTCAGTCCCGTGGCTTGGCTTAGTCTTTTTGAGCAAAAGTTAAATCAAGCAGTGAAACAGGCATTTCTGAAATGCTTTGCTGTCCAGCTAAATTCAAACATCAAAATGCAACCCAGCACCCCAGACCTGATTGGAAATGGCAAAGAGAACAATTCAGAAGTAGCTCATGAACCTCCCTCACTTTTGTATCTAATATCTCAGTATCCTTTGCAATGCCTTTTGATGGCAGAGGAGGTGTTGTGGTGTAGTATAATACGGACGTCATCACATTGTTCTACTACTGGCTTGTGGACGAGAATCAAGTCCCAAAATGCAGCAAAACTGCACTATTTGTGCCAGCTTTTAAAAGAACACTCAAATGAAGAACCATCCCAAATCTTTACAGCTCTACGTGCCTTGGTTATGCTTACCATGAAACACTCTGGCCAAACAGATGGACTTGCTGAAGTAAAAGGAGACTTGGAGTCATCTTTTGAATGGCATAAGCTTATGAAATATTACCTTATCCCAAATGGACCTTCTTCTGATTTACTTCCTTCTCAACAGAATCAGACTGTCTGTGTTGATATTCTGTGCACACAATTGCTATATGGCTATGAATACATTGGACCTGATAACTGGACGATGGTGACTACTCCTTCAACTGAACAAGCTTACATGGGCATAATTCTTGCCTTATCAAGCTTCAAGTGTGCTTTCATTAGTGGACCACACATGTCAGGCAAGCAGCATACCGCTGTGCAGTTGGGTTATGCATTGGGACGACAAGTGTTCATCTTGAAGTGTTGTTCAAGCACTGGTTCTTCAGTCATTTCCCAAATGATTCTAGGTGCTCTTCAAACTGGGGCTTGGCTTGTGGTTGATTCAGTGGATTTGTTGGAACAAGGGACATTGTCTGAGTTGGGACAACATTTGACTGAAATTCATCAACATTTATCATCAGTTCAAAGACAAGCACAAGCGGAAGCACACGAGTTGACATCCTCATTTGGGAAGTGTAGCAGTGGAGAATTCATCAAAAAAGATAACAGGCCAATGAATGAGGTGGCATGTCACATTGGTGGGAAAAATATTCGGGCCAAGCTAAGCTATGGATGCATCACAATCTCAGATAACGGCCACTCAACCGAGATACCAGAAAATCTTAGAATTGCAATGAGGCCTGTTGCTTTTATGCAGCCACACTACCGAATCATTGCAGAAGTGATGCTGATGTCATTCGGATTTTCTGAAGCAGCTACCGTAAGTCGCCGCCTGGTCTATCTCTTTAGCCTAGCTAAGGATTCATATTGCCTCCCTGATTTTGTCAGTGGTCATCAGACCTCATGGCTTGTCCTTCTCAGAAATGTGATTGCTGTTTCTGGAGCACATTTACATATCTCTCGTCATTTGAAAGAAACTGATAAAGGTACATTTTCTTGTCAGAATGAGATGGGATC
Source organism: Ptychobarbus kaznakovi (assembly GCA_027422405.1). Taxonomy (NCBI): domain Eukaryota; kingdom Metazoa; phylum Chordata; class Actinopteri; order Cypriniformes; family Cyprinidae; genus Ptychobarbus; species Ptychobarbus kaznakovi. The sequence continues at coordinate 15,003,000 of CM049795.1, read as the reverse complement.
TGCTTGTACAAGACTTGAAACAATCCCAGCGAAGGTCGAAGAACATTATTCATCACATTTAAAGTTTATCAATCAGTCGAATGCTACTGGAGACTTAGAAGAGCAAGCAGCAATTAAAGGAGTTCTGTCAGTCATGCAGTATACTGTCTCGGATCCAAAGAGAGCGTCACAGTTTTGTAAAATATGTGAAGAAATCTTTCCGAAAGCGAGGTACTTTTTAAGTCCACAACTGTTCACCGATGAAGGGGAACAAAAGATTGTTAGAACTCTAGTGATAGATGAATTTCATCAACAGGGACTTTATGCAGACATGCAAATACCTCACAACGTGTTGATCTTGCATCAAGCTTTGAAGCTCTCCAATGTTGTAGTGCTTGTTGGACCAGCAGGTAGCGGAAAAACAACTTTGTATCAGGCCCTTGCAAGTGCACTCCAGAAACTGTCCAGGACTCGGAAGGTTGATCCTAAAGGGGATTTTAAAGACATTTATCATTATTTCCCTAAGCCATGTTGGACCTCTGTGAGCACCGAAGTTATATTTCCCAATACCTTGTCCCACAAACAGTTTTTTGGTGGATATTTTGGTCTGGACAACTCCTGGATTGATGGAGCTTTCACCAAAGCATTAAGACACTCAGGACAGCATCTGCCCATTGCTCCTTCCAAGAGCGAGGAAACTTTGCAAAAACAGCAAGAAAAGTGGATTGTTCTGGATGGAGATCCACTTGGCAGACCTGGTTGGTTGGACTCTTTGACTACTCTTTGCGATCTTGAACATCCCCATCTCTACCTTTCCTCAGGAGAGAAAATTGAGCCATCAAGACTGAAAATAATAGCTGAAATCACAAACCTTGGTGATTCAACCCCCTCTGTAGTGACACACTGCAGTTTGGTATATGTTTCTGGAGAGAATCTGTGGAGATCTGTGTGGAAGAGTGAAATGAACGTGCTGTCGACTGAGCATAATGTAGACCAGATTACTCTGGAAATGTGGAGTCACCTTTCTGAAGACCTTTTCCCTGACACGCTAGTATTTCTCAAAAACAAAGCACTTTCTTCAGTGATGGCTTGTGATGGACGTGAAGGCAGACAATCATGTAGGATTACAGATGGTTTGCAGGAAATAATGTCCTTCATTAAGATTCTTCACACCCTTTTGGAGCATTCTGGGAAGGGAGAAGGCTTGAAAAACACATCAAGGAAAACTGAAACAACAAGTAGGTTATACAAATAACTTATCATCAATCATACAAATCTATGCATTTATGTATGTTGCTTCAGCTTTGGGTACTTTTATACCCTGGGGTTAGATCTTTTTAAAATGAACAGATTTTAGGCAGAGGAACTGCTTTTTGACCTGTTTACCTGATTCAAACAATTTGTGTTAACAGTTCATAGAAATGTAGCTTCCACATTCTCTCTTCACTAGATGCACAAGTTTTCCAGTCACCCTGCACTGATGACACAGCTTCCTCTTCTCAGTGGGGGTTACAAGCAAGAAACCTCTTTATTGTAGCTTATGTTTGGGGGTTTGGAGGACATTTGCACCCTAGGTATATATGTAATTCATAAGTGAATATAATAAATCCTAGATGTTGCTATAATGTATGTGAAAGAATATGCCTATTCTCATTGTAGACACTGGCCACATTTTGATGTTTTTGTACGGGAGGCCCTGTATATGAGCCTTTGTAAAGTGGAGACTCCACCAGAAGGCACAGTATTTGAGCATTTCTTTGAATTCAGTGAGAAAATTAGAGATACAACCAATTTCATCAACTGCAGCATGCGTAAGAGTCCACAGCTCTTCTTCACGTCTGTGCCTCAGGTTTGCTTTTCATATTAACATCAGAATTATGTTTTCCTCATTCAGCAGAAGAATAAATTGTACTGTACTTCTTGCCCCGATACAGTACGAGAAACATGCATATCTCCTGGATATGCTCCTGGATGTTCATGAGCCAGTACTTATTGTGGGAGAGTCTGGCTCTGGCAAAACAATGCTGTGCAAGTCTGTAATGTCAAATGCAAGGCCACACATGCATTTAGCAGCAAGTCTAGGCCTTCACCCTTCTGAATTGTGCAAGGTACTCAAGAGAATTAGATACCAGAAGACTCAAATGAGGAGCATGGAGGTCTTAAAACAGCCAAACTTTCTTTTGTTCATTGATGACCTTCACGAAGCACCATTTGGTGAGTCTTTAAAAGAGGTGGATTGAGTAAGCAACTTGAAGGGTCTCTTGTAAAAAAAAAAAATCTCAGTCATGGACCTTTCATTCACCACAACTGATATTTTTTACAAGGTTAATTACTGTATAAATGTATTCAAGTTATTAAACATATTACAAAACATTTTAATGTAAACTAATTATCGTAATTTTCTGTTGTGATGTCATTGACGAAATTTGTAAAACATTTTGAATCAAACATTTTGTTGTCATTTTGTTGACAATATTAACAATGAAAGGTGCAGTATGTAGTATTGACAGCTAGCGGTTAAAATGGGTACTGCAGTCCAAATAAAAAATATTGGAGAGAGCCGTTTCTCCTGCTCCCTCTTACTCAGACTCGACACTCGCACGGGTTTTCCAGATTGAGGATATGCAACAAACCTTGCAATGTAAGCTGATGAGTTGATTTACTGCGTTTTAATGTCCCTCTGCTCATAGAACATTGTGCAGTATGTAATATTGACAGCTAGCAGTTGAAATGGGTGCTGCAAAAACCCAGGCATTGCGCCTCGGAACCTGCCCGGAATGCACATTTCAGAGTAGAAATACTGGCTATAGCATTATTTTTCAGAGAAACAACTATGTAAATGTAACATGTTTCCTTAATATCTACAAACATATTATGTTATTTTTTGGCTTTAGAGGAGTCAAAATTACATACAGCACCTTTAAGCACTTGCAATTTTGTATTAAAGTAACAGCATAAGTCTCTCTATCTTCTATTTTGCAGATGTTGATGAAAAAACATCAGTGACTCTTGAGACATTGCGTCAGTGTATTTCTAGAGGTGAAGTGTTGACATCAGACAGCTCTCATTTCAAGTTGTTTCAATCAAGAGACGTTAATTATCTAGGCTCTTGCAATGCTCCTAATGCAGTCAACAGCAATCAGATCTCTCCACGTCTCTCTCGACTCTTCACCGTCTTGGCTCTCCCAAGCATTACTTCTGAAATCCTGTTTTCTATCCATTCCTCAAAATTGCAAGCATGGCTGAAAGAAATACAACCCATACAGAGGGTTGCAGATATAACAAATTGCATCCTAACCTCAACTCTTGACATGTATTTTGCTGTGCGAGAATGTTTTACTTCTGCCCTACACAGTCCAATCTTCATCTTTTCTTTGCATGATGTACACAAAGTGTTTCAAGGGATGTACCTCTGGAAGCCAAGGCTTAATGTCCAGCAGGCTCTTCGTAGGAGTCTGGGTTGTAAGAGTTTCTCTTCATCTGTTCTTGGTCATCCAGCTCATGACCTCAATATCACCCGCTTGTGGATGCATGAGTGTTTGCGCACTTTTGGTGATAGGCTGGCTACAGAGGAGGCATGCAGAAAACTTATCTCAATTATAGCTGAAGTTTCTGAGAAGAATTTTGGCACTAGGTTATCAAATGAATCCCAAACATCTACAGAAGGTATATCAAGCCCTACAGATCAACCATCAAGAACAGATAATGTAAACCAACACCTGGATTCTACCCCTTCCCAATTAGAAAACAATGTGATTCCCGTGCTTGGAATGGCAGAAGTTCAGACAGAGAGGGAAGAGAGCTATGCAGTAGAGAATGACTCCAGCTTGTATAACCCAGGAAGTGATGAAGATGGATTCTCATATAGTAAAGATGATGGAAATGTGGAGAGCAAACCAGGAACATCAGAGTGTAAATCTGAATCTGCTACTGAATTCTCTCAATCTCAAATGCCTTTTTCTTCTCATTTTGGTGAAAACAAACATGACCACATTAATCAAAAACCAGCATCACACGAAAAGTTGACCACACAACAAATACTTTTATCGACAACCACAGCAAAAACATTCATTCAGCTTCTACAGGAAGCAGCTTCTTCCATACAGAGCATGGTCTTCAGTCCAGAATTTTGTAAACCATTGAACAACATTCTTCAGCATCATAATTTTGAACAAAACTGTGTGTATCAAGAAAGATACATAGATATTTTAGTAGACCAACTATTTAATACTCTTAAATGCAGAGAGGAAAATAAAGAGAAGTCTGATGACTCTTACTATAATCCTACATGGGCTGTGCATCACCAAAACGTACATCAACTTGTGCACATCATCCGTGCATTTCTCATTCCTGGAGGACACGGGGCTCTGTTAGGAGCAGCAAAGAAAACAGGCAGAAAGTCCATTGTACGCCTAGCAGCTACGCTGTTGGGATACCAACTAATTGAGGTTCATCCTGGAAATGAAGCCAAGTTGTGGGAAATGATGAAAGGGGTTTGTAGCCGAATTGGGGTGGGTGGACATTTGGTTCTACTGGTTCACGAAGACATTAGCCAGGCTCTTAAGGAGGAGCTGCTGGTAATGATGGCAAATGGAAGCTTCCCTCTACTGTATTCAGATGAGGAACTGAAGAATTTGACGAAGGATGCCAAAGCTCTTGAAATGTAGAGTATAAGTTTCTATTTATTTTCACTTGAGTTACTGATGTTTTTTCAACTGAATGTTTAATTATGTTTATTCATTTGTGCTCATCATTTTGTTTCTGATTGTAGAAATCGTTTGCATTTTTACTCTTTGATTTCTTGTGGTTTTGCTATAGATCATGTCTGAAAATAGGGATCACTGATTATAAAATTCAGGCACTGAATAATGAATAATTATTTTCATGTTACGTTAGTATGAAAAATGGAGATTTGCTGAAGATTAATAAAGTATTATTAAAATATTTTTTAATAGATTAAATTAGTGTTAGGCAAAGGTAAAAATAAGAGAATTGAGCATGCACAGTTAAATATTCAATTTCAACCCACAGTGTTAAATAAAAAATGATCTAATATTAGCAGAGAACCTATATTGTACTGATGTTGTGCTTCCCTTTTTGTGCAGGTATTTCAAAAGCATCCAAAAAAATATTCATGTATTCCTTCTTTATCCTCTCCTCTTGGATGATTTTGAAAGACAAACAGTAAAATCTTCTGTTTTGGAGATGCATATCACCAAGGCTTTGAGTCTCTGCTGTTGTGTAGAAGTGTACCAACCTTGGACCTCTGAGGCTTTAGCTGAAAGTGCCTTGTATCATTTAAAAGCCAATCAGCAGATACCCGAGACAGATAGAACAGGTGAATATCCTGATTATAATCCTAATTCTACTCCTAATTGATGTGTTTCATGTTTTGAAAGAGTTTGTGTCTGTGTGTTGTTGCATTTCCAGTTGCCAATGATAGCTTAATGGCTAGTATTTCTGAGGCGATGGCAAGAATACATTTATCGGCTACAAAATATGCTTTCATGTTGCTTCATCTTCAACCGTTTGGCCCTCGGGCCTACGTAGAGCTGATGGTCCAGTTCTTCTTCCTCTGCCGCCACCTCTTTGAGCAAAGCAGAGTTCAGAATAACCGGTGAGGAGACTTCTAATACCACTAATGTATTTAAACATATACTACTGTTTTGGAGTCAGATTTTTTTTTCATCAATAATGTAAAGTTTTACCACAGTTTCCACAAACATATTAAGCAACACAACTGTTTTCATCACATTTCATCATGTTTCTTAAGCAGCAAATCGACATAATAGAATGATTTCTAAGGATCATGTGACCCTAAACACTGGAGTAATGATGCTGAAAATTCAGCTGTACGTCACAGGAATAAATTATATTTAAAAACATATTCAAATAGAACATTTATAATTTTCATAATTGTAATATTAATATTTCATAGTCTGTATTTTAATTTTTTATTAAATACTGTAAATGCATCCTTGGTGAGCATAAAAGACTTCTTTCAAAAACATTTAACACGGTTGTGTATGAAATGTTCAAAATATATTTTTTTAACATACCAGGTTGGCAACTGTTCTAGCACATGTGAAGGACATGACTGACACAGCTGCAAGACACACTCAGAACGGTCTGAGCTTTAGGGTCAAATGTGAGGAAAAACAGAAGGTACGTCTCAGAAGCAATGGTTAATAGAGCAGCAATAGGATGTGATGAAAATGAGTGATTTTACTTTGCTCAGGCACTGAAAGGAAATGGAGCAAAGGTTGAATCTTTGTATCAATAGCTTAGATCCAAAATTAAAAAAATCAGAATTTTTTCTCATTATTGTGTGCATTGATGTATCTGTTGTAGTGTCTGGACCAGCTGCAGGAATCGGTGGGTGTGGCATACAAAATTTGGGAAAAAACCCACCACCAAAGTTTACTGGAAGAAGAATGGCTTTCCAATCTAGAGGATTACTCACACAGCGTTCAGCAACAAGTTGAAGAGGGCTCCAAACAGGTCTGGTTTGATTAGTATGATCCATTACTGCAGGAAGTAGGGGTGCTGCAGCAATCCCTGGCGTGTAGCCTAAGAAAAAATGGGGGGGCTGGGGGGTAGCTGTTAAAAAAAATTAAAAAAAAAACTAATTAAAATTAATAGAAAAAAGAAGCCTAAGCCTACAATGACAATAAGCAACAGTACAAAATGATTTAAGTCAAATTGATTGTGAAAGTCGTTTCAACTTAAACTGACTTAGGAAGTCGTTTGTTGCCATGACTTTTTGATCATATTATTACCTGTAAGTAACACGTCTGTGTCGTACCCAAATTAAGAATTAATGACCATTTCTACAGCCATTGCAAAGATGCAGCAGAGAAAGATCGAGAGCGTCTATTTACCTCAGCAGCAAAATGTGTAATACAGTATACTGTGGACTTAATAAATAATAATATAAACAGGGATGTGCAAGAGGAATGTGCAAACAGGTTGTACTGGATATATACACATATATTATATCATATTCTTGGAACAAAATTAATGTTTAAGATTGATTCAGTATTACTCTTAATGAAAAAAAAAAAAATCCCGCACAACTTCAGCAATACTACAATGACAAAGCCGCTTATATTAAACATAAAACTTTTATTAACCGAACGAATAAGATATTTCCACGTTGTAACAAATAAATAAAAGTTTTGGATTTTCCCCTTATTTCAAATGAATGCTTAGCTTGGCTCATTATTATTAATAATAATAATAATTAAAAGGCTATACAACAACAATGACAAATACAATTAAACTTCACTTTTAAACTTTGAACTATTAAAATATGTTTTACCTGCACCTGCATTGGATACCTCAAATAAAAAACGATCATTAGTTAAAACGATCATAGTTTGTGGTTCATTATTAGCCTATTAATTAAAACACATCAGCCATAAAATAGTACAATGGCAAATACGCATAGGCCTATATTAAACATCTAACTTTTATAAAAAAAATGATTAAAACAGATATAGCCTACTTGCGTGTTGTATAAGGTATTTTCCCTCTTGTAAAACAAATGCATTGTGGTTCATTATTTTATTTATTTTTAATGAAAACAGCAACAAAAAAGACAAACTCGGTTATATTAAACAAAGAAATTAAACCTTTATTAACAAAAATTGTGCTTTTTGATCAGTGTCCCGCATCTCAGCACCCCCCCCCCGCTCAAAATACGTTCCCGCGGCTATGGTATGATCACACATTGGACACTGAAATGGGATTTTCACTGTTGATGGTTTTGTGCAGGTAAGTCCGCTGCACCGAGCAGCTGTGCAGGCTTTGAGCCAGTCTGATTTGGATGAGATGCGGCACTACAGGATGCCACCTGATGGAGTTGTCATGGTCATGGATCTTATATGCATGTTATTCAACCATCCATGTGGGTGGGAGAGTAGCAGACAACTTTTGATGCAATCCAGCTTCTTTCAGGTAAAAAAAAAAAAAATACTGAACCCTATATTTTTTTTTATTTGTCTAAATGCTTTCCACTTTATGCTCCACCAGGATCTGGAATTTTTCGACTGCTCTAAATTAACCGATGAAATGATTCATAAGTTGGGTCAGATAATACAGACACCAAGCTTTCAGCCAAGCTCTGTGCGAGATGCTAGCCGGGCTTGTGAGTCTTTGTGTCGCTGGGTTAGAGCGGTACACCAGTCTGCTTGCATACAGCGCCACATGGCACCTCAAAATGCTAAAAAGTACAATTTAGATGAGCTCATGGCTGAGAGTCGAGCGAGGTTGAGAGTTGCGAGGCTGCAGGAAGAGTCAGAGCGGGAAAGATTAGAAGAATTGGAGATAAGGCTGGAGCTCAACAGACAAGACATGGAGCTGCTGAAGGCACAGCTTAGTTCCTCAGAAGCTCAAGAAAGGGAGTCATGTGCTGCTCTCAAACTGGTTGAACGTCACATTAAAGATTGGACGTCAGCAGGAAAGGTAGCTAAAATTTCACTACTGATTATATTCTGTATAATTGAGTATGTGACGAATAAAATAATTGACCTTGAATTCTTGATGGGTAACATATTGTGTGTGTAACCCATTATCTTTATGCATTACAGGATGCAAAGTTGGCTAATTGCAGCATTCCAGGTGATGCTTTGCTTTTAGCGGCTGCTGTTACATACTTGGGTCCGTTCGGGCCTGATGTTCGACAGGAGCTGCTCCAAAAGTGGCACAAACTTTGTCTGACTGGTAAAATTAATATGAAACCAGAGGACCCACGTGCAACAATTTTCAATGATGCTCCACTCACTTGTGACCGCTTTGTGGCTATTCCCGTCAGTAAGACATTTCAACTTGCCTTAAATCGAATACTTGGGCTAGATCTGCATCAAGTCCATGGAGATTTCGCTGATCTGGTCCGAAGTGTTCTTCTCTGGGGGCACAGATTTTCTTGGTCTCAGCGCTGCCCTCTACTGGCAGGTCATCATAAAGATGAGGAACCCAGCTCTCAGACATTGTTTCCTCCTGGTCAGTATGACAATGTGTCTTTTTAAATGTCTTACACACTAAAAAAACTAAATGATTCTAAACAGTACCAGAATAGGATTATTTGGCTTGTATACTCATAAAAAATAAGGTTGTTTATTGGCATTGAAGGTTCCTTGAAAAACTTTTAACATCCATGGAACCTTTTGCAAACGGTTCTTTAGATTGTTAAAATATTCTTTCTTAAAAATATCATCTTAAAGACTGATCACTGAAAGTTCTTTGCGGAACCCAAATGGTTCTTCTGTGGCATCACTGCAAAAACCTGGATCCTTTATTTTTAAGAGTGTAACAATAGCTGAACCTGTTTTGGTGCTAAATAGAATCCATAAAGAAACATTTATAGGACCTTAATGGTGTTGTAAAAAATATTTTTTTACAATATCTATTGTGAATGGACAGTATGTTTTTATGACTGGGAATAAACAAACAATAATTGAAGAACTAACAATATGGATCATAAATTACTTGCTTTGTGATGAAGTGATTAAAAAAAACACTAAAGAGAACCGGTTACAAATTTCATTTTATAGAATTAAATACAAATACCTGTTGAGATTGTGTTGACACTCTGTGTAGTTGGATGGGTGAGCTCCAGAAAGTCAAAAATGTATTGGATTTGAAAGGATTTTTTGAAAGTTTGATAAAAAAAAATCTACAATTTGGGCATAAAAAACCTTTAACTCTAAGACAATTAACCATTTTAGCATAAAATGGATCATATGGCTCTAAATAGAACTTACGCTTTGCAAAGAACCTTAAAGGGGTCATGTGATGCTTTTCTAAAGATCATTATTTGGTGTAACAGAATATGTTGACATGCTTTAATGTAAAAAAAACCACATTATTTTTCAAATATTGTACTTTATGTATGCTTTGTTTTCTATGCATCTACTCTCATCCGACAAAGCGCAAATGGCCAAATGGCAAAGTGCATTAACGCCCCTTTGCTTTTTTACTTTCAAAATGAATGTAAAGACAGTTATTAATGTCCTTATAGTTTTACCATCACAAGCCCGACAACAGCGTTAGACTCTGTGATGAAGCCGTATGTGTTTGCACACAAGCCGCGTTTGTGTGACCGTTCTCCCTCTCTCTCTCTCTCCCTCTCACACACTGCGCTGTGACTCTGCGGTCAAAACTACAAAGTCAATAGAAATACTTAAACTAATAACATGCTGATTCAGAAACACCAGATTCTAGCAAAGTCAGAATCCTCAGGTTCATGTGTCGTCCATAAAATGCGTTGCTGTTCTGTTGTAAGTTCTTAATGATTCCCAAATGCATCTACTTTCGGAAGGCCAAATAAAGTGCTTTTGCTTTCGCCTAGAAACACACAGCTTCTCCCGGACACGGCTGCTTCAACACTACTGCGGTTCTGAAACACGCCTTCTTTCCTCATCATTTGTGCACAAATATTTCCACATCGTGACGTAGACATGTGGGGGCGTGTTTGAATTAGCTGTTTTAGGGGGGCGTAGCAGAGTCTTAACCTTGATAAAGAATATCTTTTTGGTTTTGAGACTTAAGTCTTTGCAACGTCAGGGATCTTATCTATGCATAATCAGCTTGTAACACTCCAAAGAGAAATCAGTGCATTTAAAAAATATCTTTCAGTTATGGTGAGATTTGTTTTTAGGTCAGTTTACAAGATGTGAAGAAAAAGCCCATGAGGAGGATAAATATGGACTTAAAGTTACTGCTGATGATCCACAGTTACTTGATAAAATAAATCATGGAGCAAAAGAAGGTCAGCCATCTGAAAAATCTTGCTTTGATCTTCAGTTTAATTTTCAAATCTACACTGTGAATGGCTTAAGCTCACCTTGCTTTCATCCCCCTCAGGTCTAAGAGTATTGGTGATGCATATTGAACGAGCAACATCAAACCTACAAATCCTTCAGACGTTTGTTACACCAGCAAGTTCCCCTGGTCAGAGCTGCCCGGTTAAACCTGCTCATCCGGACTTTCGGCTCATTATGAGTACTTCCCTTCCGGTCCAAACGCTGATACATGGTGAGAGATTAAGGATGTGTTATGCATTGATTCTGCAGGATACTCATAGTATGATTCTATTTGAAGTCTTTGAAGCAGGGGTTTACAAAAAAGTTTCCAACCAAGACCCCCAAATCTGCTGATGATTATAGGTTCCCCTTCCTAAAAAAAGACATCTATATATTTTCATGTACCTCATCTATATTAAAATACATGTAATATATTATATTATATTTAGCGCTGTCAACTGATTAATCGCGATTAATCGCATCCAAAATATGTGTGTAAGTCTTGTGTACATAATATATGTGTGTATACTGTGTATATGTATTATGTATATATAAATACAAACACATGCATGTATATATTTAAGAAAAATATGATATGTTTATATATTAAATATATTTATATATAATATAAATCTAAGAATATTAATGTATATACATGTAAATATTTTCAAAATATATATTGTATGTGTGTGTATTTTATATACATAATAAATATACACAGTACACATACATATATTATGTAAACAAAAACTTTTATTTTGGATGCGATTAATTGCAATTAATCATTTGACAGCACTTATTATATTATATTTTAAGATAATATTTTAATGTTTTTTTTTCCAGAATAGAACTGTTTTATATTGTTGTTATTCTAAAATTATTTTAATTATTTAAATATTAAGAGGATGTTTACTTGAAATAGTTTTTCCTTAAACACTGTAAACCTGAAGAACAACATATTTAGTTCAATTCAGTTTTTTTGTGCTTTTCACAATATATATAGTTCAAAAAGCAGTTCTACAGAGAATATTGCCTGTCAACCCCCACTGAGCATGATACTGTGGTCAGGAGAAACTTTGTAGAAAAGAACAACACAAATACAAGACATTCCCAAATGCCTTTTTAGAAAACCAAAAAAAAAAATTGTTGTAAAGACTGTCAACAGAATACATTTTAACTAATCTCATGAAAATGTATTTCATGAAAAGATATATGTATCATGTATCTTAATGAATATCATGGTAACTTTGATAGCCCTAAAAAATGAGTTTTTCCCTCACACATTTTCACGGACTCTAGTTTGAATAGCTATAAGATGTTGCCTTATGTTTTTTTCCTCCATATTTTCTGCTAGAAATTCACACTTCATTCCTGGAGGAGGTTCAAATGATTGATCTGTCTCCAAGCACATCTGAAGTTCAGGACCTTTTTTTGACAGAACTGATGCAGACTGAGTGTTCAGCTCTGTGGACTCTACATCGCCAAATTCAGACAAAAAAACAGACACTTCAGTATAAACTTTTTCAAAACGAGGTTGGCTGGTGAAGAAGTTTATATCTTTTTTTAAAAGCTATGTTTTATGAAATATTCCTAACAGCACATGTCCTAAAGTCCATTGTATTATGATTGCAGGTTTCCTTGATGGACTATGTCATACATGCATCCACAGCACTTCTCCAGGACCCCGAGTTCCTTCCACACGTGTGTACATGTCAGAGTGTCTCTCTTGAACTTGAGACTGAAATCAAGGATCTATCCCAAGAGATAGATCAGCACAAAGCCCTGATGGCTGATTTTTATCGAATAGCAGAGCTCACCACAGCCCTTTACAACGCTCTGCAGGACATGGCCCGACTTTCCCCATGTTATCTCTTCACTCTTCACAGTTTCCTGCTCACTTTACGGTCAGCTTTAGCCCTGCAAAGCCCAGACATGTTATTTTATAGAGAGATGGAGCCTACAGCAGTCGCATCTGAGATAACCTACAGGATTGTGTCTCATGTCTTTTCTCAGTATAAACCTCGCATATTCAAGAGCCATTCCGCTTTATTCAGATTATTGGTATCTGTTGCTGTTATAGTGCACAATGAGGGATGCCCTGAGGTAGAACGAGTTACTTTCCTCAGAGGATTAAGCAACTTGACGTTTTTAGAGCATTTTTTATCACCGTCCACACAGTCTGTCCCCGAGCTGCCAAGTTGGATTCAAACTCACTTTCAAGATGATATTTATGTATTAGAGAGGATTGAACCCTTCTGGGGCCTTGTATCATCTCTGGTGAATTCGTCCACGCTATGGCGGGAATATCTGCACTTTCCTTCGTCCACTGTGATTGGACCAGTCCCTTGTCAATCTCACTCTCATTTGTCCACAATGCAGCGGGCTATTCTCTGGAAGACGCTGTGTCCTCATTGGCTAGCAGCGGTGGAAGAGGATCTTTCAGCCTGTGCACAGGGACATTTGCTGCATTCATATCCTGGAGACCCTCTAATGAGCTCTGCAGAAATGATCTCCGGCCTTTTGTCCAAAAATCAAGGTCCTGTTGTTGTATGTTTACCAGAGAAAAACGAAGAAGTGCCAGTAAGCATTCACCCTCTCCACTTGATTAAACAAGTTGCACAGTGCCAAGCGGACAGCAAAGGGGTAAGTTGTTATTGATACCTAAAATAACTAAAATATGTTTTGTTCAATAAAATGAATGTGAAATGAAATATAAGTATTCAAATGAAGTCTTAAGTTAGAAATCTGTCTTTTCTGATCCCATACTTCTCTCTTTTCCAATTGCATATCAGCTCAGAGAGGCATTTATTTTGAATAAACCTGAAAATAAAGTTACTAACTTGTATTTAACAGGTCTATAATTGAAATTTGACGTGGTGTCCTTGCGTGGATCAGATGGTCTAACCAGGGTGGTTAACTAAAACAGAAACTAAAATTCAACCAAAAATATTTTCATTAATTGAAATAAATGTTTACTGAAATAAAATTACATATAATACATTTTTATATTCGGCTTGTTGCCAAGGCAACATTTCTAATTTTAATTTACTGTAATTTGATATACTAAAATAACTAAACCCAAAACTGGAGTGCAAATTAACAAAAACTATATTAAAATATATAAAACAAAACTACTAAAAATGACAAAAACAAAAGTAAGTAAAGTAATTTTTGATGCAAATACTAGCGTATGCATACAACAAGTGCATGAACTCCATATATAACCATATAAAACCATGGTTACCTTCCTGATTTAGTGGTTTTGGCTCATGACTGGAAACCAGAAGGTTGCTGTTTCGGTTCATTTGAGGAGCTATCATTGTGCCCTTGAGCAAGATACTTACTACCAGGTTGCTTCAGGGGGACTGTTATTGTAATAAGGTCATGGCACTGTTCTACTTATGTCGTGAAAACATATTTAACTGGCCTGGTCATGTGAAAGTAAATAAAATCTAATTCTAAAAGTCAGAGCTTTGGCCTAGTGGTCAACACACACGTGCTCTGCACTGCTCAATCCAACTTGTGACATCTCCTCTCCTCATCATTTCCTGACCTTTCTCTCTCTCTATCCATACAAAGTTGTATACAGGTCTAAAATAAAAATGTAAAAATCACTTTTTTAAGAAGGTTAACATGGTCATAATATGCTATAATGCTTGGGGTGATCATTACTTTCATCATAAAATAATAATTTTATTATGAAATATAACTGTACTTTTAAATTATGAAGCAGCCTGTCTTTATTGTCAACAGGTGAAGCTGAGTGTTATTTCTTTCGGGTCTGGTTGTCATCGAGATGCTGTTCTCTCGGCATTAGACAGCGCTGTCCAGAATGGCCACTGGTTAGTCCTGAACAACTGTCATCTGCTGGACTGCTGGGATGTCAGAGTTGTGAACAAGTTAACACAAGTAGTTTACAGCACTACAAAAGGTGACTCGAATAACCATGCAAGCTACACCTACAAGACTTTATTAACTCATTCTAAACCACCTGGGTGTTTGACAGATTTGGAGACTGATGGCCCGCTTCTAAATGCTGGAAGTACGGGAAGATTTGTGCATCCCCAGTTTAGACTGTGGCTCATAACCAAAGGTGACAGACTTCACTCTGTCCCAGGTAGGCAATGCTCTGCTCATTACACATCATGATGTGTGAAACGTCTGGATTATAGTATAATGAATACTGTCAACGTGAACCATAGTTATTTCCTTAATGCATGTTTTGTGCATTTAGACTTACTGTGAATGATTCATGAGTGAAAGTTATATAACTTAAAAATAATATAACTTGTTTCCGCAATATTTCTCATATAACCAAATATATTTTTAAGCACTGTTTAGGCTATTGTTGTAAGTAATGCCACCTTTCTAAGATATTTTTAATAGCTAACACAGTTATTTAGTGCCATATCATAATATGTTAAAACCAAAAACTGACAATTTAATTTGACCTTTATAGACCTCACTTCAGTGTCCCAGAATATTGCCAGACTGTAAATGAGAGAAATTACTGTAATATAATACAGAAGTTTATTTTTTTTTAAAGAAATTAAGCAAGGACATATTAAATTGATCAAACGTGACAGTAAAAACATTTATAATATTACGAAAGATTTCTATTTCAAATAAATGCTGTTTATATTTATAAAATGATCCTCAAAAAATAAAATAAGAAGAAGAATTATTATTGCTGATAATAGTACAAATGTTTCTTGAGCAGCAAATCAGACTATTAGAATAATTTCTGAAAGATCATGTGACACTGAAGACTGCTAATGATGCTTAAAAATCAGCTTTGCATCACAGGAATAAAATACATTTAAAATATATTACAATATAAAACAGTTATTTTAAATTGTAATATTATTTCACAATATTACACTTTTTATTGAATTTTCTATCAAATGAATGCAGCCTTGGTGAGCAAAAGAGACTTCTTTCAAAAACATTTTAAAGGGGACATCGGGTGCCCATTTTCGACAAGTTCCTATGATTCATTAGGGCTCCGTTTATACCTTGTCAAAAACAGCTCTTCATTCAATGTCCCCTTTAAAATCTTACCGACCCCAGACTTTTGAATGTTTGTAAATGTAACAAGAGCAGGTCAAAATAAAAAAAGCTTTTTTAAGAGAAAGTAAATCAGTTGATTCCGTATGCAGTATACAAATGCTCTCTGATGTGTATAATCTATCATCTGATACAGTGGCTGTTAGGATTGGAGCCCTGCACTTGGTGTGTGATTCCTCCTGGGACCTGAGGGATGAATTGTGGTCCTCAGTAAAACAGACACTCCCCTTCTCCTCTCATGAATACACTGTGAACACTCAGTGTGCCGTCCTGCACTCTGTCCTGCTGCAGAGACAAACATTCAAACACCTGGGCCAAGGGCGGCTTTACCATTGGTGAGGATTTCAACAGATATCGTGCGAGAAAGTTATAAAGCATTCTTACTCAAACCTTTATCCATTTATAGGACTCAGGAAGACCTACTTGCTCTGATTGATGCACATGACCGCATAACCAAACACTGTAGTGACCCCACTGGAGCATTGGAGTACATAGCAGGTACTGCTGGGACATGAAATGCTTTTAAATGAATTGGCCTGGTTCAATACGAACTTGCTGATGATGTTGGTTGATCTGTTCTTCTCCACAGGTCACCTGGTTTACGGGAGCCACGTGTCAGACCATGCTGATCTAGCAGCTGTGCAGAGTGTGATCAGGGCTTCTCTAAGAGATCCATCTACATTATGGGGGCGTGGCCAACACATTCTCTCAGATATCATTAACTTTACAGGAAGATTTGGTATGCAAACACTCTATCACTTCAATTTCTATAATAAGCTATATAGCAGAAGTTCTCAACCAGAAGACCTGGGACCCAGCAATTAGCAATAAAAAAAAGACAAAACAAGCTTTAAAATAAATACAATTCTTCTTCTTCTTATTATTATTATTATTATTTAAGAACCTCCATTCCCAGGATTTTAGAAATCTGCATATATGTGGTAACAAAAGTTTATATTTCTAGACTCGGAAAAGTCATGTAAGTGAATTCAGTCTTAAACAGCATGCTAATTAGTTAACTAAAACCATTAAAACAAAAAAACATGTTTTTACTCGAAATAAAATAAATGTTAACTGAAGTGACATAATATATAAAAAGCTTATTTTATTTCAGCTACTTAAGACAACATTTATCATATCTCATATATATATGAATATGAATATTTCTAGTTATGGCAAGCTCTAAAATATTTTGTTATATGGAAATTAAAAAATACAATTCTCCTTAATCCTAGTCCATAAATGATTGGTAGAGATTCATATAAATTAATTGGTAAAAAGTGGTTAAAATTAATTTGGTAAATATTTAAAACATTATGAAATTCTATTATTTTCAATTATAATTACTTTAGTTACTTATTTTGATCTATGGATGCTTCTAGTTTTCTGTTATCTTAAAATCAAAACTTTGTTATTACGGCAGACATATCAGAGGAACCTATTACATATTAGCCTGCATGGGGCACTGGTGGGCCTTAAGTCAAATGTTGTGAACATATATATATATATAAGCATTTACTTTGTACTTAAATGCTTCCCTAAACTGTCACACACTCATATTTTTGCAGAAGCTGTGGGCCAGTTGAAAGACTTGAGATGTCGTATTCAGTGCATTACTAGCAGTGCAGACCCAACCATTCTGGGCTTCAGTCCAGGTATGGCAAGTGAACTGGTGAAGCTAAAAAGTCATAGACTCAACATTCTTCTGCATCAATCACAGAATATATTTGCTGATGTCAGAGGAGACATGCAAGCTCAAGAACGTCCAGACTATAGTACGGCTTGGGAAAGGCTGCTAACTTTGCAAGACAATTTGAGGAAAATGGACATTGGCATGGGAATGGAATCTGCTTCTCTTGGTCCGTTGCATTGTTTCTTCCAGGCAGAGCGGGAGTGTCTGGTTGCGCTGGTGTCTTCTCTCCTTTTAGACAGTTTTCAGCCAGTTAAATATAACATGACAAGCTCCACTGCTGCGTATCTAACATCATCAGCTCTCTCACGTCTGGAGACTCAAGCAGACCAGCTCAGGTCATACCTGTGGGAGGAGTCATCCGGTATTACACCTCGTGTTTATCGACTGGCTGCCTTTCTCAATCCCAGAGGCTTTCTGGCAGCATTGATCAGACATGCAGCCCACATCCAACACAAGGATATCAGTCTTTATGGATTGAATTTTAAGGTAAATCTCAGTTTTTCAAATACAAACTGGACAGATACACCAGATATAAATATTATGTGTTTGCTTGTTTGTCACCAAATCCTTATCCGACTGGAAAAGTCATATCTTAGCATTGGGTAAAAGGTGGTTAACATTCATTTGGTAAATATTTAGCTCTTTACATTTCAAGAAATATTAAATATATTAGTCTTACTATTTGAATTTTAATGTAAATACCGTTTTTTAAACATAACACAAATTGTCACTTTTTTTTGCAACCCTGTTATTCTTATTTGAAATTAGCTTTTTTAATAAACTACTTAGAAAGGGATAGCTAGTTTGGGACTAACTTAGATTTTAAAACATTTTTATTTTCAATTTTGTTCCTCACAAAAACTTTAGTAAAAGGGCTGGAACTGCAACTGAATCTAGCAACTCCTTATACTAGAATAAATTAATGTTATTTAATAGTTAGTCTCATATAGCTAGACCTTTAGACTGACGGCAGAAGGTCTGGACTTCACTGCAGCTTTCATTGTCCAAGAACTGACCAGAGGACAGACATATAAAGTAACAATTCACAGTTAGTTTTGTTCAGTACCATGTTTAAGAACATGAAAATGTATAGTCGATATCCCTCCAGTAATAGACCGCCATGCAACCAATAAATCATTTATTCAAAAATGTCATGTTTACTGCAACAGTGGCTCAGAGTCTATTCTGTAAACTTCACATGTTTTGTTGATCCTGATTAGTGATTATTGTCACGGTTATAAACACGACGGCTTTCTTCTTCCATGAGCGGGTTTGTTGTTTCAGTAGCTTTGTTTCCAGGTGGACTTTGTTCTCAGAATGCAACAAACACATACGTCTCCCAAAAATCCTGTATAATTCAACCAATCAGATAATGACTTTGAAACTTCGGAAATGGTTCCCATTTTGGGTGCCTTTTACAACAAACGTTCAGCCAATGATACATAAGCATGAGACTATGTAATAGTTTTTCCAACATATAGTTCTCACTTCAACATAAAAAACACAGAATTTTACTTCTAATGCATGATTTACCCTGCTTGTTTCTCATTTTGTTACTCAGGTGCTTCATGATACGGTATCGGCCACTTCACTACCCAAAATTGGAGTTTGTCTGTCTGGACTGGAGCTGCAGGGGGCGCTGTGGGATCCAGGATCTGGAGTTCTTAAAGACGATGAGTCCCCCAAACCTTCCCCTTTTCCATCCCTCTGGGTCAGTGCTGAAGAGAATAGAGGTGACAGGATCTGTTCTTCTGAAAGCTTGCACTGTAATTCCTCATCCCAGCTTCAGTACTACTGCCCCCTGTATGTAGACAAACACACTGCAGATGGAGGTCAGGATCTGTCCGATGACAATATTATCATCCATGTTCCGCTTGCAACAAGGTTAGATCCAATGCTCTGCGCTATGAGGCGTATTAGGTTAACTAGTACTCTCTTACAATAAACCCTTTGAGGAAAACATCTGCTTATATTATAGCATTATTACAAAATATATATCTTGCAGATTTGTCTTTCTTTAGGGAAAACTGATTATCATACATTTTTGTGGCATTACAGTACTTCTACACTTTATAGACCCTTTTTTGTCATTTTTAGCTTTTTAGAATGTGAAATTAACCAAAAAAATAAAGCAATTCTTAAAACACCCCATTAGAAATGAACAATATATATAAAAAAAACATGTTGGCTCAAACTAAGGTTGCTGACTTTTGTACATGTACGTAGAGTTTAGTTCAAGACTTTGACACTTGTTTTCATAACAGCCTCTGGATCAGCTTCCTCCTACCTCAACACCTTACAGATCTGTGTAAGTGAAGCTCACGAAGCCTGTCTAAAACATGTCTGTGTCATATTTTACCCCACAATCAAAAGACAACAGTACGAAGTGATATTTTACTGCTGCTGCAGTATAGCTCTCATATCTCCTTTATGCTTGTACATTCAAATCTGGTCAGATGCCTTTGGTTATTGCGGTGGTCTTGTGTCCAGGTGGGATTTGTGAATGTAATTTGATAATGTCAGCTAATAACAATGGAAATGTATTGTGACGCTTCATCCACACCACCAGGTGTCAGTATAAGTCTAAGATGACCGTATTGGCCAGTGCAGCATAAATATTACCGAGTGCACCCAAAGTCTCTTTCAAGTAAAGTTTGTTCACTCGGCGGCTGTATTTGCAACACCTCCGGACAGCTATTTTGGTCATCCAAGACCAAGTCCCATCTAAATCAATGGGGGGGATCCTGAAATCTAAAATACTGCTTGTAGAATTCACAATTAAATTACACATTTTAAATCAGCAAATAAATCTGAAATTAACTGCCCCATAAATGTAGTTCCTTATGCTCAAATATCATTATAAAACTATATATATATATATATATATATATATACATATATATATATTTTTTTTTTTTTATCTCTTCAATGTGCATGTGCAGTCATGAGCGCGAGTCTCTGGTTTCTGTGGGAGCTTCTTACAGCTGCTGCAGTGATGCAATGACTTTACTAATCAGCGATTGACTCTTTCATTTAGAAGGCGGGACATATTCCACCATATTGCACGTAGCATTTTCCCCCATTCATAAGTAATATGAGTACCAGACCCATTTTTGTATATCTATAGTCTTTGGTGCACCTTTAATGCTTTGCATTGACAAGCCATATAACAACAGCGAGTCTCATTCACTAACAGTCAGTCGCAACTTCCGGTTCACGCAGACTTAAAAGGAACATTTAATTTGATAAATCCATAACTTTGAGAGAACCTTGCCAGAACATTAGCCAAAGTTCGGACAATGTCATCTGTTAGCTGGGAAACTAGGAAAGGTTGTTTGGAAAGCCCTTATATCGAGATGGTTTGGGTAATTAGCTAAATTAACATTAGATCAAATTTAAGAACAAATTTGTTATTACATGTTTAATAATAATAATAATAAAATGTTTATTAGAATGAGACTCAGGGACTTGAACTTATAAAGCTCAAGCTGCGTTTTCCTACTCATTAAACTGATCCGTTACTGGCTCAGATGCTGTAAGAGCAGAACAACAGAGACTCCACGAACACTCAACTCCTCCAGGTCACTCAGGTGGAGAGACACGTCCTGTTGCTCACTCAGTCTCTGGAAGGTAGACTTTCACCACCTTCATTACACCTCTCCTCTTTTTCCCCTTCCCTTTATCACTCACTACTCTCTCATTATTTCAGTTTCTGTCTCATTATTTCCCAGGTTCTCTTTAGTCTGCTGTTCCTCTTCACACTATAGAATGAGTTGTTCTGGCTCTTTTCTCTCCTTTGGGATTCTGCTGTGTTTGCAAGCTGAATGCTCAGGAGCAGAATACTACTGAATTCGAAATGATCACAGTCTCACATGTGAATGGGAGAAAATAATGAACCACTGCCCTCTTTTCTCACACTGCCCTAGTGCAATGTCCTTCTGCAGACACAGTCTCATGGGCTCTCGTTTTTTTGCATGCAGAAACCGCCCTATGAAAGCATTTCTGGCTTCCAGAATAATAAATATTAGGCTGTTATGTGTTATTAGATAGTTTCTATGTTAAGCTTATTATGGAGACGATCACCAACTTAATGAAAAAACTGAAGGCATGTATTTAACATTTTCAGTTTTATTTAAAACTTTGTTAAAAATAACAAAATTGACAAGAGAGAAATTAGACCTTTTGAAGTAAATGAGAGAAACAACCTATGTAATTCAAAACAGCAAACCTCCGGGGTTTTAAAACAAATAATTGGTTTTAAAAGCAAAGGAACCGTTATTTGCTCTGTCTTGTATGTTGTCGGTGCCCCGAACCACTTGGTTTTTATCAGCAGTTTGGACTGTCATTCTGACGGCACCCATTCGCTGCAGAGGTTCCATTGGTGAACAAGTGATGTTATGCTACATTTCACCAAATCTGTTCTGATGAGCAAATAAACTCATCTACATCTTGGTACACCTTTTTAGGTAAACTTTTCCTTTAACTAGAAAAACCTACCGCTGAAACCAGTTTACAGAGGAAACCAGTTGACCATAAGTCAGAAACCAGCCCACCAGCATCTAAAACATGACATATGCTGGTGAGCAGATTGGTCTTTCAGCAGGGTAAAGGGGATTTCCCTTTTGAAATTGTGGATTATACAGTCCAGCCCCGGTAACAGGTAGTGACCTCCTAGAATCAGATCTGAGACGTCATTTTAGAAAATGCATTAATGTATTTATAAGCAACAACATTACTCAGTTTTCTCAAAATCTAAACATCCTAATAGTTATTAATAATGAAATCATTAATCATTAAATTTAATACCAAATATGTGTGGCTTTTTGGCCGATGGACTATTAAGTATTTATGAACCAAAGCAGGATGAACTGCCTATTGGTATTGCTTTAATTCATATATTCATAATTTAATTCATGCTTCTATTTGGAATAGTATATATATATATACACACTCACTGGCCACTTTATTAGGTACACCTTGCTAGTACCGGGTTGGACCCCCTTTTGCCTTCAGAACTGCCTTAATTCTTCGTGGCATAGATTCAACAGGGTGTTGGAAACATTCCTCAGAGATTTTGGTCCATATTGACATGATAGCATCACGCAGTTGCTGCAGATTTGTCGGCTGCACATCCATGATGCGAATCTCCCGTTCCACCACATCCCAAAGGTGCTCTATTGGATTGAGATCTGGTGACTGTGGAGGCCATTTGAGTAAAGTGAACTCATTGTCATGTTCAAGAAACCAGTCTGAGATGATTTGAGCTTTGTGACATGGTGCATTATCCTGCTGGAAGTAGCCATCAGAAGATGGGTACACTGTAGTCATAAAGGGATGGACATGGTCAGCAACTATACTCAGGTAGGCTGTGGCGTTTTAAACGATGCTTAATTGGTACTAAGAGGGCCCAAAGTGTGCCAAGAAAATATCCCCCACACCATTACACCACACACCACCTGAACCGTTGAGACAAGGCAGGATGGATCCATGCTTTTATGTTCTTTACGCCAAATTCTGACCCTACCATCTGAATGTCGCAGCAGAATCGAGACTCATCAGACCAGGGCAACGTGTTTCCAATCTTCTATTGTCCAATTTTGGTGAGCCTGTGTGAATTGTAGCCTTGTTTTCCTGTTCTTAGCTGAACAGGAGCGGCACCGGTGTGGTCTTCTGCTGCTGTACCCGTGCTTGGGTTTGACGTGTTGTGCGTTCAGAGATAGTATTCTACATCCTTGGTTGTAACTAGTGGTTATTTGAGTTACTGTTGCCTTTCTATCATCTCTGACCAGTCTGCTCATTCTCCTCTGACCTCTGACATCAACAAGGCATTTTCGTCCACACAACTGTCCGCTTCACTGGATATTTTCTCTTTTTTCAGACCATTCTCTGTAAACCCTAGAGATGGTTGTGCGTGAAAAATCCCAGTAGATCAGCAGTTTTTGAAATACTCAGACCAGCCATCTGGCACCAACAACCATTCCACGTTCAAAGTCACTTAAATCCCCTTTCTTCCCCATTCTGATGCTCGGTTTGAACTTCAGCAAGTCATATTCACCACATCTAGATGCCTAAATGCATTGAGTTGCTGCCGTTGTTATTGGCTAATTAGCAATATGTGTTACCAAGCAATTGAACAGGTGTACCTAATAAAGTAAAGGGTGAGTTTATATATGTGTGTGCAGTGTTGGGAAGGTTACTTTGGAAATGTAATAGGTTACAGATTAAAGTTACCCTACTTAAAATGTATAAGTATGTGTGTAACTGATTATATATATTTCTAATATATATATAATTTTCAAACATTAAGCAGGCGAGGTATTAGGATGTTGTGTGCACAGGTAACACAGGTAAAAAATGCACTCCTTTTTTGACGGTACATAGCACTACCTCGGGTGTTCGGGAACCCCAACTGCTCACGGTTTTAATGCGATTCGATTTCGGTGAGAATGGGTCACCAAATCAGGAACAAAAAAGAAATTATTAAAAAAAACTATGCTCGGTTTCCAGAATTTTTTCATTTATTTCTACAAATAGAACAGACAGTTGCTGTGTTCTTTTAGCATAGTGCAAAACGAGTTGCTGTGTTCTTTTATAATTACCCTTTACCAACTTGTGGAAAATGGGCATCCACCAGCAGATAAAATAACAAAGAAATTAAAATACAAATGATAATAAAATCTAATACTATGATATTACTTTGCATTGACATTATATTATTAATCTTAAAAAAAGTATACATAAACCCATATAGGAAATATAAGACTGGAAAACCATTTTGAACATTTTCATTGTGAGTGTAAATCATGTGGGAGTGTGTGTGAAAAATAGATGTAACCCTCGTGTAATCCTAACATTTTCATAAAGTAACTGTAATTTAATTACACTCTTTTCTTGTAACTGTAACTAATTACAATTACTTTAATTTTGTAATTAAAATACGTAATTCCGTTACATGATAACTAGTTACTCCCAACACTGTGTGTGTGTGTGTATATATATATATATATACTGTATATACGGTTCGGTACGTACCTCGGTTCGGGAGTCACGGTTCGATTCGATTTCGGTACAACAGGAACAAAAAAGAAATCTACTATGCTCGGTACCTTTTCATTTATTTTGAACAGACAGTAGTGAAAATTAAATTCCCACCTAGGTGTGAAAATACAAATGAATAGTACTAATACTATTATTACATTGTTATATTATGTATAAAATATGTTTTGTTTTCATTGTGAGTGTACATAAATAAAAGCAGACCTTTATCCAGTGATTATTAATAAGACAATAAGTGTTAAAAGTTGATTCTGCTGGTATAAGGAAACAGTTGAAGTGATCGCGCGCTGGAGCACGCACACACACTTTTTTATTGTATATATTGAACATTTAACATTCAAAATTATTACAAACATGATCACGTTTCCTAACACACACAAAACACATCAGTTGCAGCATTGCTAAAGTTGGTAGGCTACTTTATCAAAATAAAATACAAACATCAGCGCACCCGCCTCTGTGTCACCATTGGAACGCGACTGAATTAACGTAACTTACAAAGCCTATCATTTACATAATAAATAATAGTTTAGCATTCAGATAAGTTACATTGCAAGCATGAAATATTATGGAATTTTTGTATTTGTGCCGAATGAGAGAGGTAGGAAACACGAGCACAAAGCTCTTGTCAGTCCATGTGAGAAGCTCTTGTCAATCCATATGTGCAGATTGTCAGTCCATGTGAGAGACGCATTCCGAATCAGCACATGGTCAGAATCAGCACATGTTTTCAAGTCACGGCTTTGTTCTTCTGCACACAACTCAGGATCATTCGTTGCATGTTTCCCTCTGCTGGCGCTGGACGATTATCAATTGCATGTATTCGTCATTCATGTTGAACCGATTACAACCCCTTCTGGTGGTTGGTACAAATACATGTACCGAATGCATGTGTTCATGTGCAGTAAGACCGATCCCTCAGACTGCAGTCGAGTGGCTAAACGAACGAATGAAATGGTCTTACCGTCCGTGGTTTCACTCCGTGTCACGCGCTACGTGGAAAGCGTTGGATGAAACTGGGTCTCTTCCGCCTCGCCATCCCAATGTCATATGAGCAAGTGTGCAACAGTACATTACATGATTTGACTGCATATTTGCGATTCGAACGCGATCAGCGCTGCATTCGTTATCATTATATGTTTTCAAACGCCGCTGGCCAAATTCCGAAACAAAACTAAAATTAAATCATCTTTGAGAGCAAGGGGGCCCCTGGCGTTTAGGGGGCCCTACGCAGCTTGCGTATTCTGCATAGGAGCGGGTGTGTCTCACTCGTCCTTAAAGTGAAGCTGCGGTCTCTTTTATTAATTCCCTGGTGGCTGGCTGCAGTACACTTATAAACCCCGCCCTCTCTGTGTAACGAATGGAATTTCAGTAAAATAAAAAAACTTCCAATACAATGATATGGGCTGAAATATGGTTTTGGTCATTTAAGGTAGTTGTATATCACACTGACATATGTTCATTGTGTCGTTTTTGTGACAGTTTGATTTTAGCTAGTATTTGATGCTATATAAACGGGGAAGTGTCGTTATGGTTGATTGGGTCTGAGCTGGGAGTAGCGGGAGTTTTATACTGCGACTCCACCTCGCGACACTACTGCACAGACTCGGGCTCCAAACAAAGAGTCTACTGCGCAGCAGTAAAATGTGTTCAATTTACGTCCATTTACTCAAGGGCAGCGGCCATACTGCAGTGACCACTGCAGCGCTCCGGGAGCGGAGACGCGTTGATTTTACAGTCTATGGTTTGGTCCTTGTGTGTCAATCTGTCTCACCTCAGTCGTGTGACAATTGCCTGTGTGTGTGTATTTATTTATGTATTAGGGATGGGAAGATTCCCAGATTCGCTCAGTGCATTGGCAAAAAAAGTTAATGATATGATGCATTGGTTTAAAAAGTGTGCATCAGATACAAGTTGGCATTTGAATCACGATGCATCGTTTCCAACATATTTGCATTGGTAAAAAATGTGGTGTAATGTTGTCCCAAATGTAATGGTGTGGAGGATATTTTCTTGGCTGTAATTATTTATATATATATATATAAATGTTAAAATGTTATTTATATATAATATGTACAGTATCTCACAGAAGTGAGTACACCCTCACATTTTTTGTAAATATTGTTATATCTCTTCATGTGACAACACTGAATAAATGACACTTTGCTATAATGTAAGGAAGTGAGGTGTACAGCTGTATAACAGTGTAAATTTGCTGTCCCTCAAAATAACTCAACACACAGCCATAAATGTCTAAACCGCTGGCCACAAATGTGAGTACACCCCGAAGTGAAAATGTCCAAACTGGCCCAAAGTGTCAATATTTTGTGTGGCCACCATTATTTTCAATCACTGCCTTAACCCTCTTGGGCATGGAGTTCACCAGAGCTTCACAGGTTGCCACTGGAGTCCTCTTCACTCTCCGTGATGACATCACGGAGCTGGTGGAAGCTAGAGAGTTTGCGCTCTCCACCTTCCATTCCACCCACAGATGCTCAATAGGGTTTAGGTCTGGAGACATGCTTGGCCAGTCCATCACCTTTACACTCAGCTTCTTTAGCAAAAACGGCAGTGGTCATTTTTCCACCATGTGAGAATACTGCCCTGTGGCCCGTCTCCGAAGTGAGGGGATCCATGCTCTGCTTCAGTATGTCACAGTACATGTTGGCATTCATGGTTCCTCAATGAACTGTAGCTTCCAGTGGGGCAGCACTCATGCAGCCCCAGACCATGACACCCCAACCACCATGCTTGACTGTGAGCAGGCTACACATGCTTGACACCATCTGAACAAAATAAGTTTATCTTGGTCTCATCAGGCCACAGGACATGGTTCCAGTAATCCATGTCCTTAGTCAAATCAAGTCAAGTCACCTTTATTTATATAGCACTTTTAACAATACAAATTGTAACAAAGCAACTGCACAATATCAAAATAGAAAAATAGTGTGTCAATAATGTAAAATGATAAGATGTTAACTCTCAATTTTCAGTTGAAGGCATTTCATTATTGAATTTAGTGATGGCATCATCCAACTCAGTTCAGTTTAAATAGTATCTATGCAATCAAGTCGATGATATCGCTGGAAATGAAGTGTCCCCAACTAAGCAAGCCAGAGGCGACAGCGGCAAGGAACCAAAACTCTGTCATCGGTGACAGAATGAAGAAAAAACCTTGGAGAGAAACCAGGCTCAGTCGGGGGGCCAGTTCCCCTCCGGCCAGACAAACCAGTAGTTTGTTCAAACTGCAGCAAAGTCAGATTGTTAGGGCTCGACTGGTTCCAGTGGTCTGTTCCCGGTGGCTTTCTAGGTGACGGGGTCCTCACTGGGGATCTGTCTCTGGGGCTCATCTACGTGTCCTAGACTCCGCTGACGTTCAGGGCTGTAGGGGCTGTAGAGGTTGTCTCTACGTACTGATCCACCATCTGTTCTGGATAAGGACCGGATCGGGTGGCTATGTGACCTCGGTATATAGATGGGCGAAGAAAAACAGACTAATATTAGCGTAAATGTCAATCTTCTTACAATGTAGCAAGTACATCGTGTTTTATGGGAAGTGTTCCCGGTTCCGGTTGACCTAATTAATGCAGCCTTACAATCCTTTAATGATTTGAATATTAGAAGTGTATTAGTGTGCTATGTGTACGCCAGGTTAAAGAGATGGGTCTTTAATCTAGATTTAAACTGACAAGGTCAGTTTAAATAGAAAAAATATCTGCCGCCCGCAGTTGATATTGATATTAAGGTCAAATGGCCAGAGTTTTGAGAACGCTGGATGACTATAATGGGATAAGAGCTCGCTCAAGTACTGAGGAGCTAAACCATTCAGGGCTTTATAAGTAATTAACAAGATTTTAAAATATATACGATGTTTAATTGAGGTATCTCACGAGTGTTTTGGGCTGCCAATAAAGTCAGTGTGATCAAACTGTTGCATTCATCTTTCTTGTCAAGTGCACATCTGAGTACTGTGTTATAAACATGGTCCTGACAATCCAGCCGATGATACGGTGCGAGTGCAGCAATCATGTTTGATCCCTGATCAGTGACCCAGACGACTTTGTTCATAACACAAGCATCAAATCCAAGTACAGAAACGAGCTGATGCTGTAATTCTCTCCGTATGTTGTCACCGGTTTTCGCTTCTTCAGGGGGGAACATCGCTGTAGTAAGGACTCTGCTTCGGAGCAAAAATCTGGAGTGATGTAGTGGCAAGTGATTGTTAAGAAACTGTTCTTGCGGTAATCGTCAGTCCACATGTCAGTGGTCATCCCAACATTAATGTCACGCAGAATATCCATATTTCTTTGACCACAGTCTGACGTTTTGAGGCCGCGGCTTCTTTACATCTCCGAGAGATTGTTGTGGGATCAGGCAGCACACTCTCTGCTGAGACGCGGCCATAGGTAGCCCCCACATTTATTAGGTCTTGCGCTAGGTAACCAAAGCTTCTCCTGCCCTATAAACCAAATATCGCTGACAACAAAACGCCACACATTTTTCTGTGGGACTTTTACCAGAAGCAGGTACTGACTTCTGGTGAGATAATAGTTAAAAACTCAGTTTTGGTTTGTAGCTTGTTTACTAACGTTAGCTGCTGCTAGTTGAATGAGTGCATCCACGGTCCGTGTGTCGCTGTAGAGAAGATGTACCTGTCTTCTTACTGTTGTAGGCCAAGACAGCTTTGCAAGCCCGACACTGCACCTAGCCGCTGAGCTCTTTATTGCTTGTAAGGACAAGATCATCATTCCTCCATAGTTGCAGCTTGTTCCTTTGCACCGTTTGGCACCATAACAAGTAGGTCTCATTCATTTTTTGCATGTTGAACTGCGGTGTTGTGAGAGAAAAAGCGCGCACGAGATCAGTAGCACATGCGCAAAAGTGCTATATAAGTTAAAAATAATAGCCAGAAAGTTTTTCGAGACCGTCCATTGGTAGCTAAACCTCTACCTGCGTGCTAAACAGACGGAGCGACAACTAATTTGCATTTGAGTCAAATATGCATTTTATGATAGCAGTAATTGTAAAGTGGACTATTGCAATGGGTAAATGACAAATGTAATCGAAAGTCATAATTATTAAGCTCAGATGAGTTAATTTGTGCTTATAGTAGTTCAAATGAAGTTTTAATTTAGTTGGATTTTAACTTTTTAGTTTAGTGATAATGCTTTAAAGACATAATGTTAGATTTCTAATGATATCAACTTAAAAGGTACAGCTGTTGTAAAACTCAGAGCTTTTGTGGAAAGGCTGCATGTTTGATAGTATGTTATAGAGTCAGTGGCTGTATCATGTGCATTCCTATTGGTCAGTGAGCTTTTGAGGGGAAACATGCAAAAGTATACTTTAGCCTGACACTGCCTACACTGATGGTTAGAGATGATAGCTGTCAGACAGTAACTCAAATAACCACCGTTACACCAATTATACAGAATTGCTCTGAACAACACAACACGTCGAACCCTTAGTTGGGCTACAGCAGCAGAAGACCACACGGGTGTGCTCCTGTTGTCTAAGAACAGGAAACGGAGGCACAATTCACATATGCTCACCAAAATTATTTACAATAAAAGATTGGAAAAACGGGGTGTACTCACTTCTGTAAGATACTGTGTGTGTGTGGGTGTGTGTGTGTGTGTGTGTGTGTGTGTGTGTGTGTGTGTGTGTGTGTGTGTGTGTGTGTGTGTGTGTGTGTGTGTTGTGTGTGTGTGTGTGTGCGTGCTTGAGTCTCGTGTGTGCGTGCTGCGACATGTGCGTGGTAAGGGTCAGAATTTGACGTAAAGAACATGAAAGCATGGATCCATCGTGTGTGCATATATATATATATATATATATAGTATATATGTCCGTGTGTGTGTAGATATATATAAATATATATGGCCACATAAAGCACATGAAAAATTAATGAAGCAACATGAAGCACATGAAAAATTCATGGGTATTGAACATTTGAACATCAGAAATTAAGAATGTTATTGAATCAGTCAAATATTTATTTACAAAGACATACCCAATAGATAAAGGAATAGCAATTAGTGCATGTTTTAAAGTGGCAGCCTAACTCAGTTGTTTGACAGCTTTCATTATGGTGTGGATGGTGAAATCCAATATCAGTGTTGCAGGTGTGTGATGCTCTTGAAGAAGACGACAGCATTGGTTCATTCTGACAGCCCGAGCTTTCCATCTGCCCTGAGGCACTGATTTAACTCAACCTGTGACCTCTCCTCTTGTAGGTCAACTCTTCCACCATCTGAGAGGAGAGAGGGGTATTAGAGCAGATTTTCCTTGAAATGTATTTCTGTATTGCTCAGAAAGTTAACGGAACATGTCTTACTAAACCTTTCATTGGGAAATGTCAGCATTTAACGGCACAATCTTAAATCCATCACAAAATATTTGAAAGACAGACTTAAAACTCAAATCTCATGTGGTTTTCATTTGCTGAACTCAACTAAACTCTAAATTCTGCAGGGCTCATTTCAGAGTTTGAAACCCCTGCTTCAAAATATACCTAACCAGCATATGCTGTTCTTTTCAACAGGGAAACAAACCAGACAGGAGAGTAGATTAATGCTCCTTTAGTGATTAATTAATTGATTAATGATTAGTGTTTCTGTGGCTCAGTGGTAGAGCATTGTGTTAGCATTGCAAAGGTTGTGGGTTCAATTCCCAGGGAACACATACTGACAAAAAATGTATAACCTGAATGTACTGTAAGTCGCTTTGGATAAAAGTGTCTGCTAAATGCATAAATGTAAATGTAATGCAGTGGTGTAGTCTAGTTTTTTGTAGTGGTCATACCATCCCAAAGCGACAACCCATAAACACCACCACACTCACTCATACAATATGCATCTACATGTAACAGAGCATTCTGAAAGACTGCTTTTGTGATATCAACATGTTAATTTATAATAAGCAACAGAACACTTTAATAGCCAATGACTTTTACAGCAGGGGACACTGGACTGATTTTCTACCGTTTAGTGTTAATCATTTAACTCAGCCAGTTACGTTTATCTTTCGAGCTGTGTATCTCTAGCAAAGTCATGATACGTTACGTATCACGATACGGGACTGCACTGAATTTCACCTCCGAAGAATTTAGTAAAACAGCTGTTTATTATAAACACTGCATACTATAGGGCCATTGCTAACTATAGGCAGAGCAGGCAGTTGACCTCTGGATTGTGAAGGGCCTCCATAAATGTACCACAGAACAATATAGGTAATGTCACATGTTTAATGTTTACATTGGGCACTCCCCACCAGGTAAAATGTTCTGATTGTTTGCATCTTAATAATACCCACAAATAATAATATACTCGTTCTAATACATTTATATTGTAATGTACTCATATCAATATATTAAACAAAAATCATCTTAACATTACTGGTAGGTATCATTGCACAAATGAACGCACTCCCTACATTAAAAAAATAAGACATTCAGCAACAAACATTTTAGCGCTGCCCCGCAATTTTATCAATAAAATAGCTTAAGAACTAACTTATCTTTCTCAACAATGAGCTGTAACATCATTGTTTCTAATTATTTTAACTTCACTGTTACGGTGGTCATTCATACATACACAGCATCTCTCTCTCATAAGTGAACACTTGATGAAGAATAGAATATTGAAGTGGAGATAGCTAAACTGCAAGCTAGCCGGTGTTTTCAGAAAGCAAGTGCGTTTATCCACTGTGGAGAGAGCGCGAGTACATATTGTTGCCAGGTTGACAAAGATAAGTATCGTACTTAGCAGATATTTCCGTGTTGCGCAAGTGGGAAGCTCTATTTCAGGGATTATGTTACTTTATATCAGGCAACCCAGAAGTGTTCCTCTGCAGCCAGATTAAACATTGTTGTTAAACATATTAAATAGTGTTCTTGTATTCAAATTAAGTGCGGTCCACTGCTGCACACATGCCACGATATCTATACAGGGCCAGCTGTATATCGTCAAATCTCTGGGACGATACATCGTCGTATCGATATATTGAACACAGCACTATTTATCTTAAAGGGATAGTTCACCCAAAAATGAAAATGTGATATTTATCTGCGTGCAGGGCATCCAAGATGTAGGTGACTTTGTTTCTTCAGTAGAACACAAACGAAGATGTTTAGCTCAAACCGTTGCAGTCTGTCAGTCATATAATGCCAGTCAATGGGCACAGAATCTTTGAGAGTAAAAAAAAAACATGCACAGACAAATCCAAATTAAACCCTGCTGCTTGTGACGATACGTTGATGTCCTAAGACACGAAACGATCTGTTTGTTCGAGAAACTGAACAGTATTTATATCAGTTTTTACCTCTGATACAGGCAATGTCCTACTGTCCTGAGCTCATTCTCAACATCCGGCACGTGACGTGCTCTGGCACACTTATATATATATACACATAGATGCCTCATTAGCAACTGTTTCTATGGGCCACGATACGTAAGGATCTATATTCTACATCTGTATATATATATATATATATATATAATATATATATATGTTCCAGAGAGGTTGACACGTCACGTGCCGGATGTTGTGAATGAGCTCAGGCGGAGAGTTTCTTAAAAAATTGCTAAATTTAAATCTTGTCTGTCTCAGCGATGTATTTTTCACAGAAAAGACAGAACTCATAATTTTGTTATGAGAAAGTTTCAGCTTTCAAATTTCATCATTTTTTAAAAGAAACTACAAAAAAAAATCAGTTTTGTTGCTCTTTCATGTGTCATGACAGATTGCTGTAACGCCTCAGTTCAAGCGCCACATGAACCGATCATCTCTTTATATTAACTGCACAGAGTAAACATGAATACACATGAGAAGGTATGTTGTTTCAACCACGGAAAGACATCTGAATACACAGTTCAAGTTCTATGATTGGTCAGATCGCATGTCAATCAAACTCCCAGCGAAGGGTGAATTCTCAGAATAGGGGAAAAATTTAATATAAATACATCTGTTCCATTGTAAACCATTAAGGTAGATGTATTCTTTGTTTATGTCTATGATTTAGATATTTATATAATGTAGTGACAGACTGAATCAACTCAGTTTTCTTTAAAGGACGGTTCCAGGTGAAATTTTACTGCACACAGACTGATGCCATCATATAACCTCAAGTCTCAGAATATAGAAAACGAGTCATATGTGCCACTTTAATGATGCTTTTGTGCCCTTTTTAAAGTCATAGTTTACTCAAAAATGATAAATGATGAAAAACAATAGTATGAAAGTCAATGGGGACCAACTGTTTGGTTACCCACATTCTTCAGCAGAAGAAAGAATCTCATACAGGTTTGGAACAAGACGAGTAAATGATGACAGAATTTTCATTTTTGGGTGAACTGTTAAATCTCAAAGCTCCATTTTATTTGGATGGAAAAGAGCAATCCTCTTCAAAATTCCTCCATATATTCCACAGAATAAAGAAAATCATTGATTTTGAAAGAGTAAATGTTCACATCAGTTTCATTTTATTTAATTAATTTTCATTAACTTGCATTTAACCCAAAAACAGTCCTTTAAGCGCACATAATCCCACTACTAACTTCCTGTTGAACCGAGAAGCACTGACATTAAACATCACTTAATTTCCATGACAGTGGCTGTTTAATGAGGTCACTGAAGGCCATTCCCCACCAACACAGAGCCAATCAGAGACTCCACACGAGGATCTAGATCATTCCAGCCAGCCACGGTGGGAGGAAGAGTCCGACGGTCCCCAGAATGCACACCAGCACAAACATCCAGAGGAATATTCTATCAATCACCATGGCAACATATTTCCAGTCTTCCCTCACCTGGTGGGGAAAAAGGAGATTAGTTAGTTTCAGACATCATGATATATTTTACACTTGTGTCTTTCTCTCTCAGAATTGATTTTTTTGGATGACTACTTTCCCATGAGACCACAGTGTTTTCATTTTTTTGTAGCGTAGCAAGAACAGTGCTAAAAAAATAATACCAATATCAAAGGCCAGTTCAAAACGCCTCAGAAGAACTTGAGGAGAATCTCTTGCTAAAGAGGAATCTAATGTTTGAAGGTTTTTATTTTATGTTTTTCAATCCTGGATATTCTTTTTTACAGTCTGTTTAACTTTAGACTTCTTTTGTCTTTGTGTTTATTTTACTTCTATATCTATTGCATTGTTCCCCAGGAATACTTCATCCAAAGACAAATTTATTTACTCACCCTCGTGTCATTCCAAGCCCATATACAAGAATGAAACCATACAGCAGAGTTTCCTGCACTGTTTTATATCTAATCTTCAGCACAACGACTGAAGAAATCATATTTTACCTGAGCTGTAAATGTAAGTTTGTAGTTTGTATTGAATTTGATGAATTGAAATTGCATACAGCAAAATAATGGTGCAATTAATAGTCTGATTCAAGAACATATGAGCGGGTTCATTTTAGTGAATCATAAATACATAATGCAATCAGGGCTAGTCTGATTCCTGAATGAATAGGTTGGTTGTTTTAATGAACAGTTTACAAATGAGTTACCAGTTTGAGTCATTCTGAATAACTGAATTGAAATGATCATTGTTACTGAATCAAAATCTGACTTGCTAACTTGCACGTTTTTTCAATGATAAATGTAAAAAAAAATTTATATATAAGATTATCACATTTTCAATTCGTTGCTTGTCACACAAGCTTTAGTCATATGGACTACTTTTATGATTATTTGATTGTGCTTTTTGTCATTTTTGGATCTTCACAGGCCTTGGGCAGTTTGCTTTTGTTGAATGGAAAAGATCAGTGTGAACTTGGGCTGTCAAGAGTCCCGCATTAGTTTTGTCTGAAGAATTACCCCCAAAACATCCTTATTGCGTTACAAAAAGTAGCTTTAGAAAGAGTGAGTGAATGTATGCGTGATTCAGTTAATCATTCAACTGATTTCTTCAGACTGATTGACTAAATCATGAAGCAAGTGTCTTTATGAATGACTCAATGAATCCTTGGCTCACTTGATTTGTTCAAAAATGTGTTTCAGTCAGTAACAAAACACAGTTGAAAACACAAGAGTTCAGCTGTTTGGAACTATTTTCTTAGGCAAAACTGAGTAAAACAGATAATATTGTGTCTAAATTTTAACTTATTAACATCTTACTGTATGAAATCAATATCACATGTGCGGCTGAGCAGATATTTGGGAAAATCAACACGTTTGTTTGTGTAATAGTGCAATCGTGTAATAATTTATTTGCCCTCATTTCTTGAATTTTAAGGGCGCATAACTGCATTCTCATAGGCTATCATGCAGTCAGTCATCTTCTGCATCATCTTTTTCAGCAACTGCATGGATGACATACAGGTCTAGGCCGGGACGGGGTGCATTAAATGTGTTCAACTTACTGAAAAGTCTGAATCCTCTGCTCTCAGATGGTCAGCAATGTACTGAACTCCTTCCAAGGCTTTGAGCAGGGACTGCGACAGATTGCTCCCCAGCTGCGCTGCGTTTAGATCAGTAGTGCTGTCAGTGTTCGAGCTGAGAGCTGAGCGTTGGGCAAGTTATGTCTGGTACACCTCCCGGCTTCCTCGTGATCAAGCTTCTGCAGACTCGTCCCCTCAGATGCAAGACAGGGTTGACAACTCCCTGCTCCCAGAACGCTCTCTTTGTCTTCCATGAAGACGCTCTCAGCACTCTGGCCTTGGATATCACAGTCTGTACACTCGGCTCCTTCCTGCGGGATGGTGTGTAGCAGAGTACCAAGGATAGTATCTGGAAATGAAGTTGTGCTTGAGGCAAAGATGCTGTTTGTGTATGCATGTATAACCGAGGGCCGGCGTTTGAGGTGTTTGCGACGTTTCCTCTTGCAGGATGGAATACTGGCTGCTGGGAGAACTGCAGAAAAACATGGGTTTGGGGGAAGAGTCCTGTTGAATTTGATCCAACTGGGCAACCGAGATCACATCCAATTGGGGAGTTTGTGGAGAAATATCCAGAATGTTGTTCCGCAGAAACATGGATTGTGACGCCATTGGCTTGTGCATCATCTCGATCAGTTTCCCACAGTTCCTCTTACCCGAGGCAGGTGGTCGTTTCATGAACAGGTAACGGGGCACCAGGTGTAGAAACAGCTGGCGGACCCAGTGTGGCATGCTGTGCGTGCGGGACGAACGGTGTTGGACGTTGAGCACAAACACAGTGATGATGATGGAGAGAGTGACGAAGATCATGGTGAAGAGGAGGTACTCGCCAATGAGCGGGATGACTAGCGAGGTCGAGGGAATAATTTCCGTGATTAGCAGGAGGAAAACAGTCAGAGAGAGGAGGACAGAGATGCAGAGCGTGATTTTCTCCGCACACTCTGAGGGAAGGTAGAAGACCAGCACCGTCAGGCAGGATATAAGCAGGCAGGGGATGATTAGATTGATGGTGTAGAACAGAGGCAGACGTCTGATGATGAAGGAGTAGGTGATATCTGGGTAGATTTCCGTACAGCACTCGTACTTCTTGATGTTGTAAGTGCCGACGGCGTTTACTATGACCCACTCCCCGCTTTCCCAATAGTCCATCTGGTCTACGTCACTGGCCATGTTGACCAGGTCGATCTTGGCCCGATCGTACGTCCAAGAGCCGAATTTCATCTTGCAGTTTTGCTGGTCGAAGGGAAAGAAGGTGACATCGATGCTGCAGGAGCTTTTATAAATGGCAGGAGGTTTCCATTTGATCCTGCCGTTGTAAAACACCTGGGCTTTAGTCAAGTGAGTCACCGCAAAGTCTCCGTCCGCACTGCAGATTAAACACAAAACTGTCAGACAGATCCTGCAATGAAATATCAGTGGAGCAACGAGAAAGACAGCTTTAGTGGTGTCAGTGTACATCACAGTGAACCAAACCATCAATAAGCCGTGAAGTCTTTGACACAATTGTTTAACCATTCAACTTTCAGAACTTTCTTCCTAATAGAGCAAATATGTTGGATCAAGAGAATTTTAGAGAGCTTGTAATTGTTATAGCTTCGATATTCACTAAAAATGCAAATGTGCAATCAGAGCTCGTGTAGATGAACAGTTAAATAAAAAATTCTGTCATTGTTTGTATCAAGTTTCTCAAAATACAAGTTAATATTATCACATCATTGAACTAAAACCTTCTGACTTCACTCACACAGCATATTACAGCATTGTTTTCCTTCCACATTGTTACACTTGTATCAATGTACAATATATATATATATATATATATATATATATATAATTATATAATTTTCAAATATAATATTGAATTCAATCTTTTTTCACCAAATTGTTTTCTTTCAGCACAAGATTTGTATTTTATTTTGGAACTGATTGATCACATAATTTAATCAATTAACAAACAAACATTAAACCTAAATTATACGGTTAAATGATATTTAACTACACGCCATCTGAACAACCATTCAGTAATTTTCACGTGACAGTACGTCAATGAAAGTAACGTAATCTTTGTTGAAGTGAGTCAGATTGTTTGCGGAGTCATTTCCGAGAACGACTCTTCAGACTGACTCGATCTGCTAACTGCTGATTTCACGAGTCTTTTTGAAAGATGTTGTAAGAGAACCGTCTCAGAGTCACTTGTTGGAATCGGACTGCGTGAACGAAAGGCTTATTTTCTTGTCATTATTTTGTGTCACGCTGTGTTTTTTCTATCTCATGTTGATGTCGTTCAATCCAGACTGCAAACTCTAATGAATCAAACAGACGTGGAACGATGCCAGGTAAACAATGACAGAATTTTCAATTTGATGTGATCAAAAAGCTGAAAGTAATAATTCCGGTAGTTTTATGAAGTCAGTGTAACATCAAGGTAAAAAAAAAAACATCCTTAGCCTAGTTTTTACATTACCTCATGCTAATTTTGTAGATTTGACAAATAACTATTAACTATAAGTAGGCCTACATTTTAACTGTAGATTTCTAAAACAGGCAACAATTATACCCCATTTCTGATCAGTAATTGTAATGTATGAATAAGATGGATTTTCTTTCAAACCTAATATTTAATTTAGTGCAAAGCCCACACGCACCTTTATCTGAACTGTCTGTAATATAACTCGCTTCAACCTGGTATCTTATAAAGGCAGCACAGATCAATATTCATATCAACCCTCACAGTCTAATTCCCATGTCTTCTAGTTATCACTACATGAACAGAAGACATACAGAATTAATATTAAAGGGGGATTAAAGAGTACAAACATTATGCACCCGCTTCCTCTGTAATAAGCACCACATCACCCTGAGGAAAAGAGTTAACCGTTAACGGGTGCCCAAAGTGCAGTTTGCCATCAAACAGAATAGTGTGAACACCTTACAATGCTGGAACTGCGGGAGGTTAACAGTGTTTGAGGATGTAGATTTTTAAGAAATGGATTTGGCTGAAAGCCTCACACACTTGTTATAGAGCACGATATCTGGTCTCCAGATGATCTCGGAGGGGATCCTGATGGAGGTGACATTCTCATACTCCTCTGGGTCCCAGCGCAGCTTGTAATCGTTCCACTCCTGCAGGGAAACATGTGCGCTCATCACCGCTCACAACCAGCAGGTATGACAGGGTGGAGAGTGAAGCAACAAGAGCCCAGTTCCAATTAAAAATCTCATTAATGCCCAATTATGGGCTGTTTTTTTATGAAAACCTACCTGCTTCACCCAGACGTTTGTGGTCATCATCTGATTCTTCTCATCCTGGTTTATTATGAAGCAAAATAGGACATCCACTCAGAAGAGAGTAATACGAGAGGTGGATAACTCTACAGTGAGCATACTTTGCACATTTTTGAAGAACAATACAGCGTCGTTCACTTTTTTTGTGTGTAAAATTAGGATGTTACTGTGCTGGAGGGCATCTGAGACTCACCACATCAATGAGCTGAGCAATGGACAGGCCAAAGTGGACCAGAACCACATCTGAGATGTTTGCTATTGGACGAGAGAGCTTGTTGTAGTTGCTGAACAAAGATTGGAGGAGTCTTTCTTCCGCATGGGCACGAGCTGGAGTGCTGGAAAACACTGGTGAGAGGATAAAACAAGTTTCCACAGGGCTGGTTAAATCTTCTCTACACCATGACACTTGGATGAAAGCTGTTTCCATTCCAAGCAATCATTTAACATGCGGAACATGCTGTTTATTATTAAGTATTATAATTTATATTAAATCTGTTATTATATATAGTATTATTTTTATTATAGTATAGTAGTATTGTTATTATAAGTATTATTTTTATAGGTAACATTTTTTTGTGGCAAATCAGCCCCTGAGCTGCTCTCACCCCCTCATTCACACTGCATCAATACATAAACAGCAAATCGGGTATTGTGTAACTGCAGCGAGTTACTTGTCAAGTTAAACTGAAGGTCAGACTTTACCATATACCAGCTGCCGACAGACAGAAAGAAGAAAGAAGACACTCCACGCTGCTCTCATCTTGTCCACCTGATTCCAGAAGATAGCCCACGCTGCTAGAATTTCGCCACTGGAACAGAAATCTATTTCCAGTTACGCTAATAAAAGTCTAAATTCAATAAAAGATAATCTCTGAAAAGACCCGTAGATCATCTATCCTTAAGCTGAAAAAAGACCCCAAAAGTGAAAGTTGAAAACAGCCACAAAAAGTCATTCAGTGTCCAAACCTCTTGTAAAAGTGAGGAGATCCTCAGAATGCCTCTCTAGCTGTCATTAGACTCGTTTCCCTCCTCTTTCTCTCCTACCCCCTCTCTCTCTCTCTCTCTCTCTCTCTCTCTCTCTCTCCTCTCTCTCTCTCTCTCTCTCTCTCTCTCTCTCTCTCTCTCTCTCTCTCTCTCTCTCTCTCTCTCTCTCTCTCTCTCTTGCTCTCTCTCTCTCTCTGTTTTGCTGTTTCACTCTCTCTCTCTCTCTCTCTCTCAATCTCTCTCTCTCTCTCTCTTTTTTCACTCTTCTCTTTCTTTCACTCTCTCTCTCTTCTCTCTCTCTCTCTCTCTCTCTCTCTCTCTCTCTCTCTCTCTCTCTCTCTCTCTCTCTGTGTTTTGCTGTTTCACTCTCAGTATCTCTCCTCTCCGGCACCTCTACCTTCCAATCTCTGCCTATTACGCTGAGTAGATGTTATGCGCTGGAGGCTGTGCCTTATACATGAGAATGTGTCACACACAGAGAGAGAGAGAGAGAGCAGGAAAATATTGCTTGAGGACAAAATCCTTAAAATGATGTGGCTAAATGCCTTATCTAAAAGTTCTTGCTATGTTTACTTGAGCATGAATGGTTTTTAATTGCATTTCTCTATTAATTTTTTCCTTATGTGAGGCTTAAAAGAAATTTAAGATAGCAAAAATCCAGGATCAAAAGAGCAAGCACGCCAAGCAGGTGTGTGTGAGAGAGAGAGAGCGGATGCAAAGTCAAAGGAAAGGAGACGTAAACAGACTGAAATATGTCTGGAAGGGATCTAGCGGTGCAGATGAGCAGTGGCAGCCAAACTCAGGATGCTTTCTGCCTATTAATTACCAGAGACGCTCAGCGTTTGTCCCTGATAGGATGAACCTGTGCTGTTAGACTGAGTGCTTGACATCTATTTATCCATTTGTAAAATAAATAGTTCATTCAAAAATAAAAGATCTTATTTATAAAAAAAATATATTATTAATGTATTATTAAAAATTGTTATAAAAAAATGATTAGAATTCTATAATTATACATATATTATATATTTATAAATAAATACAGAATTTTCATGTTTGGATAAACCAGCCCTTTAAGTAAATTGCAAGGCTATTAATCATTACAAACATTTATCATATGTATTGTCCCCCCCCCAATTTTTTTTTTAATAATAAATACAATTATGAAATTATTATGCACATCCTTGCATTTATAATATACGAAAATATATCATATTAATATATTATATATACTATTAGTATCTCCCCCACCCGAAAAATATTATTATTATTATTCAAATATTACATTATTATAAAAATGTATTAAAATTACATGAAAATATATCATATTAATATATAATTAAATGATCACATAATTTTCATATTTCGGTAAACTAGCCCTTTAAGAAAACCATAATGCATGTCTTATAAAGAACTAACCACAAAAGCTGCTATCGGGTGAAGATTAGCATTTTAAAAGAGACTAAATCAAATATGTATCCATGCTGTTTCCAATCCAGCACACACCTGCAATCCACCAAGAGCCTATCCAATAAACTGATTAACCATCTGTCTGAAGAAGCAATAAATCAGCCATGGATGACCCACAATTTCCTTATGAATAATACAGATATGAACTGGACATGCAGGGAAAGCTTGCGATACATTTTCACCATACATAAAACACCCTGGAGTTGTGAAATGCTACATATGAAATGTTTTCCTCTCACAGTTGACAGCTGACTTATCGCTTGAACTAATAG
Organism: Ptychobarbus kaznakovi; assembly: GCA_027422405.1. NCBI lineage: Eukaryota > Metazoa > Chordata > Actinopteri > Cypriniformes > Cyprinidae > Ptychobarbus > Ptychobarbus kaznakovi. Next base: position 14,961,004 of record CM049795.1, on the reverse strand, counting down.
CAAGACCGTGCAACCTATTTGTTTGGCTACAAACACTAATTGTTGGACACACACCAGCTGCGAAGAGTTATTTTCTGGCTGTGAACGCGTCCCTGGTCATCAACATTCATAATTTGTTTCATCAGATGCCATTTGCAAATGCCGACGGAGAATGTTGTCCTCCACGCGAATGAATTCAACCTTGAATCGCAATATCCAGACTTTCATTAAGGAGCTGAGAGAAAAGACCCGACTGAGATATCCTTCTCTCTCTCTCCTCTCTCCCTCTCTTTTCACACACACACCACACACACACACACACACAAACACCACACACACTCACACACACACACACACACACACACACACACACACACACACACACACACACACACACACACACACACACACACACACACACACACACACACACACACACACACGTTGGTTTTTATGGTTTACGGGGACTTTCCATAGGTGTAATGGTTTTTATACTGTACACATGTGCATTGCACACACACACACACCCTCACACGGTGCATTTCATTTTCCTCAAAACACACTCTGTATGATTTATAAGCGTTTTAAATTATGGGGACACAAAATGTCCTCATAATCACCTTCTCCTTGTAATACATGTCACATGTATTATACAAATTTGTGTCCTCATAAACACACACACACACACACACACACACACACACACACACACACACACACACACACACACACACACACACACACACACACACACACACACACACACACACACACACACACACCTCAGACCTTTAGGATCAATATCATCCTATTGGATCTGAAATGTCCACACCCTGAATGCTTATCTAATGTAACCGCTTGTAATATCATGTCAGCTTTGATCAATTGGCGGATATGACTTGAACCAGGATTACATTAGAGAGAAATTCAATTGTGCTTTAATAGACAGAAATATGAGTTTAATATACTGAATTGCATCATATAAAGCTAAATTCATGCCCAAGCGTGCAGCAACACTCATAAAGTAAGTGGACTCGCTGAATGTCATGTTCCCCCTGAACTTACTGAACTACAACTAATTGTTAATCAATACTGTGGTAGATCTGTTATCCAGTCACAACACCTGTTCACATGTCAGCCCTCCGTAACTCATCACGGTTATTTCTGCTTCATGGAATCAGAATGACATGCATCTGAGCCCATGTATGACCTCTGACCTCAGCAGCACTGCTTGAACACGTGGGGCAGGGACATGACGCTCATATTTCGACAAAATCCCTTTCACAGCTTTTTCATTTACTTTCCCATCTGGTGGAATGACCTGTCTAACTCAATCCAGCAGCTGAATCCTTACCCATCTTCAGAAACGGAAAAACACATCTTTCCATCTTTATTTGACCCTCTATTCTCTCTATTCTAAATGTATTTTATCATCTGTCTTCTTTTTATAAAAAAAAAAAAACACAAACATTACTCATCAATTGCATATTTATTCTCTAACTGACTTTCTGTAAAACTCACAAGTTTAATGTTTCTATATTTTACATACTAGAAAAAAAAAAATCTTCCTAATGTAGCGTTAGGCTAACCAGGACTGTTTGGAAAAATGTCATTTTAAAATGAAAGTTTGTTGCTCTTTTGTTGGTTTTGATGCTTCTATAATGTCCTCATTTAAGTCGCTTTGGATAAAAACGCTTAAATGACTAAATAAATAATAAAATAAATAAATAAATAAATCATTGTTGTCTGTTAAAGAGATTTTCGAATTCTGCTCTTCCAACATTATTTCTGTATAGTGGAAAATAAAAGAAGATGTTTGGAAAAATGTCATTTTAACATGAAAGTTCATGGGATTTACTGTTGTTTTTGAGCTCTTCCATTATATAAAAAAATCATACAGGTTTGGAATGACATGAGGGCAAATGATGGCAGAATTTTCATTTTTGTGTGCTTTAATTATTCAGAATTCATTTTGAATTATTTTTTTTTTGCACGTATACTCAAAAATAAAAAAATAAATAAACACAGCCTCGACAAGCATAAGAGTCTCTATTAAAAAACATACAAATCTTACTGATCCAAAACTTTGGAACATTAGGGTTTTAAACTCAAAACAAGTTTTTTTATTGTCATCGTGTTTTTATTTTGTTTTCTTGTGTTAGTTAGCTTTATTTATTAGTTATTTTTAACCTAATCAAAACAACCCAACTGCAGTTTGATTGAGATTAATTGGAAAAAAACATGATTTTTGAGAATTGTAATCTGTTTTTGCTAATGAACTCTTCATATGCAAACTCAAAATCATGTGTGCAACCAACGCGTTGAAGTGTGCAAAACAACCACAAAATGAAACAAAACTGAAATCTATATTAAAAAGAGGATCTTGATGTAAGAATATTTCTGAATATTAATTAACTATTAATAAACGTATGTTTTACATCATAAGACATAAGGATGTCAATACTTGATGTTTACACCACACCGCACAGAATATGTATAGTCATTACAATTGACATTTTCTTTAAAAAAAGTGTTCAAATCTATATGAAATGAATACATTTCTAAGATTTTGGGATTTCATACTAGATTTGTATTAATAAACTAGATTTTTTTTTTATCTTGGATACGTTTTATTTGTCATTTGTCATTGACCACACTGCACATATTCAAACTGTAGTGGTTTAAAGGACTAATACACTCAACTAAGATGTAAAATACTTGAGTGAGAAAGGCTATTTCTACATAAATCCGATCCAAGTCCAAATTGATTTCATGTTAAAACAGTCACTCAGTTCTCGCTGAGATGCAAATGAGTTTTTACGCTCTTGCAACACCATCTCTCCCCTTTACTTTTCATCTTTTCTCTTGCCTTGTGGGGATTAACACCAAACAAATTGATTTTTAAACACAGCTCTCATACGGTTCAACCACACACACAAAGAGTGAAGCAGATATCAGTAAATCTATATGATAACAGAGCTGCCAATCAAACGCTGCTACAAGGACTTTTGTTTTAAACAATGTAACAATGCAACAATTAAACAATGCTCCTTTATAGAAATTGGCTGCCCTCTATGATACAATCCGAAACACTCCGTATATTCATGAATAATTGTAATTGGTTGCCTTTCATTCTATTATGTATTTTATACAATACATGTGAAGCTTTAATGAATGTCATTAGAGTTTCATTATTCAGGACGTATTTTTTTATTTGATGTTCATTTGTATAACTGCTGGGTCTTTTAGGTTCAGTAGATACTCTTGGATTTCATTTACACACCGATAAGTGCATAAAGCATTTAAGTCTGTTTCTGCAGATTGTATTATATGCATCAGCATCACAAATGGCTTTTTATCTTTCTCCTGCATGTGATGAAAGTATGGCCACCTGCTGCAATACTGATGAGGTTGTTAGTTAAGGTTCCAGTGGGACTTTAATGGAAATACATCCGCGATAATTGCAGGAATACATGATTTAAGACCTTTAGCTCGAATCTTTCAGCTACAGAGCCAAATACCAAACGAGGAGTGTCTTTCTGAAGCTTTAGGCTATGCAGTGTTGGCTTTGGATGCTTTCCAGACCTTGACAAACGGCATTAACGGCATGGTCTGTTCTGATTGTGTAGACAAGCCAAATTACGGGCTTTAGGATTCTCATTCAGATGGTCACTTTTGATAAACTGCAATATGTAATTGTTTTTGTTCTCCAGAGAGATTTTGACTTTTTCATGTTGCCGCAACCAAATTGGATTTTCACATTGAGTTGGATGATGGTGCAGCAAATGAACCATTCAGGACCAGACAAACAGTTCTGGATCAAACACCACAGGTGAGAACCAACACCGAAGACATTTAATCAAACTTCCAGTCCTGCTATCATAAGCTTTCTGTAACGGGTGAAGTGTCAACTCACAACATTCTTGAGCCACTGTGTTGGAAAAGAGTTGAAGATAACTAACTTAAGACTCTATGAAAAACAAAACTGAAGTATTAATATTTCTGTGATTGTCCACAAAAAAAAAAGCCAAATGGGTTTGTCGGGCTTCTTAAAGCAACCATAATGCATAGTCAGAAAAACAACCATACAGTATAACAAACTAACTTTAACCTGCTTCCTGAACTATTTTAGGATGCCATGAATGGGTTCACCACAATGAATTATTTTGTTTACATATTATTATAATTCCTGCTTTAAGCACGCTGGAGTGCCAGACAGCAGGGATCTGTCAAACTCAGCTGGACTCATTAACATCAGCCCTGGTCTACACTCATGAATCCCCGAGCAGGCCTATGACGTATTTCAGCTCTACTTATGAAAACATATCGAAATAAGAGTGGCCAAAGGCAAGGAAAGCGGGTCTCCATCAGAGTCCACTAATTATCAATAATATATTATTATTTTAATAAATGATGAATATATTTGCAACCCTGAGGATATCTGTGATACATGAGCTGCCAGTGGTTAAGCTCTACGCTACAGTATATGATTATCAATATCCTAACCAGCTTCATGTATTTTGGCTCATTTAAACAAAAAAAGGCATCGGGTGTTTCTGATGACCTCTGGAGAATCTGCAGGGTCATTGACTCCAATATCCCGCCAGACGATAGTCAGCAAATACCAGAGCTCTCATGTAACTGATTCCAATAGCGGTGCAATGACCCAGCAAGGACGTTAAGTGACAGAGAAAGAGACAAAGAGGAAGAGAGAGAGAGAGAGAGAGAGAGAGAGAGAGCGTAAAATAGAACATTAAGGAAGGATAGAGTGAAAGGTGGCTGATTTGTAAGATGTTTGGTCGGAGAAGAGCATCGGCTGAGCAGTGTGTTTTCCACAGGTGTTAATAAAGGCAGGAACTCTGTGTCTTTGCTCTTGTGTTTTTGACAGTGGTGACATATGTCTCAGAGAGGTGCTTCGTTCCTTGCCCTAATAAGAAACAGAAATACAGTAGATATGGATCAGACCTGGCCACCCACAGATCTAAAGTAAGATATATTTTTAACAAAAGCAATATGAGCTCAAAAACAAACCTGCACATCTCACACCGATGCTGCTTCTGAAAGTTCTTATGGTTTTCCTGTAATATGGTTTTCCACTATCTAATTAAATGACAAAATTGGATGTTGCTGTTTCGTTTGCGGTGTAAGTTCTCACACTGCTGCACCATATAATAAAAGATCAAGATGTCCTGTGTAAGGCCCTTCTCTATTCCTTTCTGATTGCATTCTGAATTAGAAGGTAGCAGCTGGAATATTACTACTGACAATTGGTGGATGTGATTTATTAGTCTTTTTTAAACTCTTGTATTTTTGCTATACACCACTTTTGTTCTCGTCTTACAAAATCCTCTTCAAGTTTCATCCCGAAAGTACAATTGTGAAAAAACACATTTCCTGCATAAATGAAACTCTTTATGTCTGCTCAGCCCTTTTTTAAAGGGATAGTTCCCCCAAAAAAAATAATTCTGTCGTCAATCTCACCCTCAAGTTGTTCCAAACCTGTATGAGTTTCTTTCATTTGCTGAACACAAAAGAAGATATTTTAAAGAATGTTGGAAACCAGACAGTTTCTCCCCATTGACTTCCATAGTAACTATTTCCATACTATGGAAGTCAATGGGGAGGGGACCAACAACTGTTTGATACATTTGAGTAAACGACGACAATTTTAATTCTTGGGTGAATTATTCCTTCAAATCTGATTACTGAATCTCTGGCTATATGTCGATGGGATTTAAAGTTAGTGAGTGCAGCAGTATGTATGCAGTGCTAAATATAGTAGCATAAAACAGTAGTATGCTTCAGTGCACTGTAGTGGTATCCAGTTATCATTTAGTGTCAGAAAGAATTAAAAAACAAGAACAGCTGTAATTGTTTCATTCATCACCCTTTAAATGAAAGGTCAAGTCGAGCTTATTGAATTCTGAGACTTTTAATGCAGTGTGCACCGCTGAGTACCACATATATTGTCAAATGCAGTGGATCATTTAGACGATTTACATACTGTGCTCTGGTTGCATCCTGTAGTATGCATAATTATATTTTGTAGAAATAGTAGTATTTTAGAGTACTGTTCCAAAAGCGGTGTGAAATAATGGGGGGATCAAGAAAAGGAGGTTAGGCTGGATTTTCTGCATTCATGAGTGTAACATAGACAGACTTTGCCCTCTAGTGGCCCTTGACATGCTTACAGGAATGAAGAACTCTGAAAGTGGATACATTTAGTTGTTATTTAGCATTTAATTTTATACAAAGTGATTTACAGTACCTTAACTGACGGCACATGCCTCCTTCAAGTTTCCTGTAAAATGAGAGCAGGATTGTGATCAGTATCTCTTAAATTCTGGGCACACTGTTAAAAAATAAAGGTGCTTCACGATGCCATAGAAGAACCTTTTGTCTAAATGGTTCCATAAAGAACCTTTAACGTCTGAAGAACCTTTCTGTTTCACAAAAGTTTCTTTGTGGTGAAAGAAGGTTCTTCAGATTATAAAAAGGTAAGAAAGAGATGGTTCTTTAAAGAACCTTTGACTGAATGATTCTTTGTGGAACCAAAAATGGTTCCTCTGGCCTCGCTGTGAAGCACCTTTATTTTTAAGAGTGTAACGTCTACTTAAACCTGCTTTGTGTAATACATCTGTAACCTTTAGGCCACCAGCCTAAAGTGACAGACTTTCTCATCAATTACTACCACTGTCCATGACTTTAAAACTGGAGTAAGAATATTTTTCACATCTAGACATGAGGCGTCTTGTAAAATCAAAATGTAATTTGACTTTTCGAGAACCTCACTACGTCGTTTTGGCCACTGTGAACCTGATCGTATTGCAGAATAATTTAAAGACAGACACTCAGAGATATTATTAGATGATTCTATAACTAATGTCATATTCATGCTTTCACACAGCACTCGGAGCAGCAATATGCAAAAATTCATCGGAGGTATGCAGAGAACCTGAGATCACAGACAGACCCCTGAGCGGATGGATGGGTTACGACAGAAATGTTTCCACAAAAAATATAAATCAGCTGAACTGTTTTTAACATTAATAATAATAAATGTTTATTGAGCAAATCAGCATATTAGAATGATTTCTGAAAGATCATGTGACACTGAAGCTTTGTGTCACTAGGAATAAATGGCATTTTAAAATACAATAGAAAATAATTATTTTGAATTGTAATAATATTTAACAATATTACTGTTTTTAATGTATTTTTGATCAAATGAATGCAGCCTTGGTTGGTGCGCATATATAAGAGGATTCTTTCAAAAACACCAAACTTTTGACCGGCAGAAACGGATACATTTTAAAAATGTATTTTAGCTTTGCATTTTTCTTGTATCATGTTTAAATGATTTATAGTGCACAAACACAATAGGATTCCAGCAAGATTAATTGACAAAAATGTTATTCTTCTCGAGTCCTAGAGTAATAGAGTCTAGAGAAACGAACAGCACAAAACCACACTGCAGGTTTATGTGTAACAAAGAGTATAATCAGCTCATCTCAGTGTGTACTTTTGCTCTTTCAGAGATTCTTTCTGACCTGCCCTGAGAAAAACCACCTCGCTACATTATACTCTAAAGAGAGACACTCTTCATTCTCGTTGTCAGGGCTTGGAGACTTCTAGGTCATGATTCATTTTAGTATTACAAACCTTGTTCTCTGCTAAGGCACACGTATCCTCTCTTTCTTTTCTCTTTGTGCTCTGTGTTATGGTGCAAATCTGAAAAATTATACAGATTTCAGAGCCAGAGGTGTCTTATTTATTTATGTTTCTCCTTTTTATTCCCACTTCTTATTTTGTTTTTGGCAACGCTGTTTTATCAGAAGCAATCAAGGTAATGTTGTAAAATGGCCTTACTTTCACAAGTATGGAGGACTCCATAGATTTATTTTCAGGTTTTGTATTTACTTTAGGACACTTAGAAGCCTTTTCTGGTAAGTACAACCTGCCACAAGAAATATATGACCTTGTCCAGCATTTTGTCTGAGATTGTTCTTCTTTGGACCCATCAGGATGACTTGTTATCATAAAGTAGTCATTAAAACAATTTGAAACTCAGGTTTTCTTTCAGTACAGATCATATTTATAATCTGTACAGATTATACAGTACAATTTAGCCCGGATTAGAATATGTTTATAATTCTTGGACTTTGGTTCATCTAGGGTGTTTCTTAAAAGCTGTGATGATGTTGACTTGAGGCAGAGGATTAAACAACTCCTTGCTTTTTCATGCGGACCTAATGGCCTTTCCAGTACATGCTGTGTCCTTGGAAACACCTGTTGTTTTAGACGAGGTTACTGAGAACCAGGGCCGTTTCTAGCCAATCCCTATTGCCCCCCCCCCCCCCCCAAAAGAAAACAATTTTTTATTTTTTTATTCTTTTCAGACACCAGTTTCTTGTCACAATAAACTTGTTTTTCATAGTAACGACACTAATTTGTGGAGATTGAGTTCCACAAATCAGAATGCATTATATGTAAATTGACTTAAGATAAACATTTTGCACAATTTATTATCTGTAATATCATTGTGTTGCCACTAGATGCCTTATAGCCCTATGTACCAATCCCTAGTTGCTAAGACATTGCACATAAATCACACATAAATTAATTTTATTACATTTGGATTTGGATACATGTGGCTACATTTAATGGCTACATTTTGTCTTTATCTGTTTTTTGTTCAATTGTTTTGTTGTTGTTGCTTGAAACATTAATTTAAAGTGTCAGTTATTGCATTAGTATTTCAGTCAAACCTATAAAAGCCTTTGTTTACCGCAAACTACATATAAAAGCCTGATCAGTGGCATAAAAGTAATCAATGCAGTAATCTACTCATTAACGCGTGAACATCCCCTTTAAATAACGTGACGCTCTGCCCTCATGTGTATGACGCTGCTCACAGTAAGTGCTGTGTTATGAGTAGGGGTGGGCGATATGGCAAAAACATCATATCACGTTTTTTTTTTAATATCACAACTTCACGATTTTATCACGATTCTTTGTCATGTTGGTTTTACTATTTTGTCTGATCAGTGCAGCCAAAATAATTTCCCTATTATAAAGACAAGGCCTTTCAAGGTAACAAATATAAAATTAATGGTGGATATTTAGGCCGAAGTGGGCGAAGATAAAACATCTTTTTTATTATTTTATGTTTGTAATTAAAAAATAAGAACAAAGATACACATAATATACAAATAAAACAAATAAAACCTGCTTTATTTTCAGGTACAATAGGCATATTTAGCAGGAGCATTCAAGAAATTGAATGAACAAATATAAAGATAAAACACTATATAGATTGATTCCTATTAAAGCAACTGTATATATATACAGGTGCTGGTCATATAATTAGAATATCATCAACAAGTTGTTATTTATTTCACTAATTCCATTCAAAAAGTGAAACTTGTATAATGTATACATTCATTCCACACGGACTGATATATTTCAAGTGTTTATTTATTTTAATTTTGATGATTATAAGTGACAACTAATGAAAACCCCAAATTCAGTATCTCAGAAAATTTGAATATTGTGAAAAGGTTCAATATTGAAGACACCTGGTGCCACACTCTAATCAGCTAATTACTCAAAACACCTGCAAAGGCCTTTAAATGGTCTCTCAGTCTAGTTCTGTAGGCTACACAATCATGGGGAAGACTGCTGACTTGACAGTTGTCCAAAAGACGACCATTGACACCTTGCACAAGGAGGGCAAGACCACAAAAGGTCATTGCAAAAGAGGCTGGCTGTTCACAGAGCTCTGTGTCCAAGCACATTAATAGAGAGGCGAAGGGAAGAAAAGATGTGGTAGAAAAAAGTGTACAAGCAATAGGGATAACCGCACCCTGGAGAGGATTGTGAAACAAAACCCATTCAAAAATGTGGGGGAGATTCACAAAGAGTGGACTGCAGCTGGAGTCAGTGCTTCAAGAACCACTACGCACAGACGTATGCAAGACATGGGGTTTCAGCTGTCGCATTCCTTGTGTCAAGCCACTCTTGAACAACAGACAGCGTCAGAAGCGTCTCGCCTGGGCTAAAGACAAAAAGGACTGGACTGCTGCTGAGTGGTCCAAAGTTATGTTCTCTGATGAAAGTAAATTTTGCATTTCCTTTGGAAATCAGGGTCCCAGAGTCTGGAGGAAGAGAGGAGAGGCACAGAATCCACGTTGCTTGAGGTCCAGTGTAAAGTTTCCACTTTACACTGGAATGCTTTAAATTGATCAAAAGTGATAAAGATATTTATAATGCTAAAAAATATTTATATTTCAGATAAATTCTGTTCTTCAGAACTGTCTATTCATCAAATAAACCTGAACATTTTCAACAATAATAATAATAAATGTTTTTTTGTTTTATTTGAGCAGCAGATCAGAATATTAGAATGATTTCTGAAGGATCGTGTGACTATAATTATGTTAAAAATTCAGCTTTGAAATCACAGGAATAAATTCCCATTTTAAAATATATTCAAATAGTCATTTTAAATAAAAATGAATATTACTGCTTTTGCTATATTTTGGATCAAATAAATGCAGGCTTGGTGAGCAGAAGAGAATTCTTCAAAAAACATAAAAAAACTTTTGACTCGTAGTGTACTTAATCGCAGGCTTGTTAATTATTCCTGAATAATTCTCACTCCAGGCTGAACTCAAAAGTTGGCATTTTAGTTTCCCTGAAGCAATTTACAAAAGTCACTGTAGCCTACAAGTAAGTTAATGTTAGATCTTTTGCTCCAACCGCTGGTTAATGAGGTGATAGAAGTAAGATAAATAAGTTTCAATAATCATTAGAAGTTATGGTAGGAATCTAACCTGGGGTAATGTGAAGTAATGAGCAATTGATGGATTTATTTATGCTTTTTTATGCCAGGTTAGAGTTATACACTGATTTTCTGTCATGATCTATGGACCCCCTGAATTAGCCTTGGCCACCCCATGTATAAAACTCTAGCTCCATCACATGAATCATGCTATATAAGGAATAGTTCATGCTAATTGAAAATTAGCTGAAAATGTTCCCCTGCCCGCCCTCAGGCCATCCAAGATGTAGGCCTAGATGAGTTTGTTTCTTTATGGGAACAGATTTGGAGAAATGTAGCATTATATCACTTCACCAATGGATCCTCTGCAGCAAGGTTATTGTCTTAAACGAAAACTAAAACTAAGACGAATACGGCAATGACAACAAAAACGACAACAACCGAAACAACTTCGTAAACTGAAATAAAATTAAAATGTCAAAATATAAAAAAAAACTCAACAAAACGAACAACAGTTATTGAAAAACTAACTGAAATAAAATAATAATTAACACAAATAAATAACCATTTTTGTAATCATATGTTCTCAACCCTTGGTGGAAAAATAGATGAGCTCTGTGACTGTTTAGGGCACAGATGTGGCACATCACGCACAGGGTTATCTTAAGGAGAGACACAAAGCGGTTTAAGCGGAGTCCTGCGAGCAAATGATAGGGCTAATCACCTTCCCATTAACTTCGGTGCAGAGCAGATGCATACAAAAACCACGCAGCATCTTCAGCGGAAAAATGACGTCACCAGCAAGGCTCAGTTCACCCAGTTCACCTGATGCGCGGACACCTTCAAACAGGTAAGTAAGGGCAACAATCTTTTTGTAATGAGATCATTGTTTTAATTATTTAAGTGCTTCTGCATCACGTTAAATGGTGTCATGTGTTAAAATGGCAGTTGTTAGTGGAACAGTAGGGCTGCTCAGTTAGCACCCGGGTCCGGGTGTGCCTCACACGTCCTGAAAAGTGCCCCCTGGTGGCTGGCTGCAGTACAGGTCATAAACCCTGCTCTCTCCATGTAAATAAATGGGACTTAAGTCAAAATAAAATAAATTACACTTCCAATACAATTTTCCGAAATATGTTTTTTGTCATTTAAGGTAGTTGTTATAAAAATTATATTCAATTGTTCGTTTTTTGATAAATGTCATTTTAGCTAGTAATTTAATGCTATAAAACGGGGCGTGTCCTTATGGTTGATTGAGTCCACCTCACAACACTACTGCGCAGACCCTGGCTCCAAATGATGTCATTTTCTTAAGATGGTAATGGCCATACTGAGATCTTTTGGCTTAACTTTTCTATGGACCTTTTTCACAAGACTGTGATGACGCGTTTAACAGTCACCAGCATTGTAAATCCTCAAAAGTTTTTCATATTTGTATTTTTTTTATGTATGTTCATTTATAACACTATTCTTTGTATTATAATACCTTTGCATAAAATTACAAAAAAATAGTTAACGCTAAATGCGAGGGTGTTTCTAATACAGCGTCTATGGGAGGAATGGTATTTGACATTGTTCTCTCTTCTGACTGCCGTTATCAGTCTTTCTCAATTTTCTTTCCTTTTATTGAAAGTCATGAAAACACTATAATATAGTTTTATTTAGCAATTTAAGTAAATGGGAATGCAAAAAAAATATTTGTAGTACTCTCCCATTCACTGCTCTTCAAGTTAACCCAACTATGACAATTTCCGCTACTGAGAAACGCGGAAATGTGAAAAAGGTCCATAGTGGAAGGAAGTGGAGACGCATCGTACATCTTTTTTTTTTTACAGTCTATGGTTAGCACAGCTGGTAGCCTACAATTGTAATTAACATAAGCTAACTTTGATTATATATAGACCTGTTGCCATTTTAAATAAATAAATAAAACCATTTTTAATCATGTTGTTACATAGGTCTTCAGCTTTTAGACATGGCTGATGACAGCACTACAAATCAACCAACCCCGTATTGCGTGAACCCAGTAATGCGTGATAAGCATTACCAAGTAAAAAGTCCACATATTTACCATATTTTTTACCATAGAAACTGTTGCTCGACCATGTCATGCGTAGCAATGCACACTAACTACAGCATTTTTACCATGCTTCTCCCACCGCAATGGTAGTTTTGCTGTTGTATTTGTAGTTAAAGCACAGTAACTACAACACTTACTATGCGGGTTTACCACAGTAAGCGTAGTTTTACTGTGGTATTTGTAGTTAAAGCACAATAACTACAACACTTACTATGCGGGTTTACCACAGTAAGCATAGTTTTACTGTGGTTTATGTAGTTAAAGCACAGTAACTACAACACTTACTATGCGGGTTTACCACAGTAAGTGTAGTTTTAGTGTGGTATTTGTAGTTAAAGCACAATAACTACAACACTTACTATGCGGGTTTACCACAGTAAGCATAGTTTTACTGTCGTATTTGTAGTTAAAGCACAGTAACTACAACACTTACTATGCGGGTTTACCACAGTAAGCATAGTTTTACTGTGGTATTTGTAGTTAAAGCACAGTAACTACAACACTTACTATGCGGGTTTACCACAGTAAGTGTAGTTTTAGTGTGGTTTATGTAGTTAAAGCACAGTAACTACAACACTTACTATGCGGATTTACCACAGTAAGTGTAGTTTTACTGTGGTGTTTGTAGTTAAAGCACAGTAACTACAACACTTACTATGCGGGTTTACCACAGTCAGCATAGTTTTACTGTGGAGTATGTAGTTAAAGCACTGTAAATACAACACTTACTATGCGGGTTTACCACAGTAAGTATAGTTTTACTGTCGTATTTGTAGTTAAAGCACAGTAACTACAACACTTACTATGCTGGTTTACCACAGTAAGCGTAGTTTTACTGTGGTATTTGTAGTTAAAGCACAATAACTACAACACTTACTAAGGTGCGTGTCCTGTTACATCTGGTGTAAAACCAACACAGAATTTCATAAAAAGAAAACCATACAACAGTCAAACGTGGTGGTAGTGTGATGGTCTGGGGCTGTTTTGCATCTTCAGGACCTGGATGACTTGCCATAATTGATGGAACCATGAATTCTGCACTCAATCAGAAAATCCTGAAGGAGAAAGTTCGGCCATCAGTTTGTGACCTCTAGCTCAAGCGCACTTGGGTTATGCAGCAGGACAATGATCCCAATCACACCAGCAAGTCCACCTCTGAATGGATCAAGAAAAATTAAATTAAGGTTTTGGAATGGTCAAAGTCTGAACTTAAAACCGATTGAGAGATGCTGTGGCATGACCTTAAACCGTCCTTTCATGCTTGAAAACCCTCCAATGTGGCTGAATTATAACAGTTCTGCAAAGAAGAGTGGGCCAAAATTCTTCCACAGCGATGTGAAAGACTCATTGCTAGTTATCCCAAACGCTTGATTGCAGTGGTTGCTCCCAAGGGTGGCACAACCAGTTATTAGATTTAGGGGGCAATTATCTTTTCAAGTAGGGCCAGGCAGGTTTGGACAGCTTTTTTTTCATAATAAATGAAATCATTATTTAAAAACTGCATTTTATATTTACTCGGGTTATCTTTGTGTAATATTAAAATTAGTTTGAAGATCTAAATCATGCAAGCAGGAAGGGGGCAAAAAATTTAACAGCACTCTAGATTAATTGTTACTTTAAAATTGTAACTTTTTTGAATCAGGTAAATTCAAATGATAAAAATGAGTTTAACCACTATTATAATGTAAGTATTCAAATGTGTTGCTTTTCAGGCTATAAACCTTTAAAGCAGAATTGTACTCTGTACAAATCATTTTAATAATAATGTCAAAAATATCAGACAGAGCATATGGAACACCAAAGTATAGATTATATTCGCAGGGAAATGCATATACTGATAATATTCATACATATACAGTATTCACTCTGCACAACAGCATCTTTTAAATGCAAATTCAAGCATTATGTTATAGTTTTACATTTACATGTATTTATTTAGCAGACCTGGACAAGAATTTGTAGAGCATGGTACCTAGGAAGGGCCTGAACTATTTTGATATTGTGCAATGCAAACATGCAAGATCGAGCAGTTTTACAATGTGGTCTTTGAAACTCAGGTGGCCATCAAAGATTACACCAAGATTTCTGACCGAAGCTGATGGGGTAATTGTTGATGAACCTAGCTGGATGGTGAAATCGTGCTGAAGAGTTGGGGTGGCTGGGAAGACAAGAAGCTCAGTCTTTGCCAGGTTGAGCTGTAGGTGATGTTCTCTCAACCATGACGTGATGTCTGCCAGGCAGCCTGAGATCCGTGCAGCTACCGTTGGATCATCTGGTTGAAATGAAAGATAGAGCTGTGTGTCATCAGCGTAGCAATGGTAGTAGAAGCCATGTGCCTGTATGATGGGTTCCAGTGGTGTAGTGTATATGTAGAAGAGGAGGGGTCCAATAATTGATCCCTGAGGTACCCCAGTGACCAGTTGATATTCTTTGGACACCTCCCCTCTCCAGGCACCCTGAAAGACCTACCTGAGAGATAGGATTGAAACCAGCGAAATGGAATCTCTGTGATGCCCAGTGATGAGAGGGTGGACAGTAGAAAAGCAACAGATCAAAAGCAGCAGATAGATCCAGCAGAATAAGAATTTATGATTTGGAATCAGCTTTCACTACCCGCAAGGCATCAGTGACTGAGTAATGCAGTCTCAGTTGAATGGCCACTTCTGAAATCTGACTGGTTAATGTCCAGTTGGTTCTTCTGTGAAAGAAATAATGATACCTGGTTGAAAACAAAGCGTTCAAGTGTTTTGAAATGAATGGAAGGAGAAAGAGAGGTCTCTAGGTATTTATAATGGCGCTTTTCCACTGCATGGTACGGCACGGTACGGTTCAGTACTGTTCACTTTTGGGGGTTTTTCCACTGGGTACTGTACCTGGTACCTGGTACTTTTTTAGTACCACCTCGGCCGAGGTTCCAAGCGATCCGTACCGTTACCAAAGCGTAACATGTAAACTCTACTGATCACTGATTGGCCGGAGAAAATCGTCATTACTGCGTCACTGAACTTGCGACATGAGACCAAACATAGACCCGCCAGATTTAAATCAGCACAGCCAGCGAAGGATCGAAAAAGCGCCATAAGTGAAGTGTAGGTTTTTTGAGCAGTGAGGTTACCAATTTGGATTCCAAATTGACTCCTTATTTGGATTTTTAGAAAACTACATAAACAATTAAAGACTTCATGAGTTATTCTGAAAAGCCTTAAAGCTTTACATTAAAGTGCCCCTATTATGCCATTTTTAAGGTTGCTAATATTGTTTTATGAGTGTCCCAAAGCAGGTTTACATGCATCCAAGCTCAAAAAACACTTTAGTTTTCTCAAAAAATTGCTTTAATTTTACCTAATTTCTAAATTATTCCTAAACGACGAGCAGTTCGAAGAATCAGTCTGTCTAAACCCCTCCTTTCCGTGAGTCTTCACTGCTGTGATTGGTCAGATGGCGCAGTCCTTTGTGATTGGTCTACCGGGTACAGCGGGAATGTACAGCCATGGGCAGACATTATGCAAATGTGTTTCTTCGTGATGGACAGCCATAACAGAATAAGATTATAATTCCTGATGACTGGTTTAGGCGATTGTTAGTTAATGCATTAAGAAATGTTAACAAATGGGACAATTTTTTAAACAGTGCTGTCAATCGATTAAAAAAAATACTAATCATTACACATTTTCCCCTCTGAAATTAATCGCGATTAATCTCACCTAAGTTTTTAAATATACTTTTATAATGCAATATTTTCACATTAAAACTTCAAATTAATGTATAAACAACATAAAGACAGCATATTTTTTATATTTGTTTACTGCCCTCTTTATGATGGAAGGCCTGTATCACTGATACCAGTACTACAGGTTTCTCTATAAAATAGTTTTTCCTCCTAATATTTAACCATTGACTGTAGCCATTCAACGTTACAGTATAATTGAGAGCTATCAATTTTAACATTTATTAGACTTATAAAAAATAACTTCTAATTTAAGTGAACTTAAAACAGTCTTCACATAAACACATTGTAATAAATGCCATATATTTACCTGTGCCCTTCAGCAGAGATATAGCCTACAGATATTTAAATTGAAGTTATCAAACACTCAATTCTAAATGAAATATAGATGAATCCTTAAAGCTATAAAAGTTATTGATGTCCTCTTTTCTTTTTTCCTCGATGACATCACAGCAGCTGTTATTAGGTTATTTGGCTGCTTATTTTAGTTAAGAGCTGTCCTTGCTGAACATGACACGGATCTGACACACATCGTATTTCTCTCAGCTCTCTTTACCTTTCCTGACCCACTTCAGGTCTTAAAGTCTCAGTAATGAACTGTTAGATGAGGGAGACAATGCTAGGCTGCTCCAAGACGGATTTGAAAACCATTTCAGAGACATTTGTTTTTAAATGTGACTCATGTAAAATATATTACATGCATGCACAGTTTAATGGCAGCTTTATTCTCCTTTTTTGGTAACTTCATGACTTAACTGACCACGACATTGCATGCACGTAGTTTATTTCGCGCTTTGATATGAAATGATACATGCGCGCCCGTGTCCTGACATTTTATCCGTCCCGTCAGACCTATGCTCATACTGCGCATGCGCACATCAATGGTATATAATTTTTCTCATGCTGAACAACGTTTAATGTATCTGCATTACTGAAAGGGGTGGTTTTAGGGTTGGGGTGGGTGTAGACGTTAATAAAACACAATCTAATAAGTAGAAACATATTTATTGTTGGTTTCTGGTATTAGCTGTATGCCTTCTATCCATAACCGCGAATATAACACGTAATTACTCTATGTGCATTACTGTAAGGGTAGGTTTAGGGTTGTGGTAGGTGTACACATGACATTAATAAAACATAATTTGACAGGTAGCATTTTTCGTTGTCAATGTACTACCCACTGTTTAATGGGAGGTAGCAAAACCTGCAGTAGCCTACAGTTGACTCGCGCCTGCGCTGAAGTGAAGCTGGAGCGCGTGTCTGAACGTCTCCTGTTTGATGTGGTCCTGTTCTGCGACTGAATAAATGCACTTCTTGTCAAGAGAAAGTGTGACAGAAACGGCAGTTGTGAGTGGGGTGGCCAACCTTAGCTTCGCCCCTGCGTTAATTATTGCGTTAAATATTTGAAGGCCTTAAGCTGAACAAATTAATTGCCTGCGTTAACAAGCTGATTTTGACAGCACTCATTGTAAAATGCCATTACTGCCACCCAGGCTGTGCGTAAATCATGTTACCATCACCTTCCCCCTTAATATTAAATAAATAATTAAATAAAGAAAGAGAGAAAGCAAAAGTTTGTCATAATGACATTGACTTGCTTTACACATTAAAAAAATGCTCTTTATGCAATTTCTATGCAGTTTATTAATACTTAAACATACAATTAATCAAATTATTTCAATCAATAAATATTAATGAATGAATAAATGAACCTCGTTTCATAATAGCCAATGCCATATCCCGTGCGTAATGGCAGATTTGGCATGCGCAGCCGGTGTTCAGCTCCGGTAGGATTGAAAATAGTATGCTGTAATATCTGTTCGGGTCCATAATCAGCTCAAATTATTTTATTATATTACAATGGTAGACCAAAGCCCATAGGACTGCAATATCGCAACATCGTCTCGCACCACGAGGCGCGATGGGGAACTCACATTTACTGTGGTGAAGTCCGAGCGCGCTCATCACAGACTGCTCTTTCAGCACAGTCCGTGGACTTCCCCAGCAGCCGTTATTTACTCGGGAAGAGAGAATGAACCTGGAGCACTGAGACTCAATTCATCAGCAGGTTACGGTGAGTACAACTGGAATACTTATTTGGAAAAAATAGATTGACAAAGTGAAGCAGTATTGATTTGATGTGTGGATTTGTTCAATAATTTGTGAGTTCAAATTATGGAAGTTCTTTTCAATAAAATTCTGAACTCAGGGCCTGTTTATATAGGATATTTATGAAGATTTAGATTGTTTATACAAAAATACGAAACTTTTTTGAAATCTTTGGAGTGACATAACATTTTATTATTTTAACAGAGCAATTTATTATTATTTAACAACTTTGAATAAACAATATTTGAATAAATATTTTTTGTTAACTATAAATTAATTCATTCATGCATTCAAATCTATCTATCTATCTATCTATCTATCTATCTATCTATCTATCTATCTATCTGTCTATTCTATCTATCTATCTATCTATCTGTCTATCTATCTATCTGTCTATCTGTCTATCTATCTATGATTGTCTATCTGTCTGTTCTGTCTGTCTGTCTGTCTGTCTGTCTGTCTGTCTGTCTGTCTGTCTGTCTGTCTGTCTGTCTGTCACTCATCTATTCAATAGCCTACTTATATTTTCACATTTTATATCTTAACTTTTCACAACAGATTGATCATAAATGGGTAGAAATTAACAATTTAAAAATGTTCACATACATGTGAAACTAATTGTGGAAATAAATACTGAACAAAAAGTTACACATATCCTGTTTAGTGTTGATTTTGGAGTCTGGCTGCATTGAGAACATTGTAATTGCACACTTGAGTTTCTATACTGTAAATAACTATACTGTAACATCTACAGTTCTTATCAGTTTTGTTTAACACAAATGACATCACTAATATTTAGTTTGTTTGCAGTGTGAAGTACCAATCATGCTTTATAATGGTTCAGCTAATGCTGGATGCTTGGTGTCGAGTAATGTGAGTAACGGGAGCTGTACCAAAAAGGACGTTTCTGTGACCCAAACTGCCATCTCGATGACGGTGGGCATCGTTTCCAACACTCTGGCCCTCTTCATCTTGATCAAAGCCTACCGCAGGTTCAGACTGAAGTCTAAAGCAGCCTTCCTCATGTTTGCTAGTGGTCTGGTGGTGACTGACTTCTTCGGACACCTGATCAATGGCTCTCTGGCTCTCTACGTATACGCCTCACAGAAAGACTGGGAAACATTTGACCCTCACAAGTCTTTGTGTGACTTTTTTGGAGTTTCTATGGCTTTCTTTGGCTTGACTCCTCTGCTGCTCGGAGGCTTGATGGCGGTGGAGCGCTGCATCGGAGTGACCCGTCCTCTCTTCCACGTCACAGTGCGGGGGTCCCATCACGTCAGGAGGCTGTTGGGTTTAACCTGGCTGCTGGGTCTGCTGGTGGCCCTGCTGCCCCTCCTGCTTCAGCGGTCCTACCAGGTGCAGCGTTCACGAAGCTGGTGCTTCTTCCGCCTGCAGGGATTGCGCGATTGGGTGGATGTGCTTCTGCCCATGCTGTTCTCTGCGCTGGGTTTGCTTGCTCTCCTCGTCTCATTGGTGTGCAATACTGTGACTTTCCTCACTCTCCTGCGGAGTAGGGTACAACTTGACCGAGATCATCATCATCATTGCCGTAACACATCACACCATTCTGAGATGGTCTGCCAGCTTTTGGCAATCATGCTGGTTTCCTGTGTGTGCTGGGGGCCACTTTTGGTAAGAAAATGTGTCCTATTTGTCACACTTCTTATTTATCTCAAACAAAACAAAAAATAGAAAAGCAAAAAAAGAAAAGTTTCTTTAATTATTTATATTTGTATTATTTATCAATAAACGTGAGAGTAAAAATATCTTAATTCAACTTAACATAAATATAATTTATATATATATATATATATATATATATATATATATATACATATAGATGTAAATATATATAATTTATATGTAAATATAAACTTATTTAAATGGCAAATTAATGAATACGTTAAAAAAATATAAATGTAAGTCAAATTTAAGTAAATTTTGATGTATTCAACATAAATTCAATTCAATAAATGTAAAAAAATGGTCATTTATCTCTTCATCTATCTATTTATCTATTTCATCTATCATCTATCATATATCTATCTATCTATTCTATCTATCTATCTATCTGTCTGTCTGTCTATTATCTATCTATCTGTCTGTCTGTCTATCTATCTGTCTGTCTGTCTGTCTGTCTGTTGTCTGTCTGTCTGTCTGTCTGTCTGTCTGTCTGTCTGTCTGTCTGTCTGTCTGTCTGTCTGTCTGTCTGTCTGTCTGTCTGTGTCTGTCTGTCTGTCTGTCTGTCTGTCTGTCTGTCTGTCTGTCTGTCTGTCTGTCTGTTGTCTGTCTGTCTGTCTGTCTGTTGTCTGTCTGTCTGTCTGTCTGTCTGTCTGTTGTCTGTCTATCTATCTATCTATTATGTCTGTCTATTATCTATCTATATCTATCTTTCTATCTATCTATCTTCTATCTTCACAAATTTACATATATGTATATATATACATATACACTTATCTAGTATTTGTGTGTGTGTGTATGTGTATATATATACATTATATATACATTATATATATATATATATATATATTATATATATATATATATATATATAAAATAAATTATAAACGTATTAAGTTATATATGACTTTCAATAAAAAAAACAAATACATCTATGTGTGTGTATTATAATTAATTGCATTGTTTTACAATTTTACAATTATTTTTTTTAATACAATTCTAAATTATATATATATATATATATATATATATATATATAATTGATAAACTTGGTTTAAAAATAAATATATAAAAATAAACTTAATTTAATAAACTGTATTTTTTGGTATTTTCATTTAATAAATATTAGAGTATAATATTACAATATAACAATTGTAATATTACAATGCTTTTATCCAAAGAAACTTGCAAATGAGGACAATAGGAGCATTTAAAACCAACAAAAGAGCATATGTAAGCGGCGTGTATACATAGCAAGGTTTTTTATTTTATAAATAAAAAGAAAAAAAGTCGAAAGAATAACACTAGTGTAAGAGGGTCATTTGTATAATACATAAAAAGAACACGTAGCTAGATAGAACAGAAAAAGAATAGTGTTAGATGGAGGAGATGTGTTTCTTGAAGATGGCTAAGGGCTCAGCTGCTGGATTGAGTCAGGCAGGTCCTTCAATCAGGAGAGAACAGTTCAGTTAAAAGTCTGTGAAAGTGATTTTGTGCCTCTTTGGGGTGGCACTATAATGCATCGATCACTTACAGAATGCAAACCTCTGGAGTGCACATAAGTCAAATACAATGTGTATGATTGGTTAACTGAGCACATTTAAAAATAATGTATTTATGTTTGGAGCCACACATGCAGATGTATAATTTTTGTGTGAAATGTTTGATGCATCATGGTTTGTTCCCCAGATAACAGGAATCATCTTCAGCCTGCAGGATCACGGTGAGGATCAGATATCATACACTCATATGCTCCTGGTTGTACGCATGGCGACCTGGAACCAGATCCTCGATCCGTGGGTGTACATTCTCCTGCGCAAAGCTGTTCTCAGGAGACTTTTTCAGGTGGCATTGAGACTTTGCAGTCCTCACTCTAATTTTCGTTTCCAGTGGCAGGGCAGCATGGAGGCCAGCAGCTCAGTGATCAGCAGACCAGACTTC
This sequence comes from Ptychobarbus kaznakovi, assembly GCA_027422405.1. NCBI lineage: Eukaryota > Metazoa > Chordata > Actinopteri > Cypriniformes > Cyprinidae > Ptychobarbus > Ptychobarbus kaznakovi. The sequence continues at coordinate 14,938,708 of CM049795.1, read as the reverse complement.
ATCTGCCTGCAAGGACCTTTCCTGCCAAACACTGCCATCCAGTCAGATAACCTCCGAACCTCATTCCCTGATGAGGCATATGAGGATATTTGATTTAAAGTAGAAAAAGAGACCATTTCAGAGATCCATGCCATGTCTCTTGCAGAGGAAATTTGCATTCATTTGAAGTCTGAGGTCAATCACAGAGTGGTTTTCATTAGCATAAGTACAATGTGCCAGAAAAAAATCTAATACAAATTTACTGCATACTGACGTTTAATCAATTTGTTCAAATAAGTGGGGTGTATTTTTGAAGGTTTGCTTTAAGCAAGCAGGTTTGAGACCTGTTTCAAAGATGATATGTGTTGTTTCATTGTCTCATTAACAGCACACACACATTTCAGATCACGATGTTTGTATTTTATGGTATCTATAGATTTGAGAATTTTTTATGAAAGTGTCTTGAAATGTAAACATAATTTGCTGCTGTAAAGAGCTGTTTAAATCCATAACTTGTCTGTCTCAAAGCACTACAAAATATAAATATGTCAGAATAAATACAACTACCACTTTTGTTACATATAATGTACAGTTGAAAACAAAATTATTAGCCCCGTATAAAATATTTCATTATTTTTTGAATAATTCCCAAGTGCTGTTTAACAGAGAGAAGTTTTTTTTTCTTCAGCATAGCAGATTTAGGAAGCTTGAAATGATTAGCCCTCTGATGTTAATTGTCAATGGTGTAACCCTTTTGCTTGATAAAAGCCTTTAGTTGTTTGTTGTAGTTCTCAATACTTTCAGGCATATCTCCTGAGGAGTCGCAGCACATTCCTCCTCAGCAAATCTCTCAAGCTCCTCCAGATTTGTTGATCTCCTGGCATGGACTCTGGTCTTCAGTGAGCCCCACAGATTTTCTATTGGATTAAAGGTCTGGGCTTTGTGCAGGCCAGTCAAGGACGTTCACTTTGCTCATTTGGAGGTAGTTCTACACCAGAAATGAGGTGTGCTTTGAGTCCCTGTCATGCTGGAAGACAAAACATCGACCCAAACATCTTTTGTTGCAGATTTTCTGAGAACTTTGTCTTTCATAATCTTCTTGTTGGCTTCCGTTTTCACAATTCCTTTCCCAGTTCCAAATGCACTGAAACAACCTCACAGTCCATTCCTGTCCGGGCCTTTAGTGACCGTCTTCGTTGAGATATCAATCCCAGACTTGACTAAATCATTGACTAGTGTCTTGGCAGTTGTTCTTGGTTCTTAAGAGACCTCTTTCGATAATTTTCTTGACAAAGTTTTTGAAACATATTAGTACTTAAATTGTACACATTTGAACCTAATAGGTACAAAAGTGTACCTTTTGAAAAGGTACCGCCCCAGTGACGGCTTTTGTACCATTATTTCTGAGAGTGTAGGGGAACCACTTTTGGAGCTGTATAGCACCAAATCTTGCTTCAGTGGTTCTTCAGCGGTTCTTCACCGGTTCTTTGACATGACTGAGGGGGTATATAGCACCGCTACCATATACAGAACCTTTTAAGCTCCTGTATTGGCGGAGCCAGGTGGCTCACTGACCGTGGCCACCACTGATCTAAGCTTGGCCACCCCTTTGGCCATCCTGCTTAAAACTGCAGTTTTTGTCCCATTTTTCTTGACAAGAAAGCCTTTGCATCCACATCAAACAAGACTTTTCAGATGCGCACTGCAGCTTTGCTTCAGCACCAGGCTCGAGTCAAATGAGCGCGGAAAAGGTACACCAGCCAAATGAGCTTCAGTAGAACAATGAGATGCTGTTAGGCTGTATGTCAATAAAACAAACTTCCGTCTCCCTCCCCTGTACTGTCCCTCCACAAACTTCCCTCCACTGTGCTCACGGCGCATGCTCTGATCGCGTCATCATAAATAAGCGCACAAGAAACTATGGTCATACGACGCAGTTCTGTTGTCAGTTAAGTCATGAAATTACCAAAAAGATGATTAAAGCTGCAAACTGTGCATGCATGTATGCATTACATCCCAGAACGTCTCTCAAACGCATACTAAAATATAGGCTGTCGTGCATTTCCAGATCACAATAAGGCGCAAGCTGATATTTATTTTAATTTGTAATTTAATGCACAAGTAAATGTGAGCACAGTGCACTTATAAATAGAACATATGCTATATTTTTTCATTAATTTTAAAAGTACAAACGAAAATTAAACCATTTAAATGCATAAAACAACTAATTTTACATTCTGGCATTTATGTGCTGTTGTCTTCCAGCCTTTTTCACCTTCTTATCACTAACTGCAAGTCTCATCCATGAGTATGTAATGTTAGAGAATACATTTTTGGTGGGTTTTGAGAGCCAGAACCAAACTGACAGAGCAATAAAGCTATAGTGAGCCCTTTTATTAAAATACCTGGAGGTAAGGAATAATACAAAAATTGTCATATTCACTCAGTATTACTTGATATAATATTTTACAAATATCTCAATTACAAGATAGTTTATAGTCAACCACATTTTTATATTGAAATAATGAAGATTTCTGTGCCACCCCAGGCTGGTTGCTGGCCCCTCCCTGACCACCCCTATCAAAATATCCTGGCTCCGCCACTGCCTGTATGGTTCTTCAGTGGTTCTTCAGTGGTTCTTCAGCAGTTCTTTGGCATGACTGAAGGGCTATATAGCACCGCTACCATAAACAGAACCTATTAAGCTCCTGTTCTTCAGCGGTTCTTCAGTGGTTTTTCAGCGGTTCTTCACCGGTTCTTTGGCATGACTGACGGGCTATATAGCACAGAACCGGTTAAGCTCCTGTATGCTTCTTCAGCAGTTCTTGGCTGTTTTTTTTGGCATGGCTGAGTGCCTATATAGCACCGTTACCATATACAGAACCTGTTAAGCTCCTTTATGGTTCTTCAGTGGTTCTTCAGCGGTTCTTCGCCGATTCTTTGACATGACTGAGGGAGTATATAGCACCGCTACCATATACAGAACCTGTTAAGCTCCTGTATGGTTCTTCAGCGGTTCTTCGCCGATTCTTTGACATGACTAAGGGGGTATATAGCACCGCTACCATATACAGAACCGGTTAAGCTCCTGTATGCTTCTTCAGCAGTTCTTCGCTGTTTTTTTTGGCATGGCTGAGTGGCTATATAGCACCGTTACCATATACAGAACCTGTTAAGCTCCTTTATGGTTCTTCAGTGGTTCTTCAGCGGTTCTTCGCCGATTCTTTGACATGACTGAGGGGGTATATAGCACCGCTACCATATACAGAACCGGTTAAGCTCCTGTATGGTTCTTCAGCGGTTCTTCGCCGGTTCATTGACATGACTGAGGGGGTATATAGCACCGCTACCATACAGAACCTGTTAAGCTCCTGTATGTTTCTTCAGTGGTTCTTCACTGGTTCTTTGGCATGACTGAGGGGGTATATAGCACCGCTACCATATACAGAACCTGTTAAGCTCCTGTATGTTTCTTCAGTGGTTCTTCAGCGGTTCTTCACCGGTTCTTTGACATGACTAAGGGGGTTATAGCACCGCTACCATATACAGAACCTGTTAAGCTCCTGTATGGTTCTTCACCGGTTCTTTGCATGACTGAGGGGCTATATAGCACCGCTACTATAGAGAACCTGTTAAGCTCCTGTATGGTTCTTCAGCGGTTCTTCAGTGGTTCTTTGGGGTGATTAAGGTGCTATATAGCACCACTGCCGTACAAAGAACTTGTTAAGCCCCTTTAAATGTTCTTTAAGAGCCAAAGAACACTGTTGGTGCTGTTAAAATTCCCTTACTCTGTTAAACATCCCTTGGGAAATATCTGAAAAAGAACTGAAATTTAATAGGGGCTAATAATTTTGTCTTCAACTGCATATGTTTGCTTGTCGTGTGGCCATATATATATATATATACATATAGGAGAGAGCAAGGTGTGTTGAGCCAGTTTTTACCTACAGTGTGTTTAAAGTAAGCGCATGACAGTAATGAGTCCAACTTATATATGGACATACATTTCAGGATGTGGTGCATGTTTGGGTTTACTCACTTTGAGTCTAAAATAAACTGCTTTCAAAACAAGCTCTGCTTTTTTCAGCTAATGCTATATCAAAGGAAAAGGAATTCAATAAAATGACATCTTAAAATCTATGTGTGCCGTGTGATTGACTGGAGCCTTACAATTGGATAAAAAATTGAAATGGCCAATTTTCATAAAAATTGTCTTTTTAAAATTTTCTGAAAAATAAAAACACAGAATAAAATAAAAAATGTTTGGTCTAAAATTAATAAATTGTAACAGAAATACCATAAAATAATACTTTATAATCATAAGAATGGGTGATCCACTGGATCAAATTATCCCACCATTTTAACAAACTTATTTATTCCAGCATTTTAGAGCTAGCATCATGCTAACAGTATAGCCTCATGTTATATCTTAAAGCAAAAAAGGCCTCTAACACTATCTTGCTCTATTCTTTTTCTATTCTATCTGTTTTCTTTGTATTTATTATATACTAGCCTACTATTATATACTGATATGTGTACTGAGAACTGAGACTTGTTAAATAGCGCTTGCATATAATTGCTCTTTTGTTCATTTTGATTCCTCTTTTATAAGTCGCTTTGGATAAAAGTTTTGCTAAATGACTAATGTAAACTTCCTAAAGCACAAACACATATGTGACAATTTTTCACATTAGTCTCTAATTGTTCAGACGCATGAGTCCTTGAACATTAAAAAATGGCAAAACCTGTTTTTTAACCTAAATGTGCCTCTCTTCATCATAGGATGAGTAAAATGAATTACTCGTCATATATTTGTGGTCATATCACAAATTTTGTTTAAGGTTGCCTAGAAACAAGGGGAGGCTCAAATTCCCCTCAGGATCAAATCATCCCGCTCTACCCCTATATAATATATGCATTCATACGGTCACACCATGCAATCAACAGGTTCAGATCTTCTACTCTTTTTATTATTAAAGCCGAGCCGCTAGAGGGCAGCATCACTGCTGTTCACCGTTAAAACAACAAAACACCGTGACGTTTTTAGTCTGACCACTTCCGCCCTGTTCATTCAACGCATGCTTCTCTGAGCAGCTGTGTTTATCAGGTCAGTACTGAACACCGTTATGTGTTTATTTTAGATAGACTACATCCACGGTGATCGTGTTGTTGATTGCGCGGCGTGTCTGTTGTGATGTGAGATGTGTGCGCATGTGTGTTATGCTGGAGTGATGCACTCACACAGATTATGCACCGTCAGGATTTGTCTTTATTCTCCATCACTGCGACATGTGCGAGGGAAAGAGACGGCGATAAAGGCAGTATAGCCTGGAAAAGTCCTCAAACCGACGACTGAGCCGTTTTTACGAGATACTTTCACCATATCCCGTGTTTTTCCGTGTCATCTGAGGCTTTGTAGCCTGCGCATCGGCGGTCATTCTCTCTGTACAGAGTCAGACTGACTGTCACTCCACGGAAGAGCACAGTGTACTTACAGTTTAGATATTGTGTGCCGTTCTGTTTTAAAGTAATACAAAATGTTTAAATGTATTTTAGACAGATCATGAATCATGTGAAAGCCTTCCAAGCAGGCCATCCACACCTAAATATAATTACCAGGCTTGGTAATTAAGTTATATGAGTCAAAAGACGAGACGTCACATTTTGTTGCTACAATTAAATTTACAAAAACACACTTAATGCATTTGTCTAATTTAACGTTCCAAACAGTACATGTAACGTTAGTCTTTTTAGTAAACCAGCAACACATCGCCATGTTTTTCAGTTATACAGATTTATTTTGTCATCTGATAGTGTATTCCTTGGGTTCTGGAACATTTCCAAAAGGGGGTTTTCTCATTGATGTCAGACATAGAACCATTTTTGATTCCACAAAGAACCTTTTAGTGAACAGTTCTAAAAAAAATAGACTTTTTTTGTGTGTGTGAAGATCTTTTTAAAAATCTAAAGAAACTTGTGGGATAGAAAGGTTCTATGGATGTCAAAGGTTCTGGGTAGATGACAGAATCTTTAGTTTATAGCAAATCCAGATCAGATTTACCATAAACTAAAGATTCTGTCATCTACCCATGCTCAACATTCACTCAAAGGTTCTTTATTGCAGTGATGGTTTTATGTAGAACATTTAACATCCATGGAACCTTTTATAGTAAATCTGATCTGAACTGATCAATTCACACTAAGGACTATACCAATAAATATATAGTTTTGAAAATCAATTTAAAGTCCATGGCACAAATATAACAATAATGGCATAGAGGTATGATTTTACTGGAATCACTTTCTACCTAATTAACGATCAAAACATTGACAGCCAATCAGAATCCCTCCTGCTTTAAAGCGCTCAGACATTTAAAGTGGCAGACCACAAAACTGCAGCAAATGCTACAATAAACAGAATGTTATCATGCTTTGTTGTGGACACTAATGTCTTTATCGTTATCATTATCTTTATATTTATCATTCTTGGTGTGAACAAGATTTAGGCCCGGTTTCACAGACGGGGCTTAGCTTAAGCCAGGACTTGGCCTTAGTCCAGGGGTGGGGTGGACGATATGACCAATATCTTATATCACAATATGACAAATTTTCATATCATGATAACAATATATATCACGATATAGTGATTTTTTTTCTTTTAAAAAGGTTTTTATTATATTAAAATCTTTAATACCATAACATTTTCATAGTCCTTGTCACCAATGTCAATATCAAACTAATACAAGCCTAAAGAGAGAGGAAAAAAAACAACCTCACTGAAGATAAATAAACAGTCAGTGATGAAATAAAGATAAGAAATTACAAATAAATACGAAACACTACATGCATTGTGTAAATTAATTAGTCTTCACGGTGTTAATTATATCTATCTATCTATGATAGGTATAATTAACATGTGTATTATGTATAGATTCTATACATATTATAAATATATCATTATTATTGTTATTTTTTATTTATTCTCATTAAAGTTACAAAAGTGATAGTCAAGAGCAGTGAGATATTCTAGCAGTGTGTTATGATTAACATGAATGACAGACAGAACGAATATTAGACAGCTTCCCCTTTAAGACCGAAGTCCGGATCTAATACACTGTTACATATGCGTTTTCTCTTTCTTAAGACCTAAATCGCTCTTAAGAACTTAATCGCTGTGTTTATGAGGATACTTGCAAAGACGGGGATTCTGACGCATATAAGTGTGTTTATGTAATTGTTCAGAGTCGGCGAAAAAGAAAAGGCGCGCTCCTCTCACACAGAAAGAGACGGCGCACGCATATAGGTCTGTTGTTTGAGTTTAAACAGCTTAAAATCGCTTGTTTTAAAACTGCAGTGCTTAAAAACGCATGACCATGCTACAGATGTAGTTCCTCGTTTAGGAACGAGCTCCACGTTTTGTCCTGGCTGGTCGTTCTGTCTCCCCTTCACGCCCCGTGGTGGGCGGCGTATAAAGATCGCAGTCACTCAAATGATGAAAATGTATTACCGGAAACAATGTATTTTGCGACACCACGATATAAACGATAGAACATAATATGAAACGATAGACTTTTTATTTCATCCATCCGATATATATCGCACAGCCCTAGTCCAGGGGTGGGGAACGTTGATCCTGGAGGGCCGGTGTGGTGTCCCTGCAGAGTTTAGCTCCAACCCTAATCAAACACACCTGAACCAGCTAATCAATGTCTTCAGGATGCAGTTAGGTATTTTTTCCCAGGGGTTTTCAAGGTTGAAGCTGAACTCAGTGTCAGTATTACATGCATGCCTTCCGTCTTAAAGGGACAGCATTCCTAATTATCTGTCATCGACGTTAACCAACAAAAGATGTTAAATAAATGTATACTTGAGTAAACCTACTGTATCTGAAAAATGAGTTTAATTTGTATCTCTACTAGGGATGGGCGATATATTGCATGCGATATGCATGCGCATCTCGTCAGTAAAGCCGGTTCCTTGATTAGCGCTAAATCTCCATCACCTGTTTTCAAATGGAGCGGTATTTAATACACGGAGCCGTAGTTCACAGACAAGCTACGCATATATCGACTGATATATCACCTTCGATATGAACGCAATATTGCATAGCTTGTCAGTGCTTTACTGCTCCGTGTATTAAATACGCTCCATTTGAAACAGGTGATGGAGATTTAGCGCTAATCAAGGAACCGGCTTTACTGACGAGATGCGCATGCATATCGCATGCAATATATCGCCCATCCCTAATCTCTACCGAATTTAATACTTGATTCAAATTTCTCATAAGCTTAATTGATTTGGTCCAAAGAGAGAAGAACTGATGACTATTTTTGTTTGACTACTACATATAAAATAGCTACCAAAATAAATGTTGGTAACTGCAGTTTTACTAACAGTTGACAAAAATGCAATGACTTTTCGTCGACTAAAACTATGAAAGACTCAAATGACTAAAATGTGACTAAGACTATTAAGCATTTTCATCTCAAGATAAAGACTGACTAAATAAAAAATGCCTGCCAAAATGAACACTGAGGTAGAGATAACTCAAACATCTGGGACTAGTTTTAAGCCTTGTCTGTGAAACCGGAGATTAGTGTATAGCAGGGGTGCCCAAACTCGGTCCTGGAGGGCCGATGTCCTGCAGAGTTTAGCTGACACTTGCCTCAACACACCTGCCAGGAAGTTTCTAGTATACCTAGAAAGAGCTTGATTAGCTGTTCAGGTGTGTCTTATTGTGGTTTAGAGCTAAACTCTGCAGGACACCGGCAGAACTGAGTTTGTGGACCCCTGGTGTACAGAGTTTTTTTAGGTGGATTTTTAAAGCATTTGAATAATGAAGGATTTGTTTGTTTTTAGAAGTCAGTATGAACCAGGAGAAATTGGCTAAACTTCAAGCCCAGGTCCGGATAGGGGGCAAGGTAAGAAGTATTGTCAATGAACCCTACACAATAATGATTTTGGACATATATTATGGTTTTGCTGTTGTTTTTCTGTCTTTACTCAGTTTCGATTCGTTTTCTATAGGGAACAGCACGCAGGAAGAAGAAGGTGGTGCACAGAACAGCAACAGCTGATGACAAGAAACTTCAAAGTTCATTAAAGAAGCTTGCCGTCAATAACATAGCTGGCATTGAAGAGGTAGATCAGTAGCTCTCTAGTCTATCTCCGCTCATCTCATTCTGTCCTGTTCAGAGAGAATTGAGAATTCGATCTTGTTTTGCAGGTGAATATGATTAAAGATGATGGCACAGTCATTCACTTCAATAACCCCAAAGTGCAGGCGTCTCTGTCTGCCAATACGTTCGCCATCACAGGCCACGCAGAGAACAAACAGCTTACGGAAATGCTCCCGGGAATCCTCAGTCAGCTCGGGGCTGACAGTCTCACAAGTCTGCGCAAGCTCGCCGAGCAGTTTCCCAGACAGGGTGGGTAAAGAGGTGGCTTTGAAATGGGGGTGAATTTAGGTTAGTGTTGATGCTGACATCGCTGTTTCATTGCTTTTTAAGTTCTCGACAACAAAGCTCCAAAAGCAGAAGATATCGATGAAGAAGATGATGATGTCCCAGGTATGAAGTTTGATGTTTTTTTCCTTTGGACAAGCTGTAAATTGTAAGATGCCGATTGAAGTCACTTTATTCTTTCTTCACAGATCTTGTAGAGAACTTCGACGAGGCATCAAAGAACGAGGCAAACTGAGCATTGGACCTTCAGTAACTGCGGTTCAGGACAACGTCTCCTGCTGAATTTTTAAATTAGAGTGGCAGACATATCATTTCAACACTATTCAGTGAAACCAGAGACTTTTATATCATAAATTGGCTATTCCAGATCCATTCCTGACCTTTCTCCTGCATTTATACAGAAAGATGGACAGTTTATTGAATGCTTAACAGTTATAAATCTTATCATGTTGCTAGTTGAAATACTAGTTTTGACGGCGATGGCTGTACAAATTAGTCTTAATTTTTTTCTGTTAATTAAATATAAATAAAGCTCATAAAACTTCTAAATGGTGCTTTGCTTTTCCTCTAGATGCTTGAAAAGATTTGTCATGGGGTCTGTAGTATAATTAGGCATATTATTATTATTACTACTACTTCTACTACAAGAGTAAAATGTGTTGTCCCTTTGAAATGCTAACTAGGTTACACCAAAACACTTGAAAAAAATATTTGCTAGTTCTGTTTAAAATTAATATTGTTAGTTATTTTGGCCAAATTTGTTGTACAATTGATTAATAATATCCTATGTATTTAAAATTATCATTTTTATTTTTAACAGCCACATAGAAATGGTTTGTTAAAAATGTCAGCAAAGTCATAAATAAAGATGGTCAATGATCATTAAATCTGCAAATGCCGATATTCACCACATTACAACGATTTGCATGCAGCAAATTTGTGTAACCAGCTTGAACCCAATGCAAAATCTGCATGTAGAAATCTTTCTCTAGAAATTCACATGTGCATCGATTCCTCTTGAAATCACATGGATTTCGCCAATTGAAAGTAACTAACCTCACCTTAACCATAGTCTTCATTTGAGATCTAAATATGATCAAAAACAATAGGCCTACCTAATATTTCTATAAGTTTTTTTTATGTTGAGCCATGATCACTGTTTGCAAACTTTTTGCACAATTTTGATTTATGATGTTTCAATAATCATAACCTTTACAGGGAGTTAAGAATCGTTTACAGTTTTTCGGCAAATTTCAATAGGAATCCATTTCATACGCAAATTTCGCTGCAAGTTGCAGAGACTATTTCGTCGGTTATCAACACAAATTAGCTCGGATTAAAGCAACTTTTCTCTGTGAGTTGTGCTTCACGCATGGTTCCTGTATTGTGGACCTTTTTGCCTTCCATATGTGACCCTGGACCACATGGAGTCTTAAGTAGCACAGGTATAGGGCCTATATTTGTAGCAATAGCCAACAATACATTGTATGGGTCAAAATTATCGATTTATCTTTATGCCAAAACCCATTAGGATATTAAGTAAAGCTCATGTTTCATAAAGATATTTTATAAACATTTCCTACCGTAATTTTTGATTAGTAATTAGTAGACTTTAGTAAAGGCGGTTTTCTCAATATTTTGATAGTTCTGCATCCTCAGATTCCAGCTTTTCAAATGGTTGTCAGCCAAATATTGTCCAAACCTAACAAACCATATCAATGGAAAGCTTTCAGATGTTTTAAAATCTCAATTTAAAAAAAATGTACCCTTATGGCTGGGTTTGTGGTACATGGTCACAAATTTCTCTAATGTGACAATGCTGTGGTTGATTAAAGACTTGTATTTTGCTACAGTTTTTGCTTGGACATGTTAAACACATCTAATAAATTTGGGTAATACTTTTTTATTTTAATTTTGCAACTTATAAAGCTTTAAAATATGTTTTTAATATGCATATTAAAACTAGTGTAGAAAATGGCAAACTTAAATGGTATAATTTAATTTTCATTGTGCACTAAATGTTGCACATATGTATGGGAAAATGTAAATTGAAATACTGAAATACAGCCATGTTATTTAAATACATTGAAATTTACAGCCATGCTACACATATGTACATTGCCAATTGGTGGCCGTACACTATGCTCCAAAGAGGTGCCGTTTCATACTTTTCCCCTTTTTACTTGAAAAAGAAATGCCTTTACTAAGACGCCCCTTTTTATTTGTTTGACAAGAAATGCCTTTACTAAGACGGAACCGATGAGCATCTACATCTTTGCCTCAGACCAGAGCGATGTCAAATGAGTGCAGCAGCTTTGCCTCACCAGCGCCAGCTTCAGTCAAATGAGAGATGCGTAAACCGGCTGTAAATGAGCATTCAGTAGACTTGAGATGTTGTTAGGCTGTCATGTCAAAAACAACTGGTCCACGGCGCTGTACTGTCCCGCGTCCATCATAAACACTGTGCTCACAAGAAACTATGAGTCATACGACAGTTCATAAAGTTAAGCGCAATGTAAAATAGCAGCATATTCGAGCGTTCTGTCAAGCACAGCAAAATAATGTAGCATTACATTTCAGAACGTCATCTCAATCGCATAGCTAAAATATTTATATCGTGCATTCCAGTATCACAAATGCAAGTAAGCATGATATGCATTTTAATGCACTAATATTATATGCACAATGTGCGCACAGTGCACTTATAATAGAAAATGTGCGCTTTTTTCACTAATCTTAAAAGTACAAACGAAAATGTAACCGTTTAAATGCACAAAACAACTAATTTTACATTCTGGCATTTATGTGCTGTTGTTTTCCGGCCTTTTTCACCTTCTTATCACTAACTGCGTGTCTCATCCATGAGTATGTAATGTTAGAGAACAAGATTTTTGGGAGCCAGAACCAACTGACAGAGCAATTAAGCTATAGTGAGCACCTTTATTAAAATACCTGGAGGTGAGGAATAATACAAAAAATGCCATATTCACTCAGTAGCTATTACTTGGATATAATATTTTACAAATATCTCAATTACAATTAAGTAGAATTAATTGTACAAAAAAATCTGTGTTATCAGGCACTAAAATAGTCTAGTACTTTCACAACCACATTTTTATATTGAAATTGCTATTTTTGTGCCCCCTGTTCTTGTTTTATGACTCACTTTAAGCTAGTAATATTTCTGGGGTATAGAAGTATTTAAAGCAAAGCTTTTAGTCATCTAATCAATAAGCAAACTTTTTTTGCTACAGATTACCGAAAAATGATATCCGTGACTCAAAATCCGTAGTAGGCTATGATCCGTGGGTTTTGTGATCCGTTGCACCACTAACATTGTGACTTCTCAAGTTCTTGCGACCAGTGTTGGGGAGTAACTTTACATGTAACGGAATTACGTAATTTAGTTACAAAATTAAAGTAATTGTAATTAGTTACAGTTACTAAGAAAAGATGTGTAATTAAATTACAGTTACTTACGAAAATAAAGGATAGTCTAAAGAGGTACTTTATAGTCATCTGACATTTCACACACACTCCCACATACAGATTTAATAGATTTCAAAATTGCAGTGACTGCTCTAAAATGAAATACCAATGTTTTCAGAAGTCTATAACATGCTTATCCAGAAGTCTTACATTTCCTATATGGGTTTATGTATATGCTTTTTTTATTGATTAACTGTTTTTTCTAAGGCATTTAGATTCCAGTGTTTCATGTCATAGCTATGCTAATTATTTGATTTCAAAATCACGTATCATAGCTATTAAACTAATTCAGTTGTTATGATTTTAAATCTGTATTTAACCTCATAATGATTTTAAAGTAAGTCTGATTTTGAGGTGGCTGTGCTTCAAAGGGGACATCAGATGCCCATTTTCCACAAGTGGTATGATTCTTTAGGGTAATCTTGAAATGGTCTCGGTGGGCGTGTAAAAGAACACAGCGAGTCAGTTTCGGTGCATATCTCTTTACATGAATGAGCTCTGCTCACCCCGCCACTCTCTTTCTGTGGAAGAGCAAAGGCGATTTGCAGATAATCATAAAAAAATATAAAGTGGAACCGACTTCTTCTGGAGGTGTAGCTGGATCACATCCGATCCTGGTTGCTGATCCATCTCAAAGTTTGAACTTTTTAACAAAACTTGCCTTGAATTGTCCCTCATTCAGAAAGCAGTCTGGAGTAAAATGATTTACGCAGCCAGAAATAAACTAATTTAGTGAAAGTGAAGTGACGTGTGGCCAAGTATGGTGACCCATACTCAGAATTGTGCTCTGCATTTAACCCATCCAAAGTGCATCAAAACACACACCGTGAACACACACACCGTGAACACACACACCGGAGCAGTGGGCAGCCTTCTATAACTGCGGCGCCCGGGGAGCAGTTGGGGGTTCGGTGTTGCACAAGGGCACCTCAGTCGTGGTATTGAGGACGGAGAGAGCGCTGGTTATTCACTACAAATCAAAATGGCTTGATAATTGAGACTGTTTAGGCTTTTGGGGGGATTGAAAAAGGAGTTCATTTTTACCATTGTAGGGTGATTGTGTCCACACTGCAAAATTGCCATATTTATATGCAAATGAAGATATTTTGCATCCACTGTCTCCTTTTAAAATTATGTATTATCATCTTAATTGAACGCTGATGAAGATTTGGAAAGTCTGACAGTAGTCAGTGTTGAGCTACTGTAAGGTTAACCCTGCCTGGTTTACATGTTTAAAAATGATTGACAGTTGAAAACATTAGAGCTGTGTTTAGAAAAGTAATCAAAAAGCTAATCAAATGAAATCAGTTACTTTACTTTTATAAAGAATTGAAAAGTTACACTTAATTACATTTTAGTAGGTGGCGAACCTATTACATTTCCAAAGTAACCTTCCCAACACTGCTTGCGACGCCCCTGTGAACGCGCGTTGATCTCGCGCCGCTGTGCGCAGACCTCTGATGACGAGCACACAGAGGTGGCGATGGGATACAGAGATCCTGGTAATTACCTACATTTATCATGTTTATTCCTTCATTGTATCACTATCTAGCGCTAAAATAACCTCTGGTTCTTGTGGGAGTTGTCGGGGTTTTATTCTGAGGTAATTATTGTAAGTGAGGGTAATTGGCTCTTGTTGACGGTAGGCTACTGTGTCGCATTGCTGTAACGTTAGTCACCAGCAGCCAGCCACAGGCGAGAGTGATGTACATCACTCATACATATGAACACATGTGCGTTTGCGTTGCTGAATGCTGAATTACCACAGGCACTTGTGTCCATGTTAAACGCATTGAAGATGTTGTCTTGTGTGAAGGTTGCGGCGGTTTTTCTGCAATGCAGTGCTGAGAGAACAAACGCGTATTCAGTCCTCTCTGCGGTAACAGATGCTACACTAACTTTTGGGCCACAATTCCCGAGAATAGACTATAAACTATAATGCTGGGATGTTGTGACACTTCTCAGGCTAGAACGCTCACATAATTGCAAGTGCGCGACGCGTTCTAGTTTGTCGCGTCGCGTTACTGGCAGCGGGCGAGGCGACAAACTCGGACTCCGAATCAGAAAGCATGCTGCTCAGCATTTTTTTTGGCAGCTGTTATTGTAGATGTGTATCTGAATTTGTGTAAATAATATACACTGAAATGCGTTAGTGTTTGCAGTTAGTTGCGTTCATGCATGATTGTGAATATGTATCTGCATATGCTCCTATGCAGACGAGTCATTCTGTCCACTCAGCAAATCCTCACTGTGAAATATGATGCAGGATCTGTGTCTGTCTGAGAGTGTGGCTAAAAAATGCTGAAATGCCTTAAGTTTTTGTTCACATGGTAGTACCATGTAGATAAATACAAGTTAGCCTTATGTAAATAGATGGAGCATATACCTTATATAAATGTAGCATAACATATGTAAAATAAGTGTTCAAAGCCTGATCCATAATAACTCGTATAGGCCTTGTATACGACTTAGTATGTTATGTTGTTTATACTGGACAAAATAGTCATTATTTAGGTACATAGTCATGTATTTCATATTTGAACATTGCTTAATATTTATTATTTAATTCAGTTCAAGAATTAGCTTTTCATGTTTACCATTTCTTGTAATATATGTATTTACTAATTTTATTTGGGATGCAACATTCAGCTTAAATATACACTTGGATATACATCACAGGACGTTTCTTACATTTCAACCCTGTAAAGCCTGACCAAAATCAAATTTTTAGACAAAATCTAAAGCAAAAGTTTGCATCATATTTCATAAATCAGGCTTGTAAGGCTCATACTCAAGTAGGAAAAAACACCTCAGTTTGATTGAGGCTAAAACTGAGCAAAATATTTGCTGATATTTATATTGTTGAAAAGGAAGATGATATTCTGGTAGCTTGTGATGTACATTTGTGATGGAGATTTTTTTAATAGCAGACTATTTGTCACTCTTTATCTCCCAATAATTTGACTTAGTAAGATGATATTTAAAGGCTTGGTTTTATGATCACTGCTGTAGTTTCAAAACATAATGCAATGCAGTACAATGATAATTGAGAGATGAACGAATAACTGTTTCTCAAAAACCAGATGGATCATATTTGGGCTCACATGTTAACATGATTTTTCAAAAAAATGATAACAAGTACACCAAAGTTGACTCAGTCCAGCATGTTCATCTTAAAAATATTCAAATAGATTCTAATGTTTGCATTTTTTAAATAAATAAAGCCAAGCATCCCTGACAAATCCACTGGGCTGCTGGAAATTAATATATCTGACTCATTTTTTTGGCAGGACATTTGTGCGGGCCACTTCGTGATGGTTTGAGGGTAAAACAAAGCTCAGGGTGATCAGTAACCCTCTCGCTCTGAGCTCCCTCCACTGAGACAATGAGGCAAGCAGTAACCGCCACTCTGTCTGTGTGGGGTGAGAGGCGTTTCGGATACTCCACCCTCAAGGACTCCAGCGAGTCGCTGCTGGACGAGCGCAAGCTGAGGCCTGGTCTGAAAGAGGACTCTGTCATTGAAGAGAAAGAGCGGGCCGAGAATGAGCAGGAGCAGCTGGAGGCTGTGCTGGGACTTCCATCCTCTCCTGTGGAGAACACCCACCAAACGGAGCCCTCAGACCCCACGCTAGACTGCAAGAAGAGTGGTGGGATGGAAGCGTTACTAGTGTGTGGTGGGAGGAAGGGTTCACTTGGTGCTTTGCCCATGCAGCGCTGCAGTTCTCTGGGCACCACGGCCCCACAGTGGGTCCCTGATTCTCAAGCACCAGCATGCATGAAATGTGGATCCAAATTCTCCTTCACCAAAAGACGTCATCACTGCAGAGCGTGTGGGAAGGTGAGACATGCATGTGGACATTTAACAAAGTTTAAAGGGATATTCACTCAAAAAATTATAATTTTTTCTTTCTTTCTTTCTTTCTTTCTTTCTTTCTTTCTTTCTTTCTTTCTTTCTTTCTTTCTTTCTTTCTTTCTTTCTTTCTTTCTTTCGTTGAACACAAGATAAGATATTTTGAAGAATGTTGGTGGAAATTAATGACTACCAGAATTTATTTGGTTACCAACATTCTTCAAAAAAAATGATACAGGTTCACCGTAAATCCTAACCCGCATTTTAAATAATTGTAATTGTTTCATCATTTTGAGTTTAATGAACTTGTTTATAAAACTGAAAGGGAGTCTAAATGCTCAAATGAAGTGTTATATAACCCTTTTCTGCACTTGATTAATGTTAAATGGGAGATTTTGTACTGTTTAATGTTTAGAGTTCTTGCTATATTGTTTTTTTGTGGGGGTAACCATCAGGGTTAGAACAGATATATGTTAGATGTTCTATATTGTTTTACGCATTCAGCAATTGCTATGCTAACCAAAGCATTGTGTTACCAATTAGCAAGTTCACAATTACTGAATTGGCTATAGCTTGTTGTGTTGTTAGGATGCTGGAATTCTAAATTTGATATGATATCTTAATTTTTTTGATATTAGATACCATTTTCGATACAACAGAGAAAAACTGCCTCAACATTAAGGGCAAAACATTTGATATTTTTATTGAAAGCTAGGGCCAAAACATGACAATGAGTTATATCTTTAATGAAAACATATTCAGGTGGTAAAACATTGGAGAACGTGCACTGTACACTGGAGAAAAACCTTTTTTATGTGGATTTGCATATGTTAACTTCCAATGTCTTTAGAGAGAAGTATTATTTTTAACCGAAAAAGGGTTGTGTGAACATTATGGAGTGCATGTAATATCTATTTCATTCGCACTGTAAGCCAGAGGGTGACCTTTTTCAGAAACTCATATGCATCACAGAAGTAATAGAACCCATGACGTTCCAGGAAATCCCTAAAATGGACAAAGGCATCCAGCTATCCCTTTATAAAAAGATAGTTTAACTGATCAAACATGAAGACAATAATGACTCGACAGCGACAATATATGGTTTGTCTGTGTTCTTCAAGCCTTCTTGAGAATTTGTATTAGTATAAAGCATTATAAAGTCTATTTATAATGCAATGCTAATTGACATAATAGTATTCTACTGTTCATTTCATTAAGGCCTTTTGCGGCGCAAGCGCCGATCTAAACAGTGTCTAACATTTTCAGCCTCATTCTAGCGCAGCGCCCGCCAAGCTGATAAGAATTGATGTTTAAAGACAGATCACGGAGCTAAAGGAAGTTATTCCAAACCACTCGACTGACGTTATGAAGGCGAGTTTGGAGTAAAAATGTTGTTAAATGTTACATTTTTTACAACAGGTTTATAAATGCTTCTCATTACAGTGCAGTGGGTGAAAGAAAGAAGAGAGTGCGAGAAAGTGATATTGAAACCGTTTGAGATATTTCAGTAGCGATAAGCTTAGAAAAATCTACATTTTTGATAACACTAATCAATCAATTAAAACCGGTGTGTACAAAGTGTATGAAGTTCATGTGTTGCTGGTCCCATGAAACGAGAAAATAGATGAAGGTTGCTTTACTCCTCAAATTTTTTCCGAAGGCAAAGGAGTGAGATTTTGAGTTGATTTGGCATTCTTGCCAACTTATTCAGGTTTACAATGTTTGAAAGCAGTGAGTAAAAAATAACAGAATTGACTTTTTTGTGTGAACTATCTTTTAAGATGTCATTCTCCTTAAGATGCACATCTGTTTGTTTTGCAGGTGTTTTGTGTGAACTATCCTTCTCCTTATGCCGCTGTATGCCGCGTATGCACAGCGCACATCTGTTTGTTTTGCAGGTGTTTTGTGTGGTGTGCTGTGACCTCAGATTCAAGCTGACTCATCTCAGTGGGAAAGATGGACGTGTCTGCGTCACCTGTCATTCAACTTTAATGAACCGTGAGTATTGGGGTGGATTCTGCTTGTGAGCTTTCACACATTAGTTATACATTAACAATGATGTTATTTCATCAGGGACGCTTCGCAAGGACCAGAAGAAGGTCTGGTTTCCAGATAATCTCCTTCCTCAGTCTGAGAGTAGAAGTGCCAACAGCTCTCCCATTCACAGGAGTGTGTCCCACACAGAGAGGGGCGAGCTCGCTCAGGCAGTAGGCCCCGGACATGTTTCTGCTTCTTTGCTTGTCTATTCTATTATATTTACATTGGATATTTTAGTCATTTAGCATTTCGTCATATTTGCCCTTTAATTTTTGTAAAGTAACTTAAAAAAACACTTCTATAATGTCTATATAGAGGATGTTTGATTTATTTTATTATTTGTTTTATTTTAATTTCCCTTTAATCTTTGTGAAGAAATTGTCATGAACCTATAAAGAGTATATTTTATTTTATTTATTTATTATTCATTATTTAAATCATTATTTTTATTTTAAATTTTCCTTCAGTCTTTGTGAAGAAACTTTTTACACTCTTATAATGACTTTATAGGAAGTATATTTAATTTATTATTTTAATTTTAATTTCCCTTTAGTCTTTGTAAAGTAACTTAAAAAAATACTTATACACTCTTGTAATGACACCATAGAGATTATATTTTATTTGATTTAATGTTAATTTCATTTCAATGTATTTTATTATTCATTATATTATTATATTTTTATTTTAAATTTCCTTTAATCTTTGAAAAGTAAATTCTCTTATAAAAAAGTAAACACTTTTATAAGGACCCTATAGATATTATATTTTATTTTATTCATTGTATGATTTCATTTTAAATTTGTACTTCCCATGAATCTTTCTACAGTAGTTTTATAAGACACCCTTACAATCTCATATTTATTTTATTTATTTTATAATTATTTTAATTTTATTTACACTTTTACAATGGCCCTATTGAGAGGATATGTATTTTATTCAATATTTTATTGTTATTTAAATTTCCCTTTATTCTTTGTGAAGTGACCTTTAGAATTTTTTTTATTAACACAATGATTGTCAATGATTTTTCACTGCAGGAAGTATCTGACCTTAGAGCTGGAGATGAAGTCAGTGGCAACTCTACAAAACCCACTCCACCAAAGGACCTTCCCCCTATTCTGACATCCACAGGGGTCAAAGGAGGTATGTGTCCTCATAAGCACACTATTTCTGAATAATTAGGCTTCACCCAAAATCATTTTTCTAAACCCTCCTTACTTTTTTCTGTGGAACAAAAAGATTTTCCATATAATGAACACCTATATGAATGCAAGCAGCTGCACAAGCCTTACAATTAAATTTTTCAGTCGGACAACAAATCGAGATGCATAGAGCAACACAAGCAGGACATGGAGTGATGGCCATAAAAGTAGCGTAGAGAGAGTGAACACAAGCAGCTATGCAGCCATAGTAGTATCGAGTGAGTAAACAATGACAAAAGTATTATATTGGGGTAAACCATCGCTAGAGAGAGTCACTATGAGATGTTATCGATACTTCTATATCATTTCATGAGTGGTTTTGAGATTTCAGATGCTGGCTCTTGTGTTTATTTCTGCAGACTACACTCTGGAGGAGAAGAGAACGGAGTCGTCGCTCTTAGAGGAGCTGGAGAGAGGTCTTGCAGAGCCTCTGGTGTTTGTGCTCAACGCAAACCTGCTGGCCGTTGTGAAGATTGTCAGCTGTATGTTGCTAATGTCTCATTCTACTGCATGTTTGGTTTTGGTGATTTGACGTGGAATGAATCACCTGTGTGAATCGGTATGGTATATTATATTGTGATTGAACCTGTTCTGTAGTCTGTCACTGAGTGTGTGTGCCCATGTGTGTTAATGATAAGCTCTGGATATTTGTACCTGGGATGTATTAATCTAACAGCTGATCACAGCAGAAATGAATGTGACATCTACACTTGTCAGTGCGTGTTGCTATTAAGTCTTCATGTTCTGTGTGTCTCTGTGTGAATGAGTTTCATCTCAAACACACAGTGTTTTCAGCATCTGCATCTCAATATATGAGACATGAACACACAAACTTCAGAGCTGCTCTGACAGTCACTTCACAAGTTTTTCATTGTTTCGTTTGAGAAAAACTACCAAACACACAACTGAAACTCAAAGATCTTCACAACAAACTGCCAAAATAAGTTTGGTTTAAGAAATGACATGACAGAAGTATATTATTGTGTACTAAAGATTTACTTCTCAAAATAATAATGATAATAATGTTATTATTTCTTAAGGAGTATCATGCAACACTGATATTTTACATCTATGTTTTAATTTATAGAGTGCATCTTATTTGACAAAAATAAAAATGCAATTTATTTTATTATACACAATTTTTGATGATAAATTTGAATTCAATTATGAAGCACAGATTGCAGAATTTATTTTCATGGAAAACAGAATTTAGGGAAAAATAAAACTGATTTCGTGGGGCCCTAAATTAAAGCTCTGTGGAGTTTGTGAATAAACAAGGAATGTTTGCAATCATTATCAAGGTCTAACAAACACGTGGAAAGCATTTGCTTATATTTTATGATATGGAAAAGCTATAATGAAAAATAAATAAATCCATATCGCCCAGCCCTAACTTCTGATAACCAGAGCCGATCCTAGACTTCTGGGGGCCCTACGCAGAACGGGGGGGTGGCGTGTGTGGTTGAGATGCACGAATGGATGCAATGCAGTTGTCTGGGTTTCACTTCGTCTTGAATCATCTTGAAATGATCATTCGAGCATTCATGTTTTCATAACCTCTGGCCAAACTCCAAAACGAACCCAAAATTAAAACATATTTTGGATTAAGGGGGCCCCCTGGTGTTTCGGGGGCCCTACGCAGCTTATGCGTATAGGGAGGATCGGCTCTGCTGATAACAATATGCTAGTGTGTTCATGTGATCACTAAGGTGTTTTGTGCTCCTGTAGATATGAACCGGCGGTGTTGGTGTGTTATGTCGAAGGGCATGCATGCTGTGGGACAGCCAGAGGTGGTCATTTTACTGCAGTGTTTGCCTGAAGAGAAGAGATTCCCGACGGATATTTTCAATCATTTCATTCAGATCTACTGGGATGCCCAGACAGGTGAACCTTGCACAGGATGTTACTCAACCATAAAACTAAGACCAAACATCTGCAGTGCCTTGATAGTTCTTGATCTTGCTTTTTCTTCAAGCAGCAGGAAAGCTTCTGAGTCACCTAAGTCACTCTTTGGTATCCCGAGGGTTTCTGGGTAATAACGAGCATGCTGGCTTTCTTTACGTGCATCCAACGTTCCAGTCTCTGGAGGGCCTGCCTTTACCTGCGTCTCCCTTCCTGTTTGGGCTCCTCATGCTCCGTGCAGAAGTTCCATGGGCCAAAGCCTTTCCCCTGAGACTCATGCTGCGTTTAGGAGCGGAGTACAGATGTAAGAAAACGAAGATTAATATACACTGCTTTTCAAAATGTTGGGTCTTTATGATTTTGTGTTTTTGAAAAGTCTCACCAAGGCTGAATTTATTTGATGCAAAATGCTGTAAAAATGGTAATGATGTGAAATATTTTGACCATATAAACCTGTTTTCTGTTTGAATATATTTTCAAATGTAATTTATTCCTGTGATGGTAAAGCGAAATGTTCTGCAGACATTAATTAAAGTTTAATGGTCTTTTTTAGTTTTTTTAAAGAAAGGACACATTAATTTAATCAAAAGTTAATTAATCAAAAACTGTTTTAATATTGATAATATCAAATGTTTCTTGAGCAGCATTTTAAATTGTGACTGTTTTTACTGCATTTTTGATCAGCGTTGATGAGCATAAAAGACATGAATAATCTTACTGATCTGGAAAATGGTAGCATGCTATGATTTTTGGACAGGCTACATATTTGGCAGACTATTTAGTGAAAATAATACACAAATTGAGATGCACAGTTATGATTTCTAAGATCTTAACAGCTCTTATGTTTTGGTATTTTTTGTTATCTGTTAACTGTCATAATTGTGAAAAGCTCTAATGTCATTAATTTTCTCTGTGAGCGTTATTGTATGGTCTCAGGAAGCATAGCAATTGAGTTTTTTTGTGTTTTCTGCTGTCCTGTAGTCTATCCCTGTCCCTTGTTCAGCGTGCGCTTCAGAGAGCCTCTCTTTGGACCTGTCAACAACAGTATAATGAGACTCTTAGTGGTGAGACTTGTGACCTGTCTTTCTTATACTGATTCCTGTTTAGTTCATTTTATGTCTCTTAATTGATTTCCATTGTTGTTTTGTTTTATTCTCAAAGGATTTCCGTTTTTACCGTTACACACTGCCAACAGTGCCGGGACTTGTGGTTGATCTAGAGGCTAGAAGCACCTGTATAAGAATCCCTAAAACACGTCATCCAGAGGTACTATATCACCACACTAGATGCTGGAATACACATTTTGCACAGATTTGTGCAAGTCTGGATAAGTTGATGCTAGTTGACAAATGTCAGAGCCATTCAGCAGATTTGAGTTGACAGATTTTATAGAAAATTGTGTAGTTTACGATGTCCCAGATTCTGATTTTCCAGACGGAGGATATCAAGCATGTTAGTTTTAGTGCTTAATCCTTTTCTGTTCACACAGTTCAGTAAATTATTCTACAATCGACTTTCAGGTAGCGACAACCGCATTTACAGAAATGTACAGTGCGTAAAGAATTGAACTGAACGACTAGTTGTTAATTACGAGTTGAAGAACATGTAAGTTTAGACTTTTCTGTATGCGCACAGGATACGTTTTGAATCCGAGTTGCCAGATCCTGCTAGAAAAAATAAACGGCAAATGAGAACAAGTCCATAATAAACTCAAATCCAGAATGTAATAAGCCACATCCCACAATATATTGACCTGCACCGGCCCACTTTATTAACTCCATAAACTGATTTTCTTCATGAACCGAGCCCAAACAACAAGCCCTAAGATGCTTGATACGTGTTGCTTACAATAAGTATGGCAACCCTTAAAGAGTAAGCTCTGTGAAGTAGCCATCCAAATATAGACGAAACACAATGGCTCTGTTCACTGTGATTTAGTTCAAATCGTTGAACACGAGTCTTCGGTTGCTGTAATTTTACTTTGGTTGGAAATGGCGGATACCAAACATGTGAGACGACAGAACATTGCAATAGTTACCATGCTTTCATTGCAAGTTTTAAAGCACGTTCTGCTCCGTACACACACAAATCGATAAATTAGTGGGTTTAGTGGATAACAAGGCCTCTGACAAAAACTTTCTTTAAATGCTTTTAAATTATTTTATCAACAAATTGGTTTTGAAAATGATACCGATAACCATAAAAATGCTTAATATCGGTGCCGATAATCAGTCGACCCCTAATTTAAATGCGGTTGTCACTCCTGAAACATGGCCTTAGTGTATTCCAACCTAAAATCATCTCAAATATAACCGTGAATTGTTCCGAATAGAAAATGCATTCGGAGCACCAATGTATCATTTCCAAAGTAGATGGTAAGAGCATGATATTTTTGGTTGCTTGTGCCTTGAGTATCAGAAGGTTTATCATCAAAATGGAGTTGAATAGATAAGCACACCTGAGGTAAAGAGTAATTATTTTATTTCTGAATGGGGTCTTGTCTCTGTCTCCGCTGTTGTTTTAGCTGCTAAAGGCTCTGAATAAGTCTAATGAGAGAGTGCTGGCCCTGGGCGCCTGCTTTAACGAGCAGGCCGACTCTCATCTCATTTGCGTGCAGACTGCAGATGGACAGTACCAGACGCAGGCCATCAGCATTCACAGCCAGCCACGCAGAGGTGAGAGCAAACATCCCAACACAAGCCCGGCTCACACTCAAAATAATAACCCATTATGAAATCTGGTTGCAGCACACACTTAAGGAGAATCTTTGCACACACTACAATATTTGAAAATCGTAGCGCATCATACCCTACATAGGGTATTAAAATAAATGAATGAATTAATACGTTTATTATATAAAAAATAAATAAAAACAAATAATGGTTACTATAGTTAAACCATGGTTATCATGCACAAATTAACCATGGATTTACTACACTAACCATAGTTGAATAATGGTATTTGTACAACTGTGCTTATAATCTATATGTAAAAAAAACATGTTTAATTGTCGTTTTATTGAGGTAATTTTGTTGTGGTCTGTGCTACTTGCACGTTTCTGTATTTGGGTTGTGAGTATTTGCAGTGTGTTTCTTTATTTAGTTGTGTTGAGAGTATTTGCAGCACATTTGCTGTTAAACTGATGAAGATGTTTTCTTGATTTGCTGGTGCCTTTTCTATTTGCATGTGTTTTCTGAAGATGCAGCGCGTTGAGCTCTCTCGGCGATCCATCATTTTCCACCTGATGATGACATAGTCTCAGGTTTTAAAATTAAAAATTCTAAATTAATGTTGTTGCTAATTATTGACATTAACTGTAATATTCCAAAAACAAACTAGCATTTAGTATATGGTAATTAATACATTTTATGGTGTTTTTTCCTCAAACAAACAACATCGGCATTGTGTTAAATGGCATTTAAAGGGTTAAAATCCAGAATTTTTTGGCAGTCGTGATCAGGATAAAAAAAGTCAGTGAAAGTAGAAAACAATATATATCTATATATATTATATTTTTATGACTATTTTTGGACACAGACATGTTTGTCATCCAAGGAACTCTGTGTACCTTTTTTAAATTGATGCACAAGGGTTAATTTATAATTAATTTAATATTTTTACATTTATTTAATTTGATAAACAAAATAGTACATTCTAAACTACATCAACAAAGGACTGATTAGTTTGTCTTTCCTTAAACGCTCACTTGAGAGCGCTGTCTGACAGTCTTTCGGTCGTGTGTTGACTGGATTCTCTCACTGAATCTAAATCTGTGTTTCTGTTCACCTTTCAGTCACTGGCTCGTGTTTTTTTGTGTTCAGTGGAGCGCTCAAACCTTCGTCAGGGTTCTTGGCCAAGTCCAGCATTGTGGAAGGTTATGATTCGTTCATTTCTGTGTTTCATTAAAGCAGCAAAAGAAAATTCTATTTAAACCCAATCTATTTTTCTAACGCATTTAGATTGTAGAAATACATTTAATGTCTTGACTTTTTAAATATTTGAATTCATTATTTTGAACTCGACTAAAATTAAAAAAGCAGACAAAAACTGTAATTTAAAGGCAATTTCATGCAACTTGATAAACAGGGTGCACAAAATATAGCCTATGTGTGATTTTAGTATGTATTCTCTTAATGAATAAAACATGATATTTCTTAAGAAATCACTGTTAGAAAATATATAGTTATCAATACACATGAAATGTACCCTAAATTATAGAATGAGCCCTATCTAACTTAAACATGTGCAGGAGTTTAGGTGTACTGGATACAGTATATGTGCATGTGCTAAGATTCCATGCATCTGCTCAATGTTACAGATGGTTTGATGGTGCAGGTAACCATGGAGGCCATGGCTGACTTACGTCGATCTCTACGGGCCATGAAGGACTTCACCGTCACCTGTGGAAAACTCCCCCCAGCAGAGAGGCAGGAATATGTGCACATTCAGTGGCAGGACGTAGAGCCGCGCTTCAATAAAGGGTTAGAAACATATATACAGTTAGTCTAAAGCTGTGCTGGTTTCCTCTCATTCTGTCCTGTATCTCACAGCATCATCAGCCCCATTGATGGCAAGTCTATGGAGTCTCTCACAAACATCAAGACCCATCAGCGCTTAGAATACAGAGCCAATGGGAAGCTCATACGCTGGACAGAGGCAAGCAGGTTTACCTGTGACTTGTGGAGTGTTTGTGTTTTTAGTATGTTTGCTCGTTTTTAGAGTTTGGGATAGATATAAACCTTGAATCTTAAAGGAATAGTTCGCCCAAAACTGAAAATTATGTCATCATTAATTAATTACTTAATAAAAAAATAGATAAACAAAAAATATGAATATTTTCACTTAATAATATATTTTTCCATAAAAACAAACTTTAAATATTATGGTATATAATTATAAAATATATATAAAATTATAATATTTATATTATATATTTTTTTTCCACAATTTAGTATCTGACCCTGAGCACTGCCTTGCGGCTTATTTTAGAGTCACATTAGAGTGTTATAGAGGTAAAAACAGAGTACATGGAGGGCTTTTTAATGCCTTTATTTGGATTTATGCTTATGGATTAAGTGCTTGCTGCATCTTAGTAGTTTTATCTAAATTTGAATTGAATTTATTTTGAAAACCACTTTCAACAACCGGTTAAATCCCGTTTGAATTTCTTCACAGGTGTTTTACTTGCTGAAAGATCAACAGCCAAATGGTCTTAATAACCACAGCAGCCATAACCGCCTGACGGAGCGCCTTGCGCGGGCGTTCTGCCTGGCACTGTGTCAGTCTCTCTGTTTGCTGAAGGAGGATGGCATGACCAAACTGGCACTGAGAGTCGTCCTGGACGGCCAGAAGGTGAGATAGTCAGATATATATATGTTAGACTAAATAAATATATTGGTACAATTATTTTTACTCCTATTATTCATCATGTATATACAGAGAGGGTGATGAGTAAATTTGTGAAATAAATGCATGAGTATTTTATAAATTTGTGTAAAAAATAATTTACATTAGGCTATTGCAATCTAATTGGACAATATTTTATATCATGTTTATATAAAAAGTGTTTATGTAAAAAAAATCATTAATTATTTAATATTCTCTAGGTAATATTTGACACATAATATTTACATTTTTTATTGGGGCTGTCAAGCAATTTACAAAATGTATTTAATTATATTATGTTCTAGTCTTATTAATCGCAAATAAGTATAAATATTTTTTTACTTAATAACTATATTGGTTTTATGAATATTAATTTTATGATTTTTTTTGCACTTATTTAACTCAATTCCTGATCTCTCTCTCTCTGTGTAAAATATTTCAAAACTAAGTAGATATATTGGTACAAAATACTCATATACATAAATGTATTTTACTCAGTTACACATCTCTCTGTGTGTGTGTGTGTGTGTGTGTGTGTGTGTACATTATATTGCCAAAAGTATTGGGTCACCCCCTTCTAATGAAAGGTTTGACTACTTTAGTAATTTCCATGAGTACAAATCTTAATGTTTAAGCATATAATGATATTCTAGGGAATTGTGTGCTTCGATTGAGTTTATAGTATATATTTACACATTTTCTACCTCTGTCCTCTTTATTCCTTATCACATATACTGTACCTCATCTATTGACTTTTCCAAGGCTGCTATTAGACTACCAGATTTTTGTAGTTGTATTACTCCTTAATGTACTCAGAACTGTATTCTCAATCTCAGATTGGATCTCAGATATAACGTAGACTTTCAGTTGTTGTAATTACTGTTGTTCTGTATTGTGTAAGGGCCGGTCAGCATGTGAGTGTGATCTGCGTGACTTTCTCTCCAATGACGCCATCATATTAGTACTGTATTTTGACTAAATCTCTGGGGTTTTGAGCAAAGGTCAAGACACCGAAGGACAAAAGTTTTCTTATCATCATTTCTTTAATCTTTCAGATGGAGTTCTTGGCAGGCAGTAACGGGCAGCGCCTTCCAGCTCCATACCAGGAATGTCTTAACCAATCATTAACGTCCGTGGTGCAGAGTAACTCTCAGTACCAGGGTCTCGGCGCCTGCCAGCTGGAGCTAATCTTCTATATTCTGGAGGACACATCGTAGAGATGGACCACCCACTGTCACATGTGCCAACATCCCAGAAACCTCACCAGAAAAACCTTTGAGTTCAGTATCATTTGAGAGTGATATGTAGTAGACGTCCCCATGGGGCAGCTTATTTTAGCAGTTTAGTCGATACCCTACTGCTCACTGTGAAAGGGTCTGGGGTTACAACATCAAATGTCTTTAAAAACTACTAATATCTCTGTCATCACTAGAGGCCGACTGATGTATCATTTTAGCTGATCAATCGACACCAATAACAGGTCTTGGAAATATTGAATAACGGCAAAAATGAACGCTTGCAGAAGCCCATTTCTGCCTCAGAGTTGTAAAAATCGAATTAATCGCATTACTCAACTGCAACCTCGCTAATACCTCACTATTGTAATGATTTCTAGTAATTGATTTCTCATAAAACTTTATATCTCACAATTTGGAAACAAAATGCAATTGTTTCTCTGTTGCACTTATCTCATGTGTGCAATATTATTTCAGCATCATATTTCAAAATTGTGACTATTTCTTGTGACTTCTTATAATTTGTCACTTTTTATTACTTATTACTTTAACCTCATATCTTGCTATTGCAACTATTTCTCTTAATTGTGAGTTTATATCTCGCAGTTGTATCTTTCTTGTAATTGTGACTATTTCTCATAATTTTAACTATATATCTCACAATTGACCCGCCCCCTTACTTACTGTTGCTATGTCCGACAAGCCATAACAATCTCATATTCTCACACGGTGAAAAACACATAACCGAACAAAGAAGACAGTGACAATGTGCCGACAGGTAAGACGGAGCAGGTTAGAGAATACTGTATTGTCTCAGTTCAAGCAGCATGTGAAACAATCGCCTCTTCTTTACTAGATATAACACAAAATAAACATGAACGAACATCAGAATGTATCTTGTTTCAACTGCGGAAAGACATCAATACATTTTCTAAAGTTCAAGTCTGATACACCACCATGGTGTATTAACGTCTTTCTACAGTTAAAATAAGATACCTTGTGATGTTCATTTCATGTTATAACTAGTAAATATGAAAAAACATGCCGCTTGAACTGAGGTGGTACATCGATCTGTCACGATGCATTAAAGAGCCACAAAACGGTATTTATTGTTGGAATTTCTTTCAAAAAGTGACATTTGGAAAGCTAAGACTGTTTCATGCCTAATGTAACCTCCTCTGTCTTGTCTGTCGGTGTGTTGTCAGTGTCCTCTGTGCTCCGCGGTGTATTTTTTCACTGTGTGAGAACATGAGGTGTGGAGTGAGAGCGCCATGGCTGGTTGGACAGTAACGCGAAGGGTAAATTGTGACTTGTAATTTCAGCTATTTTGCGAGGGCTTTAATTCTTGTAAAACCATTTCTCATAATTACGACTTTGAATCTCTTAATTGCTTAATTACTAATAATAAATGCTACTTTATTTCCACCAGAGTAAAAAATAACATAAATATGACTGTATTTCTTATAAATGCAACCTCATATCTTGCTATTTTGAATTTTTTACTCAAAATTATTATTTTATTTCCACCGCAAAGCAAAGTGTTAAAACTGTCTTAATTATGACAATATCTCACTGTTGAAACGTTATATTAATAAAAAAATGTAAATGCGATTTTATTTCTGAGAATCTAAACTTCGCATCTCACAACTACAATTACTTCTCAATCGCAAATTCATTTATCTACATTGCAACATTTATCTATTTGCAACCTTGTGTCTACCAATTACGATTATTTCTCGCAACTGTGACTTCATGTCTCACATTTGTGATCATTTTGTATAATTAATTTATTTCGCATAACAGACCATACAATACCTCAAAGTTAAAAATAAATTTTTCCAAAATCGTTTTTTTTTAATGTTTTTCTATTTATTACTTTTTTTTTTTACTCTGTGGCAGAAAGAGGCTTCCAGATTTTCTAGAGCTCGACCGAAGCCTCCAGTGGAGAATGCTTGTATTTTTGGGCTGTGACTACACTGAAAAACAGAGCCAGACACAAGACAGGATATGATTTGAATTCTTACATTAACCAGTATACTTACTGACTCAAAGTCAGTACTGCATTCCAGAGGGTTAAGTTAAAGTTACGCATTCACAAGAACTGTTAACGTCTTCAATATTCCGATAACCCACAAAACCCATCATCGGTCGACCTCTAGTCATGGCCAAAGGCTCATCTGTGACAAATTGACGTAGCTGTCTGTAGTTTGTACTGTAGTCTGGACTCCTTCTGTAGACCTCGGCTCGGTCAGAAACAGGATTTGAAACTTGAGACCTGAAACATGCTGAAAAAAGTGCGACATGAAACCTGATTCCAGAGCGAATTAGATTTGAGCATTATATTGGAGAGAGACTCTTGTTTCTTCTAGTCTTCCACATGTAGAACTCATTGTAGCCTTGGCAATCTCTGTTGTACTTCCCGATAGAGGCATGAGGATGATTTTCTTCTGAGTCACTGTAAAAATCCCATTCCAGCTTGCCGAGAGGAGCGCCCTGACCTCTGCTCTACATTAACGCACACCTACCTGGAAAAAAAGGCGCTAGGAATTCAGCCAAACAAAGACGACGCTTGGATAAACAGGAGCAAGAATTATACGCACAAACTCTCGTGCACTGTGAGCTCAAGGTCATTTGTTCCTACACAACCTCATTAAACTCTCTTCTGACCTCCCTCACACACACACACGGCGTAGGATGCTTGCTCGTCTGGTCTTCCTCTGTTGCTTCTCAGAAACTGAATGGACTTTTTGTTTACACTCAACATGCTGCACATACTTGAGATGACAAATGCAGATTATGAAGGAGAAATGCGGCATGCACACACTGCATTCTTAATAAAATGCATCCGATGAAAGCTGACTGACTAAAAAAAAAAAATCACACGAGAAACAACAAGAGCAAAGACGCAGAGGTACTCTTGCATTCTTGTAAATGATTTAAAAGTATTTTAATATGTCAAGCATTTGCAAATTTCAGCTGGAATTGTTGGTCAAATGACTTGCACAGGTTTTATTCAAGAAGGAACTACAATGTGCCATCAAACCGCATATCATGTGAAATAAACAGATAACTGACTATTTTAAAATGGAATTTATTTTTTGTATTTATTTCAAGAGTAACAATATTTTTTACCATATCAATCCCGTTAGTTTATAAGGTAAAAGTATTTACAGGTGTAATTCAAGTTTACTGATGTTGGCTGTACAGTGTCTGCTATTGGGGGATTATGAAACACACACACACGAGTGTGTGTGTGTGTGTGTGTGTGTCTGCCCATCTGTGAATTCATTCGGTTGAGATGAACGTCATGAGCAACATCAGCGGAGAATGGATCCAGTCAGTACTCTTCCTCTTCTCATACATTGTGCTCAATAATTATTCTTGGTTTAGATTAATTTGACAAAAAAAATATACAAACAGGGTCAGATGGATTCTTATCCCCATGTACTGATTTAATGTACATATTAAAAAATAAAAACAAGATTTGAAATGAAAAGTCCCAAAACACTCTTTGGACTCCATAGTGCTTATTGCAGGTTCTCCTGGTCATCCGTTTTGGGTCTTCTCTTCCTGAGATCTCAGGCTTTCTTCATCTTGCCGTTGACAGTGTTTCCATTCTCGTGGTGTTTCTTCCCATTGCTCAGGCCGTTTTCATGCAGGCCGTGGCCATTTGAAACCACTGATGAGCCGTTGGCCGTGCCGTTCTGGGCGAGCTGTTGGGTGTTCTTCGGTAGCCTCTTGCCCTTCACGTACGCCTGGTACCAGAAGTTAGAGAACAGCAAGAAGAAGAAGGTCCCATACACCCAGATGAGGTGGATGAACAGAGGCACCTGGTAGTCGCAGCTCTCCATGAAGTACCACTGGGTTACGTGAAGAGACACTAACACAAACTGAGTCTGTAATGAAGAGTAAGAAGGTCTGAGTGTCTCTCTCTCTATATATATATATATATATAATGTGTGTGTGTGTGCTGTAAAACGTTTAATCGCATCCAAAATAAAAGTTTTTGTTTACATTAATTTATATGTATACATTCTATATTAATATATAATTTATATTAATTTAATATATAAACACAATATTTTTATTAAATATATACATGTGTGTGTCTATTTATATATACATAATAAATACACACATATATTATGTAAACAAAGACTTTTATTTTGGATGCGATTAATTTAGATTAATCGTTTGACAGCACACGTATACACATATATATATATATATATATATGTATGTATACACGCACACACACATATACAGTTGAAGTCAAAAGTTTACATGCACCTTTCAGAATCTGCAAAATGTTAATTATTTTACCAAGTAAGAGGATCATACAAAATACATGCTATTGTTTATTTAGTACTGACCTGAATAAGATATTTCACATAAAAGATGTTTACATGTAGTCCACAAGAGAAAATAATAGTTGAATTTATAAAAATGACCCCGTTCAAAAGTTTACATACGTTAATTCTTAATACTGTGTTGTTACCTGAATGATCCACAGCTGTGTTTTTTTGTTTAGTGATAGTTGTTCATGAGTCCCTTGTTTGTCCTGAACAGTTAAACTGTCTGCTGTTCTTCAGAAAAATCCTTCAGCTCCCACAAATTCTGTTTATTTGAACCCTATCCAACAATGACTGTATGATTCCATCTTTTCACACCGATGAGGACTCAAAGAAGAAAACACTCAGATGCTCCAGAAGGAAAAAAAACATGCATTAAGAGCTTTTTGAATTTGAAGATCAGGGTAAATTTAACTTAAATTGTCTTCTGGAAAACATAGCTTCTGAAGGGCAGTACTAAAGGAAAAAATATGATATTTAGGCAAAACAAGAAAAATATACACATCTTCATTCTGTTCAAAAGTTCTGTTCAAAAGTTTTGGCTCTTAATGCATGGTTTTTTTCTTCTGGAGCATCAGTGAGTGTTTGAATCTTCTGTAATAGTTGCAAATGAGTCCCTCAGTCGTCCTCGGTGTGAAAAGATGGATCTCAAAATCATACAGTCATTGTTGGAAAGGGATCAAATACACAAATAATTTGTGGGAGCTGAAGGATTTTTCTGAAGAACAGCAGACAGTTTAACTGTTCAGGACAAACAAGGGACTCATGAACAACTATCACTAAACAAAAAACACAGCTGTGGATCATTCAGGTAACAACACAGTATTAAGAATTAACGTATGTAAACTTTTGAACGGGTCATTTCTATAAATTCAACTATTATTTTCTCTTGTGGACTACATGTAAACATCTTTTATATGAAATATCTTATTCAGGTCAGTACTAAATAAACAATAACATGCATTTTGTATGATCCCTCTTATTTTGGTAAAATAATCAACATTTAGCAGATTCTGAAAGGTGTATGTAAACTTTTGACTTCAGCTGTATATTGTATAAAATACAGATCCTGACATTTATGGTCACTTACAACAGTCGTTGTATTTTGAAGATTGTTCATTTTGGCGTTTTGTGCAACAGAAAATGGGTTTGGAACAACGAGGGCGAGTAAATAATGACGTATTTTTGGCTGTACTATCCCTTCACCATTCTCATGGGTGAGACGTATACTGCTCTACAGACCGAATGAACATACCAGCTGAATTGCAGTCATGTATTTCTTCCACCAGAGGAACTTCTGGAAGCGAGGTCCTGCAGCAGAAAGGCCGTAGTAGGAGTACATGATCACATGGACACAAGAGTTGATCATGGCATGGAAGGAGCCCATTCCACCTGCAAGAAACATTCCAGCAAGTCTTAGTCACATTCGGTGATAATATCATATCAAGATAGCTATAAAAGCTTATGACATTAATGATGGTAAGCTCTGGACATTTTTACTTGATATGTATTAATCTAACAGCTGATCACAGCAGAAATAAGTATATTATATATACATATATATATTAAATGTTATATTGTAATGTTTTATATATATAACATTTCTGTAATATATATAACCTACCAGTCAAAAGTTTTTGAACAGTAAGATTTTTTATGTTTTTTTTAAAGAAGCCTCTTCTCACCAAGCCTGCATTTATTTGATCCAAAATACAGTTTTACTACAACAGCTGCTTTCTATTTGAATATATTGTAAAATATGATTTATTCCTGTGATGCAAAGCTGAATTTTCAGCATCATTACTCCAGTCTTCAGTGTCACATGATCCTTCAGAAATTATTCTGATATGCTGATTTGCTGCTCAATAATTATTTTTTAATTATTATTATTAATATCTAAAACAGTTGAGTACATTTTTTTCAGGATCAGCATTTATCTGAAATAAAAATATTTTGTAACATTATACACTATACCATTCAAAAGCTTAGAGTCAGTATAATTATTTTATTATAATTTTTTTAATGAAATATAGAAATTAATACTTTAATTTAGCAAGTATGGTTTAAATTGATCAAAAGTGACGATAAAGACATTTATATTGTTACAAAAGATTTCTATTTCAGATAAATGCTGTTCTTCTGACCTTTCTATTCATCAAAGAAACCTGAAAAATTATCCTCAGCTGTTTTCAACATCATCATAATAATAAAAAATAATTTTTTTAGCATCAAATCATAATATCAGAATTATTTAAATTAATGATAAAATTCAGCTTTGAAATCACAATAAATTACATTTTAAAATCTATTCAAATAGAAAACAGTTATTTTAAATAGTGAAAATATTTCAGAATTGTACTGTTTTGCTGAAGGCCTACTTTGGATCAAATAAATGCAGGCTTTCGGAGCAGAAGATAATTCTTTTAAAAACATTAATAATTGTACGGTTCAAAAACTTTATACTGGTAATGTACAGGCAACTTTAATTTTTCTCTTTTTATAGCTTTTAATTGGCTTAGACATCAGACACACTGCTGGACAATAACCAATATTATGTGAACAATGTACATTACAATGTAAATACCTGCTGACTGACTCGGATGCACTCACCTGGTGCGTAGCTCACGCCCCACCACCACGTCCAGGGCATGAAGGAATGGTGGAAGATGTGCAGGAAGGTGATCTGACCGTGTTTCTTACGCAGAACAAAAAACACCTGAAGAGGACGATAGCAGCATTCATCACTTCATGAACCAATCTGCTTTAAACTAGTTTCAAATCAGCCGTTTTATTCAAATCTTACCGTATCCATAAGCTCAATGAACTTTGAAAACAGGAATAACCAGGCAACTCTTGTCATCTGGGGGAAAAAAAGACATCTTTAATACTTTAATACGCTCCCATTTGATTATTTGTGCACAAACTACAGTAATATTTGAGCATTTTACAGGAAACGGAAAGCAAATCTTACTCGGAGTCCTTGAGGGCTGTTTGAATAATCACATGGGTCACATCTCCACGTGTATCCCGTCGCCCAACCCGACATCAAGAACTACACGTCAAACAATTCATATATCAATTTATATTCAGGAACTGGTTTTGAGGAGCAACTCATAATGAATACAAATATAACACACCTCTCTTTGAGTCAACGCGGACAAACAAATGCTTGCGTTCAAACACATTAGCCAGATCACACCACACAACAGAAGCAACTTCTGCTGATTCTCACCTCATATACGATATATACAGACAGGACAACCAAGGACAGGTTGTAGATGATCATAGCTTCCTTCAACTGGAAGGGTTTGCGGTTGGCCATAAACCTAGGGCCAGCGTACAGTACGAAGAAAATATAAGCAAGCAGAACAGCAGACATGCTGACTGGACTCTCCATTAGGAGGTAGTCCTTCAACCGTGGGTCTAGAAAGAGAGAGGAACACAAAACACAGTATATAGTAAAAGCTAATACTTACTTCAAATCCTCTAGATTTTATCCATTTATTATAATTGATAGCAGTTTCCCACATAGATCTGACTTTTATGAATTATTAATGGAGAAATACACTACACTGACCACCAGTCCAACTACTCGACCAACATTTAGAGATTATTGTGAGTATTTAGCAGCAGCAATTTTAGCTTCCTTGTATAAGATTAACAATTTCTGATTTCAATTTTTTTTTGTAAATAGAGTATACTGTCTAAAATGTTAATTTGAGATATTGTGTGTGCATAGGCCTGACACAGTCGAAACAAGCTCATGAATACTAACACTTCTAGCAACAGCAGCAAGTTGCATTGCGTTTGTGTCAAAATGTGTCAAACCACAACTCATAAGACTTTGTTAACTTTGTTGCTTCTACTTCAGTCAGTTTTCACTTTCACAAGAGCTAATATCATGGCGGAGAAAGGGTTTTAAAACAACCTTATTAAACATGCTGACATTTTTATAGTTTGCTAGTTTCCAGCTAACATTTATCAATTTGTTCAAATTGTATTATGTGTATACCAGGGATTTTAGCTTGAAAAATAGATAAAAATCAACATAGACTCTATATTATGTATTATTATATAATATATATATATATACGTCAAATGATTCATTGAATACAAAAAAGTTTTTGTTTACATATATACATATGTTTGTGTATATGTTTTATTGTGTTTGTATAATGTGTGTGTGTATATACATTGCTGTCAAATTATTAATTTTTAATGCAACCAAAAATAAGACCTTTTTCATGATTTTTTTTTGAGATTTTACATATAATATAATATATATGTGTACTATGTGTATATATATCATATATGTTTATATAAATACACACACACATACATATATATTTTTTGAAATTATTTACGTGCTTATACATTCATTTGAATATAAGACACACACACACACACACACACACACACACACACACACACACACACACACACACACACACACACACACACACACACACACACACACACACACACACACACACACACACACACACACACACACACACACACACACACACACACACACACACACACACACACACACACACACCACACACACACACACACACCACACACATCACACACACACACACACACACACACACACACACACACACACACACACACACACACACACACACCACACACAGTTTTTTTATTCAATTAATCATCTGACAGCACTAACACACACACATATACGCACACACTTATATAATATATAATTATTGAATTATAAATTATAACAAACATTCATTTGATATTAATACTATTGTACTGTAAAATAAAACAAATTCTCCACTTTCAATGATTAAATAATAGAGCTTTTATTTGGGTGGAAAACCTCAGGTATCTCTTGGTATACAAGATCATCGGCCATTAAAAAAAAAAAAAAAAAACAAAGGCAAATCATTTGACCACTAGTCTGAATGGTATACATTATTTCAGGACTGACTATGGACTCATTTATTTCATGTAACATGCATTCTTACCTCTTCCTGCTAAGAGACTGTCATAGACCTCCAGTACTCTGTCTTTCACCGTCTCCAGCATTTTCACTGACGTCAGCTTCACGTTTGACTACACAAAAGCACCTGTGAGGGCAGAAACAGAGATGTTGTCAGTTCAGAGCGTAATGTTACGTGGAGAAAAACATGCATGAATGTAGATAGTGTGATTCCTCAATCAGTATATCTCCACACTGGGTTTTCTACCAGCAGTTGGCTAAGTGAGTTAAATGCAGATGAAAATAAAATGCAGTTCGTGTTTGTAAGGGATGGAATGAGTTCACTGTATCAGGTGACCTCAACAGCTGAGCAAGTGAAAATGAAAGACCTTGAACCTCACGCTGGAAACATGTGATGTTCATCTCGTGGCCGTTTAAAATCCTCTAGCCAGAAGCTTCCGTAATGAATTCTTAATGTTTCTTTATCATTTTCCGTCTCCCTCTTTCCCTCCTCCATGTGTTTTTTCCCTCTTGGCTGATATGGTCTGATGTTAGAGGTGTGGCCGCAGAAGGGAGTGGAACGGCACCAGTGAGGTAATGCTTGCCTCACATTAACCTCGATGAAACGCTCAGTCACCTCCACTGACTATATCACTGCTTGAGCTTTGATGCTGGAAACACACTTCTGGATTTATACAGCTGACTACACAGATGGAGGAAGCGGAGACTGCTCTTATCACAGATCTGTGTCCCGACTGAACTCAGGAGGGGTTCAAGTGTGTCGCGCACTTTAGTTTGAAGTCTTTCTTTTCAACAAAACAAAGAACTTCCTAAAGTAAACCTTGAGGAAAGGACCGTGCAATGAACTACAGAAAACGCTACAGCAAACTACCTACATTCACGATTTATTCACCAACCAAATGTTAAAGATTAACAAATGCAGTGAAAAGAGGTGTACAAATCACCTTAGCTCTGTCCTCACTAAATAGAATCTGGGTAAAAAAACTACAAATTGTACAAAAAAAAACTAATTTGTATTGTATATTATTTGTATATGCAATGTGTATATATATATATATATATATATATATATATATATATGAGGGGTGTAATGGTTCACAAAATGTATGGTTCGGTTCGATACGACAGTGATGTCACGGTTCGGTACGTTTTCGATACGGGGGGCGGGGCAATTGGTTACATCGCAATGTTGGAAATATTTCTGTTTTAAACAACAAAGGTGAGCCAATGGATATCAGACACGCACGCGTTTGCACCAGGGTTTGCACACATGCAAACTTTGCGCAAGATTTATGCTGGTGAACATCTTGATCTCAGTCAATTCACTATACACAGAAATTGAAAATAGAAAAAACGGAATGACGGAGCTTTCGGCATCTGACGCCGCTTATTCTCTCAGAGACCAAGAGAGACGAATCTACTTCAACATATGCTGGTATAGCCAATAGCGGTTTTCATTTATTTTAATATTTATCTTGTGATCTTGTACATAGTGAAAAAAAATAAGACACGTATTTCGTGTTAAACAGGTTGTTTTTGAAAGGCGGTGCTTAAAATAAAAGCTTTTTATTTAATTGATTTTTATTGATGACTGCAGTGTTAATATTTTAATTATAGGACTATAATTCATTGTAGGTAGCATATAGCCTAATAGGGCTGTGCGATATGACGATATATATCGAATGGACGAAATAAAAAGTCTATTGTTTCATATTATGTTCTATTGTTTATTTCGTGGTGTCGCAAAATACATTGTTTACGGTAATACCTTTTTATAATTTGAGTTACTGCGACAGAAGACAGAAAGCAGGGAGACAGAAGCAGGTGGAGATGAGAACGACCAGCTAGGACACAACCAGTAGCTTGCTCCTAAACGAGGGACTACATCTGTAGCATGGTCACGCGTTTTTAAGCACTGCAGTTTTAAAACAACCGATTTTAAGCCGTTGAAACTCAAACAACAGAGCTATATGCGTGCGCCGTCTCTTTCTATATGAGAGGAGCGCGCTTATTTTTTTTCTTTTTTGCCGACTTTGAACAATTACAAACACACTTGTATGCGTCAGAATCCCCGTCTTTGCAAGTATCCTCATAAACACAGCGATTTAGTTCTTAAGAGAGAGTAAATGGCAGAAAGAGAAAACGCATATGTAACAGTAACTTAGCTATATTGGATCCGGACTTCGGTCTTAAAGGGGAAGCTGTCCAATATTCGTTCTGTCTGCCGTTCATGTTAATCATAGCACACTGCTAGAAAATCTCTCACTGCTCTTGACTAAATCACTTTTGTAACTTTAATGAGAATAAATAAATAATAATGATATATTTATAATATGTATAGAATCTATACATAATACACATGTTAATTATATCTATCATAGATAGATAGATATAATTAACACAGTGAAGACTAATTAATTTACACAATGTAGCTTTCTTATTTATTGTAGTTTTTTGTCCTATTGCTTGCAATTAGTTTCTTATTCTTATTTCATCACTGACTGTTTATTTATCTTCAGTGAGGTTGAGTTTTTTTCTCTCTCTCTTTTAGGCTTGTATTAGTTTGATATTGACATTTGTGACAAGGATTATGAAAATTCTATGGTATCAATGATTTTAATATAATATATTTATTTTTTTTAAATCACTATATCGTGATATATATTGTTATCGTGATATAAAATTTGTCATATCGTGATATAAGATTTTGGTCATAACGCCCACCCCTATAGCCTAATAGACCTATTTTTAAAAGACCTTTTAAAAACATTTTAATTGAGGAGTAAATAGCATAATCTCGCAGTGCGTCAGTTATGTGGTAATTATTGTACTATTAATTTAATAATAAAAGTAACTAAATAATAATAATAGGCCTAATAAAAATAAGAATGTAACAGGCCTACATTAATTGGAAA
Source organism: Ptychobarbus kaznakovi (assembly GCA_027422405.1). Lineage (NCBI taxonomy): Eukaryota > Metazoa > Chordata > Actinopteri > Cypriniformes > Cyprinidae > Ptychobarbus > Ptychobarbus kaznakovi. The sequence continues at coordinate 14,897,923 of CM049795.1, read as the reverse complement.
TGCCAAATCAGGGCTCTTGACTCATTCTTCCCACTAGTCGCTCTTTTGCAACTAATTTTCTCAGTTGGTCACACGAGAACATAATTTGGTCGCAATTTATTATTATTTATTTATTTTTTGCTACAACATGGGATAAATCAATGCATGCTGATTAACTTTTATCATAGTTTATATTTATATGGTAATTAAAGTTTTTCGTCATTAGTATTGTTTGTGATTTGAATTTTGTGAAGGGAATTCCTCTTTTGCTATATTATAAGCCGGACTTCAGATGCTTTCACTTTCGCTTTTGAATTCGCGATCTTTAGTCACGTTTAACAAGAAAATATAATTGTCTGTTTTGATTACATCTATTCACTTTTTGAGACTAAAACAAAAGATGGATTCTTTGTTATTCTTAATTAAAAAGTACAACAACAATAAAACCGCAGGCTACAATGACAAACTAGCTTACATTTATTAACAAAAACGAATAAGATGGGCATGGCATAGGCTACCATATGCAGTATTATATATGGACTATAAATTACAGAACGTTTAGCAAACACTGAGGAATAAAAATAAATAAATAAAAGAAAGCCTTAACGTGAGGTAAACAGCAAAGATAAGCTTTTAAAATGAAAACTAAAAGAAAAGCAAAACTAAACTGGCTGTCGGTGACATTGTTTGCATTTTTTCCACAAGAATATCAACATGTTCACCCTTCTCTGGTTTTAAGAAACAGACTTTTACTTTACTTTAGCGTGAAAACCAAATCCTCCGTCCGCTATCATTTCCTCAATATTCACATCATTTTTGCCGCGCGCTGTGCATTCGCGCTCGTGCTGACATGGCGAGTATAAACCAGGCTCTTCACTTGAACCGCTTGCACTGACAGCGCATCTCTTTATCGTGATCAGTGCAATGTCTCCTGTTACAATGTGCCGTGGCTCTGCAACGCTGTATGGAGCAGGCTGCATTGTTGAGCGCAGTGGCACTAATATTTCACTCATTTCTCTTTTATTTTCCAAACATAATAGGATTAGTCTCCTGTGCTCTTTTGTTGTTTGAAATGCTTCTTCTATAATGTCCTCATTTGTAAGTCGCTTTGGATAAAAGCATCTGCTAAATGACTAAATAAATAAATATACACACATGTATACATTTATATAAACACATTCATACACATACATACACACACGTATATATATATATACACACACACACACACACACACACACATACATATATATACATACACATAAATACATATACATATGTGTGTGTGTGTGTGTGTGTGTATGCGTGTACCTGCATTTATCATGTTATGGGGACCAAATGAGACATTATTTTGGTCCCCATGAGGAAACAAGCTTATAAATCATACAGAATTAAGTTTTTTGAAAATCTAAAAATGCATAAAGTTTCCTGCAAGGGGTAGGTTTAGGTTTAGCGTTGGTGTAGGGCAATAGAAAATACAGTTTGTACAGTATAACAACCATTACGCCTATGGAGAATCCTCATAAAACTAGGGATGCATCGATCCGATACTCCGGATCGTGAGACGAGACCTGATCCAAATCCGATGTTGTGCGTATACTATTCTGTGTTGTTGTTAAGCCCCACGAAAGCCACAAAAACCTCATAAAGCACCATAAAGTTTTTGTGCACTATATTTCAAGTGTTCTGAAGCTGTTCCATAGTTTAATCTGAGGTACAGATTAATATTTAAGTCGTTAAATTCAAGTTCACGTAAACTCTTCTCTCCGCTGCGGCTGTCTGTCATCTCCATTCAGCATTCAAACTGTGTTGCATTTGGTTACTACAGTCAACCTCTCTTCAAGAGCACACAGTAACTGATGTTTTAAAACTGTTAAAAGAAAAGGCTCAAACTAACGCACAGATTTAATACACTACTTATCAATATCTCTTCCCTCTGTACGTTTCTTTTCTATGCGGACTCGGAGGGCTGTGCAGCCTGTGTGCTGTGACTCCGTGTTGTTTCAAGCGCATCATTCTGCGCACGGGATGTGCTTTGCGCTTTGTGCCGCTCTGTAATGGAGCCTTCCGTTTTATAATACTTTTGCGCAATGAATTTAATAGTCTTTCTTGTTCTGTCCTCTCTATAATATGTTGCTGCCTTATTACTGTGCTATACATCTAAAATACATTTATTTAGATTTTATAGTATATATTTATATATAGATTATTTTTTAACACAGTTAATTTGATTAATCATTTATATAATCTAGTATTTGCTTGTTTTTTCATAAATGTATTACCAGGGCAAACTTATAATACTCTTCCCTCCCAAACAAAAAACGAGCAATACTCCCATCACTCCCACTCCCGTGTGTTTTTTGTTTGCCGACATTTTACCAGATTTAGTTGAATACCCCAAATGTATTATATTGGAACACTTATTCACTTTTATTTCTGTAAATATGTAACACACACGGTTCATTTTTTTTTTTTAATTTCACTCATCTATAGATATATTTTCTATGTTTTATAAGTTTTCGAGTTCTCCTCGCTCAAGTTCATGAGACCTGTCCTGTTTGCTTACCCGTTTTCGTTGTTATAGTGCACACAAATTTCTAAAGTATCCTTTGGCTGCTTTTATCTGAAACCAAAAATACGGAGCTTTTTAAGAGCAAGTGAGCACACCGAGCCTGCTGCGCAAACTACACAAACACTCAATAGCGCACATCTATAAATTTGACGGCCATGTCAAACATACATCGATTATGATTTTGAGGTTGATGAATGATAGTGAGCTATGTCCTGCCCGATTTTACCACACCTACCAGCCGTTATTTCCATCACGTGCGAGCCTATATCGTTCGCGCCCCCTACAGGCAATATATATCCGCGCTTATATAAAGTATATATATATAGACCCAGCTAACCCAAATATATATATATATATATATATATAAAAAAAACATCGCCGAAAGAGTCAAAGCAAGTAACGGCCACCACTTATAATTTATTTGCTTGTTTTTTCATAAGAGCAATGTGTGAAAATTAACACATTATTCACTTTTATTTGTTAAAAATTTTCACTAGTTTTATAAAATTATTGTGCTAATTTTCTAAAGTTCCTTGCTGCTGAATTATCCACTAACTATCTATAAGAAAGTTTTTTGTCTATGATTATATTTTTTAATTTTTATATATAATATATATAAACTAAAACAAAGAATAAAAAAAAAATAAGTAAGGCAAGATAAAATATAAGAAGGATATTAAATAGCAGTCCCAAACTCATTTTTGTTAATACAATTAAGTTGGTATGAGCCACCACATTCATTTAAACATATAGCCTACAAAATGACACCAAGTGAAAATAACATGGTATTTTTGGGTTATGAAAACAACCAAAGGTGAAGTGTTAATGAAACGTGGAAATTGCTCCAGAGTAGAATGAATATCATACCTTCATGCAAATCCTTCCCAGCTAACACACGCAGTACAATTTATGTGATTTATTGGTACTGTACTTTTATTTCACGCATTGCATGCTCGTAGTTTCTGCGCTTTAGTGAAGTGATGTACAGAGTGGCGCCGCATTCGCGCATGCTATAGAAGAGTGCGTGCTACCATTACAGTGTAAAATCTGACAGGACAGTTTTTTTTTTCTGAGGTGAGAGACCTTTATGAAAGTTATGAAAATAACGATAGAATAAGGACACTGACATTAAACCTGTCAACATCTCATCTGACTGAAGATTCTCATCTGATACTGAATCGGGACAGCGCGTTTTTCTCAGGCACTCTTTCTTAATGTTACTTAAACTGCATCTGACAGAAGTGTCAACAGCTTTCATGCACGTCTTTAAAAATAAAAGCGTAGAATCAGAAAAGCATTTAGAATTACGTTTTTTGTTGATGATGTCGTTTCTTTTGCTGTAAACAATCCGTGACCCACTCAGAACGGTCTCGCGACCCACTTTTGGGCTGGATACCCAGCACTTTTGACCCACCACGGCCACCATTTGAGAAACACTGTAATAGATTGTGTTTAACACACAGAAGAGTGACGATCAGAGAAGTACAGAAATTCTACATTGAGTTCATAAAAAAAAACTGCGCTGGTATCGGATTGGATCGGTATCGGCTGATCCTCAGAATTTTCGGTATCGGAACGGTTCTGAAAAAATGGTATAGTTGCATCCCGATAAAACATGGAAAACATGGTGTGTGTGTGTGTATGTATATACAGTATCTCACAGAAGTGAGTACACCACTCACATTTTTGTAAATGTTTTATTAAAACTTTTCATGTGACAACACTGAAGAAATTACACTTTGCTACAATGTAAAGTAGTGATTGTACAGCTTGTATAACAGTGTAAATTTGCGGTCCCCTCAAAATAACTAAACACACAGCCATTAATGTCTAAACCGCTGGCCACAAAAGTGAGTACACCCCTAAGTGAAAATGTCCAAATTGGTCCCAAAATGTCTATTTTCTTTGTGGCCACCATTATTTTCCAGCACTGCCTTAACCCTCTTGGGCATGGAGTTCACCAGAGCTTCACAGGTTGCCACTGGAGTCCTCTTCCACTCCTCCATGACGACATCACTGAGCTGGTGGATGTTAGAGAACTTGCGCTCCTCCACCTTCCGTTTAAGGATGCCCCACAGATGCTCAATAGGGTTTAGGTCTGGAGACATGCTTGGCCAGTCCATCACCTTTACCCTCAGCTTCTTTAGCAAGGCAGTGGTCATTACCATGTGAGAATACTGCCCATGCTCTGCTTCAGTATGTCACAGTACATGTTGGCATTCATGGTTCCCTCAATGAACTGTAGCTTCCCAGTGCCGGCAGCACTCATGCAGCCCCAGAATATGACACCCCCACCACCATGCTTGATTGTAGGCAAGACACACTTGTCTTTGTACTCCTCACCTGGTTGCTGCCACACACGCTCGACACCATCTGAACCAAATAAGTTTATCTTGGTCTCATCAGACCACAAGACATGGTTCCAGTAATCCATGTCCTTAGTCTGCTTGTCTTCGGCAAACTGTTTGCTGGCTATCTTGTGCATCCTCTTTAGAAGAGGCTTCCTTCTGGGATGACAGCCATGCAGACCAATTTGATGCAGTGTGCGGCGTATGGTCTGAGCACTGACAGGCTGACCCCTCACCCCTTCAACCTCTGCAGCAATGCTGGCAGCACTAATACATCTATTTCCCAAACACAACCTCTGGATATGCCGCTGAGCACGTGCCCTCAACTTCTTTGGTCGACCATGGCGAGGTCTGTTCCGAGTGGAACCTGTCCTGTTAAACCACTGTATGGTCTTGGCCACCGTGCTGCAGCTGAGTTTCAGGGTCTTGGCTATCTTCCTATAGCCTACGCCATCTTTATGTAGAGCAACATTTTTTTTTCCAGATCCTCAGAGAGTTCTTTGCCATGAGGTGCCATGTTGAACTTCCAGTGACCAGTATGAGAGAATGAGAGCGATAACACAAAATTTAACACACCTGCTCCCCATTCACACCTGAGAACGTGTAACACTAACGAGTCACATAACACAGGGGAGAGAAAATAGCTAATTGGGCCCAATTTGGACATTTTCACTCAAGGGTGTACTCACTTTTGTGGCCAGCGGTTTAGACATTAATGGCTGTGTGTTGAGTTATTTTGAGGGGACAGCAAATTTACACTGTTATACAAGCTGTAGACTCACTACTTTACATTGTAGCAAAGTGTCATTTCTTCAGTGTTGTCACATGAAAAGATATAATAAAATATTTGCAAAAATGTGAGTGGTGTACTCACTTTTATGAGATACTAATATATATGTGTGGTGTTGTGTTTGTGTTTATGTGTGTGTGTGTGTGTGTGTGTGTGCACACACACACACACACCACACACACACACACACCACAATGTGTGTGTGTGGTGTGTGTGTGTGTGTTGTGGTGTGTGTGTATATGCACACACACACACACACACACACACACACACACACAGACACACACACACACACACACACACACACACACACACATGTGTGTATATATTTAAATATTTAGTAAAAATAAATATAAAACATGAGATTTTACATAAACTATAAAATACATTTAAAGAAAATTATGTATTAGTCATATATTTACAAAAAAAGATTTATAGTTCATAAAGATTTAAATAAACCATAAAGCATTAATAACTAATAACAATATTGTAACAACAGTAAAATAAAACCAGAAAGACAAACACTCAAAGCTAAGGCCACTTTTGTGTCAAATTTATTTCACAGACCCATTCAGTAGTTATGTATATGACAATATAATTTTATAGCAGTACATTTAGATAAGATTAGCAGTAAATTACTCATTTACAACCCAGAGATGCAATGATGTGCCCATATCAGCTCGGAAATATGAGCCACTGACGCCATTGTCCTTCTGATAACATATATACACAGAACAACTCTCTCTCATTGGTCCAAAAATGAGTTTAACACAACGCTAAGACTTCATCTAGCAACCAGAGGGAACAATAAATAAAAGGTCAATAAATGCTTTGCCTTCCAAGGACTCACATGAAGAAACAGCTCAGCCTCCTTGCCGCCCAACACCTGCTCTAAAGCAACGGTGGAAACTTCTCTTAAATAGCACCCAACATGTCTTCAACGCTTCAGATTGAAAACTGACATACCCAGACAGATTCTCTCAAAATATTCCTGGATTGGGACACACAGATGTCATTTGAGATGGCAGAGATAGGCCACTGTAGGCTATCAAGTATGTTCACAGACTAATGGGTTTCTACAGATGCTGATTGGAATCATGGACCATGTTTCGTCACACACAGAGACGTTCGTAGAAAACGTGCTGCGACCTTCAGGTTAAACTGCTTTCTGGTCGCTATCGCTTCTTGGAGTCAGTGTGATTGTAAAAATATGATAACATTCCTTTGCTTTGAGAGTAAAATCTAAGAATTTAAACTACTGCATCCTATTGATCTGCGAGCGGAAGACCTGAGATAAGATTAGAGCAGAACTGAGATCAGTAAAAAGGACACGCAGATTGAATGTACACACAAATGCATCTGAACTGACCGACCTATATTATAACATTCCTTCCTTTCAGCCTTTGCACTGAAGTTCACAAAAAAAAAGAGGTTCTTATCTCAGAATGTGTGTTTGTCACCGGAATGAGCCTTCATCCAGCCAGGTGTGGTAGATCTCGAACATTCAGTTAATCAAAAGAGGAAGATCAGTTAACGATCAGAGGCACCAGGAGGAACAGAATACGGTCCAAACTGGTTTCTGTACACAAAGTGGTAATGTCATCCTTGTGCAAAACACATGAAGTGACTAGTGCTGGGTATTGAGACACATTTCACGATTCGATTCTATATCGATTTACAAGCTTGTGATTCGATTCAATTTTGATCTCAATTCAATATCGATTAATTTGGAAATACAGGCAATCAGGTGCCGTACATGTCAATTAATGAAAGAAATCTCTCTTATGCTGTAAACTATACAATAAAACCAATTAGTACTATATTAACGTGATTTACAAACAAACATTTAAACTGCAAATGTTTATAGTAAAACTATAATTATATAATTAAAATGTTATCAATACATTTGTATTATATAATACATTTCTAATCTAGTTTGTTCAAATATAAACATTTGAAGTCTGTCATAACATGAATTTTAGATTTTTTCAAACATACATTAAATACTGAAGAACAGGTTAAGTAAATATATAATGAATATATGTAATAAAGTGTATATATATTTAGCAATATAGTCCTTTCTAGAGTTCATTTTTCTAGCAAATTTTCAAGTTCATAGTCATTGAAATGCATTTAATGTGGTAAATGTAATGTGAAATTGTTTACAAACCGCATCGCTGACATATTTCGGCAGTTGAAATATTAGCGATTAGCGAGACATTATACATTTCAGTAAGTTGTTCTGTTTCTTTAAACATACCATATGATGTTCATTTAAGTTTACTTTGTGATGTAACTGTAGTAAAGATGAAGAGATGATCGGTTTATGTGCAGCTGTCACGACATATCAAAGGGCGCCAAAACTGTATTTATTATTTGAATTGCATAATATAACTGACAGAATTTGAAAGCTGAGTCTTTGTTTCATATCAAAAGTAGCATATCTTTCGGATGTAGGTGTGCTACAAATAAAGATTCATTAAGTTCTGTCATGCTTTTGGATTTGTCTTTGTATTGTATTCATATTTGTGGAACGTAATGGCTGAAAAGTAGTTTGACCAATAGTGTGCAGGCATTGTGCACAATTGACCAATCGTGGCATGCCAGAAGGCGGGATCTACAGAGAAATAGTCTTTGGAAGCAATGCATCTACACGTACATATGAAGTATGTATGAGGACTGTAGAGAGCGTGTCAATAGGAAAACAAAGTCAAGACATTAGGGAATTTAGAAATCCGTTAGGAACTAAATTCGACGAAGAGGATGTATGGTAAACCTGCTTGAACATTTACACACCCCACAGTATAGGGGGAAAAAACCTGAATGCAAGCAGTGTCTGATCACGGTTGCCAGTGTGGGGGTAATCTAATTGTGCAAGATATGAGAGGCATCTGTAAGACATCTCAGGATTGTCAATGGCTGTGTAGATGTATTGTGAGGTTTTGGCATGGATGATGGAACACATGCCTCAGCAACTAAATAGTCCAACAGTGGAAACTCATGGAAGCCACTTCTAGACACACAAAAGAGCTTTGCTTTGGGTGGGTCTAACTGGTGTTTATGTCCCGGTGGGCTGTATTTGTATTTGCATCTGGACTGACTCTCATGATGAAACGTCGTGCAAACATGTTCTTGGGAAGAGTGCATGCTTCATAATGACAACACTATAAATGGCCACAATGTTAGTAAACCTCAGGGTTAGTAAACCTCTAATTTACACAAGAAACCGTGAGTTTAAGAGGTCTATACTGAACACAAACACACTGCAAAAGGTATGAATGTGTCTTCCTGAGAAACGACAAGTTCTGATACCGATGTTCAGTAATACTGGAGTAAAAACATCTGCAACAAAACCCAGTAAGTAACCACAACAAAGTAATTCTTTGGAACTGTTTTACAAAAAACAAGTTTGTCTAAAAAAATGTTTTAACGACTCAAAATATACTGTATAGGCGAAGTATATAGGTAGGTAGTTGACGTATCAATGTGTCCTATGGTGTGACGGAAAAATGCAAAAGAAAAAAAAAAACTAACATTGAAGATAAAACTCTCTCATGCTATTTGTAACTAAGAATTAAGATACATTTTTCTCATGTTATTTGTATGTTAAGTTTTTTTCCTCTACATTTTTGCTATGTCATACCATAGGACCAATTTTTATTTGTCAACTACCCATTTACATATGAAGAGTTAATTTCCAAAAACCGATAACTCGATTACACACAATACACGGAGCTTTTCCCTCACCATGTAACGTGCTGCTTTTACAAGGCTCCATGGAAACGTTTCAGATTTAATTTTATTTTTTTCGCCCTGAAGATGATATCAAAGGTTCATCAAGTTCGTCGAAATTATCCATCCTCGATAACTTTGTCAACTTTGACGAAAAATTTTATCAAATGTAAAAAAATAAAAGGAAAGAAAGAAAGAACACATAATGGATGATAAAAATAAGAGTTAATAATAGTTAATATATTATAATTTTTATTAGCACTGTCAAGTCACTTGTTGCATTTTCATTAACTGAAATTAGTTTGTACATTTTTCTGTAACTCACATTATTAAATCAGTGATTGTTCTCTCTAGTAATTCTTAATATTGCAATGGCTTTTTATTTTATTACAGTCAAGTTACTATGCTACTACAATATTGTACCTTCTCTTAAATGTTTTGTTAAAATAATATTTTTCAGCATAACAGTAATGTTAATGAGATTGTTACGTTATGGTAATCAGAATTTCGAGAAAGAGTGCTTAGTTTTCATGCAAATAATGATTAAAAAAAGTCTTAATTCCTTTAAAATAGACTAATTTATTGAGACAAATTGATTTTTGAGGGAAATATGACCCAGACCAATTCTTCAAGGGTTTCACCAGAAATAACTACACTTTAGAAATGACCAGTGTTATTCAACGTCTAGACCAACTGGCAACTTCATTGTCATTCTGTACTGAACCCGAATAAACAAAATCAGATTATAAGCAACTAGTCATTGAGTGAAAGCCAAAGCCAAACATCACAACACAGCACTGGTCCCTAAAGATAAGACAGGAAAAAGAGACCAACACAGTGACCATTTATGGTAACAGCACCCTCATCAGAGCTCTTCAAATGCAAAAATAAATCACCGTATGTTAGCGTTTAGGATCAGAGGTCTAGTCCCTCGTTCTCATTTACTCCATCACACTTCCCCCACTCTCGCCTTCTCTCAACATAAGAAAAGCATAAACCCATATCCGGCCCTTTAAGTCTGCTCTGTGAGAATTAGCGGGCAGGCGTAAAATGACACGGTTGCTAGCAGAGACGGGGAACCACCCTGCTCTCAGGCCGCCTGTCATGTGACCAGAACACATCAGGTCAAAAGCCACAGGCAGAAAAATACAGCAGAAAATCTCATAATCTGTTTTACCTTCTCTACACAGCAAGAGACACGGCACAAATCACTCAATTACGATTGCAAAACAAGTTCACTTCTGAATAACACTTCCATTTATGGGCAGAAGGGAAAGTTTTAAGAAGTCAAAGCGAAGCTAGCGAAGAACGAACGGTAAGGGTGGGGTTACACAGGCTGCGGCAACAGGCATCCTGTGAGTGAATCATGCAGTGAAAAAAAGGAACACATTTAGAGTTAATAATAAACAAAAGGAAGAGAAGATTCCTGCCATATAAGCCGTTTGCGACGTCTCCACTTTATTGTAATGGAAAGCACTAGGAAAAGTACTAACGTAAAAAGTCTCACCTTAAAAACTCCTGCCTTCTCTGAGAGTCCTGATCAGCGCCGGCGGCTTGACTCTTATCTTCTCTTTCAGTGTCTGCCTCTCACTAATGATAGAGAAAGAAACCAAGACAGCGGTAGTGCAGAGAGGGAGAGGCAGAGAGAGAGGGGGCAGGAAAAGAGAAGAAGTGGAAGGAAAGAGACCGAGGATAAGTGTGTGTGTGTGTTAGAGAAATGACGGTGTGACTGGTACGGCTGGCCGGTCCCTCCCACCCTGACTCACTCTGTGGATGAATAACTGGCTCTGAGACAGCAAGCTGGAAGAGAGAGACTGAAAATAGGAGTAGGAAAGAGATCGAGAGAGAGAGAGAGAAGTCTCTTTCTATGTTTGACTTCACTTGCCAGTAAGGTAAAACTTTGAACCTGCAATTTAACTGCTGTGGCGATACGATTAGTGGCCCAAGAACTGGAGCGGATTAAGAAAAAGATTAGTGCTGTTAAACGATTAATCGCATCCCAAATAAAAGTTTTTGTTTACATACTATAAGTATGTGCACTGTGTATATTTATTATGTATATATAAATACAAACCCGTTCATGCATATATTTAAGAAAAATATGTTCCATTTATATATTAAATATATTTATATACAATATAGCTTATATCAATATAATTATATACATGTAAACACTTTCAAAATATATACTGTATATGTGTTATATATACATAAATATGCAGTACATACAGATATATTATGTAAATAAAAACATTTATTTTGAATGCGATTAATCACGAATAATCATCAGACAGCACTAAAAAACATTACATAGAAAAGTTTGGGGTCTGAAAGAATATAATCATTTAATGTTTTTGAAAGAAGTCTCTTTTGCTCACCAAAACTGTATTGATAGGATTTAAAAATCAAGTTAGTTGAAAGCACAGCGCATGCATAACAGTCCCGAGTGCAGGCTCTACCTGTGGTCGATAAGAATAAAGCACAGATATGCTGTTCTGAAAGGACGTCGGGAACAGGATGTTGTTAGACCGCACGCTCCCATTCAAATTACACCAGAGTTACCGACCGCTATCGCGTTTTATTCTGGAATTTAATCCCGCTGCACAAGAAATCTGGTCAGGTCCCGCGGTTCCCCCGGGAAAGCTGCGGGAATGCAGACCTCTAAACGGTAATATGTATTATGTTTATTGTTCTTTAATTCTAACATAAATCGCAGTGAAATTTGAATTAACTTTATCAGACATTACATGCAAGATGAAATCAAAATTACATTCCAATTTTTCTGAAAACAGTCGGTTTCCATCAGAAATACAGTGATATAAAAACACCCACATCGGGTTTCGATTTTGAAACGTGCAGAGCTCAACCAAGCGTTCTCCCCACCCGCCAACTATTCAAATTTCCATAGGCGGGATTTATTTTTGCGATATCACAAATACAGGAAAACAACTTTGTAGTCCAAACGAGCCGTTCGTTGTAGTTCTTGAAAAGGGATTATTTTTTTCAAACTAAATATCTCCCTTTGGAGTGGACTTTGTGATTTATAACTTGTAATCTTTTTATGCCCAAACATACACAGACTAAAATTCAAAAAGTGAAAAAGCATAATTGGACCCCTTTAAAGATTTTTTTGTAAAAATGTAAAAGTCTTTAGCACCACTTTTGATCAATGTAATGTATCCTAGCTGAATACAATTATTAATTACTTAAAAAATAAATAAATCTTACTGTCCCCAAACTTTTCAGTAGGTTTCTCAATACCGATATCTAGCTAAAATTCAGTTGATTCATCACAAAAAGCACAGATATACATTACTATACTTTTATGACACAGAACAGGATTTTTTTTTGTCAAATATCAATGGTGGTAGACACATTGCTTTTGAGATGCACATAAATATTTTGTAACATTATGGATGTCTTTACTGTCATCTCTGAATGGTGAACAAACTGCTTTTCATAAGACATACCAGGGCTCCAGACAACACAAATAGAGTAAGGAGCCATTGGCTCCTATAAGGTTTTAGGTGCCACAGAATAAAATTGTTTTATTTTATTATTATTATTTCATTTTTTCCTCTTACATTTTAACATTTCAATCATACAGCCATGTGTTTAGGTCTCATCTTTTCTTGACTTTATCAGCATTTTAATCCATCTTGTAGATGATCAGGTCGACCTGAGAACTAAGGTTCACTTAAAGTGAGAACTTAAATGTCTTTTCCAACTTGAAATATACAGTCACAAAGAATAGTTTGTTACACAGAATCTGTAGCAATATCATGGACCATAAGCATCACTTGGCCACTGAGTGTAGTTTGGGCTCCTCCTCAGTGTATCCTATAAATCTTGTCATATGTCTTTTATACATTCAGTCTGTTTTTCTTCATTTGTAAAATGCAATTTTATAGGAGGAGTTGAATCATGTAGACAACAGATTAATATGCAATAGCGCATAAATATAGCAAAAGGCTCCTCTTTATAGTTATTTTTCTAGCTGACTGATGAGCTTAAGGACACTGAGTGGTTATTCTAAGGTAAATGTATTATTACAGTAAACTGTTTACTAGGGGCGGATCTAAAAAATTATTTTTTAGGTTGGCAAAGCGGTGGCATGGGATCTATGAGGGGTGGCAACACCAAAGCAAGCCCCCATGCATATGTTTTGTGCATTAATTGTCTAACATGCACAGTTGTGTTCACAAATATTGCATTACCATTAAGTAATCCTCTATACTGTTTAAAATGAAAATAAATAACATTTCAGTATCCATCATGGCACCAAGTCAATACAAAATATAAAAAACTTCAACAGGTTGTAAATGTTTCTGAGGTTGTATCACTAAAGAAGACATGCGGTTCTATTAATATTACATAGGCAACTTAGATGGTATAAATCACATTTTAGTGCAAGTTTAAGAGCAACAAAAACTTTTGAATTTCCTAACATTAGAACTAAATACATTCATATCAATGCATTGAAACTGGATCAGTTTTGAAAACAATGTTTGATTTTCTGTTATTACCAGAGGTGGGAATGTCTGTAATGACCCAGAACACACTAGCAATAGACGGTTTCACCGGCAACAACATAAACAAACGTTACTGCGCATGCGCGAGTTGGTGGCCCTAATTTAACTTCCGGTAGACATCCAAATAGAATCAATAACAACAGCTAAATCCCTCTGGAGGAGATTATTTTTTATAACAAGCAAAATATGCTTGCTTCACAAAGCAGACAGACTGAAATGCAGCGATAACTACTTGGACGGACTTATTAAAAATGCAAATTCACTCTCTGCCAGCAAGAGACGCATACAAGCGGGAGAAATAACGTTAACATTAGAGGTTTGCGCCCGGTAACGGCTGTAAACTGAGCTTACAAACGCTGCTTTATCAGACATATAACATGCAAGATGAAATGAAAATGACATCATATATTTTCTAAAGACGGTGTTCTTTCAGAAATACAGTGATATATCTCGTTATGATTTTTAAACATGCATTACGTGCTCATGTTTATTCAACAAAGCCTTTTGGAAAAGTTTTGATATTGGGGTGGGTCGCCACAAATAAATGTATTTATGTGAAACACATCCCACAGCACAACAACCTGAGCCCAACTTCATTACTCATCACTTTAACTTTGTAGCCGGCGCCACTAACCAGCCCGATGTACAAACACAGACCGGAAGTTAACTTCGGTCCGGGCGCGTGCGCACGATGAAACCGTCTATAGTCTAGCAACACCCCAGCAACTGCATAGCAAGAGCCTAGCAACCACCTAGCAACACTTTAGCAAACATCTAACTGACCAAACTATTCATGTTTCTTAAACAAGACTTTAAGATAAGCCATTTGTCTTTCAAACTTTTAAATCTAGTTATTACAGGTATTCTTAAATGCTTACACAATTCAAATACACAGATGACTTTCCTGCCCAGTGAACACTCATGAGATCAATAACACTTATCAAAAAACTCATTAGGATTCAGGAATCCACAAAAGTTCAAATACCAAAGAATTGTATATGAACTTGGTATGCACCACAATACAGTACAGTTAAAAAATAAAACAAGTAAATTCAGCATCCTCTGTACATTTGGTCAAATTTCTATACAGTATACAGTACTATAGCCGTTTCCTGGTCTCCTGACACAAGACTAGCTATATCTCTAGGCAGTCATTTCTCAGTTCTGTAAACATTCAGTACACATATACAAATGGTTACAAATAAAATTTGACAGTCATACGTTTAAAGGTGTACAACATGTGCTACTGTTTAATGTACATATAGAATAGTGAAATTTCCATCATCTAATGTACTGGTACTGTAACTATACTGAATGTGTAAGTATAAAATCCATGTATATTATTCGTTCAGCTCTCTCCTCTCTCCATTGATAGGATGCAGAGATTCTGATTGGTGTATCATCAGCTTTGCTACCTAAAGTTAAACTTACTCATTGTTTAACTTTATGAGAAATGTGTCCGTGTTTTGAGAACTGAATTAGGCCTAATGGTTTGGGAAAATGGACCAATTTAAATCAGTTATATTATGTTAACAACAACAAAAAAACAACAACAGCAAAACAAGATTCTTATCTAACTCTGCTATTAGTTTTCATGATTGGCATCTTCTTATTGATTTCATGTTATTGATTCGTCCGATATGGCAGAAAGGTCTGGGGGGGGTCGTGGCTTTAGGGTTAGAGAGTCGGACTTGTGATCGAAAGGTTGCAAGTTCGAATCTCGGGCCAGCAGGAATTGAAGGTGGGGGTTGTGAATGTACAGCGCTCTCTCCACCCTCAATACCACGGCGAGGTGCCCTTGAAAGGCACCGAACCCCCAACTGCTCCCCGAGCGCCGCAGCATAAATGGCTGCACACTGCTCCGGGTGTGTGTTCACTGTGTGTGTTCACTGCTTTGTGTGTGCACCTTGGATGGGTTAAGTGCAGAGCATAAATTCTGAGTATGGGTCACCACTTGGTCGTATGTCACGTCACTTTCACTTTCACTATCCCTTTATCCATTATGAAACTGTGGAGCGAGCGTTCGGAGAATCGGATCACCAAACATTACGGGATAAATCTCAGACATATCCACACCTCTGAATAAACCGAGAAGCAGTATCTGATTCACAAACAAATGTAAAAACAATTCGTGAATGGGCTGCGCTTTGTGATTTTGACTCAAAAAGAACCGGTTCAAAAGAGTAATTTGTTAATGAAGCCGACTACACTGGGCGCACTGCATGCGCGTGCAACCATCGTGCAAAGTTTAGTGAAAGACGTGGGTTTTTTGTGCCATTATTTTCCATTACGCTGTCATCGCCACGGCTGAAAAACAGCACATGAAACACTGCTTACATTTATATTTGATTCTGTGATAATTCTGGGGTGGCAAGTGGGGTGGCACAGCTTTTTCTTGTGGCAGTTGCCACCCCGTGCCACCCCGGTAGATCCGACCCTGAATGCAGACACAGTGAACGATTCTGAGTGATGATGCAAACAAACACTTTAATCAGGCAGTTTGAACTGACTCCAATTAATTAAACATACCAACTATAACACTGATTTTACTACTGATGTTTTTAAGGGAGTTCACACTGAATTCATTGTCAATGTGAGTTGCAAGAGATCACAACTATTCACATGAAATGGAAAATCTAAATAATCACGATATCACTAATAATATCATCCCGAATCAACAGTATAGTGTGTTTATTGTAGTACTGAAAACTGAAGTGCAAGTGGCCAGCCCGTGCCTATAATATTATTCACAAGCAGAGGCGAGAAATCAGTACGACTCTGTAATGATGAAGGGGGCTATTGTTGTACACCACCCGCTCTAACCAGAAGGACAACAGAGAAACACAACCTGCAACACAAAGCCAGCATCTATAACACCACTAACCCTCATAAATACAAAAACCTCCTCCAGACCAACAAGAGCACAGCCCTCTGTAACTATACACAGACCAATATTAAAAACACCCTGGCCTGGTTGCACAGACAGACTAAGCCAGGATTAGGCCAATTAGGACATTTAAGTATTTTTTATAAACGTGCCTTTGACAAAAACATTACTGGTGTCCATCTTGAGACAAAACAAAGGCATTGATATATTTTAAGATCAATCAGTGCAAGTTTCTTTCAGTTGAAACAGCTCAGACTTATATTTTAGTATGGGACTAGCCTTAAGCCTTGTCTGTGAAACCGGGGCCCTGTGTTTGCTTTGCATACCCTAAATCTAAAAGCTAAGCTGTCATGTTCATGCAAATAATGTGAAATATGTCCAGTCGGAAAAGAACACATATACAGATGGTTTGGACAGACCACTATAAAAATGCTCGCATACCTATTTTAGTTTATGTAAAGATTCATAAACAGGCTGCATACGCCTACTCCATTTAATATAAGCAAAGCTGTGTGGAGATGCATCTTTTTTTGGGGGGTGAAGCAACATTCGTAGAAAAGGGTGTGTTCAAAACCATAGGATTTTTTATATCTTAGCCTTAATCTTGAATATGCAACATCAAATACAGACGCAGACTTCATTAAAGTAAATTCTGTTGGCATGGCACATTCGACGCAGAGCCCGTGGTTTAATGAACTGCTGCAATAAATCACAATTTACATTAATAGTAAACAAATTAATCTGCACACTGAAATGTTTATTATGTCAAAGATGCTTCATAAATGATTTTTTTAATGCATGAACGTATCTATGTACTTGCTTTTCACACTAAAACACATCAGGTACGAATCTGAATAGACTTAAAGGGATCGTTCACCCAAAAATAAAAATTCGGTCATTATTTACTCACCCTCAAGTAGTTCCAAACCTGTATGAATGTCTTTGTTCTGCTGAACACAAAGGAAGATATTCTGAAGAACGTGGTAAACAGAGCAGTTCTGGGGCACCATTGACTTTCATAGTATTGTTTTTCCTACTATGGAAGTCAATGGTGCCCCAAAACAGCCTGGTTACAAACTTTCTTCAAAATATCTTTCTTTGTGTTCAGCAGAACAAAAGGCATTCATACAGGTTTGGAACTACTTGAGGGTGAGTAAATAATGACAGAATTTTCATTTTTGGGTGAACAATCCCTTTAAGGTCTATTCACACTGAGTCAGAAATTAATTTTTGTCATCCTTTCCTATCAAAATGCTCGCTACGGATGCGAAAACGCAGAAAATTGAACCTGATCCAAAAAAATGTATGACGGATGAAAGTTTCGGAGGCAGTGTGTAAATGTGACTGACACAACATGAGATCGTATTTATTTTTTAAAGTGGAAAGATTTCGGAGGACAATTTCGGACTCAGTGTGCAAAGACTTTAGTGCAATTGATCAGCATGCAAAGATCATGCCTTAATTTTTTAAATATTAAAATAATACTTTTTACATGGATTTTTTTTTTTTTTTTTTTTTAAGATCATTGAAACTAAAATTAAACCTTGTTGAAAAGAGTATACAAGTTTTTTTTTCTACAATAATTGTTTTACAATTATAGCAATACATTTTACAATGACTGAATGTATACACTCAAATAAAATGCTTTTATTTTACGTAATGTTTGCACCAATTAAAAAAACATTCCCAAACAAGTTTTTGGGCAGTCAGTTCTTCATCATGGTCAATGGCACTCAAAGGCTATGCAGATATGGACCTGATCTGTTGTATGTAGTGTGAACAGAAAATACATAGAAACATTCATGCACTTCTTTTTAATGTTTTTATCAAGTCATGCATTTTGTATCATCAACCTCATTACACAGTGGGTAAGAATGAGATTTCAACAGCTATTTTCCTAGATCTACAATCACACTCTCAACTTTCCATTCGTCACACGGCACAGAAGGTGGTGAGAGCCACTCAAAATAGCGTGCCATTCAACTTTCACAGTCACAATACTATAGCGACCAATGCAACTACACACCAGAAAGTAAACACACTGATCTGATTTGATGACTAGCAATGTGAACATGAGCCTTAAGCCACAGCAGTGCAGAACAGCCCCAGGATTTCCACATGTCATCTAATTTGACCAAAGACCAGTGTTGAAACAAACTTGTGATTCACTGCAGAAAGCTTTACACGAAACCACACCAAATATGAAAATCGGTGAGAATTTATGAAGACATATCACATATTCAGGTTTGGTCTTGTTCCACGGTGTAGAGCTGAAGAGTAATCATTAACAGATTCAACAAACCACAGGGGACGGTCTACAGATGGACTATTAGGAAATCAATAACATTTTACTCATTGGCAGATTACATTGCCACAAAGACTCCACACATTAATGTTTTTCTTTCCCGGTGACCTCAGCTTAAACGGACACAACCGCTCTGCAGGACTAGAGGCTCGCTGGATGTCAAGTTGGTGAAAGGTGAGATGTCTGAGGAGATGTGTTCTTAGACTTTGAGACAAGTTCACCAGTACAATACGAATATTAAAGAGTCATTGTAAACAGGAGATCGGTGTCTCAGACTGTTCAAAGTCTGTTGGACCGGTCTATCAACCCCCTTAAGGATGATTAGTGTGTGTGTGTGTGTGTTTAAGTGGACATAATTCAGAGAAAGACTGTGGCTATGTTGTGAATGAAATGTTGAGAAAAAGCGGACAGAATTTTGGAATCCAGTCATAAAAACGGAATTAATAATAAAAGTTTGGTTTAACTTGAATAAACCGTGACAGAAAAATTTCTTAATACATTAGGCGCGTTTCCATTACAGATTTGCACAAAACTTTGGCGATATTTTATAAATGTCGGTAAAAAAGTATTTAGAAATGGCGTTTCCATTAACCAATGTTACGCGACTAAAACGTAACCTTTTGCCTTTCGCGATAAGTCATGGCAACAGATTTTGGTGAGATTTGACGGATTTTGGATATATTTATTCAAAGGAGGCGTAAGCGTGTAACTTTACAGAAACATGTGTGGCACGGCTGGAATAAACAAGCATCGACTAGACTGGCCGCAGTCAGCTTCAGTAGCCGTATCTGAGCCACACTGCACCGCAGACAATGCACTTAAAAACAGTTATTTCATAATGATACCCCCCCCCCATTTTAAATTCTTATTATTACACACACACACATATTATATACACATAAACATACATAACATATGTTAACTGAAAACCATATTTCCAATGTTACAAAGGCTAGTTCGTGCACTATTAACTGGACTATTGTAATGCACGGCTAGCTGGTTGTCCTGCATCTTCAATAAACAAGCTACAGCTAGTACAAAATACAGCGGCCAGAGTCCTTACCAGTTCAAGAAAATATGATCATATTACCCCAATTTTACAGTCTCTGCACTGGCTACCTATTAAGTCTCGTATCAGTTACAAAATATTACTACTTAGTTATATATATAGGCTATACATATATACGCATTGCACTGTGGGACACAGTATTTCACCTAGTACCTCTGCCGGTTACCTCACATTTTGCAAAATGTTATCCTTGTATTGCATGCATAGATGAATAAAATTTGCATACTGTGCAAGGAATACTGCATGTACAATATACACAGCATAAATAGTAGGAGCAGGGCCGTAGCTGGGGTTTACGGGGCCCCGGTGCAGGTTCTACCAGTGGACCCTGTTTGTTTCATTTGTATGTGTGTTCTATTTATTTATTTGTGCTATTTACACATATTTAAGTTTGAGGTTTGTAAGTGTCCAGGTACAGAAAACGAATGATTAAATGTAAAATAGCACTGCATAGTCTTCACTGTAAAAATTAAATATACAGTCAAACAAAAATGTATTCAGACACACAGTTATCACAGTTTATTTGCTAGTTTAGAAAATTATCATAAAATATGACAATAACTCAGAGTTCTTCTTGATAATGTTAGATAACTTTGATAGAAAGGTATGTAATGGATTATAATAGAGCTGCAACTAACAATTATTTTGATAATCGATTAGTTGGCCGATTATTCTTTCGATTAATCGGATTAAATTAGATTATTTTATTGACAAAAAACACACTATTCCACATTCTGCTCAATATCCTTCAAACAACCTGAATGCTATGAAAACATACAGTTTTTAATTTATTAGACCACCTGTCATAAAGAGAAAACAAATATTTTAGGAATCTGTCAAAAAACCAATTAAATCTAAAATTGTTTAAATCTAAGAATGTTATTGTCATTTATTGGGAAAATTACAAACTTGCATTGTTTATGTACTTTTTGACTGTAATTACATATCTGAAAAAACACTATAAAGTGCTCTGCCTTTCTTTCATAGATAACAGCAATAATTATATTATAGCATTAGAAATAGCCTACTACTGTTACTAAAGAGCTTACGCATTTTGGAGGACTAACCAATACAGAAAGCTAAAACATGATTTTGGGAATCACCAATGCTGTTAGTTTAGAGCAGCAGTGGCACAAACCTTACATACATTTGTTAAGCATTGTATATAGTGAATATAGTTTAAATCTCCTTTAAAAATGTAAATAATAGTAAAGATAATAAAGACAACAGGTGAGAGAAGTGTTCTTCAGGAACACACGTTCACTTTGATCCCAGTCATGTCTTACTGTCATTTCTTTATCCTGTAAAAGGCAGTTATGGAGCGTCTCATATTTATATTCAGACTATTACATGCTGTTATCCCAAAAAGAAAGTTAATTTTTGACATGCAATTCCCTTTTTACCAGTGTGTGTAAAATGGAAGGATGTGAAAAATGTCCACTGTCCCCTTCTATTGATTAACACTGGTCTCATGTCTATAGGCCCTTTAACTAAAAAGCTATTACAAAAACACCGCCCAGTGAGCTATAGCAAAAAACGAAGAAAACGTGCACTTTCGCCTCGGTCCCTTACTGAAAGCTCTGCACAGAGCGAGCTCTCCCGGCTTGATACACATTGAGACGGCTTGTGCGGGCTAGTGCTTATTACATCGAGCAAAAACTATGAAAAAGAAGGCTGTGAAACATGATCAGCTTTGCCCTTTTGGCGGTCACACTGTTTAGATTTTTTTGGGGCAAGTCGATTTGGAGTTATTGCCGTTTATTGCTGAATGTGTCACGAATATCCAAAACAAAACCAACTTAACCCTGCTCTCTGTGTTCCGTCTGTCTGACGCGCTTGCAGTTTATAATGCAGTTTATAACGCCCGCCGCGCTCATACGGTATTTTAAACTTAACACAGCCGGTCAGAATGGACCCTTATGCAAAAATGGAAATGCTCGCGTGAACTTTTGACATTTATAGATAAGGATATGACCGTTTTTTGCGCTGAGGACGCACACGCATGTGTCACAGCGCCTGACAGGGCAAGCCTTTACACTAATGCATTAACTTAAAGCTCAAAATAAAGAAGTATCATGCTGTGGGCAGCTTGGATCACATACTTCTCCCGCGGCATAGCATTCTGTTTCCTCTACTATTTTTAGATGCATTTTGTCGATAGAAATGTGTTATTCAGTGCTGTAATTTGAGCAACCGGCTGAAGTTGGACGTGCACTGTGGGCAGACCCGACTAATCGATATCGATGATTTTCATTATCGATAATAATCGATTTTATCGATTAGTTGTTGCAGCCCTAGATTACAATCACCAAAAATGTATGACTATAACAGTATGACTATATTTACACAACTATCAATACTTTGTTGAACAATTACCAAGCAATGCTTAATTGTGTTCAGTCTGTAAAAAGGTTGCATTAGCAATTAAATAAAAAACACTTCAGCAAAACAAGGTCAGGTCAAAGTGTCTGAATAATTTTTGTTCCCAATTTTGTATAACTTTTACTGGTAGTCCACTGTGTGAAGAATTGTTTGGAATAATGTCACAGTTTACTTTATTTAGCTATCCTCACTTACATAAATTAACTATAGTGTTCTGCACCCACTAGTAAAAAAATAAAAAAATATATTTGGTGTCTGAATAATTTTTGGTTTGAATGGGAATTATTGTTAAAACTACAAATCAATTCAGTCAAGAGCACGGAGTGATTTTCTTTCATTTTCTTGGATTAACATTAAGCACACCGACAGCTCTAGTAGATTAGGCGCGGTCAATTTAAGAGACAATACATCCAATATAATGATACACATCCAATTTCTGTCTCAACTGATTACTTTCACTTAAGACATAACCGACAGTTTTTTCGAGGATACTCTCCAAGACGGGTAGTTTGACATAATTGTGTATGTATTTGTTGTCGGTGCAAGAGCAAGAAGAGGCTAATTCGGTGTTGTTGCGCTTTGAGCGCGCCCTGTGCGCTGGTGCTGAATTGGGCTCTTTCACATCTTTTTCTGTTTGCATGTTTAAACTGCGATTTGTATTTGTTCGTTCAGATGCAGGAGAGCTCGGTTCAGTCTTGCTGTCCGTGAGACGCGGCTCTCTGCGTGCCCACCGAACATGGCACGCGAGTACTCATTTGAGCTTTTCAGTGTGTGTTTGAATGCTTTAAACTCTTTTGAATGTTTAAATTGGCATGGCTGAAAAACACGTGCAAATGATAAGCTGTCGTGACGACGCGCTACAGTGGCCCGTCAACTGTCCTAAGCGTCAGGCTCGCCACAGCCAGTCGGTTGAAATCGCCGGGAGCCCCCCTCAGCCATGGGCCCCTATAATCGTCACCACCTTTCACCCCACTAGCGATGGCCCTGGGTAGGAGTAGTATGTTAGTATGCTATTCTACCGTAGTGTGTGTGAGAGAGAGAAAGTCTCTCATTAAATTTCGGCAACTCCTGCTGGCCAAACAAGCCGTAATGGAAATGCACGGAAATCGACCATCACAGTAAAATGTCAAATATATGAACCTTCTTCAAGCATCTTGTCAGAACCAGAAAAAAAGTCAAACCACCCCCGCATGAATGTGAGGCTTCAATGGCTATGTTTACATGCAACCAAATATTCCGTTTGTAATTGACGGCTCAATCGGACGGAAAAGGCTTCATGTAAACACCTTAATCGGTCGGATTGAGCTCGATCGGGATGAAATTTCAATCTGATCGAAGGGGGTGGTTTATTCCTTTTCTAATACGATTGAGAGTGCATGTAAACACTCGATCAGATTGAAAACCGAAGCATGTGCAATGACGCAGAAATAGCGTAATGATGTATGACGCGCAGAACAAGCGGTACATCCTTTTGAATAAAATGTTGTATAAGTGCATGTCCTGTAGTTATAAAGCTCTCTTTTCACTCAGCAACTGTGAAGTGGAGCAGGACCACGTCCCACCTGTCCTTGTTTCAGATTCTCAGCCACAGGTAACCCATTTTGTGCGCTGGGGAGGGGCATTTTTACTGCGTGATAAATATGAGCAGCACAACACCGCGGTTTATATGTATATTTATCCAGAAATTGAACATTTTATTTGAAGCTTGTGATATATAAACACGCACGTCAACACGATCACTTTATTTAGCATTCATGTAAACACTACATTCAGAATAAAAAATTGTGCATGTAAACGTAGCCAATGAGAGTCAAATGAATCTGCATTCTCAGAAGTGGTAAAAGGTGATCAATTCTTCAGCAGAGAAAGGTTCACCTCACTGGCACCGCTGAGAGAGTGTGAACGCAAGCGGCTCTGAAACAGAACTAGGCCACAAGAAGAAAGATCAGGTTAAAACATTTAATTCATTCTCTTTTTTTGGGTATGCCCTGATTTCTTATCACCCTATTTTTATATCTACTGTAACTGACACACACAGAAGCATACACAGTTGCATGCAAATACGCAACACATCGGACACCACATTAGACTAGAACAATTATATTTACTACAGTTAGTAGTGATAAAGTTACATATTTTGCCATAAAAAGTCAAAACACAGTAACATCAAGATTTGTCTTATCCAGTATGTATATTTGTTTGTAGTTATATATGTATTTCATACTTTTTGTGATAAATTGACTGATACAATACATAGATATCATCATTGAAAAACCCACTGAAAAGTTTGGGGGCAGTAAATTATATTTTGTTGATTTGTTTAGGAATTGAATACTTTTATTCAGAAAGAATGTACTAAATTTATCAAAAGTGACGGTAAAACCTTTTACATTACACAAAAATGAATTTATAAAAAATTATATATTTTTAACTTCATATTTATCAAAGAACCCTGAAAAAATGTAGCACAGTTTCCAAAAAATATTAAGCAGTGCTGGTTTGATAATTGATAATAATAATAATAATAATAATAATAATAATGTTTCTTGAGTAACAACCCAGCATAGAATGATTTCTGAATGTGACACTGACTGAAGACTGGAGTAATGATGCAAAAAAAAAAACTTTGCATTACATGAATAAATCACATTTTAAAACATATTCAAATAGATAAGTTAGTTTAATTTGTAATAGCTAACTGTTCACAGTTTCAAATAAATGAAGCCTTAGTGAGCATGAGACTTTCAAAAACATTGCAAAACAATCTTTGGGACAGCAGTGTAAATAAAATTCAGCAAAACTATTATATGGAATTCTATGGAAATTTGAAATGAACTTCTACACATCATCAAACCCATATAACAAGAAGTTACTCGGTTTCATTCTTTTGAAAAAAAAACTATCCATAAAATTACTATCAGACATTCGATCAGCGAGAGGAACAAGACCATACAGCTCTCCTTCAAAGACGTGAATCAAGAGCCGCGTCAGTCAACGACACAGAAACAAGGAAGTTACTCTCATTCCAGCCAGTCAAGACCAAAAACTTGATAGGCTTAACAGAAAAGGCATTACTCCAGTTCCTATTGATTTTGCGTTTGTATTATTACTGCTTTTAAATGACAAGTTTCATCTGTAAATTCCTTTTACAGCTAAACTAGGCTTTGGAGAGAAACTCTGCCCCCCTTTTTTTCCACACAAACTTTCCAAACAAAAACACTCCCGGCCTTCCACTCACATGATGCACTGTACTCATGGAAATCTGGGACTATCCCATTACAAATGGTCTCTGTGTCGGTGTTAAGAGATCTGCTGAGGTGAGGGTGTGGTTATCATTCAAACAGAAGTTGCGTTCACCTGAGGAGCAACATACAGTTGCTTTCCATTAGGGTATGCTGACAAAACAGAAGTCATATCATTATTCTTCACTTTATTATAGATTATTTCTACATCACAAGTAAGGAAGGAGGTTTTCAATCACTACAGACTAAGTGGGGATGGAGATAGGAGAGAAATCGTGAAATGGCTTAGTGCGATTAACAAATTACAAAGGCTAAGATTATACACAACATGGGCCAACCATCTTCCCAAACTTCAGATGAGAAGCCCTTATAAACTTGCCAAAAAAAGAGAAGCTTTAAGAGGTCCCTGCAATTTACCAATGGTTTAACGTTTGAAAGACGAAGACAGCCATGAAAAAACAGTATTGCAATTTTACAGTTGTAGACTAAAAATGATTTTTCTTAAATACTCTGTTATTTTCAATTAAATATTACAATAGCCTTTTTCTTGTTTTGCCATATTATTTTAATGAATACAAAATAAAATGACAACTATTTGCAATTATTATTTTAAATAATAATTTAAATCACTTTTAAAAATCACAATAAACTTTAATAATTTTCATTTTTAACAATTCAATTTATTTCTCAAATCATGCACCCCTAGATAGAGGTTAAACCTTAACAGTCGCTGCACAAAATTATGACAAATACTACATTAAAACAGGGCTGTTTCTGGTCATTAAATGAAAAAAATATATATTTAACAAAACAAGAAACAATATTATTTTTGCCCTTTTCAATTATGCAACAGAAGCCTATTTTTAAATAAAAAATATCACTTCAAAAACTTCAACATGCTTTATTAAAGCACTCACATTAGCCAAACATACATTAAATTGTTTAGTTTGCTTAACAATTAAAGTAAATTAATTATCAAATGAAAAAAAAAACATTAAATATCTTTTAAGATAAACAAATATGAATTTAGTAAATCTTGCCCTACAATTGTTACAAAAGGCTGTGATATGAATTTTGATAATATTTCACATGAGATATAAGGTATATTACTGATCTTTAGATATAATTTTCCACATGTGAACAGATATATATTTTCTCTTATGCTACTGTTCAGTTGCTTAAATTTTCTTGAATTTTCACTAAAATGCAATGTCATTATGTTAATGCATTAAAATGCATTAAATTGTGATTGTGAGCTACTCTGGAGGTCACAGAATAATTAGCACAATGCATGGGTGTGTGTTTACAGAGTGGTTAATAAATATGAGATGGTGTTGAGGTAATTGTAATAAGTTGTGTCAGCGTGTGCTGCTACAAAGTCCAGTGTTCAGTTTGGAGGAGTGCTTAAGAAAACTGCAGGTGGGAACAGAGGGAGGTGGAAACTAATAAACGCAGCCCCTGTTAGCAAAACCACTTCAGGCCAGACAGCTTACACTGCAAAAAACATGTCCGTTGTGTGAATGAGTGACTGGGTGAAATATTCGCTCATGCCAAATGCCATTTCTTCCCCCTCAGACACAACTCTCACATGGGTTGCCAGATTGTGGGAACAGAGGGAGGTCAACAATTTGTGAAACTTAAACGACAAATGCAATTGACCAATTGGCTTCATGAGGCTTAGACAGCTGTACACTGCAAAAAACATGTTTGATGTATCCGTTGTGTGACGTGAGTGACTGGTCATAGAACTTTTTAGATGGATGCCGAGTAAGGTTAAAAAAAAGGTTTAGGTTAAGTAAAATCTGCAATCTCTGATCCAGTTCATTAGCTGGCTTCCGTGGCGGCACTACGCTGTGGTTTCCACCAACTGGCAACCAATGGTGTTGAAATGGGCATAATGATGGGTAAACTGTAAGAGGGCGGAATCACACAGACCAAAGCAAAAACAGACATTCTGGCATGGGATGCACATTTGCACTGTCCGTTTCATTGTTTTTCAGAGAAACAATGTGAACTTAGCATGTTTCTAAAACTTTTGGTAAAATTCTGGTATTTTTATGCTTTAGTACAGTTAAGTACACCTTGTGCACGTATTTTTGATAAGTGTGCGTGCATGCATTTTTGTGAAGCTTTAACCCTCCACTCCACACCTATTTTTGCAGTATTTTATAACTGTGGTGAGAACTAACCATTGCTGAAAACGGGGGTTTCATGACCCTTAAACAAAGTGCATGGGCCATACACCAAACCCAGCAGATAAACATCTGGTCTGGGTCAAAAAACCAAAGTGAATTCATCACACCAGTCAGCAAGTACAGTTTCAGAGAGGTTTGGGGCTTTTGTAGAAGGTCAGGCTAGAAAACTAGCTTACTAAACCAGCAGAAGACATTGCTATCCAGACTGGGTGACTTTAAACCAACTAAGACCAGCAAAGTACAAAGAGGATAAAAATGCTCTCACATTTCACAAACTCCCCGTTGTTCCTAACTGAGGGCTTTACAATACATGGCTCCTCTAATAACAATGCACCGTGGAACCATGGCAACCCGGAATAACGATAATACCCAGATACAAGTGTTTTGTGTAATCTTGCTATAAAGGGTCTGGAGACATTTTAACAAAGACTTTCGGCAGGCATTGTTGCATTAAGCAGGTTAAATCAACCTGTCAGTGGGATATGAACATACATAGCCAAGAGTGTTTGCAAATAGGTATTTCTCCATTTCTGTGGTACATGAAAGAAAATATTTCATACATATACTTCATCACTGCAACAAAATAACCTAAAGTCCAACCAGTCTGACACATAGCCCCTGTCGGGCCTCCAAAGCGCAAAACTAATCTGTCAAAACAGGTGCTCAATTCAACAGCCAGTGCAAGAAACCCTTGGTAACAGAAACCTGACCCAAAAGTGAAAATTGTGATCATTTACTCACCCCAAAGCGGTTTCAAAGTTACGACTTTTTATTCCAAATGCAATGAAAGTAAATGGGGACCAGGGACTGTCAAATCCAAAACATGCAAATACATAAATAAATCACACTGCATACTGCAGCGTATTCCATGTTTTATGAATTCAATGAATAGATGAAAATAATTGTGTGAGGAATAGCCTGTAATTTAAGTTATTCATTGAAAATCTGATCAACAGCAATGGTCACCATTCATTTTTAATGTATGAAAAAGAGCAGCTTGGAATTTGGATATAAATCTATTTGTGTTCCACAGAAGAAAAGGTTATACAGTATTTAAAAAAGAAATAGTATTTAAAGGTGAACTGGGCAAAAATAAGAAGTGACCAATAAACAAAGCAAAAAAACAGAGCATTAAAGGGATGGTTCACTTGAAAATAAATTATATAAATTACCATCAATTACCCATCCTCAAGTTGTTCCAAACCTATATGAGTTTCTTTCTACTGCTTAACACAAAATAATTTTGAAGAATGTGGGTCACCAAACCATTTTGGTTCCAACTGAAGAAAAAAGGCAGCGGCTATTTACACTAAGTGCAAATAGCTATTCTATTTACACTATATTAAAATAGCAGGATTTTCTGCTATTTATACTACTTATTGCAAATAGTGGAAATTATCTGCACCTCAAAATAGCAGGATTTTCTGTAGTATATTGTAAAAAAAAGTATGCAATATACTACTTATTGCAAATAGGGTAAATTATCGCACCTCATTTTAATTGTAAAAAAGTATGCTAATTATTAGGGTAATCGTCATTTTAATTCTAATTATTAAATGGATGCCACCTTATTGGGACAATAAAGCCCTCCCTACACCTACCCTAACCCTACCCGATACTTTGTAGGACCCGAACCCGGGTCGATCGCATCAAAATGAGTATGACACATGCTTTACCATCTGCACCACCGGAGCTGAGAGTCTTTTGTAATCTTGACCAGACCAATCACACATTGGTGGGCGGAGTTAGTGTAAATAGCCTCTGTCATCAAGGTGGGCTATTTGCACTTAGTGTGCAAAAAACTATGGAAAACAACTGGGACCAGGATTTTCATTTTTGAGTGAACTATCCCTTTAAGTGAAAATCGTAAATGACCATTTTACTAAACGTAATCCAGAATATTAAAAGATAGTTCACCAGGATTTTAATTTTAAGGTGAACTCTCCCTTTAAGGTTGCTTATATGAAAAGGAAGCACTGAATTTTTAAACAAACAAAGAACACTATGCCACTATTTGTTTCAAAAAAATTAAATACTTTAAAAGATGCTCTCCTTGAAATAAACCAAATACCAGACTACAGGAGGACACACTGAAAACGCGTGCGAGCTGTCACATTAAGAGCTCTGACCCGTCTTACTCAGTGCTGTACAATGACAGGAATTAATGATGAACGAGTATGTCATGGGGAATGCCTCGTTTCAGGAATGAATGGAATTAAACTACAATGTAATTGTTTGATTCAGCAAGACAGAGAAACGTGTTTGGAGTGCAGGCGTGTGGAGTGTCAGCGCTTACTTACACCTCATGCACTGAAACACCATCAATGACACATGCGGCAAACATCCCATTGCTCCCTTAAGTAGTTCTTCTCCACAAAGCATTAGAGTAACTGATATTAACATTGCAATCTGATACAGTGGGGTCAAAAAGCCTGATTCGAGACCACTAGAAAAAATGCTTATAGTTAACATGTTTCTAATTCAATAATACAAAAATCATTCTAAATCATAATATCTGCATAATAATTTAAGTGAAAAGTACATTTTAGAATTTCTTTACAATCTGGTCACTGCACTCGAACTGCATGAAGTCTGAAAGCTGTTCTCCTGAATGACTCAAAGAGCATCTTGGGGACTTTTTAGACTTCACAATTTAGCTTTTTTATCTGGAAATTGTTCATAATCTTACAAATATCTTATTTATTTTGCATCATCAACTTTACAGTAACAGTTCACACAAAAATGGAAATTCTGTTGTTTCAAACCTGTATGAGTTTCATTTTTATGCTAAACACAAAAGAAAATATTTTTAGTCTCCACTGACTGCCATAGTATTTTTTTCAATGTCAATGGGTGCCAGCAGCTATTTGATTACAATCAGCTTACAAAATATCTTCTTTTGTGTTCAGCAGAAGACAGAAACTCGTACAGGTTTGGAAGAACGTGAGGGTCAGTAAATCATGACAGAATGTTCATTTTTGGGTGAACTATCCCCTTTATCCCTATCCCTTAATTTGCACAGTTCTAAAAACCTTCCCATTTCAAGATTTAATTCAGATTTTGGGTCACACAAAATCTCTCACTTCCGTAAGAAGAAATAGAAGAGGGAATCTAACATTAGCATTGCATTGAAACGGAAGTAGCGACAGATCTTTTCTTCTGCATTGCGACGTACATCCAAATGTAACGGATTATCAGAAAGCAGACCAAATTATAATTTTCTTATTAAACAGATGCACATATTTTCTGTTTGCAATAAGAGCTGCATAAGACATGCATTTCTAAAATAGATAGCGGATATTAAAATGTATCTTCTGAATTATTTCTATACACTGAATGTTCCAGAAAACCCTCGTGACTCTAACCAGAGACCTTTGACAGATGAAACGACTTGAGTTCATTAAACTGCGCATAAACATTGAAATACAACCAACAATGCATACAACAATACACTAACAAGTGAAACTTGACTAATATAAGTGTTACTGGGTGATCTTTCCTCTTATAATAACAAAGCACCTACCAACCCACAGAGAGAACGCAAAATGTGAATGGGCGTTTACTCAGCTTAAATATTTGGCAAGGTATTAATCATCCCTTCGGCGGAAACTAACAGAACTGTAAAGAGGAAACTTGCACAACACTTAGCAAGTGAAACAGTCTTTCAACATAGCGGAGATGGAGCTCTTCTCTTATGTTCGGTTAAAACATTATCTGTGACTCGATGGAGAATACAGCAGTATAGAGAGTAACACTTCCTTCATTAAACTAACTTAACGAAATAGAATTTGTGTTACAAGGCGTGGCAGCTTTTTTGTGTAGTAAACACTTAAGTTTTTACTATAAACAAGTCCGTAAACAAGCTTTTATTTTAACGTTTCATAACATTATGAGGGACAGGTCACCTTCATTTATCTTTGGCGGAGGTCAAAGGTTTCGGAAAGGGAATGCACTTTTAGTGTCGTCGTCAAATTAAATTGACAAAAGTCTTTGTATAAGCACATTAAGTGCTTTCTATGTGTTTGCTTTAATGTTTCAAATAACTTGTGAAAATAAAATGTCAAAACATGGGTGAAATAAAGTCCCAAAAGGATTCAGCATAACAGATACATTTGTGTGAAAACTAAACGGCATAATTATTCTGAAAATGTGATTTGACTCATTTTAAATGACTGAAAACTTCTTGCTGACAAATGGGTAAAACCTAGTGGTCTAAAAGATAGTGGCAACGATTTAAAATGACTATTATGTCGTTTTTGGGGGCTTCACGGTGATCCTTAAATAGAGTCTTTTAATGTTGTTCTTGTTCTAAATACGCTTGACAAGATTTTTGGGTATATAAACTATTGTTACACCGAATAACATTTTAGTGGATTATTTATTTTTTTATACTTACATAATTATACAGCCTTCTGTAAATCAGTGTTCACTCAGTAAAAATCTATGATAGTCATGATTTTTTTTACTATAGCTCATAAACATCTAAATAAATACATCTCTATCGGAAAAAACACACACACAGTTTGAGTATAGTTCACACACACACACACACACACACACACACACACATATATATATTAAACAGGACACAGTCTAATTAACAAGTTTAAAGTGAATTATTATTATTCTGCAATAAACTTTGATTGTTTTGATTTTCCTCTTTTCTTAAAGGTTTTAAATAGCTTGCGCCGTGCGCGTTTTAAAACCGCAAATTCGTTTTTTAAAATAAAAAACGTCTCTGAACGAATGTTTTTTTTTTAACCTGTAGGGGTAATAGATCAACCTCTCTACTGGTAGTAAACCCAAGTAAACATCTGCCACCTCTTCTTCAGATGCAGAATAAATCACGCGCAAACGAACCGTTATTGCAATACAGAGTATATAGTTGATACAAGTGGTGTGAATAATAATAAAATACTTCAAGTTCACTTTTTAATTATTTATTTAATGTGTATTTTTCAAAAATGTAATTCCGTAAGATTAATGTCATCTTTTAGGTTTGGATCGTTTGTCTGTGTCACCTCACTCTTCTTGACATCTCTCTTCACATGAGGGTGAGTAGAATGAGCACACCCCCGCTTTATTCTGTTTGTTCAACTAAAGAAAGAGAGCTAACTTGTAGTGTATTTATTTTATTTTTGTCTATAAAACAATCAATAACATTTTGTCTAGCAGTTTGACATTATAATTTGTTTTGTCGAGTAACTCTAGTAGAACTGAAATAAGAAAACACTAAATTATTTAACATCTTGATGAAACAGCAGAGAAAATAAATAAATTCAACAGATTTTTACTAGTATTACCTCCATCCCTCTCAAATTAAACACGTTTATTTTTATTACTTAAAAACAATCTAAAGGTCCTGCAGCTCTACTTGAAGTGTTATTTATTTACACGGGTTTAGTAAAATAAACTATAAATAATCGGGGGTTTGATTCCCACCTTACAATGTATACGGTCAATGCACCGTAAGTTGCTTGTGATAAAACCCAGTCAGTATGACACAGAAACAAGCAGACACGTGAAAGCATGGTTATAAAACAATCGCCTGTAACATGCATCGTGATTTTTACTCCTCCATCCCTCTCAAATTAAACATGTTCTTGGTCCTGCAACTTTGACAGTAAGGGGGTTGATTCAACGCACAAAAAACACTGACACAGAAACAAGCAGACACGTTTAGGAAAAAATATGATATGGTTAAACTGAAGCGCTATGTATTTGATAATGTATGATCAACTTCATAATTGCCTAGTGTTCATTTCTTATTGTAGTCTTGTTATGCTCTCCAGCAGGATTTCATGATGCAAGGAGCATCTTGTGCTTCAAAAGAAAATCTGATGTCACAATGTTGCAGCAAAATCTAGCGAGCATCTAGTGAGAAAATATTGTCTGCCAATATGAAGGAGAGTGGTTTGGGTCTCAACACCACTTTTACATCACTTATCTTCTTCATGATTCTTTCCATCTTTAAATGTACTTGTTACTGTCCTAGTGTTCTGTCATGTTACTTTTTTCACTTTATATATATTTAAAACACTTCATTTCGTTTTATTTGTTAATATAAGCTGCACTTCTGGTATTTGTCATTGCATAATCTGTCACATACGATTACGAATAGCTCCACAGCACATGCTATGCTTTGGCAATACTGTACATATGCAGTTTTAAAGAACCGAACTACGGCAGAGGTCAAAATCATTTAGGACTCACCTCTAAACGGTTCAAGTGCTATCGGGAGACCGTTAAAAACGCTTCTGGCTCCTTCAGATCTCGACTTCTTACGACACACCTGAACAAAAGACAGGAAACAACGCGAGCCGAGATTAAACCAATCACAGCTTTTGAGAGGCGGAGTAAACAGAAGTTCCTGTACTTCCACTATGTCACTTTTCTGCGTAAAACCACGTGTGAACTGAAATGTCGTTCTTTAAAGCTGTCGCGTAAATTAAAAGTCAAAACACGAATCAAAGCCAATGAACGACTGTATTGTTTATCTAACGTTTGTCTAACAAGGCACCACGAAAAAGCACGTTAATTTTCTAAACTCTCCGCGAATATTACCTTCCTTTTCTATGTACATCTCTCGGGACGGTGTTCTGTCGATTTGTCCTACCCTGTCAGATTGTCCTACCTCCCATTAAAACAGTGGGTAGTACAATTCAAAAACGAAAAATGCTACCTATTAAATTATGTTTTATTAATGTGTACACCTACCACAACCTTATAACAACCCTTACAGTAATGCACATACAGTAAATACATGTTATATTCGCGGTTGTAGATAGAAAGGATACATCTAGTACCGGAAACTAACAATAAATATTTTTTCTATCTATTAGATTGTGTTTTATTAACGTCTACACCAACCCCAACCCTATACCTTCCCTTACAGTAATTCAGATACATTAAATATTGTTGTTCAGCGTGAGAAAAAGGATGCAATATAGATGCGCGCATGCGCAGTAAGCCGATGTAGGAAAATCTGACGGGTAGGATAAAATGTCAGGACACCGGACCAACCTGTGAAATGACGAAGCAGGGCTCGTCTCAGAGCTCTTTAGGTGGGAATGATGTGCACTCGATGTACTGCCCTGCTCTTGAAAACCAACTGTACTCTCGCATTTCCCCTCAGGTGTTTTGTAGTCTCAACCCAACCCAGCCCTCTGACAGAGAGAGAGAGAGAGAGAGAGAGAGAGAGAGAGAGAGAGAGAGAGAGAGAGAGAGAGAGAGAGAGAGAGAGCGAGAGCACTGGCTGTGTCTCCAAGCCTGCATGCCTACCTAGACTGCATTTCTGAGCATCGTACACGTGGCGCAGTTTTTCTAAGAGGCACATAGGTTTTGACACACAGCCAGGGCTGGATAGCGATTTTCGGTGGGCCGAGTCGGGCCGGTAGCCAATATATATATATAGGAAGTGGTGGTGGGCCGCCTGGAAAAAAAATGCCACGTTTTTTGTCCATACTGCACACAGCCATAAGCGACGAGTTTTGTATCTATCTATCTATCTATCTATCTATCTATCTATCTATCTATCTATCTATCTATCTATCTATCTATCTATCTATCTATCTATCTATCTATCTATCTATCTATCTATCTATCTATCTATCTATCCATTCTTTCAATCTGCTATATTTGTCTATGTATCTATCTATCTATCTGTTCTGTCATCTAATCATTCCTTAAGGCAGTGAGGCACATTCTGGAGAATTCTTGTTCTTAATGAGTGCTGTATACCAATATCTGCAGCTGATATGAAAATGAAAAATAAAAAATTAAAAACATTCACATATCTCTGTCATTGTTTTCTTATGCATTCCCTTGATTAAATCTAAGGCAGTACATCACAAAGTACATTTTCTTCAGAACTGACATTTAGAAATGACATATTATTGTCATATTCATGTTACTTCCAGAATGACATACACCTAAGCGAAGGGAAATTGTTACATGACAAGTAAGATGACCAGCACAGACAAGACAGGCTTGACATAGTTGGAATAGTTGCTCAGGATGACACACTTCAGTAAATAGGCATCAGTCAGTAGCTCTTGAATTAAACTTTCCAATTTTTTTCCCCCTGCATTTACAACAAAAAAAGTAACGTGTTATACTTGTTAATTGCAAAACAATCCCCACAAGTCATGAGACATACTGCATCATTTGTACATTTTAAAAACACACAAAATAACCTAGCTCTGTAAAAGTGTGAGCTTAAGGTCAGGTCTAGTGACTGAGATGCCCTC
Organism: Ptychobarbus kaznakovi; assembly: GCA_027422405.1. Classification (NCBI taxonomy): domain Eukaryota; kingdom Metazoa; phylum Chordata; class Actinopteri; order Cypriniformes; family Cyprinidae; genus Ptychobarbus; species Ptychobarbus kaznakovi. Next base: position 14,861,641 of record CM049795.1, on the reverse strand, counting down.
AGCGAACAAAGCCTAGCTAAAAGATTTGATGAAAGATGTTTGTGGTTTGAAACATCTGGTTTCAGGTAATAAATCATCCAAATATGTCACGGCCAGTTTAGGATGCCTTGCATTATAACAGAAAAACTTTCAACTTGTGTGGCAAACATAAAAAAAAATACTACAGAAATCTTTTGATCTGTAACATTATGATTATATATATATAAAAATAAAGTTGTAATAGATTCACTTTAAAAAGTGTGTCACTATCAATATTTAGGAAACTATTTTATCTTATTTAACCGTTATTTAACCAGGAAATAAAAATCTTTTACAAGCAGGTCCTGGCCAAGACAAGCAGTCCACAAAACATTATTCCCATCTAGTGGTTACTAATAGTAATTACATTTCTTCACAATTGTTATTGTGCTCAGAGTATTAACAGTATTCAGATTTTCTTTATTTATCAGTTTTAAGTTAAAGCAATTCTATGAACAATTTATTAATAAAATAGTTTATAATCACCCATCAAATTTTTATAGTAATCTAATTTGAATGAATGAAGTGTAATTCTAATGTTTCAAATCATTTTTAAACGCATCATGAATAACTACTATTTCCATTCATACTAATGGCCAAACACAATGGAGTTTGGGGAGGGGGTGTGGTGCTGGGCAGGCCAGAGGATGTGGGACTGGACTTCACAGACTCCTCCCACCAGCAACCAAATCCTTCCTTTAAACTTCACACCGCCCCTGAGTGCACATGACACGCACACACAGGCACACAAAAACAGACAACGGGGCCTAGCAGACGAGATCAGGATATGACATCAAACACAGGAAGGGAAGCCAAGTAACTTTTCGTCTTGCTTTTTCGCTCTGAACCCTATTCATAAGTGAGTTTCGGAGGGAAAAGACCGGCTGATGAGTGCGAGAAAGGATCCTCACGGGACTCTTTGGATTTGCTCTGCTCCCTCTTGGAGAGAACAGGAGAGCGAGGAAATCTTTTCAGGTTTCCCACAACATCCCAAGTGTCTACGGCAGGACTAAAGCCAGGTCTACATTTTTACTTTTCTTTCTGAGTTCATGTCAGAGCTTGTGTAAAAAAGCGTGAACAGACACGTCAGTGTTTGTTGTGGACAAATAACTCCTCTGTTTTTTGCTTCCACACATGTTGAATGAATTGAGTTAAGGCTAACATCTAAAGTGAGACTGCTTTCTGTTTGTGTAAAGTCTACCTAAAAGAGTGGCTGGATATTTAACAGTTTGGATTAGAAACGGTGATACACTATATTCCCAAAAGTATTGGGTCACCCCCTTCTAATGAAAGGTTTGACTACTTTAGTAATTTCCATGAGTACAAATCATAATGTTTAAGCATATAATGATATTCTAGGGAATTGTGTGCTTCTAATTTTACAGCAACAGTTTGGACAGGACCCTTTTCTATTCTAACATGACAGTGTCTCTGTGTATAAGGCAAGGATCAAAGAGAAATGATGATTCAGTCAGTGTGGAAGAACTTGACTGGTCTGCAGAAAGACAAGTCCTAATCCCAGCTGAACACCTCTGGTGTGACTTTAAATGCAGACCTTGAGCCAAAAATCATCACCAAACACCAACGACATATGGGTACATATGGGTACAGTCATTTCATACACTTCAAAACTGTTGCAACAGAGGTGGAAATACAATTTTTAAGTACATGAATTTCTTTGTTGCCACAGTTTGGAAGTGCCTTTTTCTCTTCTAAAGAAGGGGGTGTCCCAGTACTTTTGTCCATATAATGAATGTACAAGTCATTGGTGTTTGGTGATGAGTTTTTGGCTCTAGGTCTGCATTTAAAGTCACACCAGAGATGTTCAGCTGGGATTAGGACTTGTCTTTCTGCAGACCAGTCAGGTTTTTTTGTGACTTTAAATGACGTGAAATACTATTCATTATCAGCTACAGCAACAAGTATCAGAAACAGACCTTCTGCAAAATGTGTCAACAGAGAAATTCATGGTTTGATAGTTGCCAGGATTTTATTTTTATTGTGAATACATTTGAGGGAGGAAGAGATACACAGAGTGAAAGAAAAACAAGACTTATTAAAGAGACAAGGAAAGGATGGACTCAAACACAGATACACTGCCAGAACGTTAAATGGACACAGAGTCAGGGTTTGAGTGTACGGCTGAATAGCTCTGAAATCTCACTTCAGCCACTTCGAGCAAACACAGGAAGTTATGAAAATGGCGATGTGGATAAAACAGCACAAAGGGAAACTGAATGCATAGAGAGGAAGAAATGTTTGTTTGTGGTGGTCTGTCAAACGTTTTATTTATTAATACATTTATTCAGTAAGGATGCATTCAGTTGATCAAAAGTGACAGTAAAATAGTTAAACTTTCATAATGTTATAAGATCTCTAGTTCCGGTAAATGTTGTTCTATTTATTAAAGAATCCTTAAAAAAAATTATACTTTAAAATATTACTCCTTAAAATGGAGTATGATAATAATCATAATTATAATAATAATGATAATATTATTGATAATAATTATATATTATTTTTCTTGAAAAATCTTACTTGAAAGCTGAAACTTTCAGCTTTGCATCACATGAATAAATTAACTTTGAAAATATATGAAAACCTAAACCAGTTCTTTTAGCTAGTAATAATATTTCACAATATTACTGTTTATATAAACTGTCAGGACGTCAGCACAGCTGTTAATTCCTATTTATTTATCGCATATGTGTCATGTTTATTGTCATAAATGTTATCCACTGCAGTTTCCCAGGTGCATAAGCCCAATCTAATCAGCACGTCATTCATTAAATTATATATATATTATATATATAAAATGTGTATATATTATAATAATATATCATGTGTGTGTAATATCAGTTTTTTATACATATTTGTTTATTTTTTTAACTTATTATTATGTATTCAAATTTTTTTTTTTTTTTTAATTCAAATATACATTTATATATTTTTCTGCTCTCTTAAGTCCCCTATTGGATGTGACGAGAGCCCTGGGAATCATACGAGTGAAAAATCACAATCTTCCAGATCCTGATTGGATCTGACGACTCCGTCGCCCTGCTCAGTTCAGCAATGGCTCTGTGCTTGGGTCAGGTTTTCAGCAAAGACAAAACATTTCGGCCTCGAAAGCGATTTGAACCTGGAACCCAGCGCTTTGAGTTGTACAAAAGAGCCCAGGCATCTCTGAAATCAGGCCTGGACCTGAGGAAAGTGGTGCAGCTGCCGGACGGGGAGAACATTAATGACTGGATAGCTGTGCATGTGGTGGATTTCTTCAATCGTATCAACCTCATCTACGGGACCGTGAGCGAGTTCTGCACTGAGAAGAGCTGTCCCATCATGTCTGGAGGACCACGTTATGAATACAGGTGGCAGGATGGGGATTGTACAAAAGAGCCCAGGCATCTCTGAAATCAGGCCTGGACCTGAGGAAAGTGGTGCAGCTGCCGGACGGGGAGAACATTAATGACTGGATAGCTGTGCATGTGGTGGATTTCTTCAATCGTATCAACCTCATCTACGGGACCGTGAGCGAGTTCTGCACTGAGAAGAGCTGTCCCATCATGTCTGGAGGACCACGTTATGAATACAGGTGGCAGGATGGGGATCAATACAAGAAGCCCACCAAACTGCCTGCTCTTATATACATGAGCCTTCTGATCAACTGGATCGAGTCCCTCATCAACAATGAGGACATCTTTCCTACACGAGTAGGTGCGTGACGTCAGATATGAGTTCCAGACATGTTAACTGTGCCAAATCAAATCACTGTGATAGGGCTCATTTACTTTTGTTCATTTACAAATGATTACTTTCATTTTGAAAAATTATGTTAAAAGTTACAATTATGTCAGTCTGGGATAAATATCATAATATAGAAACATGCTTTATTAAAAAGTATCTTTATCTTTTATTGTTATTTCTTAGAAAAAAATATTTTAACAAAACTGCTTCACTGCTTATTAATATTTGAAAAAGTCATATAGTGCCAAAAACCATGCAAAAATAAAACAGGAAATTGGAGACACCGGCTGACTGTGTCAAGGTCAAAAACAGTGATATATTACAGTTTTTATTCATATTTTGAATCAGTTTTTATTTTTATATTTTTCATTTTAGTTTTAGCTTTATCCTTTTTATTAGTTTTAATGTATATATATATATATATATATATGTGTGTGTGTATTTAGTTTTTATTAATTTTTTTCAGTTTTAGTTATTTTAATTTCTCATGTTAAACTAAATTAAAATAAGAAATGTTGCCTTGGCAACTACCTCAAATAGGACTTAAAAAATACATTTCTGTAAACATTTATTTAATTTCAAGTAACAAATTATTATTATTATTTGTTTATTTTGTTTAGCTTTTTAAGGTTAAATTTAGTTACATTTAAATATCAGATAACTTATACTTTTCAATAAATAAAAATGTAATAATATTTTTATGAATTAATAATGAAAAATATACCTTATTTATATATTATATTTCAAAAAGGTTTTATATATATAAAACATTTTTTAAAATAATCATTTCAATCACAAGTATTTACGGTATAAGGAAAATATGTTATTCCATTTTATGTGATGATTAACATCTCAAAACCATATGAAAACCATCATGAATACAAAGAGCACATTTCTAAGATATTATCACATATGCATTTATGGATTTTCCTTTTCTTTATCGTGGACACTCCTATTTGTCATTGACCTTTAAGCTCTTTCAGTAAATCACTATGAAAAGCTTAGTATATTAATAAATGAGCAGAGATATACAAATGAATGGAAAAAGACAAAAACAGTTAGACGTAGAAATATTAATGGGTAGCTGGCTAGAGAAATGATCCAGTTACGTTTCTCAGGAATTGCTGTATAATTTGTGGGGCCAGGGAACACCAGACACATACTTCTGTCTGAAAAAAACATTACTGGATAGAGTTACATAAGCTATACTTATAAGCACTGCCAACAATTCATAATTCCACAGACTGAACTATTGGCTGAAAACCCTCGAGACATACTCTGTATGCTTTCTCTCCTAAAATAGCGTTTTAATTTTCTCATGGAAGAAAATCATACAGCATCGTGAATGTGATGTGATTTGAGTGTGATGCTGGGTTTCTTCTGTTTTTAGGAGTCCCTTTTCCAAAGAACTTTCAGCAGGTGTGCAAGAAGATACTGAGCCGCTTGTTTCGGGTGTTTGTACATGTGTACATCCATCACTTTGACATGATCTGTAGTATAGGAGCTGAGGCTCACATCAACACCTGCTACAAACACTACTACTACTTCATCTCTGAGTTCAGCCTCATCGACCACTCGGAGCTGGAGCCGCTTGTGAGAGCGCTGTGCTTTCATTACTGTGACCACACACTGCAGCTAAATTCAGTTTTCACTTCACCTTTTAGCGCTTAATCCTGTTCTGTGCGTGGACGGTTCAGTCATTTACGGGAGTGACAGTTAAAGAAAATTTGACTCCAGAAAAATTCAGGTAGTGGATCCGCATTTACAGAAATTCTATGCAGTGTGTACAGAACTGAATCGAACTAGTATTTAAACGCATATCTGAGTTGTGGTGCAAGAAAGCACAGGGAAGGAGGTACATCACGACTCCGTGTTGCCAGATATTACTATAAAAAAGGAGATCCAAACGTGTAATCTTGGCAATAAGCCACATACCAAAATATCATGACCTACCCTGCCTACACTGTTATCTCTAAAAAATGAGCTGAGCCCAAACAACAAGGCCTAAAACACTTAATAAGCATTGCTTATAATGAGTAGACATGGCAACCTGGGGCCTATTTCATAAAAGTCTGACTTATTGTCAGTTGATTTGGTTCAAAATATGTTATACTAAATTAAATAAGCCTGGCTTATTTGGTAAACTTGTTTTATGAACCAGGCCCCTGCTCTGCGAAGCAGCCTTCCAACATAAACAAAACACGACAGCTCGGTTGACGGTGGTTTAGCTAAAGACTAGTTATGTTCAGCAGTTTTAACTAAACCACCGACAAAAGAGGCGTGGTATTTAGTTTATGTTTTGGAAGGCTACTTTGCAAAGCTCGCTCTGGAAATGTTGCCATGTCCACTTATTATAAGCAAGGCTAATTAAGCATATTTGGGCTTGGCTCATAGAGCGATCCGGTTTATGGAGTTAATAAAGTAGCAGGTGCAGGTCACTATATTTTGGTATTTGGCTTAGTTTAAATAATCCATGTTTGGATGTGAGTTTAAGGGTGTTTTCTAGCAAGATCTGACAATACTATGAGTCAAAACTTTCCCTATAATTTCTTTCATCGCACATATCGTAATGAAAAACACTGATATGCATTTAAATACGTCATTAACAACTAATTGTTTAATTCGGTTGTGCACACACTGCGTGGAATTTCTGTAAATGCGGTTGTCACTTGAGGTTCATTCGGTTGTAGAATTCAGATGTCACTCCTGTAAATTACTGAACTGTGTGTGAACAGAACAGTAATAAGCACTGAAAAGTGAATTGGCAACTGATTTTAGCTGAAGTTTATACGTTGCGCATGTGTTACTGTTATTAGACACAAAACAATAAATTATGACAGTGGCAGTTAACAGATTGCACTCTGCTTTAGCAAGTTTTATGAACAGCACATTGCAAATGCTTGTGATGTATGTCCTAATAACTTTGTCCTCTCTGTCTTCACAGAAAGAAATGACAGAGAAGATCTGTAACTGAAAGATGTGAAGAACGGATGGGAATCCAAACGTCAAACATTCAGACCAAAGGTCTGATCTAAGATCAGGCGAGATCAGAGACTCACAAATGAGCTTATTACTGAAATACTTGTGGGTCCAGTAATTTAACACGTGTTCTTGAGACAGTAAATGTTTAAACTATGTACTGTATCTCAAATTCTGGAGCAGTGTTCTGAAATGATGCATCAGTTGCTTAGTTTTCTGCCTACATTTTTGAGCATTTTACCACATGACTTCAAAGAAACTTTTACAATATTAGTGTCTGAGGAAAACATGTCTGGAAATGGCGTGTCTAAAACTTTTGTTAAGTTTGAGAGGTTGCATTCTTGCTCTGTTGTGTTTGTGCCAGTGCAGGGGCAGAAGCCTTTGCTAGTATCTTTATTTAACCAGGGCACGTGCAGTAAGAAACTATAGAGACCGATGATGAAATACTCAACGGTATTATTCTTATTTCAGACATTTTGTTCTGACAATGTGCTGTTTTTGCTGATGTATTTTTGCATGCAAGTTTTAAATACAAACATTTTAAAATGACAATACTCTAATCTGTATTAATTTACTTTTTTTTTTAAACTGGATTGGAAAATCCTAAACATAAGTTTCTCATAACAATTAAATATAAATTTCTTACATTCCTTATACTGTGAGCACAATTACATGAAGATGTATTCAATATTACACATTTTAGGAAATATATATAAAATATATATTTAATATAGTTATATGTATATGTGTGTGTGTGTGCGTGTGTGCGTGTGTGTGTGTGGAAAATGGCAGCTTAATGATATTAATATAATGATAAACACCGATACTATGCCTCACACTAGCGATTGCATGGGGACTCTCCGGACACAGCAGTCATAACATTAAACGATCAAGTTTCATTCCGTGTATGAGTCTAATCGTTTAATTTAACCGACACCAATCCTGTATTCCTCCTTGGCCCTAGTCTGTGAGTGAAACCGGTATTTCTCAAGTGCGAAATACGAATATATGAATCACATTCGTGGCAGTGCTGTCTTAGAATATGAATATTCATTAGCTCATGCTTACGTGACTTGCCGAATCACGTAACCTAATTAATATTCATGAAGCAACTCGTCACCATAGTATGATTCGCAAATGCCCCACAGCGTCCAACGGTAGGAGGGCAGTTGGCGCGTTTGGGGTGGTGGTCCTTCTCCTCACTGCTGCTGTTTAGCGCAGGATGGCGGAGGCAGTCACGGCACAGCTAGATTCATTCGGCCGCAATTTCCAGGTTTGAGTCTTTTTTTAAACATGCATAAATTATGTACATAACGGGTTTGTTACACGAGCTCAAATAGCTATATACTAAGGTCCTCTCGCTGATGCTTGCATCTTTGTCATGATGTGGCTTTACGAGTCGCTCGATTCGCGCCAATGAATCGTTAGATCGCAAAAACAAACGCTTCTTGTAATGTTACTTAATTCTTCTGAGCACGCGAGTTACCACAGTAAATTATTTCGTGTCTTAAAAGCGAAGATTTTCAGCTACTCAAAAACGTTATCTGTTTGGTTAGCGCCATCACAATTCTGCTGACACTGCTACACTTAATTTAGTTATCTGACACTTGTTGCTTTTCCTCGTAACACCTTTTACAGTTCTTCTTTTCTTAAAGGGATAGTTCACTCCTAAAATAATTCTGTCATTGATTCAGTCAAACCCAGTCTTCGTGGAGCATAAAGAGGGACTGATATCCTCAGTCTCCATTCACTTTCATTGTGCAGTGAAAGTGAACGGCGACCGTGGTTGTCATTCTGCATAATAACATTTCCTTTAATGCAGCACAGAGAAAAAACAAAAGGATTTGGACTTTTTGGATGAATTGTTCTTTATCAGTCAGTTTTGACATCTAACTTACTGTTGCTTTAAATATGTAAATCTTTCCAGCCCGCTTCCTACATTAATCCAATATTCCCGCCTATATTACCCAAAAACCGTTACTTATTATTAACGAATGGGGATATCTGTTATACTACGGTTTATATTGATATATATCATATCATTTAACCCACCTTAATTTCCCTGTGTTCATGTAAAACCGTAATATATCCTGTTGAGTGTGCTGGATTTTCCCTTCAGCAGCCAGATGACAAGAACTTGACCAAACACGTCACGACAGTGAAATCGCTTCTCAATGCGGAAACGAAGTCGTTAAATAGCTCTAACATGATTTCACTCGAGCCACTTTGAAGAAAGCCAGCTGTCACGCTGGTCACGAGCTCTCCCCGCGGCGCGTTCTGGAATGATCGTGTCTGTTTCTTCTTTCAAATCGCGGACCTTCAGGGGCTCCGCAGCTCGCGCCAGGTACCGGCAAGTATCACGATTTAACCTAAACCAGCTTTTGACTTGTTTGTGAGTCTCAGACTGCGGTTAAATAAGTACGACAGAACTGGCAGTCTAGTATAGGCATTTCATGGTAGATAAGGGTGCACACATTAGTCACGTGAGCCTTGCTTAGTGAGAAATCTGATAAGTGCACACTGCAAGTTTTACAGCTAGTGTTCACTTCCTCTTTCTCTGATAGTAGTTCATGTTTACAGGACATTGATAGTGAACTGCTGACTTAAAATACGATGATCATTTAGTCTTACCAACTTTTATATGATGGAAATATAATGATCATGTAGTCTTTAAACTGTTATGGGGAAGCATATAAAGCACACATGGTCATATCTGTCAGTGTCAGTGACCGCCTGGCTCTTGTTTACTTCATTGGAAATGCTCAAATAAACACACTTTGCAAATACGTTTTGTGTTTATGTTTGATGCTTTGCATATTGCAAATAAAAAAAAAATTCAGCAGCCTTGGACATTTTTTCCCCAATCATTTTCATATAGGCATATTAAAAAGTCTTTATACCAAGAACCAAAACTATATAAATCACAACATAAACTTTGATTTGAAGGATAAAGTGTTTGAAAATCAGACAAAAAAGCACAATTACTTAAAAAATAATTTTAAATAATGCGCACTGATGAGTAAAGCATACCATCAATTAACAACTTTGTATACAGGTTTACCAAAAGTTATCATTCAAAATCAGCTCCCCTATAGAGAAAATGAATGGGATTTTAATTTCTGCAGCCCGACTGTTGCACTCTATACGCCTCTTGAAGTAAAGGAACATTGCTGTTGTGTTCTGTTTTTAATGTTAATGTCTCTCTCGTTCTCTCAGATAACCAGTAGCGCTCTGGCATCTGGCCAGGTGGAGAGCCGTGGTCTAGCCCCCAACAGCCCCGCAGGTACAGCTGCTTGTGACGAACACATCCTTCAAATCATCCAGTCATTTAAAAAAACTCAATTCTGACAGAATACCTAAGAATCTGTGATGTAACATCTGGTGGTTTTATGTTTTTTGGGGGGGATTAGGAATGGAGAGCAGTCAACCAATCACCATCACAGACCCTGTTACACAGCGGAAGAAGAAACGCAGAACTCGGGCCGCGGACAGTTTCACTGGCAAATTTAGTGGTACTAGACCATCTTGAACTTTACAAAAACTCTTATTAATCCTCATAATGTGCACCTTTTTATTCTATGGTTTATCTTCAATATGCAGTCTGTATAATCTGTATCGTGCATCATCAGATATTTCAAAATGTGTGATTGCAACATTTCCTGATGGGGTGAGATGAGTCAAGAGTGTGTGTTTTGTAGATCTGTACAAGCTGACGGACGAGCTGCTGGGTCAAGGAGCTTATGCTAAAGTCCAGGGCTGTGTGAGTTTACAGAACGGCAATGAGTATGCTGTCAAGGTGAGATGATTTTTTTTTGTTCATGATTTTGTTGTTACAATTTTGTGGGTATTAAAGAGGTTTTATAGTCTCAATTTGCCCTTCCACAAATTAAAGTCTTAAATCAGATCAGAAAGTCCTAAAATCAAGAAGTCATGGCACTAAATGTTCAATGCAATGCAAAAAGTTGCCATTTTCCTCAGTATTTTGTATTGTTTTCCAATACAAATATCCTCAAGATACATTTGCTTAAGATGCAGAATTAAGAAATTAAGTCTTGTTTTCTGAGAAATTAGACAAAATTAAGTGAGTTTATGTTTAAAATAAGAGCAAATATCTATCAGTGGGGAATAAAACATTGTTTCCCTTGGAATTAAGTTGATTTTTCTGAGCCCATTGGCAGATATTTGTTCTTTTTTTATCATAAACTCACTTCATTTTGATCAATTTGACTGAAAACAGTGAAACTGCTTAAGTAAATGTTTCTTGATTTAAGAATGTTTAGACATTTGCTCTGGAAAACCAGACACAAATACAGATATAGAGCATCAGTTGTTTGCAGTGTGATCAGAGTTACATTAAAAGCTATTTCTATATTCTAATGACACCTATTCAAGCCATAAGCTTTATTTTATAAAATTAACTAAAAAGCTAATTTTGTAAAATTAATTAAAAAGTGATGGAGATTGGTTGGAAGTTGTATTTTATTCTTTGAAGTGTTGCTAATACAATTGTGTTGCCTACATTTTCTTTACTTTGTGTTAAAAAAGGTGTACATTTATCTTCATAAAACCTGCAGAAACCCTATGTACTTCATAAGATAATAATACCAAAATGGTCAATATTTTGAAAAATATCGGAGTAGTTCTTTGTCAAACACACATAAATGACTTTGTGTGTAATGTGTGATTACGTTTCTCAGATAATTGAGAAGAACGCTGGTCACAGTCGGAGTAGAGTTTTCAGAGAGGTGGAGACGCTTTACCAGTGTCAAGGAAATAAGTATGATTCTATTCCACTGTACTCATTATACTTCACTTAATTCCAGAATTTACTGTACTTGATCGTAGTTAGTATTATACATAACTGCTCAACTGCATACATTGTGTGTTTCTCTATAGGAACATTCTGGAGCTCATTCAGTTTTTTGAAGATGACTGCTGTTTTTATCTGGTGTTTGAGAAGTTGATTGGAGGTACTGTACAGTTGGATAGAGGTCAAATACAGATGCATACTCACTCTCAGTTATTTGTTTCTGAATGGGTTTCTCTTTCCCTCTAAGGTTCCATTTTAACACACATCCAGAGTCGAAAGTACTTTGATGAGAGAGAGGCAAGTCATGTAGTCAGGGATATAGCACATGCACTGGACTTTCTGCACAACAAAGGTAAATACTGTACTTATACTCTGTGGCCCAGTGACCATGACTCACTGCGAGTGTGTTTACTCAGACTTGGCTCAATCTTTCCACAGGAATCGCTCACCGGGACCTTAAACCTGAAAATATCCTGTGTGAATATACTGATAAGGTAACACATGTGTAGTTTGTCTGGCTACAGAACCCAAAACTTTGAACAGTAGCGTAAAGGGATTGGCGATATGACCGAAATCTTATATCACAATATGATTCTTTTTATTTCACGGTAACGATATATATCACAATATAGTTATTTTTGCTTTAAATAAGGTCTTTATGATATCAAAAGTATGTGATATCATAGAAATGTTCATAATTCTTGTTACCAGTGTCAATATCACAAAAAAACTATACTAGCCTAAATAAAAAAATAAAAACTCAAGCTCGCTGAAGACAAGTAAACAGTCCGCGATTAAATAAGAATAAGAAACTAATTGCAAACAATAGGACATTAAACTACAGTAGAACAAATAAAATAAGAAATGCAACATACATTGTATAAACAAATCAAATGTAAAAAATAAACACTGAATATTCTTCACTGTGTAAATTAAATATATATTTCTTATTAAAGTTACAAAAGTGTTTTAGTCGCGAGCAGTGAGAGATTTTCTCTCTTTTTTCAGGAATATTAGACTGCTGTCACTTTAAGAGCTGCCAAGATCTAATAAACTGTTACTCGTGTGTTTTCTTTCTCAGCAGTTTGCTTTCAATACCTAAATTACTGTTTACAAGGATGTTTGCAAAGATGGGCATTTTGACTCATAAAAGTGCGTGTACTTAACTGTTCAAGGCCTATAAAGTGGCAAAATAACTAATTTCAATACTCCCACGCTCTGAGCACGTCTCTCTGACAGCACACACATATAGCGAAATGAGTTCTCTTTCACTGCTGATGGCTTAAAAACACATTTCTACCGTTTAATCATGTCTACCGGTATATCAGCCACCTCTAGTAGTGTATGCACTGTATGTTTATAGCCAGTCTTAATTGTAATGAGTTTTTTGCTTTTACTCAGGTTTCTCCTGTGAAAATCTGTGATTTTGATCTGGGGAGTGGAGTAAAGCTAAACAGTGCCTGTACCCCGATAACTACCCCTGAGCTCACCACACCGGTAACCGCATCCTCACATTTGTGCTTCTGGCATCCTAGAACTGTAAAATTGTGGAGTAGCAGGTTTTGAGGGACGTGTTTTATCCTCTAGTGTGGCTCGGCAGAGTACATGGCTCCTGAGGTGGTCGAGGTCTTTACGGATGAGGCTTCGTTCTATGATAAGCGCTGTGACCTCTGGAGCCTTGGAGTGATTCTCTACATCCTGCTCAGCGGGAGTCCTCCTTTCACCGGCCACTGCGGCACCAACTGCGGCTGGGAACGAGGAGAGACGTGTCATGCCTGCCAGGTAAAGCACACACTAATTCAAAAATGTTAAGGATTCACTTCATCCATGAAGACAACTTAGCAGCATTGTCTTCTCCTGTTCAGAACAACCTGTTTGAGAGGATTCAGGAGGGGAAGTATGAATTTAGGGATGGAGTTTGGGCTCAGATCTCAGCCGATGCCAAAGATCTGATCTCACGGCTGCTGGTGCGAGATGCCACTCTGCGGCTGAGTGCTGCCCTGGTCCTGAAGCATCCCTGGGTGCAAGGAGTGAGTCCTCTATTTTTCTTGAAGACTTTTTGATTTCAGCCATTATGGGATGATAACTGATAATAAAAAGTGTTAGTGTTAGTCAGTAATTTTACTTATTGCATTTGAACTCTTTTAGTAGTAATGACTAGGGAATTAAAAAACAATTGATGAGAAATGGATGTCATGTAAAGGCTTTGGACTTTACAATGCATATAGTTCATTTCTGAGAAGAGGTGTGTGTGTGTGTGTGTGTGTGTGTGTGTGTGTGTGTGTGTGTGTGTGTGTGTGTGTGTGTGTGTGTGTGTGTGTGTGGGTGGTGTGTGTTGTGTGTGTGTGTGTGTGTGTGTGTGTGTGTGTGTGTGTGTGTGTGTGTGTGTGTGTGTGTGTGTGTGTGTGTGTGTGTGTGTGTGTGTGTGTGTGTGTGTGTGTGTGTGTGTACACTAACCTTTAAAAGTTTGGGGTCAGTAATTTTTCTTTTTTTTGTAACAAATTGTTACTTTTATTCAACAAGGACACGTTACATTACCCAAAAATGACTTTTACTTTGTTACAAAAAACTTCCATTTTAAATAAGTGCTGTTCTTTTGAACTTTTTATTCATAAAAAAATCTTGGGGGGGAAATTATCATAATTGTAACTATTAATTTTATAATAATATTACTTGTTTCTTAAGCAGCAAATCAGAAGCTGAATTTTTTTTAAAAAGAAAACATTTTAAATTGTAATCATGTAACAATAGTGCTGTTTTTACTGTATTTTTTAAATTCAGTCTTTTCTTTTTTTAGTAAAACTTTTTTTTTTTTTCAAAAACAAAAAAACGTAACAATTTATTATGCCTATTTTTACTTTTATTACATTTTTATTTACTCGTTTAAATTTTCAGAATGCACCTGAAAGAGTTCTTCAAACCCCTCGTGTTCTACAAAGGTATTTGATTTTGATGCTGTAGATTAAGTACATTTTCCAGTCTCTGTAATGTTTCTAACCGTCTCTCTGGTTGAACCCACAGAAACTGCAGCACTAAAGATCTGACACAGTTTGCCGCGGAAGCCATCGCATTCAATCGGCAGCTGTCTCAGAAGGAGGAAGAGCAGGAGGACTTCGGTGCCGTGGTCTGCTCCATGAGGCTCTCTCCTCCATCTAACTCTAGATTAGCCCGTCGCCGAGCACAGTCTCAAGCACTACGCACCAATACTTGACACCTGCCCACCCGACAGGTTCTCCGATTATACTCGTGCACACCATAGTGCGTTATAAGCCGTCATATGCATACATGCTCTGGTGAACTGAATGGGTTCTTGAGCAAACACATATGTATATGCATCACAGGCTCAGTGCTACCAACTTGTAGCACAGAGTAACCTCCAAAACATCCAGACATTTCTAATTTATTTACAGGTCCTTTACTCTGTGTAATGTGAGTTTTGAGTATCTTTTTAAATATTTATTACCAAATATTTATGGCTGGCAGTGTTTGTCAGTCTGATATAAAAAGGGTGATCAGCTCTGAGGGAATCTACAGATGTTGATTTTATTGTTGGCGCATCAGTGAGGCTTTTAATCTACATTACTATTTTTATACTTAACAAAACAAGTTTTAACATTTTAAACACCACTTTAGTTACTGTAAAGAACTAGACAGTTTGCTTTGTTACTTTTCTATTGTTTGTTTTATAGAAGGTCTAGCTGTAGTCTAGTTCTAGTTGTTGTTGAGCTAATAATGTTTTGGTTTATTTGAGCTATGTAAAGCCATGCTGCCATGTGTTTTAAGTGGAAATGCATTTGAGAGCTATTTCTGCTTTAACGGGGGTGCTGATGAGGTATTATATACATTTAACCAGATACTTTGAGCTCAGATCTTTAGTAAATATTGCACAGTATGTCTTTTTGTCTT
Organism: Ptychobarbus kaznakovi; assembly: GCA_027422405.1. Classification (NCBI taxonomy): domain Eukaryota; kingdom Metazoa; phylum Chordata; class Actinopteri; order Cypriniformes; family Cyprinidae; genus Ptychobarbus; species Ptychobarbus kaznakovi. The sequence goes on along the minus strand of CM049795.1, from coordinate 14,846,184 downwards.
TTTTTTTTAGATTTCAGATGATTATATTTTTTCACTTTTTGTATATTTTTTTAATGGTTCCTCTTTGTCTTTTAGAGTATTGAATTTAATTTAGTTGTAAAAGTAAACTATTTTTCTATGCATCAGGGCGATGAGCCTGTCCTGCAGTTGATTCAGTTACAAGATGGAGTAGAATGTTTTTTGTTTATTTTTGTATTTAGTGAAAATTGTGCCATTTTGGGGGGCAGAGCTCCTAATGTGCAAAATAACTAAATTACCTCTCAGTTGCCTTTTAAATGATAAAACATGCATGGTTATTTTTTCCTGTTATTTGTTTAAAATGCTATTAGAGATAAGATGAAATGGTAAGAATTTAGTGGTTGTCCGTATATTATGTATGTACATTTATGAGTGTTTGGAAACATTTAATGCACCAGGGATGACACTAGAGGACGCTACCTCACATCAATGTTCTCAGTACGTGTGTGATAGATACTCTTATGAAGTACCAAAGGCTAATTTCAGAAATGCTGTCTAGTGTCTATGGCATGGCCATTTAACCCTACAAACTCTGGGACATATCATAGGTCAGGGGTGTTAATTTGGTTTTCCAATTTTGAGAAATAAAGTAGTTTACACTGACATTTGAGTCTTTATTCAATGCACTTTATACAGCAATATTGTGGATTGTTGTTGTGGATAACAACATACATTTGATGATTATGATATCTCGTGTACAATGCCTGAATGAACATGACCAGCCATAGTATGAGCACCTATGAACACTAATAAAGAAAAGCACAGGAAATAAATGGTCTATCTTTAAACCTTTCCTCGAGGCTTTCTTGCACTGTAAAGATCGTGTTTTTATTCCTCTCTAGCCATGTGGAGGAGCAGACAGGACTTGTGTCCTTGTTTATGAGTGTCACGAGAACCTGGAGGTTAACGATTGTTTCCAAGTGAATTTATATTCTACTAGCCGTGTTTGAGCAGATATTGTGTATCGTGCATACATTAGTTGTAATGTTTTAGCCGAACCTGAAAGCGTTGAAGGTTAACACAGAAATGGGATTCGTGTCTCATCTGTATGTTGGAGGGATGTAGCGGAGCTCGAGAGCGCCTCCCGCGGTGATGAGCGGAATGACTCCGGCGTGAAGCTCTCCATCTCCTCAAACCGCCCACAGCGAACCGATGCGCTCCTCCAGCGGCTGAAGTTGAAGAGCCTGAAGAATCACCTCAAACTCCCGGAGATTCGCTAAAATAGAGGATAGCAGAAGCCAACTCTACGAAATCTCATCTTCTGGTGAGTTTAAAGAATGTATTTTTACCTGTAGAGCCGGAAGTCGTTCATTTTCAGAGTAATGCCGCCCGCAGTTCAATTACGGACTTTGAATATGTTTTCATGTTGATAGTATCTCTTAATACGTCGTTTTAGATTAAATATAGGCTATTAAAAGTAGGCCAATGTCAAAACGCCTCTAAACCACTGATAGATAGATTTTACTAGAAAATCAATAAATGAATGTAGGCTAATTCTATCTATCTATCTATCTATCTATCTATCTATCTATCTATCTATCTATCTATCTATCTATCTATCTATCTATCTATCATTTCTATCTATCTATCTATCTGTCTGTCTGTCTGTCTGTCTGTCTGTCTGTCTGTCTGTCTATCTCTGTCTGTCTGTCTGTCTATATATCTGTCTGTCTGTCTGTCTATATATCTGTCTGTCTGTCTGTCTGTCTGTCTGTCTATCTATTCTAGCATTCTATGTATATCGTCTGTCTGTCTGTCTGTCTAACGCAATGCTCTACTGTCTGTCTGTCTGTCTGTCTGTCTATCTATATATATTCTAGCGTCTGTCTGTCTATATCTGTCTGTCTGTCTGTCTGTCCTGTCTGTCTGTCTATCGCTATCAGTTCAATAGTTAGTGAAGTGAAGTAACGTGTGGCCAAGTATGGTGACCCGGCGCCTGGGGGGCAGTTAGGGTGCCTTGCTCAAGGGTCTCACCCCAGTCGTGGTATTGAGGAGAGAGTGCTGGTTATTCATTCCCCCCACTGACAATTCCTGCCGGACCTGAGACTCAAACCCGCAACCTTCGGGTTACAAGTCAGACTCTCTATCCAATAAGACTGCCCCCGTTATAAGAATGTTAACTTTGATAGTGAAATTTGCTTGATAATTGAGCATTTTTTTTATAGCCGAGCATAATATACATGGTGTATATGATGCAAATATAGCCTAATAAAAAATAACCATGATGTTCATGATTAAATTCCTTATGCAGACATAACATCCGAATAAAACCTTTACATAAACGTTATGTCTTGTCATGTGTTACACACCCCCACACAGCAGGTTGTGTTGACAGATAAGAAAGTCCTGCGAAACAGGAAGAATTGAGGAGACAGAAGCAAGCGTGTCTGTGTCTCATAATCTCCAGCAATTGTTTATTAAATGTCTTTTTTTCACATTGTAATCCAATAAAGCTTTCTCAAAGTATTTCTTTTTGCACAATGCACGTATCACATTCATGTTTTCCCCTTTTTACACAAACAAATAATACATTTAAGCTTGTCACTTTCCTTCTTTAAATCTACTCAGACAATTCAAAAGTTATTTTATGCATATAAAATCATCACACATGACTTAACACGTAAGGCCTGAGAACCTGAGAAATATGTGTGAACCATACACATTTAACATACAAAATACTGATTTTTATAATCAGATCTGCCATCATGTTATTTTAACATTACTTTTTCCTTCTGCATAAGCATGAAATATTACTGCATTAACGCTACATTCGTTTGCACTGGAATGTCTGTTTGAAACATTTAACTGGAGAAGTGCTTTACTATTTATGTCACACATGAACTCTAATCAAACACAAATATAATAGGATTAAACCAACAAAGAGCATAACCTGGTAACTGGAGCCTGTATAAATCAAATAAAAGGCATTTCTTGAGCACATTCGTCCATTTCACAGCTTCCACAAAATGGCGGACGATTTACGTTTTTCTTTTCCCAATATTTTCACGAACTAGAACGTTTATACTCTACATATTTACAACATGAACATACACATCGAAATGATATGACTCGTGTACATATTGTTTTGTTCCTGGGAAAGTCATACCTGCGAAAACAGGAAGAATTGAGGAGACAGAAGCAAGCGTGTCTGTGTCTCACATAATCTCCAGCAATTGTGAAAATGCCGGGCAAACACAACACTGCTTCTCCGAGTCATCCGCATATTTTCAAAATAAAAGTCCCGATCTCACTCAACAATAGACAATGATTTTCACTTGACATTTACTTATTATTTTCAGCTTCCCCTTACCTTTGCCATCAAATATATGTAAAATAAAAACCTGTATATGGAAAATAAACTTTTCTTCCAAAACTAAAATACCCAAAATGTGTACATACTTTAGGGTGTCACATCCTCCCTGACAAGATGAAATAGGCTCCAGTTACAAAAACTCACACAATACAATAACCTTTTTGTTTCTTTTACTCAATATACTGGCATTGTAGATGTGAAAGGTGTAAATGTGTTTATGTCAGTGTAAGGTGTAATCTGAAAGGAATGTGGCATAGGATAAGGTGTTGCCCACACTGGTAAATATGGTAGTGTGTAAGCTACTACACTATTGAGTGTGGTCTGGGGTTGTATTGAGGGTTGACCCAGTGTCTCATATGTGAACATGCGCTTTGGTTTTCGCTCTCGTGTGGATCGTCTTGTGGTAACGGATCTTCTTCCTCTACATATTCCCTTGCATCATTCATCCAAAGACTGTTGATTTCCCTGTCTTCTTCACTTCTAGGTGAGGATACAGCGAAGTGAACAGGTTCATCCATTGACTGACTACTGATTTGGGTATCTTTCTCCTGTGACACTTGTATTTGCACTTGTTCTCCTCTTGCAGAAGCTGGTGACACCACTTCCATCAAAGGATTCTCCTGACTTGGTTCTGGCCTTGGCAGGTAAGTATTCCTTCTTTCAGATTCTGTCCAACCTGAAGGAGTCATCAGCCAATACTCTCCAGAGTCATCCGAATCCAAATCTGTCTCTCCATCTCCATGGTATATAGGCTCCTTGCTCTGTGTTTCTCTGCTCTTTGTCTATCTTGCTTCTGTTTTGCAGATTTCCCAGGATCTGACGGAGTTTCTACAGGTAAATCATTTACCAACAACAGCAGGTTTCGATGTAGTGTGCGAGATCCCTTCTTACTTCCATTCTCGGGGCTCACCTTATACACCGGGTTGTCAGCCACCTGCTCTTTGACCACGTAGATTGTTCTCTCCCAGTATGGTCTGTCTGTTTTTCTGGACCTCCACGTTCACTGAGATTTCTGACTAATACCCTGTCTCCGGGTTAGCACTACCCTCTGACTTTAAGGTCGTACTGGGCTTTGCCTCGTGCACTTGCCTGCTTGCTGTTCTCACTTGCTATTTGGTATGCCTCACCCATTCTTCTAGCCCACTGTTCGGCAAATCCTCTGGGCATTTGCCCCTCGTCTTCTTCAACCAGCCCGAATATCAAGTCAATAGGAAGGCGAGGATGTCTCCCATACAGCAGATAGAATGGGGAATACCCAGTTGACTCATGACGGGTGCAATTGTAGGCGTGTACAATCTGGGGCAGGTGATCTTTCCACTTTGCTTTTTCTTTCTCAGCCATTGTTCGGAGCATCTGAAGGAGAGTCCGGTTAAATCTCTCAGCTGGATTCCTTGAGGGTGATATGGAGATGTTCTCGAGTGACGCATTCCAGCCAGTTGTCGGAGATTTCGGAAAAGCTCATTCTCAAACTCTCTGCCCTGGTCGTGATGTAGCTTTCCTGGGTAACCGAAGCGAGGGATGTAGTCGTTAAACAACCTCTCAGCAGCTGTCCGTCCGGACTTGTTTCTTGTAGGGTAAGCTTGAGCAAATCGTGTGAAATGGTCAATGACAACTAATATATATTCATATCCTCCCTGACTCTGCTCCAGGTGCAGATAATCGATACAGACAAGTTCCAATGGTGAGCTTGAAGTTATACTCCCCATGGGTGCTCGGACATGAGTCACTGGTTTTTTTGCTTTGATGCATGGGCATCTTTTGGTGATGTACTCCTCTACTTCTCTCTTCATGTGTGGCCAGTAGAACCTCTCCCTCATTAAGTGAGTTACTCTTTCATGGCCTATATGTCCCATCCTATCATGCAGGTGCTCCAGAGCAAGTTGTCTATACTTTGTTGGCAGAACAAGCTGTTTCCTTCCAGCCATGTGCCTATACAGGCACCCATCTTCCAAACACAGCTTGCTCCACTCTCTTAAGAGTTTCCTGGCTGGACCAATCACCCTTCTCCTACTGTCTTCATCCGGCACTTCCTTGGTCTCTTTCATCTCCATTATCCTAGAGATCACTGGATCATCCTTTGAGCTTTGGCTAGATCAACCTTGCTTATAGGCGGCAATAAGGGGCAGAGAAGGATTGGTCTATGTCTGCATGAGCCATACTGAGTGCTGCGATCCACGCCACATCCTTCTTTCTGGCAGCATGAGTTCCATCCCAGACCGCTCGTACAACCTCTGGTGACAGGTCCTCTGTGCACTCTGCAACATATTTCTCCATTTCAAGAGGAAGGCGTGATAGCGTGTCAGCATCGATGTTCGCTTTGCCAGGTCGATGTTTGATATCAAAGCGAAAATCTGACAGTTCTCCCACCCAACGATGGCCTACTGCATTCAGTTTTGCAGTGCTCATAACGTAGGTTAAGGGGTTATTATCAGTGTAAATTGTAAAGTGAGGAGCGTAAAACAAATAGTCCCTAAATTTCTCGCATACCGCCCACTTCAATGCAAGAAACTCTAGCTTCCCACTATGCAGTCTGTAGTTCTTTTCAGCTGGAGAAAGGGTCCTGGAGCCGTATGCGATGACCCGCAATGCTCCATCCTGGTGCTGATAAAGGATAGCCCCGAGGCCCTTTTCTGATGCATCAGTGTGTAACACAAACGGGAGATTGAAGTCTGGGTAAGCCAAGACCGGGGGATTTACCAGCATGTCAATCAGCAGGTCAAGTGTTTTCTGGTGTTCACCGGTCCATTCCACTGGTGTTCGAGAGGGCATCTGGGGACCCTTTCTCTTTCTTTGACCATACTGATGCATTGTTACCCCTGGCTGAGTCTGGAGTAGTTCGTAGATAGGTTTGGCCACACATGAAAAATCTTGTACGAATGGCCGATAATATCCGAGGACCCAAGAAGTCTCCGCACCTCTCCCACTGTCTTGGGTCTATTACTCTTGAGTGCTGTTACTGCTTCAAGATCGCGAGGGTCTATTCTCACTCCTTTGGCCGACACTAGGCGACCCACATACCGGACTTCCTGACGGAAGAGTTCACACTTCTCAGGCCTAAGTTTTACTCCATAGCGCCTAAGAGTCTTAAGAACGTTTCGGATTACTCCTACATGTTCCTCAAACGACCGGGCATAGCACAACACATCATCAAGATATGGGGCACAGCACTCATCCTGAGATCGACCAGCATCTCCTCCATGCTGCGCTGGAATGCCGCAGGTGCATTGGACAGGCCGAATGGAATTCTCACCCACTCATATAGCCCCCATGGAGAAATAAAGGCGGTCATGTGTCTCGAACCCTCGGCTATGAAGCCCTGGTGATAAGCTTTTCCCTGGTCAAGGATGCTAAACCAAGAATACCCTCCCGGGTGTCAATCAGGTCTTGAATCCTCGGCAATGGGTGCCTGTCTGGTATGGTCTTCTTGTTTAGGAGGCGATAATCCACACATAAGCGCAGGGAGCCATCTTTTTTCCGAACACAGACTACGGGGCGGAATAAGGGGACTTAGATTTTACAATCCACCCTTTTGCTAGAAGGTCTTGGATATAGTCCTTTACTTCTTTGAACAACGGCTTGGGTATTGAGGAATAGGCACGTTGTACTGGTATGTCATCTTTGAGGTTGATTGACATTTGGAGACTCGGGATGCAGCCAACATCATCCCCATCCCGGGCAAAAGATGCAGACTCCTCATGCAGCATTTGCTTGACCACTGCTTGTTGATCCCCACTTAGATGGCTGAGATCAACAGGTGGGTGCCATAATGTTGAGCTTTCATTCACCGCTGCCACCGATGCACCATGAAACTTCGAATTGGCCTTTGTTTCCTTAGACCTGTCTGTTTCCAACACCGTCTCCACGGGGTGGATGTACCCTAGGATAGTGTTGCGAGGCAGGACAATGTCGCATGTAGAGTGGTTGCCGATAGGGACCGCAACGTATGAGCTCTGGAATTCCAAAAGTCCTTCCCCCATATCCAGCTGCTCCAACTGCACATGGTCCTCATCTGGCTCAAACAGGACTACTGTGCCAGACTGGTCCATTTTGGACGGGACTCTGCACTTTACCCATGTTACCTGGCCTGCCGGTATCAAAACACTGTCTCGGTTTACTCTCAACCGTCCCCACTCTGTGGGGTGTTCAGGAGTCTGTACAAAACCAACCAGGGTCTGGGCTTCCTCACTTGATACAGCTATTGCGCTGGAGAGCAATGAAACTAAGGTAGGAACTAAACGCTCTGGTTGGCCCTGAATTAACTCTTCTACCACATTAAAGCCCAGCAACGGCCTCTCGATTGGGATGTGGCTCACCAGAAAAGGAACATTAATTGAGAGGTCGGGGTTGTCGTTTCCTTGTAAGTTGACAGTGATGACAGCCCAACCATCAAAGGGTATTAAATCTCCATTGATGGCATAAACTTCTAACTTCTCTGTCATGCCCATTAGCTCCACTAGAGGCCTTACTTCTACAGTGGGTAAGCATTTGTCTTTCCAAATCCGATCAATCATGCTGACTTGGGCCCCGGTATCAAGCAAAGCGGTCACCGCAAGGCCATTGAGATTACACTGGGCTAAGGCTTTCTTCCCTATTAATTTAACAATAGTTTCTTTCTTTGTTCCAGGCGGCGATTTACCTGCAGGTTTACATTTTATAGAGTCAGGTTTGATCACTGAAATTGAGTCCTCAGGGCTTTGGGACATAGGAGACTCGGTCACTGGTCGTCCCTTGGCAGTGGCCGTTTCCCGTTTCCCTGCAGCCTTTGCTTCCGGAGACATCCTCGAGCCTGGTGTCCCTCTTCGCCGCAGAGAAAACAATGAGTACAGTTCTGTTGTCCAGCTTCGACACACTTGGTGCAACCCCAGAGTTTTGCTCCTCGCTGTGGGGGGTGCTCTCTTACAAAACATTGACAGGTGTGTTCAGGTTGTGGCCTCATAGTTGACTGACGCATGGAATCTACCATATTGGTAAGTGCATCAATGCGAGCAGTAAGTTGTATTATAGGATCGGTTTTAATTTTCTGACCAGGTGCCTCTTTTACCTCTCCGTCAGGTTTGATTTCAAATTGGGCAGAGCTTGCATTGCTTTGCTTGGGCCGAGTTATTGGACCCAATCTTCGCGCTCGCTCATTTTCATCATTAGTAATTTTCATCACATTTCTCACTATTGCTTCATCTGTGATACTGTGGTCAGCCAGAAGAGGTTTGAGCTCACTCCTGACATCTTTGTACCTGTGCCCCAGGCCCTGATATACAGTATGGAGGAACACATCTTGGATCGTGGCTGTGCTGTACCTCACCTCTGTATTAGACTGTTTGATCGAAAAGAGTATTTTCTGCTTAAGGCCTATTACTCTATACAGGAACTGTTGGGGGGTTTCAGTCTCCATCTGTTTTGCACACATTAGTTCTTGAAATAACTCGGTGCTACTTTTGTCCCCTAGGTGTGACTGAAGGAACTTCTTAAGCTCCGCCACTGTCATATCTTCCTTATTCATAATCATTTCTTTGAAGTTACCTGGTTTGATTGCGCGTAATATTCCCCTGACCAGTTCGGCTTCACTGAAATTCTCTTTGACTCCATCGTCAATCTGTCTGCATACACTGGCGTATGTGATGTCAGATGCATAGTCACCAATTTGCCCCCCTTGTATCTTAAACTCACGACGTTGCAGGCAGGAGATGTCTCGCAACGAGACCACTTTTTCATTGATCCCCAGTGAAGTACGTTCAACATTATTACTATTAACATGTATGTCACTGTTGTGTTTCACAGGTGAACTGGGAGTGGGGTGCTGTGTATGTGGTGAAAGATACTGCAGGAGTTTCCTGCTTAGTTCTTCGAAATCTGAATGTCTGACAGTAGGATTGGTGCTGGGATTTATATCTAACCCACTAACTTCCCCTAGGTAAGATGCAGTTTTTGGCGATTCTAGATGCACAGTGTCTGTAGTGATCATGTGACCTGTAGAGGTGTGTGTATATGAAGTAGGTGCAGTGCAACATCAACATTACTCATAACCTCACCATGCTCTTGTACAACAGCCTCTACAGTCCCTTGTAATACCAAAAGTTCAGTCATACCTCTGTCCTCTGATTCTAACAGGTGAGTGCTGTACATGAAGGCATTGATGAATTCAAGACAACCCTCTTGATCTTCAGCGTCAAGTTCGGAGAAGTCCCTTTCTGGTATTGGACCGATGCTTTTGGCGACTTGGAACAGTTCAACAGCGGACAGGTTGAGTAGCCTCTTCCTGATGTCCCACACCAGGCCTTTGCGTACTCGATCAGTCATGATAACCTCTTTCCCAACGTCCCTCAAGCCACTCGTGCAGTCACCAGCTCTCTGAACCCCTCTTCACCCTGACGTCCTCGTCTATTGGATCACTGCATCAGCGTCCATGCTCTGTTGGTCCTCAGGATCAGGTTTTATTGGATCGACTTCCGTGGGCACCTGGAGTCGATCCCGGACGAGCCCCCACAAATCTGTTACACACCCCACACAGCAGGTTGTGTTGACAGATAAGAAAGTCCTGCGAAAACAGGAAGAATTGAGGAGACAGAAGCAAGCGTGTCTGTGTCTCACATAATCTCCAGCAATTGTTTATTAAATGTTTTTTTTTCACATTGTAATCCAATAAAGCTTTCTCAAAGTATTTCTTTTTGCACAATGCACGTATCACATTTGTTTTCCTTTTTACACAAACAAATAATACATTTAAGCTTGTCACTTTCCTTCTTTAAATCTACTCAGACAATTCAAAAGTTATTTTATGCATATAAAATCATCACACATGACTTAACACGTAAGGCCTGAGAACCTGAGAAATATGTGTGAACCATACACATTTAACATACAAAATACTGATTTTTATAATCAGATCTGCCATCATGTTATTTTACATTACTTTTTCCTTCTGCATAAGCATGAAATATTACTGCATTAACGCTACATTCGTTTGCACTGGAATGTCTGTTTGAAACATTTAACTGGAGAAGTGCTTTACTATTTATGTCACACATGAACTCTAATCAAACACAAATATAATAGGATTAAACCAACAAAGAGCATAACCTGGTAACTGGAGCCTGTATAAATCAAATAAAAGGCATTTCTTGAGCACATTCGTCCATTTCACAGCTTCCACAAAATGGCGGACGATTTACGTTTTTCTTTTCCCAATATTTTCACGAACTAGAACGTTTATACTCTACATATTTACAACATGAACATACACATCGAAATGATATGACTCGTGTACATATTGTTTTGTTCCTGGGAAAGTCATACCTGCGAAAACAGGAAGAATTGAGGAGACAGAAGCAAGCGTGTGTCTGTGTCTCACATAATCTCCAGCAATTGTGAAAATGCCGGGCAAACACAACACTGCTTCTCCGAGTCATCCGCATATTTTCAAAATAAAAGTCCCGATCTCACTCAACAATAGACAATGATTTTCACTTGACATTTACTTATTATTTTCAGCTTCCCCTTACCTTTGCCATCAAATATATGTAAAATAAAAACCTGTATATGGAAAATAAACTTTCCTTCCAAAACTAAAATACCCAAAATGTGTACATACTTTAGGGTGTCACATGCTAAACATACTGAGTAATAAAGTTTTATAGCAGAGTAATTTCCTCACAGCCAAAGTGTTCACATCATCGGACTCATCTGGTCTTGCTGGCACTAATTGAATTGGCTCAGCTCAGAGCCGGTGCTGACATGACACACGAACAGGCAGGCGGATGTTGGAGGACCAGCACATCACTATAATACTCATTACTGCTCTCCGCCTCCTCTGTTTTCTCTCTCTCTCATTTCCCCTTTTTATGCAGTGGCCAGAAGGTCAGCGGCATTTAGAGAGGATGGTTTTCTCTAATGAAGATGCGCAGTCAGGTGAGAGGAGGGCGCTCCGCTCTCAGGGGTTACCCTCGCCGGCTCTTTGCTGCGCTTGTGGGCTCTGCATCATGCTGGCGGGCATTAACATCACCCTGGTGGGCGCTCTCGCTTTTACCAAACTTCTCCCCTTAAACAACCCTCCCATCATCATCGGGCCCATCCTCCTGTTAGTGGCCTTTTCATTGTTTGGGGCATGTTGCATCTGCAGTCGGCGACCCATCGGACAAAGCTCTCACATGTCCACCGGACGGGACCGTTGGCCGAGGATGGGTGGAGCTGTGTTGGAGATGGAGACCAGTGAGCCCACCCTACAGGAAACCACAGCCATTCAGCTCAGTCCAACAAACTCTCCAAGCTCCGCCCACCGCTGCAAACCCACCCACCTTCCCGGAGCTCCGCCCCACTCTTCAGAAACCTAGGTGTCCTCAAAGGGAAATAATGTGAGTTTACAAAACCCCATAGTAGATGATTCATACTCATAGTTTGGACATCAAACTCTGTAAATTTGCAAACGTCCACGGTCACATCACGGTTTTAAAATGAGACGTTTCTTAGTGTGCATGAGCAGACATGTGATAGACCACTTTGGGATGAGTTATGAATTCAGCTCACAGGGTCAGTCCGACCTTTGGAAGAAGACTTTGGTGGTGAAATAAGAAAAGCATATCATAATTTCATCATCTCAGGCTCAGAATAGTATGAAAAAGAAAACTGTCTGATAAAGGATTATTGGAGGATCAATTTGAAGGTGTTTGAGCCAGCTCTACCATCCTTTCTGACCAATCTGATCCGGCAAATTGACTGTGAGCTTAAGTTTGGCCCTTAGAAACAGTGAAGAATTTTGTCTGGCAAGAGATGAATTTAGTTCATGCAGAAAAAGATCAACCTTATACACTGCAAGATTGCAGTGGAAATGCTTGATTTTACTTATTTACATGAATCCTCTGATTTTAATTATGCGTGCATGCATATATTTTCCATTTTCCTTTTTTTGCATGCGTATCACATGTATACAGTACAATGTTGAGTCTCTGTTAAAGAATATTGTTATCTGTGTGATTGTGGAATGTGTCTGATTGTATTGTTTTTGAAGATAAAATTGTTTAGTTGTACCTTTCACATCATTATTTTATGAAATATATAATGATGTAAACACTTAAAGCTAGAGATGCACAGATTTGACATTTCTTGAAAATACTATAATAAGCTGCTAATTATTTTCATGCTGTGGCCGCGTTATATTAAAATTCTATATTATTTAGTCTGCATAAATTACAAATAAGACACACTAATAGCAAATGAATAGCATTAGCTGATGGTAAATGTAATATAACTGTACAAATAGAGAAAATAAACATAAATGATTAAAAATTCATTATTGACTGATGTAAAAAAAAAATATGTCAACTGATAAAAGCTATGGTGCAAATATATTGTGCATCCTTATACTTAAATCCACAAATGCTCTAGTGTAAAACAAGAATATACGGCCTTCTGTTGTTTCATTTTTATATCGTAATTAATAAATATAATGGATATTTCAAACTGACTTAGGCTATGTCTCTCCAAATTGTTAATGATTTGTAACCCATTTCAAATCATCTTAGTGAGTTTGTGTCTTTCAGTGTCACCTTCAACACTATGCTGTTCTTCCTGTCTGTTTGTTTACTCAGTAATTACTGTTAATGAGTCATTCTGGTACAATGGCAAAATTAGATTTGACTATCTTATTGAATAAACTGATGAAAAAAATGATAAGCGCATTGAAAAATGAGCTCAAATATTTGTAAAGTTAAGTGAGGAAGGACTAAGACAGCTGTTCCTCCCGATAACCCTGACAGACAAAAACCTCACACCAGTCAAAGATCTACACAAATAACAAGACTACAGTAAAATAAGCCTCTGATATGAGAGAGATTAATCAAACCCTACCTGTCCCTAATGGATTTATATCACCCCGAACACAGAAATCTCTTATCGTCCAGCACAAATATGAACAGGCAGTGCCATAACAGCTATGGCCTGTTTGTCCAGTTGTGCAGCAGCACCATCTGTGCACACAACACAATTACTGCTGCTTCTGAGACGCATCAATATCTGTTACACATGCACATCAGGGTACAGCCAATGTAACATACTTCTATATGTCTTTGATCCCTTCATCAAGTGGCTTACTGGAACTTTTGTTGACCTACTTAGAATACATTTTCACCCATCTTTCGGATGTGTGTGGACTATTTGTGCACACAATCAATGGCTGGATGACATTACAAAATGGCAGTATAGTTTACTGGCCAATAATTGCTTGTTCTGCATCATTAAACAGTCTTAATGAGGTCAGCATTTTGAAGCACTATAGGTTATGCATTCAAGAAGAGTGTGGTATGATCTGTTCAGTAAACATACCATTTTAATGTACTAAAATATTATTTTAAAACGAATATTTAATATTCCCATATTTTACTCATGCTATAGATACTGTTTGTTTTTATTTCTTAGTCATAAATAAATGGATTGATTGGCTTTTCATACACACCGTTTGACCAATTAACTATTTATTTATTATTTAAACATTTTCATATTAACTACATATGACTGCACAGATATTTTCAGTTTCGTTTTGACAGCAAGCAGCATGTCGACGAAATCCTGCACCCTAAGGTCACAAACGCATTTCTTAATGCAATAAGCATAGTTCAAAAATCGGTTTTGTTTGAACACTTCGGTGTGTAAACTGTGCAACAGTAGGGGTGGGAATATCGATCCAAATATCAATAGTATCGATACCAACATTGGTATTGGTATCGGATCGATACTAGCCTGATAAGATCGATACTTTAGGTTATTTTTTTCTCCTATACTCACTAAAAATAGTTGAGTTAAAAATGACCCAACAGATAATCCAATGGTGGGTTACTATAGCACCTGTCCTAAGGTTGGGTTATTTTAATAAGTTTTACCCAATGCATTGGGTTATAAAATAACTAATTTGTTGGGTTATTTGGCCAAAATGTTTTAAAATGCTTTAACCATCCTGGTATTATTATTATTATCATCATCATCATTATTATCATTATTGCTATGTAAATAAATAATGTACAGCATACGAATATATGGAAAATGCTTTATTTCAATTACATTTAAAGTTGCAAATACTATTAAATTAAATGACTGGTTGAAATTGTGTTATTAATTATTTCCTTATCACATTAGGTTATATGCAATTGTTATTTACAGTGAAAAAAACATTAACAAGATAAACACAAAGAATGAGATATAATTTTCACTTTTCTAAGCTATGGTAGCCTATATATGCAATTTTTCATAAACCGCAAAGCACTTGGCTTCTTACTGTTGTAATAATGGATTAATGTCTGTTATATATCAATTTGATTAGCCGTGTGTTACAAGAGTTGTGTTTCTATCATTGTAGACAGGTGTGGGAATTTTTTGAACTCTTTCTGCATGTTACATTGTTATGCTAGTGGGTGGTAATGTGAGTGTATCAATGACATACTGAATGAAATTTAAGTTATGTAAAAGCTATATCACACTCGTAATCGTGCTGTTAGACTCTATATCAGCAGGCTGTGGTTATCTGTGGTCTCATACATGATCTAGAGTCTAATGCCAAATTCACACTACACTGAAAGTGGCATTTATGTCTTTACAATACTGTTTACTGTCTCTCAGAAGGGCATAAATGCATTTACAGAACAATTACAAGTGTATACACAGATTCTGAAACGTTTCAGAGCTGGAATTTAGTTGATCTTTTATGCTCCATTGCATCTCTACAGCGAATTTTGAGCTGGCACAAGCAGCCTTAAAGGTGAAGTCCACTTAAATACAAATTTCCTGATAATATACTCATCCCCATGTCACCCAAGATGTTCATGTCTTTCTTTCTTCAGTCGCAAATAAATTAAGTTTACTGAGGAAAACAATCCAGGATTTTTCTCCACATAGTGGACTTATATGGTGGCCAACATGTTGTAGGGCTGGGCGATATGAGCAAAAATGCATATCTCTGTATGTTTTTTCTGATCTGCATATACGGTATGCGGTGTCTATCTCTGTATTTTGTATTTGGATTAAACAAATAAATAAATCAAGTGAATGTTACCATGTAGGCATATACAAGTGCATCTCAATAAATTAGAATATCATGGAAAAGTTGATTTATTTCAGTAATTCAACTCAAATTGTGAAACTCGTTTATTAAATAAATTCAATGCACACAGACTGAAGTAGTTTAAGTCTTTGGTTCTTTGAATTGTGATGATTTTGGCTCACATTTAACAAAAACCCACCAATTCACTATCTCAACAAATCAGAATACTTCATAAGACCAATAACAAAAATATTTTTTTGTGAATTGTTGGCCTTCTGGAAAGTATGTTAATTTACTGTATATGTACTCAATACTTGGTAGGAGCTCCTTTTGCTTTAATTACTGCCTCAATTCGGTGTGGCATGGAGGTGATCAGTTTGTGGCACTGCTGAGGTGGTATGGAAGCCCAGGTTTCTTTGACAGTGGCCTTCAGCTCATCTGCATTTTTTGGTCTCTTGTTTCTCATTTTCCTCTTGACAATACCCCATAGATTCTCTATGGGCTTCAGGTCTGGTGAGTTTGTGTTTCAAAGACTGAAACTACTTCAGTCTGTGTGCATTGAATTTATTTAATACACGAGTTTCACAATTTGAGTTGAATTACTGAAATAAATAAACTTTTCCACGACATTCTAATTTATTGAGATGCACCTGTAAGTGCATATGAATATTTACCCATTATAAAATATATCCAAACAGTATCAAAGAACAGCATTCTTTACAGTTTCTTTCCCCAAGCAATCCATCTCATGAACACTTGACATTAAACGTGGAACACACAACACTATTATACAATTATTTATTCACCAGATATACTTATTTTTTTATTTCAAATTTGCATGTCAGACCTCACACATAATTGTCTGTATTGCATATTATGTTTTTGCCATTTTATACATTGCCTATTTGTATATTTGTTTATATATTATTGTTCTTTTGTTGTCTGTGTCTGTCCTGTCTCTGTCACTCTGTTGCACTGTGGAGCTTCTGTCACTATCACTAACAACTTTCTCGCAATTGTAAACATACCTGGCCAATAAAGCTCATTCTGATTCTGATTTGTATCCATTACATCGATCAAAACATTACAATCACAGAACTGTGTTTTAATTTCTTTGTCAGAACAAATAATTAAGGCCTATTGGCCTTTAACCACAACATTTTACTGCTAGTATGATAGTATAAGACGAGAGGTGTTTCCTGACAGAGACAGCAACTCAATTTTCACCCATACATGTCCATACCAATAAATGTTCAGTCTTGATGACTGAACAGCGTTTACACAACAACGACACCTAGAGGTCACAGACTGGTAAACATACGATAATAATCGGCACTACTGACATTGGCAAAACTATACATGCAAGAAAGTGTGAGATTCGACTTAATGTTTCACGATTATATGTGATCTGCTAAAAAGCATTTCATATTTGTTATTCTCTAAAACAGACGAGGACCACACGTAAATACTTGCCACCTGTGGATATTACATCTATAATACATTCTGTATAGTAATAATATTAAAGCGGTTGGTATTGATCCATTATTTTTACGTAAATGCAATCTTATACATCTGTATTACATTAGGCCAAAATCTTCCACATCATTGTTCCTCCTGCACATGCAGTTAAAGCTATTTCAGTTCATTGTAACGATGCCCAGTCTGTCCTTCAACACCGACGCATGCGCAGAAGCTCAGTTCCTGTGTCGCCATATCTGCTGCGCATGCGCATTGTCGGACTCAAGCAGCACTATATATAAGCTGCCGAGCCTCTGCCCCATTCCACCTTCAGCCATTTTAACTATGTTGGGAGCTGTGGGACGCTGCTGCACCGGGGCTTTGCAAGCTCTCAAGCCCGGGGTGACCCCCCTGAAGGCTCTCAAAGGAGCTCCAGCGGCACTGTTTTCTCGTGAGTAGAATTCGTTGGTTTTCGAAACGCTTGGTTTTAAAGCAGCTCTTCTGACAGCAGCGTCACCGCTAAATGGCAGCGTGCGGACAGCAAGCGTAACGCTGGCCGCAAAGTGTTACAGTCAACGTTTTCAATGATTGCGTTCGTCAGATGTGCTACATTTGTGTTGTTGCCTGTTGGAAATAAACTGATATTGCGGAATACTTCTTTTGATGACAACAACTAAGTCTGTTTGGTGTGAAACCGGAATGACCTTTATATGTCATGCTAGCTTGTTCGCAGCTCGCGAGGTCATGGTACAAATAAGCATGTGGAATAAGATCGCGAATTAATGCTAAACACGTTTATAAACATTTACAGGCTATAAATGCAGATTGCAGGTAAATCCCAACAGATTTAGATTTTTTTTAATTCATAACATCGACTTGCGTGCGTTCATTCATTAGCCTGTTTTGATTTCTCAGGACACCGAGCAAGCAAACTATAGTGACTAATCAAAATCTAAGCTTTCGTGCTTGCATATGCATATTTTAACATGTTTCTATTATAGATGGTCATTTTCATGCGATATTCAGCTGTTTCTCTCTCTCTCTCAGGCAGGGATTATGCTGCTCCTGCCGCAGCTGCTGCCGTCGCTAGCGGGCGTATCGTCGCGGTCATCGGTGCCGTTGTGGACGTCCAGTTCGACGAGGATCTGCCCCCTATTCTCAATGCCCTGGAAGTGGCCGGCCGTGACACCAGGCTAGTCCTGGAGGTGGCTCAGCATCTGGGTAACGAGACTGAAGCTTTACCTAACCAAGTAAACCTGAATGGCAAAGTCATCATTACCGACTTGCAAAGTAACTGTTTTTGCTCTTTAGGTGAGAACACCGTCCGCACCATCGCTATGGACGGTACTGAGGGACTGGTGCGCGGTCAGAAGGTTCTTGACACCGGTGCCCCCATCAGAATCCCTGTGGGACCGGAGACACTTGGCAGGATCATGAATGTCATCGGTGAGCCCATTGACGAGAGAGGGCCAATTACCACAAAACAGTGAGTATTATGAACGCTGCAGTAAGTGTTTGCAAGCTCATTTAAGGAGCGTTAATCCTCTTGTAAAGTAGATGATTGAATGTTGTTTGTGATCTGTTGTCAAGGACTGCCCCCATCCATGCTGAGGCTCCAGAATTCACAGACATGAGTGTCGAGCAGGAGATTCTGGTCACCGGAATCAAGGTCGTAGACCTGCTGGCACCCTATGCCAAGGGTGGCAAGATCGGTATGTGTATATGCTACTGTTGAAGATTAAGCTTAATTAGTACTTTAATCCAGAAAGGGTGCATTACGTTGTTTAAAAGTGACAGTAAAGACATTCATAGTGATGTTTTTAATTCAATTTCTGTTCATAGAGTTCTGAGAAAATGTTTCCAGTTATTTTCTTCATTTGATAAATGTTTGAGCACTGAATCAGCATATTAGATTGATTTCTGTAGGATCATGTGACACTGAAGACTAGTGAACTTCAGTTTTGCCATCACAGGCATAAATTACATTTTAAAGCATATTAAATGCAAAGTTGTCTTAAATTAGTGATTCCACAGTAATTCTTTTGTATTTGATCTTATAAATGAACCGTTTTTCAAGAACAACTTGAAACTTCTGTGCCTTAAAAGGGATATTTCACCCAAAAATGAAGTGGACATTTACTCGCCCTCAAGTTGCTATAAACCTGTATGAGTTTCTATCTTCTGTTGTACATAAAAAGCTATTTGAAGAATGTCTAACCAAACAGTTGCTTGTTCCCATTGACTTCCATAGTATTGGGGGAAAGTCAATGGAGACGAGAAACTGTTTTTCAAAACATAATTTGTCTTCAGAAATAAATTTTGTACAGACTTGTAAATGATGACAATTTTCAACTTTTGGGTGAAATATTCCTTTAAATGAAATGCTGGCATAAGGACTCTTATAATTTGCTTGTGCTCGTTTTTAACCCTGCTATGCTTTAGCTAACTAAAGGCATCATCTCAATTTCCTCAGGCCTTTTTGGTGGTGCTGGTGTGGGAAAGACTGTATTGATTATGGAGCTGATCAACAACGTGGCCAAGGCTCATGGTGGTTACTCGGTGTTCGCTGGTGTGGGAGAGAGAACTCGTGAGGGAAACGATCTCTACCATGAGATGATCGAGTCTGGTGTCATCAACCTGAAGGACACCACCTCAAAGGTACATCTAAAATTCCTGATACACCAGATAAAATCTACTACCAGCAAGTTACAAGGTCCTCTTGGTTCCCATTAGGTGGCGCTGGTGTACGGACAGATGAACGAGCCTCCAGGTGCCCGTGCCCGTGTGGCTCTGACTGGACTGACCGTTGCAGAATATTTCCGTGACCAGGAGGGGCAGGATGTGTTGCTCTTCATCGACAACATTTTCCGCTTCACCCAGGCTGGATCAGAGGTCAGTGTCGGGATCATTTGGACCGTTTTTGTCCTAAATTGAGTTTTATTGACTGGCTTTTGTTCTCCTAGGTGTCTGCCCTGCTGGGCCGTATCCCCTCTGCTGTGGGTTATCAGCCAACTCTGGCCACTGACATGGGTACCATGCAGGAAAGAATCACCACAACCAAGAAGGGTTCAATCACATCTGTGCAGGTACGCTTCCTTCACTTTGCACGGCACACACTCTTGCACTTCCTGGATCTCTTCATGTTCTACAGTGTCATTGCCTCTCATAGGCCATCTATGTGCCTGCTGATGACTTGACTGATCCTGCCCCTGCTACCACTTTCGCTCACTTGGACGCCACCACCGTGTTGTCTCGTGCCATTGCTGAGCTGGGCATCTACCCTGCTGTGGACCCACTGGACTCCACTTCCCGTATCATGGACCCCAACATTGTGGGATCTGAGCATTATGACATAGCCCGTGGCGTCCAAAAGATTCTCCAGGTGAGCGCCAACAAATATGGGCTTCATTGGAGCACTTAACTTTTTTTTTTTTTTTTTTTTTTTTTAAATCGCAATCCGTGACCTTGTTCCCTCTTTTCTCTATCATAGGACTACAAGTCCCTGCAGGATATCATTGCTATTCTGGGTATGGATGAGTTGTCGGAGGAGGACAAGCTGATTGTGTCTCGTGCACGTAAGATCCAGAGGTTCCTGTCCCAGCCCTTCCAAGTTGCTGAGGTCTTCACTGGACACTTGGGCAAGCTGGTGCCCCTGAAAGACACCATTAAAGGCTTTAAGGACATTCTGGCTGGTCAGTCCTGAAGTCTTTCTATTTTATCTTGACCGTTTTGATTACATACACTTTTGGTAATCTAGTGTTTGGTTTTTATTCAGTGTTGCTCATAATGTTTGTTTCCCTAGGTGAGTATGACGCTTTGCCCGAGCAGGCCTTCTACATGGTGGGCCCCATTGAGGAGGTCGTCCTGAAGGCAGAGAAGCTGGCTGAGGAGCATTCCTAAATGAGTCTGTTTAAACGTGTCTAGGCAGGTTGAATGAAAGGGAGGAGCACTTGGTTTGTAACGTCACATTCAAAAACAAATTGTATCTTTATCGCTGGTTATTCTGAAGTTCTATTTAATGTTTCCAATTTGTGAAGATGGAAATAAAACTGTCTTACCGTGAACCATTTATCTTGGTCTTTTGTATTTTCTAATTGGGTAACACTATAAAGCCTACTATATCACATTAAATTAAGGCCTCTAAATTAATTATCAAAATGTGGCTATAACATATTCACAATCTTCTACATGTGCCAAAAAAGGCTTTAAGTTGATCACCTCCAATGACATCTAAAACGCAATATTGTTTCTTTTTGAGTATGACCACCATTTAATATATTAAATTATTCATAAAAGCCTGGTGTAATGAATGTGTATATATTAAATGCTTTATTTTGACGTTTTGGCTTTAATTTAAAATTTATTTCAGGAGAAGCTGCTGAACTAGAAGCAAAGTTTGTTTTAAAAACAAACTAAAGTATTTTTTAAAAAAATATTTCCAGTCTGGATTCCTGACAATAATTTAAAAAGGTTTAAGTATTGATTTACATGTCTAATAGGAAACCTGCAACTGACATGCAAGACACATTCTAATCAAGGTGGGACAATTTTACTATTGCATGCTGGGATAAACAAACATAAAATAAGAAAGGGGGAAAAAATGGTTTGGAACCGGTTTGGATGAATCCCTCCCTCACCACATTTTTTGCACAACTATATATAATTGACTAACAAACCAGGTATATAAAAAAAAAAAACTAACTGAAAGTCCCATCTGGATTCATTTTAAACAAGCCGCCTCTTGTGTGAAATCTATTCAGAATGAATCTGTTTGGAAAACACCATTTCAACAAGTCGCATCTAATTTCGGCAACCTTTTCATGTGTAAATACATAACTTGCAAGGCCTTTGAAATAGTCTGCAGATCTTCTGTTAAAGTCAAATGCAAATGTTTTGGTGCTGTCGTCTAAATTTGGATCCGCAAAGTGACCCAGCAGAGGTCAAATCGTAAAATGTGACTACTGCACTATGAGCTTTATTAACAACCGGCCACGTGGTGGCGCTATTGCGTAACTGAAATGTGGCAGTGGCTGCTGTCAAGCTCCCCATAACAAATGCAAATCAGCAGTATGCCATATTGTTGGATATCAGCTCACTCACCTTTGCATAACACCTCTGAAAGGTGGAACAAAACTTGATATTGCACTAAAACACTTCAACATCAATCAAAACAGAAGTCCTCCAATCAGTAGATTAAAACAATACAAATTCATCAGTGCTTCATCTTTGGTCTCTGAAATTCACTATAATCTGGAAAAACCTAAGTTGTTTTTTTTTACCTAATACTGTACAGTAAGTCGTTTCGATGGTCACAATAGTAAATATACAGCAAAAACAGCACCTTTGAGCAGCCAACATTCAGAGATGCAGGTGGGAAAATAAGACGGCAACAGGAACTGTGCATCTCACCCTGAGTAACAGGTACAAGCTGCACATCTGAGACGCATGTTCAATGCAAGTTCACCATCTGGTACCTTAGAGAAATTCTCTTACATCACCCTTCCAGTTAAACACATTGGAAGCACAATGCACAGATTAGGATATGCTTCATATGCAAAAATATTCCAGAGAAATATTACGTACACACTTACATTGATCTTGAAGAATACATGCACAAGAAAACCACACCAGAAAGATACACGCATCTTCCTAAAACATGGGGGGGGGGGGATCAAATAGGAAAAAAAAATATTTTGTCATTAAATAGAAATAGTTTACCATTAAGACATATTTTCACAAAATGCCTTTTGCAGGTAGTACGAAAGTTATTAATTCAAAGACCCTTTAAAAGGTTTTGCTAATCATTTATGTTTTGATTTTTTTTTTTTTTGTTTAACCGGAAGAGACTCTCTGAGATTAAAAATCTCTTTTGCAGGAGTGTTCTGGCCAAAATGGACAGCAATACATCAGTATCATCACAAGTTATTACAACACAGACAGACTAGAGACACTTAAAAACAGTTACATGTCATTGAGTCAATTTCCATTTGCCGAATAACTCTTTTGAAATGATCCAAAGACAGCAAATTTTGTAATTTCAATTTCGATTGCAGAAGATTCCAGTCAGACGGAGCTGCGTACATAAAAGCCTTTTTACCTAATTCAGATCGAACAAAAGGAACAGAGAGAGTATAACAATTTTGTGAGCGAAGGAAGTATTTCTCAACAGCTTTCTGTTTTATAAGACAGCAGAGATATGAGGGCAACATCCCCAGAATGGCTTTATAAATAATTAAATACCAGTGCATTTTTCTTCTGATAAGCAAAGAAGGCCAACCTACTCTGTTATACAATATACAGTGATGCGTTGAGGCTTTACAATCTGATATAAATCTTAAAGCACCATGATAAACGGCATCTAAAGAGGAAAGAAGATATGATGGTGCGAACTGATACACTACATCACCATAGTCAAGCACGGGTAGAAAAGTAGTGGTAACCAATTTCTTTCGTACATTGAATGAAAAACAAAACTTGTTCCTAAAATAAAACCCAAGCTTAATTTTCAATTTTTTCTTCAGTTGAGTAATGTGAGAGCTAAAAGATAGTGTAATGTCTGAAGAGAGGATACATTTTTATCAAAAAAAAATTGAGAGAACAACATAACTCAGTTTTATTTTCACAAGTTTTAGATTGTAAATCCGTGATTGAATGACATCAAAGGCTGACTGGAGCTTATAAAGGGCTTGTTGTCCAGAAGAAGCACTATAATACATGACTGAGTCATCTGCATAGAAATGAAAGTTGGCATCCTGAATGTCGTAATCAAGACAGTTTATATAAATGGTAAATAAAAGGGGACCCAGCACAGATCCCTGAGGAACACCTTTGGCAATCAGCAATGAATCAGATAGTTTACCTTCAGCTTGTACACACGGAGTTCTTCCACTTAAATAGTTTTTAAACCAGGGAGGAACATCACTTGATAAACCAACACTCTTCAATCTATGCAGCAATATTTCATGATCCACTGTGTCAAAAGCCTTTGATAAGTCAATAAAAAGAGAAGCACAAAAATCACCAAAAATGAAGGCCCTTTGTGTCTTAATCACAGTTGAGCTGTTTATTATGTTTTATTCTATACTGGTCACAATATACACTACTATACAAATGTCTGGGATTGGTATTTTTTAAGGGGGTGGGGGTAAATATTTAATAAACATTAAATTGAAAATGATCAATCAAAACTGACAGTAAGTAAATTATATTCTAATAAATGCTGAAGTTTCTATTAATCAAAGAAACCTGATTATTTTTTACCACATTTTCAATAAAAATATTAAGCAGCACAACATTTTTTCAACATTAGAAATGTTTCTTAAGCAGTAAATCAGCATATTGGAATGATTTCTGAAGGATCACGACTCTAACGAGTAATGATGCTGAAAATTCTGCTTTGTATCACCAGAATTATATGTGAAAATATATGAAAGCAGAAAATTGTAATAATATTTCACAGTATTACCGTTTTTTCTGTATTTTTGATCAAATAAATTCACCCTTGATGAGCATAAGACACTTCTTTTAAAACATGAAATAATCCCACATTTTTAACTTTAGCGTGCTTTATCACTGCTCTCACCTTCATGTCATCCAGATGGATGGTGGACACACTTGATAAACATGATTCCCAGCTCCTCCTCTCAAGCACACGTCCAGATGGCTTGCGAGGAGCGTTTTGAAGCCAGTCACCGCCTGTGATGAAAACATCAACTCATTACCGCTGACTCAAACTCTCTCAAGCTTCCTGGTACCATCTATCCATGTAAAACAGGACCAACAACAGGGCTGTCAAAAAACATAGAGCTGGGAACACACAGACACGAGTTATAAATCAAGAAACATCTATGAGAATGCAGTTTTGACATTTTACTTACAAAATAATGCTCATGAAAAACATTTTATAAGACATACTTCATATTGCACACAGCATTTAGACTAGACAATCGTAAGATGTTAATTGATGGACCGAAGTGGTGTGGATTACTTGTGGATTATTGTGATATTTCTATCAGGTGTCTGGAATTTCATTTTGACGGCACCCATTCACTGCAGATGATCCAGTATTAGTGAATAAGTGATATAATGCTATATTTTTCTCCAAATCTGTTATGATGAAGAAACATTCTTCATCTAATCTACATCTTGAATGGCCTGAAGGTGAGTTTCAGCAAATGTTTATTTTGGGGTGAACTGTTCCCCTACATGTGTCCTCTTTTGCATTACAGGCAGGGGCGCCGTATAGTAAAGGGCCCGACGATGGGAGGGGCCCCGAGGGAGAAACGTTTTCTACCGAGGGAACGCTAGAGCCCTGCATTTCAGCCCGGCCCCGACCAGGCTTCAGAGCAAGTACGCGGGCCGGCCTCGGGCCTGTTTTATCATGTTTATATTTTAGACCCTGTGATGAAAAAAATGCCGCGCTGGTGGAAACAACACGAGACCGTGCCACGAAGAGCGGCTGCGGTGTTTATGTCCAGCAGCAGCAGAGAGCCGTCAGCGCAGTTGAAGAGTTCTGCGTTCAAATACACGCAATAAAGCTTGCCATAAAGCAGCAAAAGTAATCATGAATGTGTCGAAATAGTAAGGAGATATTTGAATTATTTACAACAGCTGTGTCGAAATGTGCTGATTCCTTTTTTTAGTATTTAATGAAAGAGTTTTAGTTTTTCGATTTGGTTTATTTCATTTTTCCATATTTTTATCATGTCTGTGAATTTGGATTTATTTTGTGACTGACTTGTTTTCTTTATTTTATAAAATTATTTTATATTTTCAGATAATTTTTGAGAGTGTGCAGAAAAATTGATGTGGTCAAATAAATCTGCCAGCCGCAGCAAGCAGGAGAAAGATTTCACTGTCAGGTGCATAATAGAGCCTCCAACGCGTAAAAGCAGAGCAGAGGGAGCGCAGAAGCGGCGCGTTGCAGACCAAGAGCAGCACGCGCCCATTGTGCTTTATCGGCGCGTCAGCACGAGCGCGAAGGTGCGCGCAGCGGAGGATTTGGTTTTCAAACTAAAGTAAAAGACCGCTTCTTAAACCAGAGAAGGGAACATTTGGTTTTCTTGTAGAGAAAACATTTTCTGTCAGCGAAGAGTTTAGTTTGACTTTTTGTTTTCGTTTTGAAAAGCTTGTTATCTTTACCTCATGTTAAGGTATGGAGGCTTTCCTTATTTTTTTATTTTATTGTTTGTTCCTGTGTTTGCTAAACATTCTGTTATGTATTAGTCTGTAATCACATATGGTCCTAGTACCTCCTCTTATTCGTTTTTGAATAAATGTTATGCAGTTTGTCAGTGTTGAATGAAAACAGGCTTCTTTTCACTTTCAAGGTGAGTGAAAGTCTTCCTGTCACAAAATTTAAATCACAAATATTATGGAAGGATCTGATATAACTATAAACTATGTTTCAATGATTGATTAATCAAATGTTGTATAAAGAAATACAAATAAATCTGTCTCTGTTGGTCGTTATTTGAAAAAAATTATTTTACTAACAAAAAAAATGTCCAAACGTTTTTCTAAATTAACTTTATAAAAAGAGTAGCCATTACATACAAACTGCAATTTTAATAGAAACAGTCTCAAGGGGAAAAAAGACAGAACGCAATCGCGATATCTCTCGTCTGAAACACATGCATGTTCTGCCACAAAGCAAAAAAAAAACTAAATATGTCACTAATTAATCAGAAATCATGTTCATTTGGTTTCTGTCTGTTATTTAAATGAATATGTCACTGGTTATGGTTATTGGTTATGTACTTCAGAGGACTTTATATCCTGTATATTTTATGGTTCAGTTCATGTTCCTTCCAAACAGTTTGACTCGCAGTGCATTGAAGGGTCACCTGTGTCCTGTGCGGAAACATGCTGAGGTACATGACCTCACAAGCTTTTACCTCGATTTAGTCCATCTGAGAAACAGTTCTCTAAAATGCATCTGGGTTTTTAGACCTCTAAATCTCAGACCAGTAAGAGTGCAGTCCTGTTGGATGTTCCTCAAAAATCCAGATGACACTATCTGAACTATTTGATTTTTATGTTTAATGTGATTTCCAGCATAAATGTCTAAATGGTATCGTAATATAATACAGCTGAATAGCTGTATTGATTTTTTGGGACAATTATCTCATGTCAGTGTTTGTATACGGAGGTTATTCACCCTCTCTGACAGAACAAACCGGCCGGACAGTTACCCCACCTGAGCCAAACCGAGCAAGACATTTAACTACATACACATACTGCCTGCAACGACTGACAGATTCATTCCCACACATTCCTGGAGCTGAAAAGCAACGTACCCGGACTTTTGCTAAGAACATGACTGGATTTGAGTAATATCCTTGGGAATCAATTTTCAATATAAAACAAATCAATAACAGAAAAGAAGAGTCACTTTGGATCAGTAAGGTAAGTTTTTAGTGTTGGGTTTAGTTTGAAATGATACATTATGTTCAATTATCCTGAAGCATCTGCTTTCTTAATGCTATTAAGACAAGAACAGGCAGAACGATGCCAGGAACTGCTAAGCTGCGCAGCATCAAGAAGTTTGGACAGGAAAATGATAGTTATGAATTTTCAGACGAAGGTAAATTGTTTAGTAGTTCATCTTTTAAAACTATTCGCAAATCTGTAACATGCTCCATTCAGATGCTAATGAGCCTATTGATTCTGTTACAGAGACAAATGGTGATTACATGTAAGTTCTTACGTATTTTTTTATTTTTTTAATGAAACCTATGTTCCTAATCAAAATAAAGCACTGAGAAATCGTACTTTTTAATGTGTCTTTTACAAAAATTGTATTAATACAGGACAATGGGTTCTGGAAAGGATAAAAAGTAAGTATCTTTTCTCATTTTTCTTAAAGAGGGAAGCTTATTTTCTCACATTTCCTTTAAGCATCGCTTTTTCATTTCATTCACAGGTCCAAAAATGGCAAGAAAGAAAAACCAGCCATCCGCGTCGGCTTCTTTCAGCTGGTAATACCTATATATTAGCTTATAAATAGATCTTCTGTTTTCAGGGGGTACTGTGTTTTATATTATATGTTAAATATATTTTACTAGATGAACACCTGTTGGATACAGCAGCAAACGTGTAGTTTTTGAAGACTGTGACTGATTTATTATGTGCACTTGAGGCCAATAGTGGTCTATAATCAAGGATTTGTGGTTGTTATCATCTAGATAAAATTCTGTTTATGATATTGCGGTAGGCCCATTTTTTGTCCATTTAAATATAATACACAGTCGTAAAAGCTTTTTTTTACACTGCTAGATATGTTTTATTGTTGATTTCCCCTGCAGTTTCGTTTTGCCAGCTGCCGGGAGATCTGCATGATGATTTTTGGGAGCATATGTGCAATGATTCATGGTTCGGCGCAGCCACTGATGCTGCTTGTGTTCGGGATGCTGACGGACACCTTCATAGAGTACGACATTGAGCTCAACGAGCTTAGTGACCCAGACAAAGTGTGTGTCAACAATACTATACAATGGAGAAACCTGACGGAGGAAGAAAACCTGGCACTGAACATGACCAAATCATGCGGGTGAGCCAAATCATATTTTTTTTATTAGCAAATACCCCAAAATATGATGATGCCCTTTTGCGGGGTTCCAGTGTTTCCCACAAACTAATGCTACTTTATCAAGCATTATATGAAAGATGAAGTTCAAATGACATTGAAGCTTTTCTGAAGACAGTCGGTTCCCTTCAAAGAGACATTCATATAAAAACACCCGCATGCAGTGCTCATGTTTATTCAACAAAGTCAAAGCCTTTTGGAAATACAAGCCAACATTTGAAGTGGATCAAAGTTGTCCTAAGACAAGAGGGTATTGTTTTGGTTTTAGGACACCTTTGATGTAAGGTTTTGATCCACTTCAAATGTTGACTACTGTATTTGTGGCGGTAAGCACTGATATTGTGGCGGGTCACCACAAATAAATCAATGTATGGGAAACACTGGGATTCACTAAAATATACATACATTTTTATATTTAATATAACAGACTCATACTGTGTGAGGAAATTAGTAAAGGCATGTAAATTATTAATTAGTAAGAAATGTATTTGTTTTAGGGTTATTATGGGTAACTAAAACTGAAACTAAAATTAAAACCTGAACATTTTTGATACTTGAAATAAAATAAACATTAACTGAAATAAAAAAAAATATTTTTTATTTCAGCCAAGGGAACATTTCTATTTTTAATTTAGTTTAACTTGATATACTAAAATAACTTGAACTAGAACAGAAATAAAATAAATATATAAACAAAGCTACTAAAAACTACAAAAATGACTAAAGCTTTAACAAAAATGAATATGAAAACAGAAAATGTATTAGTTATATATTATTTAGTTCTATTAGCACTAAATCTACTAAAATAACACTGATTTGTTTAGTGCATTTTTATACATATTTTACAGTTTAATGACCATAAAAATATAGTTGAAAGTAATTAGAGATATTTGTTTTTCAGAAAAACTTGAAAATGCGTAATGTTTACCTTCTACTGTTAAAATACATTTAACCAGTTTATTATTTTCAATGTAATGATAGTGTGCTCTTCTGCTTCAGGCTATTGGACATTGAACATTAAATGACCAATTTCGCCAACTATTATAAACAAAAACTTCTAAAAACGACAAAAACAACCAAATTACTAAAACTTTAACTAAAATTAAAATTAAGCAGAAAATATTAAATTAAAAACTGCTTCAAAATATTAATAAAAGCTATAATAGCATGTTACTGATACAAAATATCATTGACTTGTTTAATGTTTAGTAATTTTTATTTATTATACATGTTTTATTGCTTAATTTATATTTTACAAAATGCATAATTAATTTGGACTTTTTTTGCTTAATTTTTACTTCTGCAATGTAATGATGGTGTGCTCTTCTGCTTCAGGCTATTGGACATTGAATATGAAATGACTAATTTCGCCTACTATTATGTAGGCATTGGAGTGGGTGTTTTCATTCTCGGATACCTCCAAGGTGAGTCTTTTAATCTGATTCTCTTGTGTTTTTGTAAACGCGCAGAATTTTGCACAACCGTTTTATAGATGATTTAAAGTTAGACCTTATTAAAGGGACTTTTCTGTTTCCCCCCCTGGTTTTTCTTCAGATCTCTTTGTGGATCACTGCAGCAGCACGTCAGATTCAGATCATCAGGATGATGTATTTTAGGAAGGTTATGAGGATGGAGATTGGATGGTTTGACTGCACCTCTGTAGGAGAGCTCAACACGCGCATGTCTGAGTACGACACATTTAGACACTTTCCAGAGCACAAACACACCAAGTAAACACAAGTTACCGTCTCATGTGTGCCTCCATATGATCCTAGTGACATCAACAAGATAAACGATGCCATTGCTGATCAGGTGGGGATCTTCATCCAGCGCTTCACTACATTCGTGTGCGGCTTCCTCATGGGTTTTGCAAGGGGCTGGAAACTCACAGTGGTCATCATCTCAGTGTCTCCTCTCATTGGGGTCGGAGCAGGTCTCATGGCTCTGGTGAGAAAAGAAAATTCATCAGGACTCACAATTCAGATGATATAGGTACACTCTTAAAAATGAAGGTGCTTAAAAGGTTCTTCACAGCTATTCCACTGAAGAACCATTTTTGGTTCCACAAAGAATCATTCAGTCAAAGGTTCTTTAAAGAACCATCTCTTTCTTACCTTTTTATTATCTGAAGAACCTTAATTTGAAACAGAAAGGTTCTTCAGATGTTAGAGGTTTTTTATGGAACCATTTAACGTTAGACAAAAAAGGTTATTTTATGGCACCGTGAAGCACCTTTATTTTTAAGAGTGTAGAGATATATAAATAATTAGGTATCAATATACACAGCAAATATATACAATAAACACTGATCTATAACCAAGTTTTACACATGGCCTATCAAAAGAGCTGTTGTTATTTCAGCACAACTGTTATAACATATTGCTTTACAGTTTAAAAAACAAGATACAACAAGTAACAAACAAACAAGTAACATACACAATATTGTAAAACGTACCAAGACCAAGAACGAAAGCTTAACGAAACTAAAATGATAATTATATTATCGTCCACTCCAACGCACTATAAAAGGCGCTGTCACATTCCGTTGTTCTGAGGTATTTCGCGGGCGAATTCCATTCAAACCAATGCAGAATCGCCGCGCTGACAACTGAAAGCTGCTGGGTTTGCAAGTGATTTCAGTGTGAGCAGCGCTTCATACATCGCCACACTTTTGACAGTAGACAATGTACCGTTTTCTGCACGTGAATTTTAAAGGAAATGTGACCGATGTACTTTTAAGTCTCGGTTGATTCTATGCGCGTGCTGTCGTTACTTCATCTGTCCATATTGCATTGAATTCTGATTGGCTGTCAATGTATTTATCGTATGGTTGTGTGAATTTCGAAAAATCTATATAACGATTTTTAAAACTTTTCAGTTATATAGCTATTGTTAGCTATAGTTAGTATCCCCATTTACTGTGTCTATTTTTTCAACGTAAATGAAAATGGCTTTAAAACGAAGTCAAAACAAAGGGAACCGAACAACACACATAAGGTTCCTGAACAAATCAATGATTTAACACCGTTGAATAAACGAGTAATCCGTTGAATAAACGAGTCATAACTAGGGTCATAATGTCTGCAGAAAAAGTAACTGAAGATCCCCACAACTAATACAGGATGACTGGCATATAATTTAAAGGGATAGTTCATACAAAAATAAAAATTCTACATGTGATTTTATTTTCACCCTCTGAAAAATAAAATACGTTAAAGAATGTTGGGAACCAAACAGATCCTGGTCCCCATCGATTTCCATAGTATTTTTGTCCAATGTGGATCAACAGTTTTTTGGTTACCAACATTCTTCAAAGTATCTTGTTTTATGTTCAACAGAAGAACGAAATCCATACAGGTTTGGAATGATGATAAATGATTCATTTCAGGGTGAACTATCCCTTTAATTACAATACATTGACCCTTGTTTTGTTTGCATGTGCTTGTCTAGTTCGTCGCAAAGCTGACGGGAATGGAGCTGCAGGCGTACGCTAAAGCAGGTGCTGTGGCGGATGAGGTTTTGTCCTCGGTACGCACGGTGGCAGCATTCGGCGGTGAGAAGAAAGAGGTGCAGAGGTAACATCTTCACGCAATAATGACTCCCACATTACACTGTAATCACTACTGATTGTGTGTTATTTTCTCTGAACTGATACCATCATTTAACCCTTGAACTCTTTAAACGTGTATCTTCTGCAGGTATGACTGTAATCTGATCCTTGCCCAGCGATGGGGCATCAGAAAAGGTCTGATCATGGGGTTTTTCACTGGGTATATGTGGTTTATCATCTTCCTGTGTTATGCACTAGCCTTCTGGTATGGATCCAGCCTAGTAGTGGACACACAGGAGTACAGTCCAGGGACATTACTGCAGGTGCACACACATAATCTCTCATGCAAAGGAACTCACCATCATGGTTGACGGTATTGTCATTCATTGTTTGGATATCACATGTTTTGTTTGCAGGTATTTTTCGGAGTGCTCATTGCTGCGTTGAATCTGGGTCAGGCGTCTCCTTGTCTGGAGGCTTTTGCTGCTGGAAGAGGAGCCGCCACCATTATCTTTGAGACCATAGACCGTGTAAGAACCCCCACAGACAACCTACATCACCCAAACCAGTAGCATGTAGTACCGACATCACTAAAAAAGACGTTAAAAAACTGGTGTCAAACAAGTGGCCCTTATTTAAGGACAAAGGCATCAAATGTTGTACTGTGCATTTCTCTCTGAGTAAATCTGAGTAAAATGGGTCGTTCCAGACATTGTTCAAAAGAATAGCGTACTTTGATTAAAAAGCTGATTAGAGAGAGGAAAACAAAGAAATGCAGAAAATCATAGGCTGCTCAGCTAAAATGATAACAAATGCTTTAAAATTACAACCAAAACCAGAAAGATATGGAAGAAAACGGAAAACTACCGTTCGAATGGATCGAAGAATAGCCAAAATGGCAAAGACTTAGCCAATGATCAGCTCCAGGGAGATCACAGAAAGTCTAAAGTTACCTGTGAGTACTGTAACAATTAGAAGACACCTATGTGAAGCCAAGTTATCGGCAAGAAGCCCCCGCAAAGTCCCATTGTTGAAAAAATTAAGAGGTTACAATGTGCCAAAGAGCACATTGACTGGCCTAAAGAGAAATGGAACAAAATTTTGTGAACTGATGAAGCAAGATTGTTCTTTTTGGGTCTAGGAGCCACAGACAGTTTGTCAGATGACCCCAAAACACTGAATTCAAGCCACAGTACACTGTGAAGACAGTGAAGCATGGTGGCGCAAGCGTCATATGTTTCTCATACTACGTGTTGGGCCTATTTATCGCATTCCATAGACGTCGCCTGGAGGGGAGCATATGTTCCTCTAAAACCTTTATATACCTTTCAGCATTCATATTGCCTTCCAAAACATGCAAACTACCCATACTGTATGCACTTATGCCCATACCTTTAGAGATGCTGGCTTTTGAACTGAACGCTGATAACACACTGGAAGGTCTCCCTCCTCTTTAGCCCAGAAGAAAAGGCATCTGTGATTTCCAACAAGAATGTCAAAATTGGACTAGTCTGACCATAGAACACTTTTCCACTTTGAAACAGTCCATTTTAAATGAGCCTTGGCCCACAGGACACGACGGCGCTTCTGGACCATGTTCACACATGGCTTCCTTTTTGCATGATAGAGCTTTAGTTGGCATCTGCAGATGGCATGGCGGATTGTGTTTACCGACAGTGGTAAACACAAATATAAATATATTTGTATATATACAGGTTCATCTCAATAAATTAGAATGTCGAGGAAAAGTTCATTTATTTCAGTAATTCAACTCAAATTGTGAAACTCGTGTATTAAATAAATTCAATGCACACAGACTAAAGTAGTTTAAGTCTTTGGTTCTTTGAATTGTGATGATTTTGGCTCACATTTAACAAAAACCCACCAATTCACTATCTCAACAAATTAGAAAACTTCATAAGACCAATGAAAATTTTTTTTTTTACTGAATTGTTGGCCTTCTGGAAAGCATGTTCATTTACTGTATATGTACTCAATACTTGGTAGGGGCTCCTTTTACTTTAATTACTGCCTCAATTCGGCGTGGTATGGGGGTGATCAGTTTGTGGCACTACTGAGGTGGTATGGAAGCCCAGGTTTCTTTGACAGTGGCCTTCAGCTCATCTTTGGTCTCTTGTATCTCATTTTACTCTTGACAATACCCCATAGATTCTCTATGAGGTTCAGGTCTGGTGAGTTTGCTGGCCAGTCAAGCACACCAACAGCCATGGTCATTTAACCAACTTTTGGTGCTTTTGGCAGTGTGGGCAGGTGCCAAATCCTGCAAGAAAATGAAATCAGCATCTTTAAAAAGCTGGTCAGCAGAAGGAAGCATTAAGTGCTCCAAAATTTCTTGATAAACGGGTGCAGTAACGTTGGTTTACAAAAAAAACACAATGGACCAACACCAGCAGATGACATTGCACCCCAAATCATCACAGACTGTGGAAACTTAACACTGGACTTCAAGCAACTTGGGCTATGAGCTTCTCCACCCTTCCTCCAGACTCTAGGACCTTGGTTTCCAAATGAAATACAAAACTTGCTCTCATCTGAAAAAAGGACTTTGGACCACTGGGCAACAGTCCAGTTCTTCTTCTCCTTAGCCCAGGTAAGGCGCCTCTGATGACAACTGTAGCCAAATTCCTTGACACGTCTGTGTGTGGTGGCTCTTGATGCCTTGACCCCAGCCTCAGTCCATTCCTTGTGAAGTTCACCAAAATTCTTGAATCGATATTGCTTGACAATCCTCATAAGGCTGCGGTTCTCTTGGTTGGTTGTGCATATTTGTCTTCGAAACTTTCTGTTAACATGCTTGGATACAGCACTCTGTGAACAGCCAGCTTCTTTGGCAATGAATGTTTGTGGCTTAACCTCCTTGTGAAGGGTGTCAATGATTGTCTTCAGGACAACTGTCAGATCAGCAGTCTTCCCCATGATTGTTTAGCCTAGTGAACCAAACTGAGAGACCATTTTGAAGGCTCAGGAAACCTTTGCAGGTGTTTTGAGTTGATTAGCTGATTGGCATGTCACCATATTCTAATTTGTTGAGACGTGAATTGGTGGGTTTTTGTTAAATATGAGCCAAAGTCATAACAATTAAAAGAACCAAAGACTTAAACTACTTCAGTCTGTGTGCATTGAATTTATTCAATACACGAGTTGCACAATTTGAGTTGAATTACTGAAATAAATTAACTTTTCCATGACATTCTAGTTTATTGAGATGCACCTGTATATATATATATATATATATATATATATATATATATATACACAGTATATTACAGAAGTGAGTACACCCCTCACATTTTTGTAAATATTTTATTATATCTTTTCATGTGACAACACTGAAGAAATGACATTTTGCTACAATGTAAAGTAGTGAGTGTACAGCTTGTATAACAGTGTACATTTGCTGTCCCCTCAAAATAACTAAACACACAGACATTAATGTCTAAAACGCTGGCCACAAAATTGAGCACACCCCTAAGTGAAAATGTCCAAACTGACCCAAAGTGTCAATATTTTTTGTGGCTACAATTATTTTCCAGCACTGCCTTAACCCTCTTGGGCATGGAGATCACCAGAGCTTCACAGGTTGTCACTGGAGTCCTCTTCCACTCCTCCATGATGACATCACGGAGCTGGGGGATGTTGGAGACCTTGCGCTCCTCCACCTTCCGTTTGAGAATACCCCACAGATGCTCAATAGGGTTTAGGTCTGGAGACATGCTTGGCCAGTCCATCACCTTTACCCTCAGCTTCTTTAACAAGGCAGTGGTCATTACCATGTGAAAATACTGCCCTGCGGCGCAGTCTCCAAATGGAGGGGATCGTGCTCTGCTTCAGTATGTCACAATACATGTTGGGATTCATGGTTCCCTCAATGAACTGTAGCTCCCCAGTGCTGGCAGCACTCATATGGTCTGAGCACTGACAGGCTAACCCCCCCACCCCTTCGACCTCTGCAGCATTGCTGGCAGCACTCATACGTCTATTTCTCAAACACAACCTCTGGATATGCCACTGAGCATGTGCACTCAACTTCTTTGGTCGACCATGGCGAGGTCTGTTTTGAGTGGAACCTGTCCTGTTAAACCACTGTAAGGTTTTGGCCACCGTGCTGTAGATCAGTTTCAGGGTCTTGGCAATCTTCTTATAGCCTACTCCATCGTTATGAAGAGCAACAATTCTTTTTTTCAGATCCTCAGAGAGTTGCAAATCAGAGATTTGCCATGAGGTGCCATGTTGAACTTCCAGTGACCAGTATGAGAGAGCGAGAGCAATAACACAAAATTTAACACACCTGCTCCCCATTCAAACCTGAGACCTTGTAACACTAACAAGTCACATGACTCCAGGGAGAGAAAATGGCTAATTGGCCCAACTTGGACATTTTCACTTAGGGGTGTACTCACTTTTGTGGCCAGCGGTTTAGACATTAATGGCTGTGTGTCGAGTTATTTTGAGGGGACCGAAAATTTACACTGTTATAAAAGCTGTACACTCACTACTTTACATTGTAGTGCCATTTCTTCAGTGTTGTCACATGAAAAGATATAATAAAATATTTACAAAAATGTGAGTGTGTACTCACTTCTGTGAGAGACTGTATATATATATATATATATATACACACACACACACACACACACACACACACACACACACACACACACACACACACACACACACACACACACACACACACACACACACACACACACACACACACACACACACACACACACACACACACACACACACACACACACACACAAACAAATACAATTATTTAAAATAATGATATTTATTTAGAAAAATAAGATTTTACTTTTTACCACATTATAATTTATGAAAAAATAATATTACACAGATGGAAAATTATTGTTAAAGTCCTCCTCTGCTGGATTTTAGTGTATGTGAAATGAAAACGCATAGCAAGCTCAATGCAGGAGCAAATCAAAAGAAAACTGCATTAAGAAAGCTGTATTATTGCATCTCTGACATCTATCTCACACCAGAATCTCTTCGACACTTTCCAGACTGATGGATTGACAGGAATTATGTCTTATTTTCAGGAACCAGAGATCGATTGTCTCTCTGAGGCTGGATATAAGTTAGACAAAGTGAAAGGAGATCTGGAGTTACATAATGTAACATTTCATTACCCATCTCGACC
The DNA here is from genome assembly GCA_027422405.1 of Ptychobarbus kaznakovi. Taxonomy (NCBI): domain Eukaryota; kingdom Metazoa; phylum Chordata; class Actinopteri; order Cypriniformes; family Cyprinidae; genus Ptychobarbus; species Ptychobarbus kaznakovi. Next base: position 14,809,054 of record CM049795.1, on the reverse strand, counting down.
TGAAGCGAAGGTAAAGCTAAAATTTACACCAGTACAGTAGCACCATCTAGTCCAGATGGCTCTGTGTTCCTGCATTAAATGCACTCTACTCACCTCCTTCTCACAGATCCTCGATCAGATAAATCTGCGGGTAAAGTCAGGAGAGACGACGGCATTTGTGGGTCCCAGTGGTGCTGGGAAGAGCACAGCAATCCAGCTCATCCAACGATTCTACGACCCCAAAGAAGGGATGGTAAAGAAACATCAGTTCTACATGCTGCAATACTATTGGTGCACATCCTTCAGAAATATTGTAACTTTGTGTCATTTTCTTTCCCTATAGGTTACACTGGACGGTCATGACATTCGGGGTCTGAACATCCAGTGGCTGCGTTCTTTGATTGGGATCGTGGAGCAGGAGCCGGTACTGTTTGCGACCACCATCGCTGAGAACATTCGATACGGGCGGCCTGTGGTCTCGAATGATGAAATCATCACTGCAGCCAAAGAGGCCAATGCCTACAACTTCATCATGGACTTACCACAGGCAGGAGACCACACAACACAAACTTACATGCCAGAACATTGATTGCATACAATAGAGGTCATAACTAAAGAACATATTGGTCTCCATATTATATACATATAATATATATATATATATATATATATATATATATACACTATATTGCCAAAAGTATTGGGTCACCCCCTTTATTAATTTCCATGAGTACAAATCTTAATGTTTAAGCATATAATGACATTCTAGGGAATTGTACGCTTCTAATTTTATAGCAACAGTTTGGACAGGACCCTTTTCTATTCTAACATGACAGTGTCTCTGTGTATAAGACAAGGATCAAAGAGAAATGATGATTCAGTCAGTGTGGAAGAACTTGACTGGTCTGCAGAAAGACAAGTCCTAATCCCAGCTGAACACCTCTGGTGTGACTTTAAATGCAGACCTTGAGCCAAAAACTCATCACCAAACACCAATGACTTGTACATTCATTATATAGACAAAAGTACTGGAACACCCCCTTCTTTAGAAGAGAAAAATGCACTTCCAAACTGTGGCAACAAAGATGGAAACATAATTCATGTACTTTGTAATTTTATTTCCACCTCTGTTGCAACAGTTTTGAAGTGTATAAAATGACTGTATCTCATATATACCCATATGTCATTGGTGTTTGGTGATTAATTTTTGGCTCAAGGCCTGCATTTAAAGCATATATATATATATATATATATATATATATATATATATATATCATCTTCAAGAAACGGCTAAAAACACATCTCTTCCATCTTTATTTGACCCTCTAACTCTAGCACTCTCTATTCTAAATTTATTTTATCTAATCTGTCTTCTTTTTTATTTAAAAAAACACAAACACATTTGACCCTCTATCAATTGCATATTTATTCTCTAACTGCTAGCTTTTCTTGTAAAACTAACACTAAGTTTTTTTTTTTATATATATATATACTCGTTTTCTAAAAAAAAATAAATAATTAAAACCTTCCTCCGTGTACTGCGTTAGGCTAACCAGGACTTGTAATAGCACTTGCATGTTGTTGCTCTTTTGTTGGTTTTGATTGCTTCTATAATGTCCTCATTTGTAAGTCGCTTTGGATAAAAACGTCTGCTAAATGACTAAATAAATAAAAAATTAAAGGGTTACTCCACCCCAAAATGTAAATTTTGTCATTATTCACTTACCCTCATGTCGTTCCAAACCCTTAAAAGCTGCGTTTGTCTTTGAAACACAATTTAAGATATTTTGGATGAAAACCAGGAGGCTTGTGACTGTCCCATTGACTGCTAAACAGTTAACACTGTCAAGGCCCAGAAAAGTCTGAAAGACATCATCAGAATAGTCCATCTGCCATCAGTGGTTCAATCTGAAAGCGACGAGAATACTTTTTGATTGCAAATAAAATGAAAATAACGACTTTTTTCAACAATTTGTCTCCTTCACGTCACCGCAGCGCCATTTTGGAGTAAATCCACTGGACGCAAATAGCAGTCTTATGCTGTTCTGTGTCAGCTTCGCCACACGGATACGTCTTCTACGTTCTTTATGCTTTGATTTGAATGAAAACAGCATATCCGTGTGGCGCGACTGACAACGTATGCTGTTGTGTTGTTATTTTTAGTTTCTTTGCATACAAAAAGTATTCAGATTGAGTATCCAGATTGAACCACTCATGGCCTCCCGGTTTTCATACAAAATATCTTAAATTGTGCTCCGAAGACGAACAAAGCTTTTACGGGTTTGGAACGACATGGGGCTAAGTGATTAATGACAAAATTTTAATTTTGGGGTGGAGTAACCCTTTAAGTTGATCAACGAGCTCCACCTGTGCTGAATTGATTGATTATCTGATCGTACTCCTCCCAAACTTTGTTAATAAACCATCATTTTATACGAGTATATAAATATACACACATACACATACATATTTAAGAAATATATGTAATATATATTTACTTATACTATTAATCATATATAATTCTGAATATATATATACATATAAATATACACAGTACGCCCACATATATTATGTGAACACAAACTTTTATTTTGGATGCGATTAATCGCAATTAATCGATTTGACAGCACTCATTCTAATATAAATTCATGACAAAGTCATAAATTGTTTGCTCATATATATCAAAATCTTGAAAGTTACTGAATTCCTCCTTTTCGTTATATATATTGGGGTCAGTAATTTTTTTTAAAGAGATGAATACTTTTACTCAGAAAGTACGCATTAAATTGACCAATAGTACAGACAGTAAAGAGATTTATAATATCACAAACAATTTCAAATAAATGCTGTTCTTTTGAACTTTCTATTAATCAAAGAATCATATGAAGCAGCACAAGTGTTTTCAGCTGTGATAATGATAAGAAATGTTTCTTGAGCAGCTAATCAGCATATTAAAATGATTTCTGAAGGCTGGAGTAATGATGCTGAAAATTCAGCTTTGCATCACAGGAATAAATCACATTTTATTCAAATAAAATAGTCAAATAAAAACAGTCAAATTGTAATAATATTTAACAAAATTTGTGTTTTACTGTATTTTTTATCAAATAAATGCAGCCTTGATGAGCATAAGAGATTTATTTCAAAAACTTAATCTTACAGACCTCAAACGGTAGTGTGTATAAAGCATATGTCTCTTACTTTTTTAATTGTATCTTTTTGTTTTAGAAATTTGATACTTTAGTAGGTGAAGGTGGAGGCCAGATGAGTGGCGGGCAGAAGCAGCGAATCGCAATAGCCCGGGCGCTGGTGAGGAATCCCAGAATCCTCCTCCTGGACATGGCTACATCAGCTCTGGACAATGAGAGTGAAGCTGTTGTACAGGAGGCTTTGGACAAGGTCAGCAGCACACACACAGTCACATATGTCAGAATAGTAGAGGATTACATCAAAATCACTGAAGACCATGAATCCCCTCTCGAAGGTCCGAATGGGTCGCACCACAATCTCCATCGCTCACCGTTTATCAACAATAAAGAATGCCGATGTGATTGTGGGATTCGAGCACGGCCGTGCTGTGGAGCGAGGAAACCATGATGAACTGTTGGATAGAAAGGGCGTCTACTTCACCTTGGTCACTCTTCAGAGCCAGGGAGACAAAGCCCTTAACCAAAAAGCCCAACAGGGTGAGTAACACTACTGTTAGTACTCTGTATTAAACGGACATTTCACCCAGAAATGAAAATTCTGACATAATTGACTCACCCACAAGTTGTTCCAAACTTGTATGAGTTTCTTTCTTCTGCTGAACACACAAGATGTTTTGTGGAATGTTGATAGCCAAACAGGTGACAGGTGACTACTATGGCTACTGTCAAAAATTGGTTACCAGAATTCTTCAATATATCTTCTTTTCATTTGTGGGTGAACTATCAATTTAACAAGACTCGTGTCAATGTTCTCCAGTGCATTGAACTCTGTGGAGCAAAGCAACCTGAATTGTGACATGGTAATTTAAACTTTGATCCCATTGCCACTAAACTCTCAAAAAACAACCAATTTTCACTAGACAGTTTGTTGTTAGTGTCTCTGTTTGTCTCACAAATTGTTTAGAGTAAAAGCAATTAGGATCTTTAAAAAGTCATTGTAAATACCTCATACTTGCTTTTTATTAATTGCCAATAGCCTTTACATCAGTGTATTATTTATATGCTATTATATTAGATTTTTGAATTAGTTTCTTATTTGAGATTTGAGTTTTAGTAATTTTGTCATAACCTTTTCTCATTTTAGTAGTTTAGCTGTAATTTCTTAGTTGTAGTAATTTTAGTACTTCAATGTACTTTTAATAGTTTTACTTAAAAAAAACAACAACTCTGATTTACAATACATATATATTGTAAAATCACCCTTCTGTGATTCAGTCTATCTGCAATACTTTTCTTATGGAGCTAAAAGTGTGTCATGATGCATTGCTTGCTGCTTTAAAGCCCTGACACACTGGAGGGGCCTTTAGTTTGAATTGCATTTTTTAAATCACGAAGCACTATATTCATATATTTTCACGTGAAATAATGAGAGAATAAAAGTGATGTAAATCTTTCCGTCTCTCGCTCTTCTCAGAGATGGAGGAAGCTGAAAGCAGTGACCCTGCTGCAGAGAGAAAGAGTCTCAACAGGGCAGGAAGCTATCGTGCTAGCTTAAGGTACAAATAGTGAGAATTACAACTTTATAAACTATGATTTGGTGCATTTTTTCATTACGACTCTGCGATTGGTGGAATTTTCTGTACAGCATCATGTGTCATTGTAGTTTTTCACTGCAAATTCAGCTGTTAAACATGATTGTTTTGAAAACAAGTTGAATTAAGACAGACAGATTCAACAAAAGCACATACAATCAAGTAACAACCCCAGAGCTAACAACAGGAGCAATTGAATAGAGTTTTTACTTTTAGGACCCAACTGTCATGCTCTATATTTGCTTTAGAAAACCTGAAAATCGAATTTTGTTTCCTTTTGTTTGGAATTAGGAGTGTTAGCAGCAAGCTAATTATCAGCATTATCATTAACAGTGTTTTTAATGTCTAAAAACATGGTAGCTCCATTGGTAATGCAATGGTAAGTGCCTAGAAGTATGTAAATATAGAAGTATCAATATTATAGTGTTTCACTCTACCTTGCTCTCTCTTTTTCACTATTTACGCAGAGCTTCTATTCACCAAAGATCTCGATCGCAGCTGTCAAACGTTGTACCAGAATTGTCTGTGGCCATCGCTGGAGAGCTGGGCCCTCGCTCATACTCCGAAACCCGCGTTCCTCAGGAGATCAAGGGAAAGGTTAGAGCTCTCCAACCCCATTGGCCTGACAGAGTATCTCATAAACATCTCATGTATGTGTGTCTATAGAGTGGCCTTCCTGAAGATGATTCAGAAGTGGTGGAACCAGCTCCAGTGGCTCGTATTCTGAAATACAACGCTCCTGAATGGCCCTACATGCTCTTTGGAAGCTTTGGGGCAGCTGTGAATGGAGGGGTGAACCCCGTCTACGCTCTCCTCTTCAGCCAAATCCTGGCGGTGAGGTTTCTGCCCGCTGTTCTCCTCTAGTACAGGTGTTTTCATTAAGCATGACTTTCATCTCTCTTTACCCACAGACCTTCTCGATGCCTGACCCTCTTGAACAACGGAGGGAAATTAATGGAATCTGTCTGTTTTTTGTAGTCGTTGGTTTGGTTTCGTTTTTCACTCAGATGTTACAGGTTTGTGTTCATATTAAGCCTTTTCATGAAATGATTGTAAACTACAACAGATGCACTCTTAATAATAAAGGTTCTGTATTGGCAATGATGGTTTCATGAAGAACGTTTAACATCTATGGAAAGATTCCATTGGACAAAAGTTTCTCTATAGAAACTTCTTTCATTAGATTAAATGTTCTTCACATTAAGAAAAAATGGTTCTATTAGTAACTGATTACTGAAAGGTTCTTCGGGGAACCCAAAATAGTTCTTCTATTGCATCGCAGTCAACCACATTTTTTAAACTTAATTTTTAAGAGTATAGATCAATAATTCTATGCACTCTTTTACATTACTGTGGAAGCACCAAATCTTAAGGGGGCGATAGAATTACCTTCAAATGCCTGGGCCAGTATAAGTCAGTCTCATGCACAATACTGTCTCCTGTCCCATTATTTATAATAATAATAAATATTGCACATTATTGTAATATCTTATTTTAGCTGATTGAAAGAGGATTTCTTAATGTGTTACGCTTAATGTGTTTAGCTCCTAAGGCTAAGCTGTTAGCGTGATAACTGAAGGCTAACTTAAAAACAGAGGGAACTGAGGTAGGGGAATAGGATGCATTTTATTTTAGTATTATTTACATACTATATAGTGTCAATTCCTATTTTGAAATAGCTTTTATTTTATATATTTTTAGTTTTTACTTTGATTTTAATTTTGATTAATATATTTGTCATTAATATTTTGTCAATTATTTTGATTTGCTATTTTCTATTGTATTTTTTTCTACTCAACTTTCACTTGTTTTATTTCTAGTAATTTTACTATTTAAACTTTTTGATTTCAGTTTGTTGCAAATTATTAAAGGGACAGTTGACCCAAAAATGAAAATTCTGTCATTAATTACTCACCCTCATGTCGTTCCGAACCCGTAAGACCTTCATTCATCTTCGGAACACAAATGAAGATATTTTGATATTATTCCAAGAGCTCTCTGACCCTCCCACAGACAGCGAGGATCCTTACACGATCAGGGCTCAGAAACGCAGAGATTGTTAAAATAATCCATGTGACATCGACATAACGACTTTATTCAACAATTTGTCCCCTCTGCGTCACCCTATAGCACCATTTTGGAGAATATCACATACGTAAACAACATATGCAATGTATGTATGTGGATACGTTGTTTACATTCAGATCAAAGCATAAGCAATATAAACAGCGTATCCGCATACATACGTTGCATATGTTGTTTACGTATGTGATATTCTCCAAAATAGCGCTATAGGGCGACAGGAGGAGACGAATAGTTAAATATAGTCGTTATTTTTGTTTTGTTTGAACACAAAAAGTATTCTCGTAGCTTCGTAAAATTACGGTTGAACCCCTGATGTCACATGGATTATTTTAACAATGCTATATTAATCAGGTTGCTATAAATATAAATATAAATGTGTCTTATTTTGCAAGATTCTCTTCAAACTGTTCATGGCAGCTGCTGACCAAAAAAGGCAAAACTGTAGAGGGCTACTAATATACGTCCTCTATAGTAGCGCCCCCCTTTTGGCCACACTGAGAATGCAACACATATTCTGCTTTAATTTGCATTTCAAGCACATTTCAGAATTGCTAGAAGGGTTAGCTTTCATGTGGTTGGGTAGCACCTTGGGTCTACATTTTCTTTCACAAGATAGTATTCATTACAGCTACTTCTTTGTTCTTACTTTCAGGGCTATGCGTTCTCTAAATCTGGGGAGCTGCTGACTCGTAGACTGAGGCGTCTGGGTTTTCAGGCGATGTTGGGACAGGAGATCGGCTGGTTTGATGACCACAAAAACAGCCCAGGTGCTTTGACCACAAGACTTGCCACCGATGCCTCACAAGTCCAGGGAGTAAGGAAAACATTTAGCAGACCCTTTTTTACTGCCTTAGTCCGTTTCAATAAAATGAAGCTTAATTACACTAAATATACTCTCACCCCAGGCCACAGGTTCTCAGATTGGCATGATCGTGAATTCTTTGACCAACATCGGTGTGGCCATTATTATCTCCTTCTACTTCAGCTGGAAGCTCACTCTGGTCATCCTGTGCTTCCTGCCCTTTCTGGCTCTTTCTGGAGGGTTTCAGGCTAAGATGTTAACTGGATTCGCCAAGCAGGACAAAGAGGCCATGGAGACAGCAGGACAGGTGAGCTCATTCTATACTACAGTATGGTAAAATCTAGGGATGCACCCATCGTAAGTTTCATAGTTTGTTTTTCTTAAGGAAAAAAATCTCTCTCAATTAATGCTGTAATCTATACAGGGAAGACTGCTATAATATTGGAGACTAAAATTAACAACAGAGCCAAAACTATTATATTCAACTGCTATTTATTTTCACATAATAATCACACCCAAATAAAATCTTCTGAGCGTATACACGACATTCGCGCAACATTTAAGAGCGTCAACATTACTTTTATTGTTCGCATTTTGTGATAAAATGGACAGAATCTGAGAGCTGAAACTTTGTTTCTTATCAGAAGTAACAAAGCACACATTCTTTGTAATTATTTGGTGGAAGGCACACTACAAATGATGCTACAATGTTAAGTGAAGGAAAACAGTGGACCTGGCAACCCCGACCAGCTCTAAACACAAACTGCACTAACTGCTATTTTTTAAGTGAGATTTGCATGATGTGTTATTATTGCATTATCTTTAAACAGCCCTGAATTCCACACAACAGATATTTTGTGCACACATGAATTACAGTCTGACACGTTTTTCTGCACCATTTTGATCATCAGGATAGAATCTGCCCAGACCATCGGCTGTGTTTAAACAATCAGCCAAAGACCGATGCAGAAAAATCACTTTTATTGGCAACAATAAAATACATTTGAGTCCTAGTATAATCACCGGTCATACATTAAGGTCCTATTCTCACCATTAATTTCCCTCAATAAACTCCTAATTTGCTGCGTAAGGTAGTTTATGTAACTGGGTAGGATTAGGCATGTAGAATATGGTCATGCAGAATATGTGCTTTATAAGTACTAATAAACAGCCAATATATAAATAACAGGCATGCTAATAAGTTAATAGTGAGAATATGAATAGTGACTAGTTAATAGTTTAGTCCCTATACTAAAGTGTTACCAAATGACCAACCCATCAGCTTCTGTATCGGGGATTTTGAATGTCTCTCTGTCTGTTTCCGAGTTTAGATATCTGGGGAAGCTCTGAATAACATCCGCACCATTGCCGGCCTGGGAAAAGAGCGTCATTTTGTGGAAATGTTTGAGGTACAGCTGGAGGCTCCGTACCAGGCCGCTCTGAAGAAGGCTAATGTTTACGGCGCCTGTTATGGATTCTCCCAGTGCGTGGTTTTCATGGCAAACTCCGCCTCCTATCGATTTGGTGGATACCTGGTCTATCGAGAGGGGCTACACTTCAGTTTTGTTTTCAGGTGAAATAACAATGAAACAGTGTTTTGCTGGTTTGCTAGTTGGAGCAAATGGAGGTCATAATTAGGTGAGGTTCTATCACTACAGGGTGATTTCAGCCATCGTAACCAGTGGGACAGCGCTTGGCCGAGCATCATCATACACTCCAGACTACGCCAAAGCCAAGATCTCTGCCGCACGATTCTTCAAGTTACTCGACCGCATTCCCAAAATTAGCATCTACAGCAATGAAGGAGACAAATGGGTAATTCAGTTATGTTAAACTAACCATGTTTGTAGCCGTACTTTCCGAATTTTTTTTAAATATATTTATTTGATTAATACATTCAAAACAGTAATAATGTGAAATATTAATACAATTTAAAATAACTGTTTTCTATTGGAATATATGTTAAAATTAATTTATTCCTGTGACGCAAAGCTGAATTTTCATCAGTCTTTACTCAGAAATGAAATTGATCAAAAGAGACTGTAAAGATATAAAAAGTGACAGTTCGCTCTCTCTTTCACTTTCTTTTAGGATAATTTTAAAGGGGACATTGAGTTTATAGATTGCAAATTCACATACCCGTCCCGGCCAGATATTCAGGTTCTGAATGGTTTGAGTGCGAGTGTTAGACCGGGACAGACTTTGGCTTTTGTGGGCAGCAGCGGCTGTGGTAAGAGCACCAGCGTTCAACTACTGGAGCGATTCTATGATCCTAACAATGGACGTGTGGTAAGAAAACTGTTGGGACTTTTCACAGATTTGGAATTGTGTTTTTGCATTCAATTCCTCAAAAAGACTGAGTTTGTGATTCTTTATCGATTAGCTCATTGATGGCCGTGAATCGACTCGGGTCAACGTTGCTTTCCTGCGCTCGAAGATTGGGATCGTCTCCCAGGAGCCGATTTTGTTTGACTGCAGTATAGCAGAGAACATCCGCTATGGAGACAATCAGCGCGAGCTCAGCATGGATGACGTCATCGCCGCAGCCAAGAAAGCCCAGCTGCATGACTTTGTCATGTCACTTCCTGAGGTGTTCAATGGGGAATCTTCACATTATCAGAATTTAGAATTAATTCATTTTGTATGGGAATCTACTTTATTACTAAATGACCGCTCTGAGATTCTATTCTAAACTTTTCATGTCTTCCCATTAAAGCAATTTATCCATACAATACATTTTAAAACAACTGAAGTTAGAAAGTAAACAGGAAGAACATTAAGCAAAACTAGATAAAAAAAAAGTTTAAGACAAACTTTATTTTGGCCTGAGAAAGCCTAGCCTGTAAGTTTAAAGTACTTTAAAAAGCTTGAAGTTTGAAGATTTTAAAGGGATAGTTCACCCAAAAATGAAAAATCTGTCATCATTTACTCACCTCACGTTGTTCCTTAAACCCGTAAAGTTTCGTTCATCTTAGGAAAACAAATGAAAATATTTATTATGAAATCTGAGAGATTTCTACAAAGTCCCTTTAAAGGAAAGTCTGTCCACTCGGCGGCCATATTTTCAACATTTCCAGGCAGCTATTCCGGGCATCCAAGACCAAGTTACATGAATGGGGAATCCGGAAATCTCAAAAACTGCTACTGAATTTCAAATCAGCAACAAAATCTGAAATGCCCTATAAATGTTGTTCCTTCTGCTCAAAAAGCATAAAAAAAAATTTTCAGGCTAGACAAAGCAATGCATGTGCAGTCATAAGCACAAGTCTGTTTTTTATGGGAACAGGAGCTTCTAACAGTAGCTGCTATGATGCAATGACTTTACCAATCAGCGATAGGCTCTTTCATTTAAAAGGCGGGACATATTCCACCACATTGCGCATTGAAGTTTCTCCCATTCATAAGTAATAGGAATGAACAGTCTTTGTCTTCGGATTTCTGTTCCTCCATTGACAGTCTATGCAACTACCACTTTGAAGCTTCAAAAACTTCATAAAGAGATTGTAAAATTAATCCATGATTTTTTTTGTGTGTTCCATGATGCAGAAATACGACACCAATGTTGGTTCCCAAGGTTCCCAGCTGTCCCGTGGTCAAAAGCAGCGCATTGCCATAGCCAGAGCGATCATACGAGACCCCAAAATACTGCTGCTGGACGAGGCCACCTCAGCACTGGACACAGAGAGTGAGAAGGTGAGCAGGAAAGCCAGAGCAAGAGTTTGAGAGGATTTTTCCAGTTGTTGAGATCTCATATAAGCGTATGTTTGTGTGTCAGACTGTACAGGAGGCGCTGGATAAAGCCAGAGAAGGCAGAACATGTATCGTCATCGCTCACCGTCTCTCTACTATCCAGAACTCTGACATAATAGCTGTGATGTCACGGGGTTACGTCATCGAGAAGGGCACGCATGACTATCTGATGGGCCTGAAGGGTGCGTACTACAAACTCGTCACGACCGGAGCGCCGATCAGCTAAACTCCCACTCAGCACTCGTGAGAACTAGAAAGGATTTACAACATCCAGATTTAATGATAAATCAGCTGATATTTGGCTGATTACCAAGCCGCCTTAAGCCAGAAATATGTTTACTGAATTTCGAGTAAATGTTGTATAAAAATTAATTTCTAAGTATACAGTGTACATTTCAATTTCTATAATTGTATCAGTCTATATCACACACACACACACACACACACACACACACACACACACACACACACACACACACACACACACACACACACACACACACACACACACACACACACACACACACACACACACACACACACACACACACACACACACACACACACACACACACACACACACACACACACACACACACACACACACACACACACACACACACACACACACACACACACACACACACACACACACACACTTCTAATTACTGAATGCTGAAAACAATGCTGTTGTGTTCCTTGCAAAATGAATGTATTTATGCACTATCAAATAAAACATTGATCAACTAAACAAAAAGCAGAATCTGAGTGTAAATGTGTGATTAATCGCTCTGGAAACATGAGTCATATCAACACTTGATAGCGCTACAAGAAGGTGCACAATCTAACCCTTTAGCGACATGAGCTAAAACTTCAAAGGCAGAAGACAGGGAAAATAAAGGCTAAAATCCATTTAGTGCTTTTAATAGCCCTGCACAAATCTGTGATAAAACATGTACTATGTTCAATATTTACATTTATAAATATATAAAATATTCAGAATTCAGATATTTTTGAATGGTTGTCAGTAGAGACTGATGCTTGACTGCCAGCTGGTGTCGTTTTTACATCTATAAATACATTTAAAAAAAATGTTTAATAAAGTTTTACACTTTCTGTACGTTTATGGATTGTGAAACCTTTCAAGTCACAAACCGGTAGACTCCACCCACCCTCTACACAAGCCAATCAGATGACAGCCACATTATACTGACCAATCATATCACATTCTAGCTTCAAACAATTACATTCTAAATATTTTTTAGAGCAAATATCATTTGATTTGTGAATTCAATTGATTATTGGGAAACTCCTATATCATCTTGTTCAGTGTAAATTTGCTTATTTTTTGTGAATCTTTTAAAATGTATTTGTGGATCATAATCTATTTATTTAGAAATACAAAACCATTCTAACCCCATATTAACAGGGCGAAACATTTAAACTTGATTATTTGTTTTTGACATGGTGCTTCTGTGGGGTGGAAATGAGCAAAACTGCACAAGTTAGCAAAACGGCTAATAACACTTACAGCACCTTTAGTTTTGCTGTTTGCTTAAGTTTGAGCAACAGTCAATGTCCTTGACAGGTATATTATTCTTTGTCAAGAATTAAGGTAAGGCTGCTTCATTAACTTACTTGAAATATATAATTAATTTATGAAGGTTTACAACTGATATGTATAATCTTTATTAGGATCATTCAGGGGGTTAATAGCACATTAAATATAGGCTATATTTCTTGCATTCCTTATGCTCCAAATAAACAAAAGCAACACAAAAGTTACAATTATTATATAATACAACACCACCATGACACTGGTTTTATCTTCTTTACTTATTAACGGCAAGCTTATTCATTAAGTAATGCTAATACATCCACATAGTTAGCATAAAATATCAATGCTATTTAAACTCAACAAAAACAGCAGATATGTAACCATTCCGAAACGTGGTGTAGTTTAACAATGTAGTGTTTAAACAACAAAATACATGTAACTTAGCATTAAAAAACAGCTCATTAAATCACCTCAGATGAAATTAAGATTTCATTCGCTGTCCTCTGTGAAGTTCAAATGTGTCTCTCTGTTGAAGCAAGCCGTCTAAGATTTGACCAGCTTCATCGAAAAATCGTTCTATCTTTCCAATATTCTGTGCAGATAAAATTCGGGCCACAACCGCTGAGGCAATAGCCTGTGATTGGCAGGCGTTGTGGACCACGCGGTGTCTGACCTTCTTACCGGGTTCAATGATTAAGAATCCCGCCTTTAGCGGAGGACCTTGAGCGGTGGACCTTTCTCTTACGTACTGCCTCAAGTAAGTGGTGTAGAGATGCATTATCCTCGCCAACCCCGTTCGGTACGACAAACGCAGCGATTCGGCCGTGCCTTTAGGTACAGACGCCAAACGAATCCCATGAATCCTCATGTGCAGGTGGATGGCTGCTCCATTGATCCACTGCTTAATGCTATAAGTGTTCAGCTGATGATCCACAGTCATGCTCTCATAGAGCTCGATCAGAGCGTATTTCAGCCTCTGGTCATAGAGTTCGGTTATTTCTCCCATTTCATCCATGTCATTGGCCCTCTTAGACACCAGTTTGAGGTACTCACTCGCAATGCTGCCGATTTCCGAAGAGTTATCTAATCCGAATGGCTTCTTAAATGGGTCCATGGTCACTCCATCCGTCTGACCAACAATACTGGACACTAGAGTGTCTAAAAGGAAAGATAAAGCGAGCGCCACCACTCCAACACCTCCATAAGATACACTGGTGCGCTGTCCGAAAATAGAGGTGAGGTTGGTGTCTAAAGCTGCCAGCTGGTCTGTGGTCAAGCTTTGCTGGACGGCTGCGTACTGCAGGTTGAGCGCAGTGCTGGAATTGAGGGACAGGAGGTTTGCCACCGTCCCATCAAGAGTGATGTCAGGAAGGATCCCACTGTCCTGGGCAACCCTGTAAATACTGTCTATAGTTGCTGGAGATGGAGTGCAGGGATGGTTTCCCATGCTTAAATGCTTTATTCTGGTCGTCTTAGTAGGTCAAACATGAAGGACTTGTGCAGTGGAACTCAGAGCAGATGTTTTGAAAGGGCCAAAGTACATGGTTTAGTCCATACAAAAGCAAACAATGTGAGAGGCCAGGTTAAACATTGACCCATTCATAATGTGAACCTGGTAACCTAACTAAATGATCCAACCATTCGAAACAGATATTTCACTTTTTTAGCATGTGTGGGCCAATATGTTCCAGTGTTGGAAACACTTAAAAATAAATGTTCCAAGAGGTGTTTTTTTGCAGAGATAATATTAAAGAACCATTTTTGGTTCATTAAAGAACCTTTCAGCAATAAGTTCTTAAAATATAAATTTTTTTCATAGTGTGAAAAACTTTGTAATGTTCTGAAGAAAGTTTTGTGGAATGGAAAGCTTCCATAGATGTTAAAGTTTCTTCATGGAACTACCAATGCCAATAAAGCACTTTTATTTTTTAGAAGTGAAGGTTAAATGTAGATGGTATCTCTTTGTTATTGAGTATATATGTTTAAAAAAAACTAGGTAACAACATCCTAATTCCCCAACATCTCTAAACCAACTAGCAGATGTTTTTATACATTTGCATTTAGCAGACGCTTTTATCCAAAGCGACTTACTCAGGTTATACATTTATTGTCAGTATGTTATACATAGATGACATTCAACACAGGGTCTTGAGATACGTTTTTTGAGTGCAGCAAAGCACGTTTCCACAGGAAAAACATTGGAAAAGTAGCGCAATGGAGTGGAAAAACACATTCAGTGTGAACGGCCCCTAACAGATGAGCCCAAGCGTTATGAATTCAAAAACACCAAGTTGCTTCTTTGCAGTTGAAAGGTTATTGTATTATTTAGAGTACAATATATTATGAGAAAGAGATCTAATACAGCTGCATCGGATACACTATTCATTCTTCAGCTCAATCTCATATTCACAATAAAACATTAGTTTGAATGTCTGCTGAGGAAAGCGATATCTTTATCGTACCCTTTCATCTCTTAAAGGCATTTCCCATGATAAATATGCTCGTTGTATTAGTTGGATGCGTCTTAAGCCGCAGTCACACTCGACTTTGAGCATGTGAAAATGTGATGCGAATCACAGCCTTGCTGATATATAGCCACATCATAATCCAACTCAAATGATATTGCTCATTTATAAAACGCTTTTTTTAAAGAAAAACAAGTAACGATATTCCCTCTTATCCAGTGAATGATTTATTACAAAACATCATCAGACGAACAGTTATAACATTAAAAAATATTTATAAAAAGTTTTTTTTTTTTTTTACAAACACATACCAATAATTATTAGTCTTGACAATTCTGGAAAAATGAGAGAAACCAGCAGCACACCAGGATATATGGATGATGGATGTCCAGTGCTGTGAAGCTGTAGTGTGATTGTAAGAGCAGATAGTGACCCCGCCTCATCTGAACACGATCCACACGACAAACACTTCATCCACTAAAGTCTGTGATTACAGAGGGATAACATGTCACGACGGGGTCTGCATAACATTCAATGATTTGAAAGATTACTGTAATTCAAAGGCTGGGTTATACTTGACCATTAAACACATATTGCACTCAGGATGCCATGCCAACGTGTACGGTGTATGCACTGAACATGCAGCATGCAATTGGTCGGCTGACAGGTGGAAAAATACTGCCTATTAAAATGTACGATTACAGTGGCCTGATGCAAAAAAACGTAACACAAAGGTTGCATTTAATAATAAACCTCAAAACAGAAATATTGAACTTGTCAGACATGTGCTGTCCTATATAAAGACCTGACTGACTGACAGCATCCAATTTACTGTTGCACCGTCTCATGCAATAAAAATACTGTCCATTAGATTCAAATAACGACAAATTCAGCTTAGAAAAAGTGTTTTGGAGGAGAGTCATGCATATGAACACAAAAACATCCAGTCTGACGTGTGCAACATTTGAGAGATTTGCCTATTAACAATGACATCAACTGAACTTTAAACCATAATATAACAAGCATCCACCCACTGACTTCAGTCTGCACACATTTGGAATTAAGTTAAAAACAGGCAAACAGATACCTTCACACAGTAGAAATCCAATATTTAAAAAATGTAAACATTTCTCCAAGTACAAAAGCTTGTGAGGACTTCCAACTGGCCAGGGGTCCATTGAAAACTCATGATAACGTAGCTTGTTACGCAGTGATTTCTCGTAAGAGCACACGAATGAGTTCTAGTTGGTATGAGATGTGTGACTGCATGCTTTACTTTAAAGGTGTCCTTGAGCCCGTTTATCTTGGCACCTGTGAATATTTGAGATTCTTTTTAGGTTTCAGGTAAACTTAACATGCAACTCTGGGTGAAAAAAAAGAGAAGAACAAAGAATATTTAAGATATGCAAAAAAAAATTTAACAAATGTGGGAACTGTGAAAATAACACGTAAAGTTGGGTGAAAAAAAGTGCGCAGAAAGAATATTTAAGGAAAATAAAAAAATTCACAACATTTTGTGGGAACTGTGACAATATACCTTAAAATTGAATGGATGACGTTTGGATTTTGGTTATATTAAAGAATACATTTTATAAACTTAAAAACCGTAATTTATGAAGCACAGAGTGCCAGGAAAGGAATTTAAAGGGATAGTTCACCTCTCATCACGTACTCACCCCCTTGACTTTACACACCTGTCTGAGTTTATTTTGTTGAACATAACCGATGATATTTTAAAGAATGCGGGTAACCAGTTTTTGGTTGCCACCGACTCCTATAGTATGGAAAAATACTATTAAAGTCAATGGGGACCTTCTTCCAAATATCTTTTGGAATTCTTGAAGATAATTTTTTTTTTTTTTTTTATTAGGTGAACTATCCCTGTAGTTAAAAATACTTTACATCTAAATTCATAAAAAAAAATAATAAAGATTAAAAACTGTCCTATTTGGTTTGATGCATGAAATCCACAAATACATTGTACTGTTTTTTTGGACACCTTGACCAACATGTCAAGTTACTTGAAGCCCAAATGTTCCGCACAACAGAGCCCTTTTTCCTTCACACGTATTATTTCAAATGCTCTGGAAACGCTTTGAGATTATAAAATAATACATGAGGGCCAAATGACAATTCCATTCAATAGCTTTTAAAATCACAATGTTGGTGCAAAAATAAAAAGCTCTTGGATGAAATGAATTCGAAGCATTTGCACATTTTCATAGAAAAATCAAGTCATTCAATTTCCCTCCTTAACAGGTTCACAGAAGGTGAGAAAAACGTACTAGCAACCGTCAAGTTTTCTTTTTGGCCAACAGTGTCTCCAGTGTACATTATAAATAAAAAAGCATAGATATTCCCTGCATAAGACTATCTTACTTCCATATACACGCTATTAAAATACTCCACTCTGTAATCTGCATGGCAACAAA
This sequence comes from Ptychobarbus kaznakovi, assembly GCA_027422405.1. Taxonomy (NCBI): domain Eukaryota; kingdom Metazoa; phylum Chordata; class Actinopteri; order Cypriniformes; family Cyprinidae; genus Ptychobarbus; species Ptychobarbus kaznakovi. The sequence goes on along the minus strand of CM049795.1, from coordinate 14,791,242 downwards.
CATCTCAGAGGGTGCGTTGAGAAGCCTGCGGATATGTAACAGTCTTCCATCATTTATCTCTCTTTCAGTTTGCGTTTTTCTGGACTCTGATGCGTTTCCGGCTTTGCTGTCTCGGCGGCTTCATGTGCAGCTGCTGAGGAGCGCGGGTCGTTTTCCTCAACCTCTTCCTCGTCTTCATCCGAGCAAAGCCTCCAGTCATCCGCTTCCTCGCTCTCTGATCCTTGCACGGCGATCTGGGGAACCAGCGGATTCCTCCCCGCCAAACACTCCTCCTCCGACTGCATCTCGCCCGTCATCTGCTTGAGCCGTGCGCCAGCAGACACAGACGTCTGAGGGGGCATCGGAGGAGCCCTGTCATCCGGCTCGTCAAAGCTCACCTCCTGCACGGCTTCTTGTTTCTTGAAGGAATCTCGACGTTCGGAGAGATTCAGCTTGCGCATTACGACGATCTGCTCCATGCGCTCGCCGGGCCAGTCCCTCAATCTCTGGGCGCACAGGTATCCGCCCAGCCTGCTGTGATCCGCGGTGTATGTGGCACCACAGGTCCCCTCGGCCTCTGCCTCTCCCGGGACGTCCACCTCATAGTGCGGGACCTCCAGCGTGTGTCTGCGGGCTGCATGGGGCTTTTTGTCAGCGAATAAACTCCCCGAGAGTTTCTCCGCTGACTGGACTCTCTTTAGCAGAGGGGAACGCGGAGGCTCTGCACTCCGGGGTCGGACCATGTGCCGAATGATGGTGGGGGGCGACAGGGTCTTGCCGTGGAAGGAGTGGAGGGTTTTGGAGATGCTGGGTAAGGGAGAGGGGGAGCGCTGAGGGGACAGGGCCTGCGGGGAGGAGGTGCAGGCCAGAGGCGAGGGTGGGATATTGCTGGTGGACTTGCGTCTCCCCTCTTTAGTGTAGCGCTGGTTGCTGAGTTTAGACCCGAGGCCGTGCAGAGAGCTGGGCCGCATTTGCACCGCCGATGAACTGAGAGAGCTGGAGCACGGAGAGGCGTTCTGGGGCAGGCTGGCATCTGAACGGATGGCAATTTGTAACAAAATAAAAATATAAACAATACAACCTTTTTGGCATTTTGTAATAGGAGTAAGTGAACTAGAAATTATGTGCATAATATTAAACATTTCTTCAATGTAAAGAGAAATATTCTGAAAAAATAAATGCAACATTTCAATCAGCATATTAATAAACTATATTCAACAAACGTTTTGGCTATTTTCTAATTGAATAAGTGAACTAGAAATAGTGCGGGATCTTAAATATTTATTTTACAATATAAAAAGAAATGTTAAAACGTTTTTAAAAAGATCGATATATTCTGCATAAATATTCAACAAATGTTTTTGTCATTTTACAATCAAATAAGTGAACTAGTGCCTAATCTAAAATACTTCCTTATTTTACAATATAAAGAAAATATTTTATAAAAATAAATATGATTTAAAACAAATTTAAACGGAAATAAGTATTTAAATATTTCTAAATGTTTATCTCCATGTTTTTAAAACATTTACATAATATAATAGCCAAAAAAATTACAAAACTTTAGCTATTATCTAATTTAATAAATGAACTACAAATAGTGCCAAACCTATAAATAGCTCTTCATTTTATAATATAAAGAAAAAATAGAATTATATATAATAGAATTATAATAATTATATTTTAAAAATATATTTTTTTAGTTCTTAATTGAATAAGTGACCTAGAAATAGGTCTCATTTTGCCTCTCTTAATTTGATTTTATATTTCTCCTTTCTAAAAAATCTAATAAAACTTTGCTGAAATAGTCTTTCATCTTCCTTATCTGTTAAAGTCATGCCATACCAGCGGTGTGGTCGGGAACGGGGCTCCGGCAGGGTGTTGTGGGTCCGGAGGAAAGGCTGTGTGTGGGAGAGCCTGGCAGACTCTCGCTGGAGGACACCGAGTGATGCAGGCCGGAGGAGAAACTGCGGCTGCTGTGCATGACGGTGCTCTGTTTGGACAGCTTCTTCAGCATACTGCGCCTCCTGGGTGAACGCCAGACATCATTCAGGTTTACCAAAACATCAACGATGGATCTCGATCTCTTGCAAGTGACATCAAACTGAATACCATTAACATATAGCAAATACATCAGCCAGTAACCATATCTGCTAGGCTGTTAGAGGATATTAAATATTTTCTGCTGAGTAAATACGGTTTAAAATAAACGTTAATTCAATTTCAGCAATTGCGCATCTAATTTGCGTTCACTAAATCATATTATGTATGCACAGGCATTATTTATGGAATTGTTTATCCTGCACTCTGCATATTGGGATTGTCCCTTGAAAAAAAAAATATATATATATATATATTTTGTAAAATAATAAGAGCTTAAAAAAAAAACAAGAGTTCTCCTGACCGGTGGTCCTGACTGTCCTTCCATTTGCTCCTCTTACTGCGGCGGGCCATCTTTCCTTTACAGCTGCGCTTGCGTGCTGGCCCAATCTTTATAGATGTGTCCTCCAGCGCGATAGTCTGCAGGGCCACCTGGTTACCGCTCTGCATATTAGGAGAATCATAATGAACGTAGATGTAATCTGACAGAATCTAGTTTGACCTCTCTTATATTTTATAGCAAACTATTTCATCTTTTAACCGTTCAGTTATTAGCTAGAATTAAATTGACAAATAAATAAATAAAACTTAAATTTTTATCATCAATAATGCAATTTGAACTACATAGAACAAAAGGTAACTGCAATTTTTTGACTATTATTAATTTTAATATTGCAGATAAAAAAAAAATTCAGATAGTAAAAACCAGTGTTAGAATTTTGTGTCAAAATTACATTTTAAATAACTGCAGTTAAAAACAGATAAAACTAATATATTCTAAAATATATTTGACTAGTCAAAACCCCTATTTTAGATATCTGTACTGCAACTTTTACTAGATACAGCAGATATCTACTATGTAAAAGACTAGTAAATACTATATTTTATATTTACTCTTTTGTTTTAAATTTATATTATCTTTTTATATTTACTTGTTTATTTTATATTACTAATTCATTACTATTAAATCTGTAATTACATCAAAGATATCTGCAATTCAATTTGGACTAGTAAAAAGCTTAGTAAAAATTATATATAATTTTGTTCAAAGTAGGTCAAACTTAATTATTACTAGTAATTTTTTATCAGTTTAAAAGAAAAAAAATATTATATTTTTTTGTATTTGATACATTTATTTGTTAACGTTTGTGTCCACTGTCATTCTGCTATTCCCAAAATTGTATAAAAACAATAAACCAGTTGAGACCATGTGGCAACAACAACCCTTAGCCATGGTAAAATCACTGGAAAGTTCAAAACCGTTGTGTTTTCTGTGAAATCCTTCAAATGACAATTTATCTTTGGTCTGGTTCAGAGTATTACAGAACAGTTCAGTGAATCCCAGCATGCTTCTGTTTGAATACCTTCAAAAGCAGCTCCATCATCTCTGTGTGCACTAGACCCTGCACTGACTCTGCATTCACATGAGTGATCAGATCACCTGCTCGCAGTCCAGCCTCATGGGCAGGGCTGCTCTCCTCCACACCCTGACAGAAAGAGCAAGAGCGATCAGTATAACCAGACCGATAAGCACCTGTAAAGCTCAATGTCTGAGTGTCTCACCGAGACCATGTGGTGTATGGTGTAGATGTCGCTGGTCCCCATGTACACACGAATGGTCTGCAGGGTGAAGCCGTATTTCTTCCCAGAGCTGTGGATGATAATGGGGGGGCGGAGCCTGCTGATGCTGAGTGACAGGTCTCGATTGGGGGAGGAGTCTCTGGATGATGGGTTAGAAGAAAACGATCGAGAGGAAAGAGAGCGCGCTTGCAGGCTGCCACTCTCATCATCTGTGGAGGAGGAAGAAGGGGGGAAATGTAAAAAATAATACAGATGAAGCAATTTCTTTTTTAAGATTTAGTTTAGAAATTTTGCCTTTATTATGACAGGACAGCGTAGAAATGACAAAAAGCGAAGTGGGGGGCGGCGGGGAAGTGTGGGATCGGGAAAGGTCCTCGAGCCAGGATTCGAACTCATAACGCAACATAATTATATGATTCCATCTAGGGCTGCCACTAACGACTAATTTTATTTCGATTAATCTATCGACTAATTTTTTGATTAATCTAAACGATTAATTTCACCGCGAAAAAAACTGCAATTTTACTTAAGAATATTTTATTCAATGTTATTAAAGCCAAATGAAATCCAAATTTTACAAATTTAGTAAAGATAAAACTGTAAAACTCAATTAATTAGACAGGCTTTTTGATTAATACAATTTAATTTAACCATTAAAACAGAGTATAGAAAAATAAAAATGAAAAAAAAAACTGAATTTGGAAATAAAACTGATTTCATGGATCCCTATAATTATAATTATGTTTTTGGTGGTAATAAAAATAGATGTAAGTGAACAACAGCTTTTAAAATGACTTAAAATACATATATAATAGCAATGATGCAATAATAATTAGTTCAAATAAAGTATCAAAAGCAAGAAATCATATGGATTTATTGAACAAAACTTAAAATACATAATGCATAATAAACAATAGAGCTAATGTTCATTACGCATTACAACAAAGACCTGCAGGGGGCGCTGGCCGCCTGATAATTATTTCTACACGATCTAATCCTTGTTTAATATTGACCAAGCACCATTTAATTCAAATGTCCACTTAATCTTTAATATTTGGCCAATTTTTTTAGGAAAGAAAGGTTATAGCTGCTGTAATTAGATGAATATTTGGACATCAAAACGTGTAAACTCAGAGTGAGTGTTTGAGCTTTTATTTTGAAATCGCGATGTATTCTCTTGTGTTTGATGGGTTTATCTGATGATGGCAATGGCTTTGCGTTGATGATGAACAATAAACTAAACAACAACATGCAGCAGAGTGGAGTTTGAGATGCTCCACATGTAAATGAGAAGTTGTGAAAGGAGCCGCTGTGTGAAGCACGCACTTAACCTGCATCCATCTAAATAATTAAAGCGCATACTGTATTAGAACTGCATCGCATATAATTGTTTAATAAAATCATAGCGTTTGTAAATTCACAAGTATGCTTACTTATGGGTTTAATATATCATGCAGCCTTGGAAAACAGTCTAATAATATGTTTTATGGATTCTCGTCTGTGAAATGCGCCACTTCCGGTATTTTTCCGGTTAGTCGACGTGAGCAAAATGAAGTCGACGATTTTTACAAATCGACTAGTCATGACGGATCGCGACAGCCCTAATTCCATCGATTATAAAAATCGGCAAAATACCAGAAATGACACATTCCACAGACGAGAATCCATGAATAGCTTTCGATCAGATTTATAAGGTAAATAATTTATAAAGCTACGCCAATACAGGAGAATATATCATTATCTTTTTTAAAAAGCTAACTGTTCATTGAAACTTCAAAATAAAAGTTTAAACCCTTGCTCTGATTTTGCATGTTTTGATGTCCACATATTCAAAGTCATTTCTATCATAAAGAAGTGGCCAAATATTAAAGATTGTGGACATTTGAATTGAATGTTTAGTCAATATTAAACAAGAATTAGATCGTGCTGTAAAGTGTAAAAACAATCGTCAGGCCATTGGTGCTCTCTGCAGGGATTGGATATAAAACATACCATACATAATTTATGATTATATTGTTTCATTACATGTATTTGTATGTATTTGAACTATTTTGTTCAATAAAACCATATAACTTGCTTTTGATATTTTATTTGAACCAAATACCATTGCCTCATTGCTATTCTATATATATTTAGTCATTTTAAAGTCTATTGTTCACGTAGGTCTGTTTTTATTTAAAAAAATCGGATTACTTGATTATTCGTCGGAACAATCGAGCGATTACTCAAATACCAAAATAATCATTAGTGACAACCCTAAAAATATACAATATCACGAGTTACATGTAGACCAGATTATGTAATCAGATTCCAAAAATTAAGTACTTGTAATTAGATTACATTGTTTTAAAACATTTAAAAATTTGTGTGTCATACAATTTAGCTTTGACTATATTCACAATTCAGAATTGCCATGTAAATATCATGTAAATAAATGTGTGATCCATGCTCCTAAACTTAGGGACAAAAGCACCTTGTAAGAGACAAATAATTAAGCAAGTGACTAAACACTGATTATATATAGCTTTGAAACACTATGTCTTTATCATATCTGATGACCTTTACTAATTATTGATTCTGGAAGTAAAAAAAAAAAAAATTTAAACCTGGAAAGACCCCAGATATTTTAAGTTAATATTTCAATAATTTATAAACACATTTGCACAGTTAATGGTCGCATTGACATGCAAGTAAATTCATAAAATATTTTTATTTTTAGTGTTCAATCATTGTATTTTGATAATTTACTATTTTTTTAATTTTACATATTTATGACTTAATAATTATCTTTTCATCAACCCCCTGCAGTTTTGTCATTAACCCCAGTTTGGGAAACCCTGGTGTAGTGTGATTTTTAATGTTTAATGCCCTTCAATGCATAATCTGGTGTGCATATCTGGTCTCATATTTAGCATAATAAAAAAGTAGTGCTGTCAAAAGTTAATTGCAATTTTCATTATGTAATATTGTAATCATATTGTATTTACAATTTGCAAATATATATAAACAACATATTTCTGAAATAATCGCATTTATATATACACCACGCACACACACATATATTATGAAACAAAGCTTTTATTTTGGATGCGATTAATCGTTTGATAGCACTAGAGAAAGGTAGTCAAATTAGCTTGCTAAAAATGAGTGAATCTAATAGATTACATTACTAAGTACAATTTTCATTATGTAATTTGTAATCAGTAAGAATTTGCAAGTGCAGAGGAAGCAATATTTTGACTGTGACTGGGGGTCTGACCTGGTGTGATGATGAGTGACAGCGTAGACACTGATGCAGACTTGGGAACTTTGCGTCCTGGCGAGAGCCGCTGCCTGTCAGGTGTCTCCAGCTGGTTTCCAAAGCACTGAGGACTCCCTTGTTCCCTTGGTGATGAGTGTTTCGTTCCTGTGCTGTTGCTACGTAGTCGGATTCGTCGCAGGTTGGATACGACAACTTCAGCTGCAGAAAGAAAGGTTTGCATCAAAACACTCCTCCACCCTTGTGAATGTAGCATAACGTTATTGTATTTAGGTGGACATTCATTTGAACATTGCTAGGGCACACATTTACTATCAAATTCTGGATAAATATGCAAATATAATGAGAGATTTTATTTGAAGGGAGATTTTATAGAAAGACAAAGAGAATAGGATGTAAGGGAACAACGTGATTGAACCACGAGATCAGACTCAAACCCTTCAACTCAAACTTTATGTGTACAATAGAAAATATGTACGGTAGAAAACACTGCAATGTGGCAATAAAGCATAAAAAAAATACTTGAATTCAAATTCAAAAAGTAACATAAAAAATACATAATAGGGCTACAAGATGATGGTTAAACATTTAATCTATAATTTTGCTTAAAAATATAAATCACGAATATTAATCATGATTGTTGTCAATTCTTTTTTTTTTCATTTCAACAGAATTATTGCACTTTCACATAAACACAAATCAAGAGAAGGTCAACTCACATGGTTTGTTCGCAGATTTAGAAAAAGTGCAAATAACCCCATGAAAGAAAACAGACTGGCAAATGTATTTGTTGGTATTTTCAGCTCATTAACGCTTTTTCCATAATATAGAGAGAGCGTGAAGGTTATGTATAATCAGTGGGCAAAAATGTATCTATTTATGAAAAATGGGGGATTTTATGGAAGATTTAAACTATTGAAATAACTAATCATAAAAGCTTGTGAAAATACACAAATGGCAAATTAAAATGAAAATGTTCAGGATGAATAACGATTATGCTTAATTGAGAGAAGCAGAAATCATGATTAAAATTCACAGTTCAGCCCTAAAATATAATTCTAAAAATTAAAATAATAAAAAACCAACTCCACATTAATTCCACTGTTACAGACATTTTTCCAGAATGCGGAGGTCACGCCTGACTCTTAACCGAAAGGATGCTTTGCATTTCCAGTCTCCAGTGTTTCTAGTCAAATTTGCGTATATTCCGAGCTGATAATCTAATGTTAAACCTATTCAAATGTTTTTTTTAAAGCGCATGGCTCAATAGCACCATCACTTTACAGTGTCGCAATGACTGTCATTTGTCAGTGCCTCACTCCTCAAAGTTTAATGAGTGTGTAGATGACACGAAGCTGCTGACGTTAGCTACGGCTGCATCCAAAAGTGTAGGCAGCTGATTTGCTGCTTTACGAGGCAATGACTTTGCAGGCAGCATGTTTGCACGAAGGCACCTCACGAAACTGATTTCGGACAGGCTTCTGAGGCATTCTGCCTTGAAATGCTGCTTCCGAAGGCAGCATTTTAGAGCTTTCGGACACAGCCTACATTAAAAACAGATGGGCACTATTTGAATGGGTTCTTATGGAGACCGGAACAGAGGAGCATCCAATCGGAAGTTAAAATTTGTAAAGGTGGCGCTCAGTGTTTACGCAGGAAAAAGGTTTATACTGACAAATGCTTTTTTTTGGACAAAATACAGTTTCATGGCTGCTCTCAAGTTGCCCACTGCAGGTGAGGCAAAATGTTCATTTTGAAAATTTGTGAAGGGCAATACATTTGATGACAGAAAACTCATAAAATGTGGCACATTCTCAGTGTCAGCTTACCCTCGTCGTCCGTGGAGAGGGCGAATCGAGGCATGGCCTCCAGGCTGTGTGTGCTGCTCACCACTAGGGGGCTCAAAGCTCGCTCAGGCTGAGAGGAGCTGGAAGAAGTGCGAGGGCGCAGACTGGAAGAGATCAAACACACATTCAGACGGAGTGCTGGAAAATAACATCTACTGGGACTGAGCCATAAACATCAAAACAACATACTAAAATTGTATACTACTACTAATGCAATACTAGACTAGGTGTAATGTTTATATATTTTATTTTGTATAAAAGTGCAACCATAAACATTTTCATTAAAAGTGAACCAAAAAAGAAATCTATTTGATATTTCTATATCTAATTATCTATATATCTATGCATTATATATACATATCATTTAGTTTAACTTGTACTAAAATGAATACAAATAAATATTAATAAACAAATATCAACATACAGACATAAAACAAACAAATGTATATAATTTTTACAAGTAAAAATGCAATTTGACCTAAGGGATCTTATTTAGACTAAATAAATTTTTATTAGTAAAAATTATTGAATTTTTATTAGTTAAATTAAGTCGCAGAATTACCTATAACAAAATATTTTTTTAGATACCTGCTGTTAGCTTATTACTAGTCAAAACTGCCTTACAGATAACTTAAATATACAATTTTGACTAGTCCAAACTAGGGTAGTTGCGATAAACGGTGTTGACGGTTTGAAGCTGCAACACCGGTTATGTCACTTGGCCACCGTGGCAGTGTGGCATGGTCCCCACCATCGCTTTGATTTTTTTATAGTAATAACAATCATTTAGTTCAGTTAGAGAACAGACAGTACAATTAAAACTGAACGCGGCTGCTCAATGCAGCATGCCAAACGACAGTCGCATCACAGATCAGATTTAATTTAACACGTGAGGAGAAGTTGACAAGACTGAAGTGAGACAGACAAGACGATGGCAGAAGAGTTTCAAAACGACATGTAAAAGCGCCGGTTTAAAAAATACTTTGGATTTTGAAAAGCCTGATGACTTATCCCATTTATCTAAGGTGATATTGGAAGTTTTTGTAAACATTCGTTTCTTATTTGGTTCCACAGTGTTTGCTGATTTTTATTTATTTAAACCATGTATTTTTTTTTTTATTTGACATCAAGTTTGCCATGTCTTGAAGCTTAATAAACATTATTTTCTCATTTATTTGGTTCCACAGTATTTACTGATCTTCAGTTTTGTGTCCCTAAACTATGTGTACGTTATTTGTTATTTTATATTAGGCATATAGCATGGTGTATTTTTATTTGTTTTGTTAATAAAAGTTCTGTGTTCTACGTTGTATTTTGTTGTCCCTTGAATTGAATTCAAGCATTTGATGCCGAATTGCCGCTAATTTGAAAGTAAAATGCGCACAGCCCTTTTAAGCCATTTAAAAGCGAAAGAAAGCGAGGAAAAGAGGGAAACTACCCCCCGGTGTTGTCACACATTGATTAACCGGTGGGAAAATGTCCTCACCATCACAACCCTAGTCAAAACACCAGATATCTGTAATGCATTTTTTTGTAGTAATTATTCATACAGAAAGTATCTACAATGCAAGTTTGACTAGTGCATATTCTAACATTTATTTTTATAATAAAATTAACGAAACCCAATACTTTACAAATAAAATGAAACCAGGAAATACAAAAGTAAAAAATATTTAACATATTACAAACTACAATATAACCAATAGTAGTGATGCTGGCGGTTATATCCGTGAGTGCTGCGGATAATCCGCGAGTGGGTCAGGTAATTAAAAAAATTGCATTCTGATTATTTGCGGGTGCTAGGCTGCTGTCACAATACCTATTTCACGAATCTAATACTGATAACACATGCGTTTTCTTTCGCAACTGTTTACATGAACTTAAGACAAAACCGAATAAAAATATGAGGATACTCGCCAATTTTGTGTGTATTTGGCCACTTAAGCGCAACAAGCTTTACTGTCAACTCAATTTGCAGCGTGCACTTTGATGCAACGCGAGCACCTAAAGTCTTACATTTCTGTGATCGCAGCAAACATTGTACCGCAGCAATTCTGTCAACTGCACCGAAACGCGAGCTGTGCAGCATGATGTGATGTGAGAGAAAGTCAGAGAGAAGACGCGGTACAGCTGAACCACTCACGCGGTTTTGAAATGACTGATTTGATCTGATGGTTTGTGTGGATTTATTTACTCATCTAACCTACACGCTATTATGAATAAATGTTTTGCAGGAATTTCCCTCATTTTAAAGTCGAAAGCTGCGGGAATATGTGCACAATCCCACACCGCAATTCAGGACCTGATTAAGCATAATTCTATTGTACATAGAATTGTGAAACATGACTTTTCCAAAAACTTTCTGGATTTATTTATGTTTCCAAAACTTTACAGGCCTGGAAATTGCTGTTTTAAAATCCCATGACTTTTCCAGGTTTTCATGACCGGATGAACCTGAATGTGACGATCGGGTGCGGTTATCTAAATCAGACAAAAATATAGGTGCGGGCAGTTGGCGGGTGGATAATTTATTTGAAGCTGCGGATTCGGGTGACGTTTTATTTCATCCACGCATCACTAACCAATAGTGATATTAAATGAACACTGATTGTAAAGTGCACAACATATATAGTGTAAATCATTTTTTGGCTAATTTTCTGTATTGTATATAACATGTTATTTTTGATTGTAATGACATGTCAGCGGTGACAGAATTTAGTTTTTTGAGTGAACTGATTTCTTTATTCCTCTATTCAGACCTTGCCCTCTGAGCCGAGAGCCTCTTGTCTCCAGTGGAGGCCTGCCGCTGGATCTCTCCATGTGCGTGAGTGTCCCTCCCGTCCTCTATCTCTTCACTGTGACTGCGGTCAGAGGAGAAACTCAGGTTGGATGGGGTGGCCAGGTGCTCTGTGCTGCTGTACACCTGCAAAATAGTGGATAAGAAATGTCAGAGAAAGAAAAAATGACCAAAAATTTTACTAAAATTAAAAGCACTTCAGCTAGCTGCCAAGGCAACATCTCATTTTAATTTAACTTGATGTACTAAAATAACTAAAACTGAAATAAAAACTAAAATTATATAAACATACAGCACAGTTTAGAAACATGCAGCACATGCTCATAAAACGTTTTTGCGTGTTGTGTGGATGCTAAAATAGTTATTTTCATATTTAAATAAATATAACTTGGTGTGAATGGGCCTTAAATTTGATTAATGGAAGCCTGCTTCGATTTCAGAATTGGAAGTCGCAAATAAATAAGATATAACGTCGGAATTAGATATAAAGTCATAATGACAAGAAATAAACTGTGATGATGGCTGTTCTATTAAATGCAATAAACAAACTTTTTTTTCAGTATTATAAAAGGGTGCAGACAGCAGAAGGACCCAACCTTGCTGAAACGATTTGACCATGAGGAAAACTGTCGTATTTCTAGGGAAGACTCTTCATCATTAGTTTCATCATCTTCATCAGAGGCCAAATGATGGTAGCGTTCAGATCGAGCTACAAGGGAGAAAAAGGATTTAGGGAGAAATAGGTAAGTACAATGAAGACATAATAACTGCATCTCGGTGCACAATCCGAAAGAATGAGCTGACATTTCCAGAGCGCTTCGCTTCAGGCATTTGTGAAGCTCGCAGAATCTCCTCCATGTGCTGAATTAGTGAGACTCACTGTCAAAATAACTAGTGTCGTCTTCGGCCTCCAGCTGAGGGATGAACTCAGCTTTCTGACGCAGGAGTCCGTTCCAGTCCAGACTACTGAAGAACATATGCTGCTTTACTTCTGGAGTCCCACCTACAAACACATGTGGATTCATCAAATCTGACCACAGCTCTGCATAAAACTCTTGTATGAATGATTTTTGCAGTACATCTAATCCTAAACATTTATTTTGAACTTAAATGGGTCATATGTTTTTTCTGTCATTTTTGTTTTCCACTTGAGGTGATGTTAGTTTTCCCATGCAATCTTAATTTTATATTTCATGACCATTTTTGGCCCTTTCCAGGGGCATTAAAACCTCTCATTTTAATTCAGAGGAACAAAAACAATGTGTCTTCATGAATTACATAAAATGTACAAAAATATGTATTTAAAAAAATTAGAAACAAACAATATTAAGCAATTATTTACAAAAATAGTTTATAAAAACTCAAAAATGAAATTATAATTAATGTAAAAAAATATATTATATATATATATATATATATACACAATTATGAAGATAAAAAAAACAATAAAATACATTTATATCTATAAACATTTCAAAAATATATATGTAAATATAAAAAATTTTATTATATAAATTCAAAAATATATTTATATAAATATTTAAAATTCAAAAATTTATTATATATAATTTATAAAAATTCTAAATAAAAAACAGATCGATACATTTGTTGAATCAGTTGTTAAAGTGCCCCTATTAGGGATTTTTGAAAATGTCCTTTCATTCAGTGTGTAACACAGCTCTAAGTGAATGAAAACATCCTGCAAAGTTTTAAATCTGAAAGCGCACAGTGTATAAAGTTATTGTCTCTCAAAAGAGTCGACTCTGAATCATTGAAACGAGTCGTTTTTAAAACCAATCTTAAGCCGTATCATCTTGACGTCAACATGAAACATTAGCATATTGCCCGTCCACTTGTTGTCACTAGGTGCAGCTTTTGGGGCGTTAAAAATAGCGTACACAAATAAAAATGTACACAAAGCAGCACTGCACTGCTTTAAATGAAATCGACCCCTGCAGATTAGCGTCACGCAAAGGAGGGGTTTGGAAAAATGAATCGTTGAGCGAATCGTTTGGGAGTCATTGAGCAAATAAGGTCAAAATAAATGCATATTATAAGAAATGAAAGTGTTTTTGACCTTGCATGCATGTCAACCTGTTGTTGGGGACTCAAAAACATAAACCTTTTATAACTCATAATAGGGGCACTTTAAAGTTCAGAACGAGCTTTGTTTCAATATATGCTCTTTTTAAAACACTCATATGAACCCTTGGAAAAAATAAGTTAACTATACCTAGGTAATATAATTATACTAAACAGGTTTTTTAACAATTCCTATCGACTACAAATGAATGTCAAAGCACCTCTTCCAAGCCTCTCCTGTGGGTTTTGGTTCAGTAATCGTGTGATCAAGTCCTGGGCGTCTACAGGAAGGGCATCATCTCCATCTGGCCAGATAATCTCATCTGCATAAGGAACACAGTGCATCAAATCCTTTTACGGCAGTTTCATTTTAAACCAGTTGGTAAAGCTTCCTGATACTTTAATGGTATCTGTGTCCTGCCAGCTGACAGGGCAGTTCATCTGAACTCACCACTCACAACCTGTCCAAAAAGCTCTTCCGGTGTGTCTCCGAAGAATGGCACACATCCCACCAGAAACTCGTACAGGATGACGCCCATGGCCCACCAGTCGACAGGCTTCCCGTAACTCTGCCGCAATATCACTTCTGGAGCAATGTACTCCGGGGTGCCACAAACCTATGAATACAACAAATAAGACAATGCAAAAAAAAAAGAGATTCTATATTAATAGCAATAAAGTGTCTGGAAAATTGGCTTAGATTGATTATGTTCTTGCCCACCTGCTTATCGATAAACTCCCTAGTGTCTTTCTCAATGTGGCCCTCGTACAGATTGGTTGTCATATTCATGAGGCCGATTTTGGAAAGCCCAAAGTCAGTGAGTTTAATATGTCCCATTGAAGTAATCAAGAGGCTGCGAAGGGTTAACAGAACTGGTTAACAACCGATACACTGACAAAGTTGCATAAATGAGGTCTGCAGTTCTTTTCTCACTTGTCTGGTTTGAGATCTCGGTGCACAATGCCATAACTGTGGAGGTACTCCAGCGCTAGAACAGTCTCCGCAAAGTACATCCTGGTCATATCCACAGGAAGTGGGCCCATGTTCTTTAGCAGAGTGGCACAGTCACCACCTGGAGATCATATTAGCCCAGACATATTTATATATGGTACATACATATACACATGTATTAATAATAATTTATGAATTAAATCTAAACAATTTGCAATGGTAACACTTTACTGAAAGCCTTTATGTATAATGCATAATAAAGTTATTCATAATGTACATTGCATTATATCTTTCCAAAAATAATGGTAACATGCATCATAACATTTGAAAGTTTGCTTATGTGTTTTAATGCATTGCACTTTCTAAATGAAGATAAACATAAAATATAATTTATTTCTGTGATGCAAAGCTGAATTTTCATCAGCCATTACCCCAGTCTTCAGTGTCACATGATTCTTCAGAAATCAGTCTAATTGTCAGCGAAATTTAGCAAAAACAATATTTTGTATAAAATCTAAGTCACTTAATTTTAACCTCTTGTTTATTGAAATACTGTTGCATAAAATCAGTGTCACAATGCAATCGTGCTGATATTGTTATTCGGTGAAACATCATGGCCTTATAACGTTGCTTACCTAAATCATATTTTGTAAATATCTTTTTTTTTAAGATTCTATAAGATTTTGTGAGTCACTTTGTGTGTGCTGTCTCTCTCACACACTCACTCAGGCTGTGCAAGCCTCATCTGGCACGACAAATACATTATCAGTCGCCGTTTACACTGAATGCCATTAAAATTGGAGTCATTCTCACGCGAAACGTGATGCGACTGTGAGTGTGCGCGTGTCTGTGACATCTCTGCCTGCGCCGCTGACAATAAAAGGATCGGCTCGGAATCGGCAAGACGGTCACCGATCCGGGCCGGTCATGGTCGACGATCACTGGCCGGTCAATCGGTGCATCTCTAATTTAAAAGATACATGTTCACAAGTTATGTTTAAGTTTTGTTGCCTTAAAGCTGGAATACACTACACAATTTTAAAACGTTATGCATCATACAGTTGCTGACTTTGTAATAGTCACAGGGAAAAAACGGGCCATTCATAGGCGGCGCGCGTGTAAGGCTGGGGCTTAGCCTTCCCCTGGCCATGGGGACTTGGGGCAAAAAAATGCCACTAAATTGGACAAAATGCCCCTGCACAAACAAATTAAATCCATTACGTCTGTTACTAACAAAGTGAAAATTAATAGTGTCGATTGTGGCGTTAAATTAAGATCTGCTCATGTTGCACGCACCGTATTTCATTTTAGCCATTTTTACAGTGTTGCACATTTTAACCAATCACACACAATTCTGTTGAGCTTTGGAATGCAATGGCCAATCAGAGGCGTTCAGATGAGTCATCGCTGAAACTCATCAGTTTTGAGTGCGCGTGCGCTCTCTGACTGAATTATGGGCTCTTGCGAATTCTCTCATCATAAACAACAATGCGCAGATGTACGTACAATGTAAGTAAGAGATTCATCATTTCACAGTGTATACAGCTTCAGTGATTATAACCATATATTTTTTTGAGAGTGCTTTAACTCACGATAGATCAAAGTTAGTGATAATGTGACTTTCTATATAAAATGTATTCGCTGTTTGAATAACCATGGAAGGAAACATTATATAGCCTAATTATCAATTTCTAATGTTTTTTTTTTATTGTAATCATGTAATTAAGGGTTGCAAAGGGGCAGAACATTTCCGGTACATTTCCATGGGAACTTCGTCTGGGGAATTTTGGAAATATTCCAAGTTTGAAACTTACCAGGAATTTATGGGAATTAATTAGAAATTTGGGGAAATGTATAAAACTGTATCATATAAAAACATAAATATAAACATTTTGTTTGATAATAGGCTCACATGCATGCAAACTAACACAAATAAAAAAAATATATATTTTTTTTTTTGGGGGGGGGGGGTCTGTGATGCTTTTTTCAAGATTTATTGATGAAAAACTTATGAACAGTGTTTATTCAAAATAGAAACTTCTCTAACAATATAAGTCTTTGCTACTACTTTTTATTAATTTAACACATCCTTGTTGAATAAAAGTATTAATATATATATATAATAAAAAAAAAGAGTAAAGATACTGACCCCCAAACTTTTGAATGGTAGTGTATTGTTAAAGGTCCCCTGAAGTGCTTTGAAACACGCAGCATTATTCTATGTGGTTAAGTAATTTCAACTGAAAAAGGAAGACAGGGTGGGACATAGAGCAGCCCCGTCCCCTTTTTAAAATAGCCAATAGCGTTTTGTTTATATCTGCTTGGGCCAGAGCCATTGAGCTCAGTAAAGCCGCATTTGACAGCCATAGTCTAATGGATTACCCATTCAATATGAAACTCTTAGTAAAACATTTGCACGGTTTACTTTTCTGTATCATTGGTTTACATTTTGTTAAATGTACACTTTGTATGTATATGCGTACTTTCAATGTGAGAGCAAAAAAATATAGTTGTACAGCTGTACAATGACAATAAAAAGCTATTCTATTCTTAGTAAAACAAAATGGTGATCATAATCATGCTGAGGCTGTGTAGTTTTAAAAGTGTTCATGTTAAATACAAATTCAGACCCATTAAACATTTTATTAGCCTACATGACACCCATGTCTGGTTCTTGCCTAAAAAGATGGGTTTATGATGTTTAATGCATTTGGATGTTTTTAGCATTACCCTGCCTTCGTCTATGGGGACATTATACACTAAATGACTGATGATCACACATTACCAGACTTAAAGTCCTTCCGATCACAACAAAGTCACGCAGAAACATGTTTGATATCCTGCGAGCAGATGGAATCAAAGTTTGAAGCTAAAAAAATCAGAGTATGTTTTTATCATACACATCACGATTTTCTATGAAATCCATCAACTCAAATCTGCAGACTGGCCCTGACATTCATCAACTTCTCCAGATTTCAAATCGGGGGAAAATGGAGGAAAAAGTTGTGTAGTGTAGCCTAGCCATTACCTTCCACGTACTCCATGACCATGCACAGATGTCTGCGGGTCTCGAAGGAGCAGAACATGCTGACCACAAAGGGATTCTCTGCAAACGTCAGGATGTCTCGCTCCACAAACACCTGCTGGATCTGGTTCCGCAGAATCAGGTTTTGTCGGTTGATCTTTTTCATCGCAAAACGTTGCCGAGTTTCTTTATGCCTTACCAGATACACCGTCCTGCAGGAGAGATGGAGAACATAGCAGTAGGATGCTTGGGTAATGTTCTAGGAGCTTCCTGACCTTGAAGACACGGAGCACTGTTTCTTGAGAGATTAGGTAAAACAGCTACACAATTTAGTTTTTTCAAGAAACGGTGGAAGACGGTAACTCAGGGAGAGAATTGTTGAATAAATTGTGTTATTATTGTTTTCTTTGCACACAAAAAGTATTCTCGTAAAAGGCGAGTCACTGATGTCACATGGCCTATTTTACAGATGTCCTTGCTACGTTTCTGGACCTAGGAACATTTGTGTTTCGAAGATGAACAAAGGTCTTTCAGGTTAGGAACGACATGAGGGCGAGTAATTAATGACAGAATTTTCATCTTTGGGTGAACTATCCCTTTAAGTAGGTCCCGTTGGCAGCTAGCAACACCAGAAAAAGAAACTCCCTTTGTGATAGCAATAATAAACCATCCTCTAGTTGCAATCAATTCATTATTTTCCAGTTTTGGAGCCCTTATTTGTTGAGAATCAGAAGCTGCATTAAGATAGAATGATAATTAAAGCTGGGTTCTCATTCAAATCATGTTTTCCCAGCTAAAAATTAGGGATGGGCATTTTTGGCAATTTCTTATTTCGATCATCGATAGGTTTCAAAAACGATTAATCGAGAGTTCTCTCTTCTCATGTTTATACTTTGAACCGCATGCTGTTGCAAGCTAAACAATCAGAGCTCAGGGTTCCGCCCAAAGTGCTGCTATAACCAATCAGATTTATGTATTTTTCTCCATGATCATCGTTTTCATGATCGATCATCGCTGTCACGGCCGAGTACTAGAGTGCTGTTGCACATCCCTATTAAAATTGCTCTTCTGCCTTTCTATAGTAATCACTTTTTTTACCTGTCGTCATGATATGATTAGCTTACCCGTAAGCCCCATTGCTGATGAGTTTAATCGTCTCAAAATCACTCTCCAGTGGTTTTCTTCGTAGTGGTGTGGGTGAAGATTTATTCTGCTGTAAGCAACAGGAAGAGACGTATCGTTAGTGACGTCTTACGAAACCTAGCCAGGCTATTTAATGCTTCAGCTCTTTTTGAGGTGCATTTACCTCTGCGGATTCTTCAGAATCGACCGTCAGTGTGGGGCCAGAGTCATACTGCTCCTCGAGCTGCACAACTTCTGTCAAAAGAGATGAAGGACACAACGACATGAGCCTAAGAGAAACTGACAGGCTTTCAAAACAAACCACCACAAGATAAATAACAGATAAACGCACCATTGAGGGGATCTCGGTTGAGTCCGAGCTGGCTGATTATATAGCGGGGAATATCTGTTTTGATGCCCTGGCCGACTTTGGCATGACCTTCTGCAGCTTCCAGAAGATGGTAAAATTCCTCCGGGTCAAACTCCTAGGGAAGTGAAAATCAGGAGCACCGTTTTGGGAATGTCAGACCGTTAGGAATATTCACTGTGAATCAGTGTAGGTGCAGAATCTCACCAGACACTCCAGCAGTCGTGCGGGTCGTGAAATGATGATAAGGATCTTCTTCACCAGCTGGGTGATTACTGAAACCTCCTCACTCTCGGAGCGCTCCAGAGCCTAAGCAAGACAAACACAATCTGTTATAGGGATACTGCATGACTTGTCTTGATCTACTGAAAGTGTTGTGCCATGTATGTGATGTGTATAAAGCTGTTACTATCACAAGAACTACCAACATCAGTTGCATTGCTTCACTGCTATTCATAAATCCTCGCCTGTGGCCTCATGGGATAGTAAAGTGCCTATTGAACGTGCACTTCAGTATGTCACCAGAAATAGTAGGTCATCTGCATACTTTTTGCTTATTGTTTTTAGGGCTGCAGTGATTTGTCGACGTCATCGATTACGTCGATTAGCATGGAGTGCATCGATGCGTCGCACCTTTAGCAATGCCCATTGCGCGATCCTGCAGTTATCAGTTTTTCTGCCATCTTTAAAACAAACAAGACTCTAGAACAGAAGTTAAAGGCTAGTCTGGCAACATCACTTCACTTCATAGAGAGTTCATAGAGCATTATATTATTATACGACCGTCAGAACCGCATATATATATATAGCCGAACTGACACCTTTACATTGTCAGGATTCACAACTGCATTCAAAGCTGCGCTGAACGAACGGAACATCAAGTTGCCTATATAATCATGACGGGTTTAATTCACCCACAGAGACGGAGAAGGAGAAATGATTCGCGTTCATCTTCACCGGAGCTGCCGTCAGTGCCGTGGACGCGATCCCGAGAGCTCTGAGTCCCGCACACCAAACGCGCTCTCTGCACTCGCTAACAAAGCATTTAAAGTCATTGTTAGTTGTTTAACTGTGTGATGGATAGAACAAGCCTCGACTGGGAGCATTGATTTAAAAACGGGCTGTCAGCTGTGATAAAACTTCCCGGTATTATGACGCCATTTTTGATTTTGCCGGTCTCGTGTCCTGAATGCGGTTGTGACTTCAGCTGTTCATTCATATAGAGATGTATTCAAGCAGATGTTTTAATCTGCTGAATAAATAAAACATTTAAAGTCTTTCACCTGCAAGCAACTGCTGTCAGTCCCAAACAGAATCTGTGAATGCAGCCATAATGTGCGTTTCTATTGATTGTATCACTGCCCTGTAATTGCTTTTCTTTCTTTTTTTTATTAATTATTATTTTTCAGTTTTTCTCTTTTCTATTTTTTTATTATTTTATTTCTTTAATGTTTATTTTTTATTAATTATTTATTTTATTTCATTTTCTCTCTTTTCTTGTTATTATCTTTATTTATTTATTGTTATTTTCTTTCTTTTTCTTGTTGTTGTTATTATTTATTTTTTTTTGGAAAGTATTAATTATGAGAAAAGGTTTGAATAAAATAATGGATTAATAGCAGAATTTACTGTTATTATTTATTGATAGTTTAACTAAAGAATTCATCAACTGATGAGAAAATAAATAGATTAATTGAAAAATAATCTATAGATTAGTCGACTAATCGAAAAAATAACCGATAGATTAGTCGACAATAAAAATAATCATTAGCTGCAGCCCTAATTGTTTTTCAAATGCTATGAATTCAGATATACTACTCTCTTTGCGTACTGTTTTTTTTTGCATTCTATGTAGTAAGGAAGGGTTTAATTTTGGACAAAGCAATAGTTAGTGATGCACTGAAATTTTGGTAAACGCAAATATTTGACCAAACAACAAATTCAAGTCAATAACCAAAACTGTTAGCACTTAAAAGGAAAACAGATTTATCTTATATAGATTATAAAGTGTAGAGTATTTTTTTTCTAGTTAACTAAAAATATATGGACACTGAAAGGCTTTACTGAGGTAAATGTTAGGTTTTTAGCTAATAGCTACATTTTTGGCTTTTAGCAATTTTTATAATATTAACATTTATATTTTTACCAACAATAAAGGGGATGAATTTAGAGTTGCAGCATTGTTCTTCTGCAGTTTTAATGCAGGTGGCAAACCAGGGCAAAAGCATTTATTTCTGCCACCTACTGGACTGGAGTGTGAGGTGCTGGATGACACGTGGAAAAATAGAGATTGCCATGATTTAACTGTTTAAAACGATTAAAAATTTCCGATTACGGCTTCAGACTATATTAAATAATGACAATTTTCATTTTGAGGAGAGCTATCTCTTTAAGACAAATGACTAGTTGTTGAGACTCACCACTTAGTTTATTATTAAAAATATTATTCAAACGTTTGGGGTCAGTAAGATTTTTAAAGCGTTTTAAAATGTGTAGTTGTCTCTACAGTAAAAGCAGTAATATAGTGAAATATTATTACGATTCAAAAAGACCTGTTTTCTATTTTAATATATTTTGAAAAAGTAATTTATTCCTGTGATGCAAAGCTGAATTTTCAGCATCACTTCTCCAGTCATCAGTGTCACTTGATCCTTCAGAAATCATTTGAATATGCAGATTTGCTGCTCAAGAAACATTTCTTAATATTATCAATGCTGAAAACAGTTGTGCGGTTTCATATTTTTGTGTACACTAATACTTTTTTAGGATTCTTTGACAAATAGAAAGTTCAAAAGAACACCATTTATTTGAAATGGAAATCTTTTGTAAATCTTTGCGGTCACTTTTAATCAATTTAATGCAACTTGCTAAATAAAAAGTAAATTTCTCTTTTAAAAAGGCTATTTAATTAAAAGAGTCAGAGATGGAAAATAATTCAGCAGCATACTGTGCTGATCATCAAATAGACAGAAGACGACTGTATCCGTTCTGAACACTGGACAGTATTTGGCGAAGTGACTGGAATGTTGTTTCTTGCTTGTGCAGGGAATCTGCTGGCTTGTGGGATGCGGGAGTGGGAGGTAATGAGCTACTTGTGCAACAAGATCAAATCTTTGCTCGTACAAATTTTAATCAACTCTGCATACTCATAGAATCTGGATTTGAGATGCATTAGATGACAAAATATAAAGACCGAGCAAAACGTTGAGACGTATTCAAATATTATATCCTAAACACAAGCATCTGCGAAAAGAGCGCATCAAAATTTGTTTAATCTATCTTGAGCTGCTGTCTCCTCACGTAAGGAGAAAAGCGGAGTAAACAAAGGATAGACTCCTACGAAAAACTAAAATTACTGCATTTGATGAAGCCGAACAAAGTGAGGGAGACATGCTATCAAATCAGCATTAAAGAGCCTCATAGCAAGATAAGATGTGTGACTCATGTTTCGCAGACAGCCAAATGCCACTGCAAGAGGGGTTTGAGGGAAACATGGATGATTCTAACTCGACACGAACCATCACAATCACATCAAAACAATGAACCGTTTCCTTTTTTAGCACTGCAGCCAGCATAAGCAGATGGCAGCTGAGACTCGACTGTGACTTGTGCCCTTGCAGCACAGAGCTTTATAATGATGCCCAGCTTCAAGCGGTCCTTACTGCTTCCATGCAGAAAATGTACAGTCTATTTATGATCAAGGATGGGGTTCCATTTACGACATCCGATAATAATTCATGAAACTGGTAAATAAACTGAAAAATAGTTCAATATGATAAATTAGTAATAGTATTATTAATAAATAATTTTGTTAATAACTAAAGTGGTGTTCAAGAAGTCTGAAAATATAATTGTTTTCCTCCCCATTTAAAAAAAATTATATTAAATCAATGTAAAGTTATGATAATATTATTTATTTTAATTCTTTATTAAAGTTAAAACAAATTCTGCACCATAATGAAAAAAATAAAGCAGTATATTCTGGAATAAAAAAACTCGGTTATCTTCTGAAATGTGCTGTGATTTCTAATTCTAAAGTGATTTCTATTATAAAACTAATGTCAAGAGCACAAATTATTTGAATTTCTGCTAAATAAGAGAGCTACATGAGCATACATGTATTTATAAAGTGCCTTTTACACCAGTAGTTTTTTTCCAGTTTGTAATTTTAATAAACATTTTAATTGCTAGTATTTTAGATCTGAATGTACAACACAAATTCAAACACACATGACGCTTCGTGTTTTCAGCGTCTGTGTCTCAATATATGAGACATGAATAATGAGACACAGACGAACTTCATCTCCAGAGCTGCTCTGAGAGTCACTTCACCGTTTTTGAGACAAACCATCAAACAAACACAGATACTTCATGACAAACCACACACACAAAAAAAAGTTTAGTTTAACTCTAAGCAATTATGACAGAAATATTTATCTCACTTTTTATACTAAAACTTACTTTTCAAAACAATAACAATTACTTTTATTTTTAGGGAGTATCATACAACCATTCATGTTTTAATTTACACGGTTCTGTTGCGCAGCATCTTATTTGACAAAAAAAAGTTATAAATTAATTTGATTACATCATAAAAATGTATTTAAATAAATTGTTTTATTAGATTTCATTAGACACTATTTTTGATAATACATTTCTATTAAATCATTTAACACAGAAACCAGAAAAAAAATGGAAAACGCAGATTTTAGAAAAATAAAATAGATTTTATGGGGCCATAAATTAAAAGGTAGGAGTTTAATAGTGAAAAGTTGACATTCATTCTCAAGGTCTAGCAAACACGTGGAAAGCATTTCCTTCCCCATTAATGGTAAATAAAAATTACAATATTGTATGATATGCTAAAAATACTGTCATAATATTTTATGCCATATCACCCAGCCCTATGAGTAACATTTAAATCCAGCAATCATTGCTGCCGCTATACCAGCCATTGTTCAACCTGCTCTTTATAAATCAGCAACATGTAAATCCACTAATAGTTTTAAGCATAACGCCAGAGAAAATAATGCAGCAAAGACTATGCATCCCAGAAGGGAGCAGAGAGTGAGAGGAACAGCATAGAGTGGACTGATGGAACCACAAACCAACACAAAACCACAAGATTCGACCATCAATCACAACAGATTGATGATTGAACAGTCAGAGCAGTTAAACTGCAGCATGACTAAGGGAAGTGGGAAACACTTTAATAGCCTTATCTAGGAGCACGACATCCAGCGCACAGCAGTGATTTGACAGCGCGCTGAAGTCTTGCCTGGGGTTGTCTGAACACTACATACAGGGTGGGCGTAAGAGTTGCTATGGAAACTAACACCCTGTAGTTGCAAAGATGAGCATGGAGCTTGAACGGGGAGATCTATATTTCTAATCAAACCCTCTGCTGCAGGGTACGCACACATTTATACACGAAATGACATGCGCAATTACACACATGCAAACGCTCACATGCAAGCAAATGCACATGCAGGCAGCTCGAGGTTGCTCTTTTTTTCTGGGTGTAAAAATCTGAAAGTATTTATATAGTAAAAAACACCCTGTGGGAAGAGGTGGATTTCACACTTCTTAGGCGAAATGGTCACAGTTTCTTTTGAGAAGATGTGACGTTTCTGGCCCCTTAAAGCCAGCAGCCACTGCACACTAACAACAGCAGTGACAGAACCCAGCCGTACCCTGATGTCACCGTCAGCCTGATATTCCTGCCAAAGCACAACCACCATCTCAGACCACCTGTTGGCTTTGGCATAATCAGAAAAGGACAGCATTACCAAGCTGACATTGGCTAAAGCAGCAGAATATGAATGTTCCGTGCATACGACAAGGACTCAACCTAGCTAGGACTCAAGCTAGATTTAAAATTGTGGCGCACAGATATAAAAAACTTTTTTGCGAAGTCGTAAATGAAACAAAGATTGGAGTCTAGAGTATGTTTTACTATAGTCTACTTCGAAATTGTTTCATGTTTCATTCAATGGGCCCTATTATACACTAGGGGTTGCAGAGACTAATCAACTAGTCGACTTCAGTGCTCTGCCAGGACACTTTAAGCTTGAAGTCGACTAGTCGCTGGTCCTATAGAGGGCGCTATAGGATAATAAATACATTTTTCGTGTTTCCAAACAGAAAATTACAAACTATTACTCTGAATGTGCTCCACAAGAATGTGTGATTATATTACTGGATGCTCGAATAAACGGCAGAATGCACGTTTTAAACAGCTTATTGTACAGGTAAGTTAATCACGTTCTAATCTAATGCGCTGCTGCGCTGTAACACACACACATAGCTACAGACAGTAACGCGTACAATACATCACGCGCAGATCGCGCGCACAGAATCATTCAACGCGAAAATGTATTGTCATCGCTGTTCAGTGATTTCTCTGTAAAATAGTGTAGAAACTGAAAAGTTCAAGCATATATTTCTTAACTAAATCCCACAGCTTTACTGCTAGTAGAGAGATGCTGCCAGGTAGAATTAATTCACACACGCAACTGCTCTCATTAATGCATTCATTCATATGAATGTAGTCTTTACTGTACTACGTATCTGTATCTGATTTAGAACGAGCAGGAGTCTGTGAGAAATATAATTTACATTTACATTTATGCATTTAGCAGACGCTTTTATCCAAAGCGACTTACAGTACATTCAGGCTATACATATGTATTGTCAGTATGTGTGTTCCCTGGGAATTGAACCCACAACCTTTGCGCTGCCAACGCAATGCTCTAACCACTGAGCCACAGGAACACTAGAGAAAATTGGCATAATGACCCAAAGACTAAAGAACTGATAAAAACAAGCTGTTATAGGTGCAAAAGTCATGTGGGCAGCGCTGTGTCATATTTCATAGCTGTGCACAAGGTGTTTATGACTTATTTGTTCATTAATGATGTCATCAGCAACTAGTCGACTTCGATCTGACTTTCATCACATAAAAGTCGACTTTAAAAAAATCAGAAGTCGTTCAACCCCTATTAAACATTAATAGGGGTAATAGATCGGCCGATACGCCATGTTTTTTTTTATGTAACTTAGAATTTCTATACTTCTCTGTGTTGACCCGATCGTCACTCTTCTAGTGTTTAAACAGCAATCTATGCAGTGTTTCTCAACTGGTTGGTCAAAAGTGCTGGGTATCAGCCCAAATGTGGGTTGCGCCACGTTGTTTAAGCCAAGAAACGACATCAACAAAAAACGTAATTCAAAGGCATTTTCGATGCTACCTTTTATTTTAAAAGTGCATGCTGTTGTCACTTCTGTCAGATCCAGACTCCGAGGCAGTTTTAAGTAAAGAAAGAGTGCTGGTAGGCTGTGCCAATTCAGTACAGGTCAGTGAAATGTTGACAGGCACATTTAATGTCAGTGGCATTATTCTATCGTTGCTATTTTCGCAACGCTTTATGAAATAAAAGTCTCTCACTCAGAAAAAACGCTGTCCTGTCAGATTTATACTGTGCTGGTGGCGCGCGCTCTTTACCTTGCGCGAACGCGGCGCCGGCTGTAAAAAACCTAAAGGCAGAAACTAGCTAAAGTCAACAAATAAAAGTAGCCTAAAGCTCCAACAAATCATAACTGTACTGCGTTTTTGTGGGAAGGATTTGCATGACGGTTATATTCATTCTACTCAGAGCAGTTTCCACGTTTCATAACAGTCCCCTTGTTGTTTTCAATAACCCAAAAATACCATGTATTTTCACTCCGTGTCATGTAGGCATATGTTTAAATCAGTGGTTCTACCTATTTTTCGACCGGGCAGCACTATGGTCCAAATCAAGTCTCACGGGCAGCACGCATGTCATTTACAATACAAACCAACCAGATTTATAATATTATTTATAGCTAAATTTATTATCTAAACGATTGCATTTATTTAAATAAATACATAATTCTACTCACCATTAATAAAACACCTGATGCTGTCGGGAGCTGACAATTACATTTAACTGCTGGTTATTCTGTATAAATGTATGTGACGAAAAAAATCTTGAATCTTGAGAAATTCTGCTGGAAAGGAGTAACAGCACAATGAAGTATGTGATTGTAAGTACAGTCTGTAAGACGCGCGGAAGCGTGACTCGACGCGCGACATTGCAGAAAAGTTCACAAATGTAGCCTATGTTGATCCAAATATGGAGAGCATTTTCATTTTAATAATCATTGCGCGTATCTCTCCAGAGATGTTTTGACACATTTTCTGTAATTAAGGATGATGTTTCTTTTTACCTGAACATGTTCAGTGTGAGGCAAGCACTGCTGATTCTGATATTGTTTCTTCGCTGGCATTTTCCACATTTGTTTTCTCCCTTAATAAATGTATCCATTCTGATGCTCCATTTTAAACGAATGCGCTGAATATCTTAATTAAATTCTGCCAAAGTGCGCGCTTGTTATGGTAACATTAATTACATGGTGCATTTAGTCTGCTCTGCCTAAAGGGAATGGGATATATGAAACTAATGATTTGACTAACAAAAACATGCTTTATTGTTTCGTTTTTTTTTATTAATCTAAATACTAAAAATGAATTGTAGACTGAATGGATTTTTTTTAATTATGTTCAGCTTGGTGGTTTGCGGGTTGAGCACCACTGCTTTAAATTAATGTGCTGGCTCATACCAAATTCATTTTACTCATTAAGAGAACAGTTTTGGACAACCCTTTTAGACCTTTTTTGAAATAAACTCGCTTTGTCTTATATATATATATATATTTATTTACAAAATCTAGTGAAACATTTTTTATTTACAAATAAAAGTGAATACGTCTACGAATAAATCTTGCTCTTTTTATTATAAAATACATTTAAAAACAAGCAAATACATTTATATATAAATCTTTAATATACAATTAAAATAAACGTATTTTAAATGTATAACACAATAATAAGGCAGCAACATATTATAGACAGGACAGACAAGAAAGACTTTTTATCTTTCATTGCGCGAATTATAAAACGAAATGATCCATTACAGAGCGGCGCAATTCACATCCCGTTGCAGAATGATGCTCTTGAAACACGGAGTCACAGCACACAGGCTGCGCAGCCCTCCGAGTCCGCATAAAAGAAAAGTTTACAGAGGGGAAGATATATTGCTGAGAAGTGTATCAAATCTGTGAGTTAGTTTACTTTGAGCCTTTTCTTTTAACAGGTTTTAAACCTCAGTGACTGTGCGCTCTTGAAGAGTTTGACTGTAGTAACCGACCGTACGCGCGGTTTTGAAGCTGAATGGAAGACAGACCGCTGCAGCGGAGGGAATCACGTGGACTTGAATGGCATAACTGACTTAAATATTCATCTTCTGTACCTCAGATTAAACTATGGAACAGCTTCAGCACACTTGAAATATAATGCATGAAAACTGTATGGTGCTTTTGTGGCTTCCGTGGGGCTTAATAACAACACAGAATATTATAAGCTTAAAAGCACAGGATCGATTTGGATGGGTCTCTCGTCTGACCGATACCCGATCCGCAGAAAATGACTGGATTGGAGCCGATACGATCCAGCGTATCGGAACGATGCATCCCTACTTGTAACCCGACGTTGTGGGTCCGAATTTCGGCTCCGGCAGGAATTGTCCACTAATTTTTTCACTTTCACATAAGCGCAAATAAAGACATTTCAGCTTGCAGATTTCTGCAAATGACCGTGCAAAAGAAAACAGACTGGCTGTATTACACTTATTTGAGCAGAAAATATCAATAGAATCACTAACATGTTCGCTGGTGTTTTCAGCTAATCCGCGCTTTTACCGCAATGTAGAGAGAGCGCATACGCATGGTTGCCATTTGTAGTACATTCTTATTTTTTGCACTAATACAATTGTAAAAGTTATATGCTATAAATACACTGATTTTAAGTATATCTCTACTTCAGTGGTACTTCAGCGCAATTGCAAAAGCATACTAAATACCACTGAGATTTAAATAGATTTTTAGTGCACTGAAAAAGTATACTATCAAAAAAATATACAAAGACTGATTTTAAATATTAATATTATTCACACTTTTGCATGCCAAATCAAAGTCATGTGGTGCGCCCTAAACTTTCACCAAAAAAAAAATTAATAACGATTAATAAAGTCAAAATATGTGGTACTCTAAAATATAAGTCAGATAATTTGACCTTTATGACAACACAGGTGTAGTTCAGATTGTAAAATGTCATATGGTGCAACTCTACAAAAAGTTAATTTAAAATTATTAATTTATATTCTGTATAAAAAATCTGTAAAAATAAAATAAAAATATATACACACACACACACACACACACACACACACAAACACACACACACACACCACACACACACACACACACACAACACACACACAACAACACACACACACACAATATTTTTTATAATTATATAAAAACATTTTTAAAGTTAATAACTTTTTTTTAAATAATGATTAAAAAGGTCTACACAAAATTCCAATAAGATTCCGATCTTCAGTGAGACTGGCTTCAGTTACTTGTACATAATGTATATGTTGCCCCTGTCTGTAATAAAACAAAACTAATATGAAATCCATTTGTTCGTAAATATGACTGTCAATCCTAAATAATGACCAGGTAATACGGTGTCACTGTGATATGTTTTTGTTTTTATGTACATGGGTCACCCATATGCAGGTACCACATGTGAGAGCTTGTGCACTTCCTACCAGGCCACTTCTCCAACATCATCAAAGTCTCATACACAAACAATTGCCTGGATTCACTGAACTGGAAAGATCTTTTCAGAAATTCCCGCCTCACCTCATGCAGCATTTTTTCCAGTTTATCCTGCAGCTCTATGAAGTACAGAGATGTGATCAGACCCTTCTGGGATTTATCCAGACAGTCCCTGGCCAACTCCACCAACTGGTGCAGGATAAATCCCAAGACGCCATCTCCCAGTCGTAGGGTGCTGTCTGGGGAAAACTGCCTGATGACTTCCAGCAAATGCTCCTCCATCTGAGCGGTGGCCTGCACAGCAGAGAGAACATTAGGCGTCTCAGATTTGTAGAGTAAAAAACAGAAATAATCTGTTGGTGATACATACCTTTGGAAAGCGCTCCTTATAGACATGATTCATCATTATAATTTCATTATCAAAGGAGCTGCCAGTTCGTCCAGGGCTAAAACAAGAAGAAAAACAGATGACAACTAATGATGCACTCAGCCGAAAAACCGAACCCGAAAATAAATGTTTAATAATCAATAATCAAATAAAAACTGAGTTTTACAAATATTTAAATTGCACATAAGGCAGTTTGAGTCAAATTTTTAATAACAGAATTATGATTCTACTCCAATTTATGACTTTTTAAGCAGACATTAAATAATGAAGACAACAAGTTAAATAAAAATAATGAATCTGTAATATAATGCAACATACATTGATTCTGATGTTTATTAATATTTTTTCTCTTGCTATAACTAGTAGTAAAGAGGACGATATGAATAGTTTCTGCTTGAACTGAGACGCTACAGCGATCTGTCACACCACATTAAAGAGTGCCAAAACTCCATTGTTTGTATTTTGTGATATTTCATAGTTAGATTTCATATTAAAAGCAAAGCACAAAGCTAATTGCGATTATTGGATAGCAGATATTACAAATAAGGATACGTGATGTTCACGCATCAACAGAAAACAGCATAGAATAAAGATGGCTCTTGAGATTTAAGAATCCATATCAGTATCGATTAAAAACAAGACATCGATATTGTTAATTCAGGACTAGCATTTGCACAGCTGACCTGTTTACAGTTTATCCACATTGTGTCACAAAATAGACACTGGCATGATCAAAATGTGCCATCAGAGAAATGCTAATTAAACGTTTGAGTCACTTTTAACTATTTTGGCTCAAAACCAAAAAATATCTAGCATCACTAATGAAAACTACCATTATTGTAGATTGCTGGTTAAATACTTTACTGGCAAACATACTCACTATCCTCTCATTTCAAAACCAAGTGAGCAGTGTTTTGTTTGTGCAAGCACCCTGTTTGAAGTGTGAAGCATTGTGGGTGGACATCTAAACCTCTGAATCCTGCAGAGATGTGGGCTAAAGGCGAGGCGTTGCACAAGTCTGTAGACTTGCTCAGAATAGGGGTCATAAACAAAAAACCCTCATCAGATTTTAGTTTCTACATCAGACTCTTCCTCCTGCATATTAACTGGCCAGATGCAAATTTCAAACCCCAGTGTTCAATTATACCATAGTGAAAGCTGTCTCTTCTCTGACTCAGCCTCAAGGGAGGTTCTTTTGCAAAACAAAAATGCTCCTTTTGTTTCTTTTTGATGGGGAAAGCCTGGATATTCCTATTAGTCAGGAGTCCACTCATCTGACAACAAGTCTGGCAACCAACAGCACTGAAAGAGATTGTTCACCCAAAAATGACAAATCTGTCATGATTTACTCACCCTTACATCATATCAAACCCATATGGCTTTCTTTCTGATACAGTTACAATGAATGGGGGATTTAGGCTTTCATGCTACAAAAAAGGGTACAAAGGCACCAAAGAAATATCAAAAAGTGCCCTTTAAAAAAGGCATTTCACCCAAAAAAGAAAATTCTGTTATCATTCACTTATCCTCAAGCTGTTCTACATCTGCATACATTTCTTTCGTTCTGCTGAACAGAAAACCAAGCAGTTTTTGGATACCATTGACTTCCATAGTATTTTTTTTCTATAATATAGAATACGGAAGTCAATGGGGATCGACAACGGTTTGGTTACCATCATTCTTTAAAACATTGTCTTTTTTGTGTTCAACAGAAGAAAGGAACGCATACAGGTTTGGAACAACTTGAGGGTGAGTAAATTATAGAATTTTCGTTTTTGGGTGAACTATCCCTTTAAAAAATATGTATTCCAAGTTTTCAGAAGTCACACAATAGCTTTCAATTCAAATTGAGTCAAAAACTTTAACCAAATCAGTTCAACTTGTATTCGAAAAAAAAAAAAAGATGAATAGGCTGCGTGTTACAATTTCAAAATATTAGGGGTTTAACGATACGCGTTTTCATATTGAACCGTTCGGTACGCGGCTTTTGGTTCGGTACGCATTATAAACTGAATGATTCGATGGACTAATCCTATTATGTTTGGAAAATAAAAGAGCTTAAAGTGTGTGAAATATCAGTGCCACTGCGCTCAACAACACAGCCTGCTCCAAAGCGTCTGCTCCATACAGCGTTGCAGAGCCGCGGCACATTGTAGCAGGAGTTATTGCACGGATCACGTAAAGAGAGGCGCTTTCAATGCGAGCGGTTCGGGTGTAGAGCCTGGTTTATACTCGCCGTGTCAGCACGAGTGTGAAAGTACGCGCAGCACGTGGCAAAAATTATTAGAATATTAAGGAAATTATATCGGACATAGCATTTGGTTTTCACGCTAAAGTAAAGTAAAAGTCAGTTTCTTAAAGGTCCCATACTGTCACAACATCAGAAAGATCAGGCCCTTTCTAACGCAGCATGCTGCACAACTTCTTGTCCAGGCCCTTGTCATTTCTAGGCTGGACTACTGCAATGCTCTTCTGGCTGGACTTCCATCAAACACAATCAAACCTCTACAAATGATTCAGAATGCAGCGGCACGACTGGTCTTCAACGAGCCAAAAGAGCCCATGTTACACCTCTCTTTATCTCCTTGCACTGGCTACCGGTTGCAGCTCGCATCAAGTTCAAGACACTGATGCTTGCATATAGAACAACCACAGGCTCAGCACCCACCTACTTCCACTCACTGATGACAATCTACATCCCCTCCAGAAGTCTGAGATCCGCTAGTGAGCGACGCCTCGTGGTACCATC
The DNA here is from genome assembly GCA_027422405.1 of Ptychobarbus kaznakovi. Lineage (NCBI taxonomy): Eukaryota > Metazoa > Chordata > Actinopteri > Cypriniformes > Cyprinidae > Ptychobarbus > Ptychobarbus kaznakovi. Next base: position 14,758,290 of record CM049795.1, on the reverse strand, counting down.
ACAGAGAGGCTCAAAATCACTTTCCAGAACATTCTCGTTCACTATTCCTGGCTGGTGGAATGCTCTTCCTACCCCCATCCGGAATGCTGGATCTCTGTCAACCTTTCAAGCAACAACTGAAAACTCATCTCTTTCGACACTACTTGACTTCATCCTAAAAAAACAAAAAAACTCTCTCTTTATTTATTCCTTCTCTTGCTTGCTTGTACTTATTTGAACAATGTCTGAGACTTGGTGTTACGAGCACTTCCTCTGTCTGTTTGCCTCTTTAAGAAATCGCTTCCCCAATTGTAAGTCGCTTTGGATAAAAGCGTCTGCTAAATGACTAATTGTAAAATGTAAATGTAACCACAGGTGTCGTCGTTTTTTTGTCTAGTAGTGGCAGCAGGTATACGATCAAATTTCTAATTTGAGGCTGTATTATGTCGATTCTGGCACCCAACATTAGGGCTGCAATGATTAGCCGACATTATCGACAACAAAAAATTGTCGCAAATATTTTTTTGTCGAGTAGTCGTTTGATCTCATGTGACCTAATGTAAGAGCCTGCAATACTGCGGTTTGACCAGTGTGGCGCTGTAGTGCGAGACTGTATTTCAGCCCTCCTGGTGCGGTTTAAGACAAGACAGCACTTCAGTGCTTCAAAGGCCCTGTCCCAAATGGCACCCTAAACCCTCGCGGTCTTCCTCGGAGTCCGCACTTTCGTGACGTAATGCCACTTTGACTGTCGGGTAGAAGTCTGCTGCGGAGCTCGCCCCAGTGCAGGCTCGGCAGAAGTGCGGATCGAGGGTTCATAACGGCTGTAAAGGGGGCGCTGGCGAGCACCCCTCTGAATGCTAAAATGAGTAATGGGACACCCTACGGTCTCGTGGCCTTAATGGACACGCACACGCGGCGGCCATTGTAAGTCCGTAAGACCGCAAGTGCACATGAAGTGTTCCATTTGGGACAGGGCCTTCCCCAGCCGAACGAATGAAACACGCATTAAGCTGCATGAGCAGTGTTTGGACGAATATGTAAATATATATTGCGCGCTTTCCTCTCAATAACGAAATAAACAAAACAAAAACTGACAGCAGTGTGAAAGCACTCAAAGCAGCAGTTAGAAATGCATCTGATTACAACGATGTGGATGTTTGCATGAAATCTGCAGTTCAGTAACGTACTCCAGTAAAGTCCGGTCATATCATGTTTATTTATATAGTACTTTATGCAAAAGATAGCCTTAATTCAAGCAGCTTTACATTATTAAACATGAAAAACCAGAGTCAGTGTCAATTTCAGTAAGAATTGCAACTTGATTTTCTGTTATAAAGCAGCTCACCAGTGTGGAGCTAGCTAATGATAAAATATTTTTTATCAGTGGGAATAAGACATTATGTTGTGAATAAAATAGTTTTATCCAAAGCATCTTATATCACTTACCTTTATTTTGTTTCTATGACTTACAAAAGGAGATGTTTGGCAGAATGATGTTATTCAATTACTTTTTCATTGGAATCTGTCTGGCATCTCATTTTGTGTGCCAAATACATTTATTTGTATAAGCAATTGGTAACACTTTACAATAAGGTATAATTTATTAATATTAGTTAATTAACATGAATGAACAATGCATTTATTACATTTATGTATTAATCTTTGTTAATGTTGGTTAATAAAAATACAGTTGTTTATTGTTTGTTCATGTTAGTTCACAGTGCATTTACCAATATTAAAAATACAACTTGTGATTTTAATAATGCATTAGTAAATGCTGAAATTAACATTAATTAAGATTAATAAGTGCTGTAGAAGTATTGTTCATTCTTAGTTCATGTTAACAAAGAAACCTTATTGTAAAGGGTTACCAATTAATTGTATAATAATTGTAATGACATAATATGCTTTTCTAAACCTGAAGTGACCTTTATGTTAGAATATGTATAACATAATATTGTAGCTAATTGCAAAAGCTGAATAATCAAAGTCTACTGATTAATCAGTGAAATAATTTGACGATTAGTTGATTAATCGTTCTAATAATCGTTAGATTAATCGATTATCAAAATAATCGTTTGTTGCAGCCCTACCCAACATCACAACAAGATGATATTTTAAGCACTTTATGTTACTTAGCTGCATCTGCGCTGGTTTGAATGGGCAGTTTTCCCTTTGTTTTGCAGGCTTGCAGCTAGCGCTGTGATGTAATTGTGACTTCGCCCTACACGTCCCTAGTTACCTGTGGTTGGCCTAGCTGCGCGTCACTCAGAAAACAACAGGCCAATCAAAAGAGAGGCTCATGAATATTAATTAGACAGGAAATATCGATCTGTTTTCAGCAGAGCTCCTGAGAAAAGAGCTGTAAAAATATATTGAGATGGCTTTGGGACCTTTAAAGCCAGAGAAGGTGAACATGTTGATAAAATACAAGCACGGTCACCGACACCCAGTTCAGTTTTGCTTTTCTTTTAGTTTTCATTTTAAAAAGCTTATTTTTGCTGTTTACCTCACGTTAAGGCTTTCTTTTATTTATTAATTTTTTATTCCTCAGTGTTTGCTAAACTTTCTGTAATTTAATTGTTCACATATAATACTGCATATGGTGTAGCCTATGCCATGACTCATCTTATAAATGTTTTTGTCTCAAATAACTAGAAAAAATGTTGTTAGCGTGCGCCCTGCGTGCATGAACCCTGCGTGCCTATGCGTGCAACTGCGTGGTATCTGATATGGCTCGCCTTCATGTTTTAAAACCAGAAATTTTTCCAAAAATGTACCGACCCCACCCACGTATCGAAAACGTACCGAACCGTGACACCACTGTGTCATATCGAACCGAACCATGAATTTTTTGAACCGTTAAACCCCTACAAAATATCTTCTTAAATTGGGAATGTTTTCCAACCGAAAGTTCTTATATATTGGAAATGCATGGAAAAGAACACGGAAAAGTATTTACGTTACGCAAAAAAGTAATTTGGGTTTTTAACGACGCAAATAATGAGAGAACTTCTGGGTGAAATTTTCCTTTAGTATTACATATAAAATAAATTGACTATACACATTTATTTTTTTTTTTGTCATTTCACTAACATTATCAATATAAGATGACAATAATGGAGTAAGGAAATGATGCAAGCCAGACTTAGACTCTAATGTTCCTGTGGCTCAGTGGTAGAGCTTTGCGTCAGCAGCACAAAAGGTTGTGGGTTTAATTCCCAGGGAACACACATACTGACAAAAATATGTATATCCTGAATGCACTGTAAGTCTCTTTGGATAAAAGCATCTGCTAAATGCATTAATGCAAATATAAATGTAATTTCCCCCATAAACTGGTCTAGGTCACTGCACTGATATAGTCAATGCAGATATAATAAACTCTAAATCAGGTCAAGAAATGATTAAACCCTAATAGCCATATTAATGAAATGCAAACAAAGACATCCTACATTGCAATTAATGGGTGCATGCGTGTTTTTGTTTACCTAAGGCTACGTGACCGGGGTCGTATAAACGGAGAGGGCCGCCCATCTTCATCAGTCATGCTCTCCGAACTTCGGAAGTGTTTGAACAGGAAATGAAGCTCGTCCTGTGTGGGTTGGTATGGAAGCTGGTGCAGTCGTTCTTGAGATGAGGAAGATGACTGCAAAGCAACCAAACACACACAAAATTCCATCAAAAATACATGGCCACAACGAGCATAAAACAGTCCCATTTATTACTAAAAAACATCCTTTAAACCTATCAGTAATTGTCTAGGTCTGCAGAAATATGAGAATGTTTCACAGAGCTGATCATACAGGAACATTTCCACACTTTTTACTATTAAAATGATTTAATGGAGAGTTCTTCATTTTTTTATGCATCCACTTGTTTTTTTTAAACCAAATGCTCTTCATTTTATTTTCATGGAACAAACAAGATTTAATTGTAGTTAAATGAGAGACACATACTGAGACGGTTGAGCTGGGGGGGTTGGTCCCGTAGCCCGAGGATGGAAGTGAAGCCAGAGACCACCGTCTCCCTTCCGCTCTGCCGAGAGAAAAGAAAGAGCATTTCAGGGGACAGAATGATATTCCATCACTTAAAACTATGTCAGCCCACAACAAATTAAATAATCATCACAATTACCATTGTTATTTATATAATATATAATTGCATCTGTAATATGGACCACCGCTAATACAAAGTGAAAGTCACCTTTGGAGTTATTCAATTAACAGCTTCTGACATACCCTTTCAAATAAAAAGAAAGCTAAATTTGCATTCAGAGGTTGGCAGAAACGGTATCTCACACAATTATTATTTATTTCAATATCAGCATTAAAGCCTATATTTATGGCAAAAAAATGTGAATAATTTTTAAAAATGGTGATGCAAGGCATCAAGGCAAAAAAATAAATAACAGGAAGTTTATAAAGAGTACACAGAGTCCAAGAAATACATAAAGTGATTGAGGTTCGGCCACGTCATTGTGTGAAAAAGAGATTGGCTACCTGTCAGCTCGAGCCAGGTGGCTGAGAGGAAATAAAGAGGGGTGAAGAGAGAGAAAATAGGTGACATGCTTAGTGAGCTCTATAAATAAAGATTAATAAGAATACATGAGTCAACTGTTCATAATGTGAACCTGACACAGAATGCTGGTCTGTCATCTATCTAATGAACAAGACAAATATGATAAAGAGCATTTGTCTACCTGCGGGCGAAAGGGAAGTTGAGAGAGAAAACGGCAGTGGACACATTTCGTGGGCTGTCCAGAGGGCTGCTGGCAGCTGGAAGGGGAACAAGAGGAAATTTCAACAGAGCACACAGTGTTACGTAAGCTAGAGGATTTAATAGATGTCAGATGACCTCAGATGTTTCACAAATCACACACTTTAGGACATTTATCTCCTTTCAGAACAATAATATGTGTCTGATTTACTGTCTATGGAGTTTAAAGCTGATGTGTGTAATTTTTTCAATGTTTTGAAATATCTTCTCCGAGCTTGATAAGCAGAGTTGGCTATAAGTTAACCATTTCGTAGGCTGACTTCCCCCCAAAAAAGTTTAAACAGTGGTGCAACCAACTTTTTTAAGCAGCCTGACATGGCAACACTGGCTCCACCAGGCTAGGTGTTTGTCTGTTCCAGGGAAACCAGTTTGAAAACAGTCATTATTTGTGCCAAAATGACACCCAGATGTAAAATTAAAACACAAATGTATGAGCTATAGTTAATGAATTTAGTTAAAGAAATAGTTAACCCAAAATTGAAAATTAATTACTCACCCTCATGTTGTTCCAAACCCACAAGACCTTTGTTCATCTTAGGAACACAAATTAAGATATTTCTGATGAAATCCGAGAGCTTTCTGACCCTGCAGAGACAGCAACAACCACCCACATTTAAGGCCTATTTTAATGACAAATTTTAATGACGTAACTATCTTTCTGGGCCTTGAACGTGGTAGTTGCATTGCTGTCTATGCAGGGTCAGAAAGCTCTCGGATTTCATCAAAAATATCTTAATTTGTGTTCCTAAGACGAACAAAGGTCTTACAAGTTTTGAACGGATGTATAGTTAATGACAGAATTTAAATTTGTGGGTGAACTATGCGCCTTTATATACGTTATCCAGTCCGAATTGTGAATAACTTATCTGACTCTTGGACAAATCACTGATTTGCAAGCAACTGAATTACAAGCAAACGGTTCAGCCGAATCATGAGCAAATGGTTCAGAAGATTCACAAACAACTCATCCAGCTGATTTGATAATAAATTATTTTGATGATTCATGAACAAATCACTTAAGCAGATCTGTGATCAAATCATACAGTTTCATCATGATGCGTCATTCTGTTACTGATTCATTTCTCAAGTTAAAGTCACGAATCAAATGGTCCAATCACTGTAGAGGAAGATTACCAATGCAAAATGGTTTAAGCGTTTGTTTTTTCCACAAACAAGCCTATAACACGATATCAAAAGATGTTTGACTTTAATTGTGCTTTTTTTTGTGTAATTTTTGTAGTCATAGATATGGTTATCGACAAACTGCTGAGTGAAGACTCTTCTCCTTTTGTGTTGTGCAGGAAAAAATAACAGCATTCAGTTTCGGATATTTTGGCAGGGGAGGGGGGGTAGTTGATGAAGTAAACCCTTGAAGCAGTGTGGTACGAGACAAGAGGATGAGGAGTGGACAGGCTTATGTTGCGCCAGTTACATCAACCTCTCAACGGTCACAGGCCAGCTCAATATCAGCTGTCTTAGAGCGGGTGTCATGTGATGGCGAGTATTACCTGTGTGAGTAGACAGAGGCGAAAGAGGGCGGGTGGGCGATGGCGTTCCAACACCAAGGCTCTTTCTATTACTACTGCGACAGCTGCAACACACAAACAATATGAAAGGGATTATTAAAAACCTTTCAACATAATCCAGCCCAGCCTTTATGGTTGACGGCGAAGGTAACAAAGAAAGTGACAAAGGATTTAATGATCAGCACACTCTCAATAGCGTCGCTTTTTTATTTTAGAATAGTCCTATGAGTAATTCTGCAACATCTGCAGGCTCTGGCCATCAGAGGTGGTGTCCTGCAACACAGCTGTCATTTGTATGGAGAGACTCAAGTTGTGCATGTCGTTTATCACTTGCTCACCAAACACCACTTTCAGAGTCATGCATTGCACCTTCATCTCTTGCTGGTCTGCAGCTACAGATGTCTATCAGTGCATACAGATAGTTCACTATGCCTCCAAAAACAGTTCAAAATAAAGCCATGCAAACATCGCACTATTATAGTGCGTCATTCTTCACTAGACACGCGAGTACGACGCCTATTATACGGTCTAGGTAAATAGCACACTATGTTTCGAGACACAACCATAGCATAGCATTAACGTAAGCTCCACAGTGTGATTATTTAAATAGACGAAGAAATGCCCACGTGACGTGTCAAAAGTTGACACATAAGAAAGTTTTGATCGTGCACGTCTCGTCTGATATCGCATGTTACCTTTTGGATCGTTTGAGCATCGCGCCCGTAACAAAATTAGCTTTGCTGCTGCCAGGCAACGCGCTCCAGGAACTTGGATCAGACATATTCGCAGACGATTAGTGCCAACTGTCCAAACAACACCGAGCTACAGAAGCAGAACTAGAGTCGAACCCCCTTGCGTTTCATGAGTCCACCTCTTGACTGGAGAAACTCGTAGGGGAGACTGCGTTTGGCTCGCAGAGGTTCATCTCCGCTCTTTGTGTAACACGCTCCTGCTGTTTGCCTGGACTCGCTGTGCAACTTGGTAAAAGTTTAATAGACGTCCACATTCTGGTTCAATCATATTCCGATATCGTCTCGAACTGGCACAAAGTTTAACTATTTACTTCCCAAAAAGCAACTTGCAGCGGATATCAGGAGCGAGTCCATGTTTGTAGGTAACGTTAAGATGCAGTGTTGTGGTTGCTTCTCTCGTGTTGATTGATTGCCGGGTGATAAGCTTGGGATGTACCATCTCGCTGTGAAGAGGGGGAGCGGAATCTAAGCCGTGTGTTAGCTCTGTGTCTGAATAAAATATGTCCGTTTTGATGGATTAACACCTTCGTTTTGTCGTATAAATAGTAACTCTGCATCTTCACAATACATATTTTTGTATTTTAAACGAATTAGATGGAAGACATAGTGAATCTCAAAGATGGTATGACCCAACGTAAGCGTTTCCCCAGAGAGCTAGTCAAAATAAAAATAAAAGAGTCCAAAACAGTTTGCCACTGTATTTGGTGCTATCCCGAATGGTGAAATTATGTTATTTAAAGGCTATAACAGTGCTTTGACAAGTTCTGAAATGCCTCTCCCAGACCCAGACCCAGTATGTAGGTGGGACATGTTTTAAATCTACTTTGAAAAATAACATAAATATTCGCTTTCTTTTTCTTAATGATTATGTTTCCACTCCTCAAGCTGTTTCAAAATGGAATAGATCAGTGGAAAATATTTTATGGATAAAGGTTTGGACGCTTCCTAACAAGTATTTATTGGTAAATAAAGTTAAAGAGATTTATTTTTAACTTATTCATCAGTACTATCCTGTTAAAACCTTTATTGTATCAAAATTCAATTTAAGCATATATGTGAACTGTACTTTTTGTGACTCGCAGCCAGAGACTGTCCTGCATCTTTTTTGCCAATGTGTACAAGAAAACTTTGGCAAGACATTTGCCAGTTCATTGTAAATTTCATACACACTTTGAGCTCTTCTTTAAGGATGTTTTGTTTGGAATTTTCACTTTTGAGAAGCAATATGGAAATATTTACTTTCTCTGCAATTTAATTATTTTGCTTGCAAAATATTGTATCCACAAATGCAAGGTTATGAAAGTTACCCCAAACTTTTCTTTCTTTCAAGAAGATATACAATTTATACTAAATCTTCATCTACCTCCTAAAACTGAGCAAAAAAAAAGAAAAAAAAGAAAAGTGATAAATAAAAAGAAAATAAATAAATATACAGAGCAGGGTAGTAAGTAACTGATTACACGTGATCTGGATTATGTAATCAGATTCCCCAAAAAACTTACTTGTAATTAGATTAAATTATATTTTAAAATATTCGTATTCAGACTACAATTACTTTTTTATTATTATATGATTAAGTGATTACATATATTCACACACTAGATAATCAATAAATTATTCATAATTTATTGATTCTCCATAATTCTTTTCATCTTTTAAAATGTCCTTTCTAAAATGCCTACATTACATGCAGGTAAACAAAATATTTCGTTTTTTAGTAAGTGTTATTTTAATTGCTGTCATTTAAAAATTATTTATTTACATTTTTTAATTTTTATGATTAATTAATAATCATTAAACTCACAAACACCCTGCGGTTCCTTCACGAAGTGTTTGGGAAACCTTGACATAATGCCCACATTTCCTCCATCGAGTTTAATATATATTTTTTAGATCGTTTGTTCATTCATTCATTCATACAATAGGCTAGAGCATTTTCTTCAAAAGGAACATAGGGCAGAAATACGTATAAATAAACAGACAATTTTTATGATGTTGGCCGAAAATTAGCTTCCCCTCTTTGAAAGACCAGCAGCCGCCACTGATGTGAATTAAATAAAATTATATTCCAGTTTTAAATATGCTTCTGATTACAGATAGCCTGGGATTACACAAGATCTGTATTTTAAAGACAACCAGTTCAAAGGAAGCATAATTTGCTTTTTGGGTTGAAATAATTTCTTAATATGAAATTCGAATGGCATGACAATTAGATTAGACTGTACAGAAATTTAAATCTACACACTATACTCATAGTCACACAATGCTGATGTTGTTAACATTAATACTTTGAGAATAAAGTATAAGAATAATAATAATTTGCATGGTTAGATGTGATGTGAGCTAACGATCGTTAGATTTAAATCACTATTGGTAGCACGATTTATTGTAATGCTTTTTTTCCCTCAGTTGGTCAGAACAAACGTGGCAGACTTGTTACTTGTTCAGATGACAATATGGTAAAATTCTTATTTGAGTCATATATTCCAAGATGTAGGCTAGAATCTGTGATTGCAAAGAACAGTAAATATCCACACCGGTGCGGTGACTGACTGACTGCCACACATACTCTTCAAAGATTCATCCGCGCCACACACGGAAGATAATTCAGCAAAAAGCTTCAATTGCAGGTTTTCAAACAGAGATGGCGACAAAGAGGCAAAACTTACAGACTGCAGCTTTAAATATCCAACAGTAGGCTATATGACAGTAAAGATACGATGCAACAACATATGGTTTTATCTGTGTTCTTCAAGCCATCTCTGGTATTTTCATAATGATAAAGTATATTTATAATCCAATGCTAATCGACATAGCCTTTTTTACCATATAGAATATATTATCTGCCTCGTTCTGTGACAAAAACCACAAATCAGCTCACAAAATTAAATTATTTCAAACACTCTATTGATGTAGAATCATGTTCTTAAATGTCCTCTTTTGTTGGACAACGCAAAAGTTGTTTGGGGAGTGCCGGATGTTGCTTTTTAATTGCACATTATTTACATCGCTCGCAGAGATTAAGCAGCTTTTACTACAGCGATTTTATACATTTAATAAAAAAAATCTAACTGCCAAATATTTGGAGCGCAAATTGTAATAAACATACATTAATCTTCAGCATGACGCGGGCCACAAAATTAATGCAGACGGGCCGCCTGTTGAGTACCCCTGTATTAGGCTATATAAAATACTAAAATATAGTTGTATGACATGTGTAATCAAATTATAAAATGAATACTCTCATATTACATAATCCGTCTTGTTGAGGGGGATTTTAAAAAGGCGATAAACAGCACCAAAATCAGTCAAGAGCATCCCATGTGCTCAGGTGCTTTTATCCACATGAATCATACGTACATGACATGAGCTTAACATACACATATGAGTGTAGGTCCCATTAAATGAAAACAATCAATGAGATGTGTTTGTCATGCTGACTAACTAGAGACATTTCTGTCTCTCTGCAGGACCGGAACAGGTTTATGTAATGTTTTGGCATGCGAATCGGCTGTCTTACCTCCAGGGATGAAGGGATTGTAAAGGACTGCAGGGGCTGCCTGGACTGCATGGACTCAGGATGATGGGGCTCTGGCTGGGTGACAAACTGAAAAGCAAGACACGTTTACATGCATTAGCACTCTGACTAAGTGCATGTGGACTGTTTTTTGATGGGGTGTGTCTTCATGCTCTCTGCAGCACTGCAAATTAAAGTGCTTTAAGGATTCATTAAGTGGCACCATGGTGCTGCAACACACGAAACGAATGAATGAGGGACTCTAAAAGGCCACCTAAAAGCTGCTGTAAGCGATTCTTTTAATATTATGCATTAAAAGGTGGGGTGTCTGATGGATATAATCTAGTGTTTCAAAAGTTTGGGCTCAGGAAGAAATAATGTTTTTGAAAAAAAGTCTCATCAAGGTTGCATTTAGTAAAAACAGTAATATTGTCAAATATCATTACAATTTAAAATAACAGTTTTTCATATTTATTATTTTCATTATTGATGTTAAAGGGTTACTCCACCCCAAAAATGAAAAATTCAGAACACAATTTAAGATAATTTGGATGAAAACCGGGAGGCTTGTGACTGTCCCATTGACTGCCAAACGGTTAACACTGTCAAGGTCCTGAAAAGTATAAAAGACATCATCAGAATAGACCTCCGTGAAGTTGGCCCCCCACCCAACGCAAAACGTCGCCAAAATAGTCTCAATCGTTTGTGCTCCGTTTGTGCTGGTTTGTGCTGTAAAAATTTTCGTTTGTGCTGCTTTGGTTTTTTAGATATTAAAATAATATTTATAGGTCATTCTGAGGTCACTCAGCCCCCCCACATACTCCAAATTCACCCCAAATAGTCTCGTTTGTTTGTGCTTCGTTTGTGCTGGTTTGTGCCGGTAAAAGTTTCGTTTGTGCTGCTTCGGTTTTTAAAATATTAGACATTGAATTATAGGCGATGACGTCACCAGCCCCCCTACACGCTCCAAACTCACCTAAAATAGGCTCAAATGTTAGTGCTTCGTTTGTGCTGGTTTGTGCCGTTAATATTTTCGTTTGTGCTGATTCGGTTTTTAAAATATTAGACATTGAAATATAGTCGATGACGTCACTCAGCCCCCCACATGTTCCAAATTCACGAAAAATGGTCTTGTTTGTTTGTGCTCCGTTTGTGCTGGTTTGTGCCGTAAAAAAAAATATTTGTGCTGCTTCGGTTTTTAAGATATTAAAATAATATGTATAGGTCATTCTGAGGTCACTCAGCCCCCCACATACTCCAAATTCACCCCAAATAGTCTCGTTTGTTTGTGCTTCATTTGTGCTGGTTTGTGCCGCTGAAAGTTTCGTTTGTGCTGCTTCGGTTTTTAAAATATTAGACATTACGTTATAGGCGATGACGTCACCAGCCCCCCTACACGCTCCAAACTCACCTAAAATAGGCTCAAATGTTAGTGCTTCGTTTGTGCTGGTTTGTGCCGTTAATATTTTCGTTTGTGCTGATTCGGTTTTTAAAATATTAGACATTGAAATATAGGCGATGACGTCACTCAGCCCCCCACATGCTCCAAATTCACGAAAAATTTGTCTTGTTTGTTTGTGCTCCGTTTGTGCTGGTTTGTGCCGTTAATATTTTCGTTTGTGCTGCTTCGGTTTTTAAGATATTAAAATAATATTTAATAGTCTTTTTCTGAGGTCACTCAGCCCCCACATGCTCCAAATTCACCCAAAACAGGCTCAATCGTTTGTGCTGGTTTGTGCAGGTAAAAGTTTTGTTCGTGTTGCTTCGGTTTTTAAAATATTACACATTTAATTATAGACGATGACGTCACCAGCCCCCCCACATGCTCCAAATTCACCCAAAACAGGCTCAATCGTTTGTGCTTCGTTTGTGCTGGTTTGTGCCGTTAATATTTTCGTTTGTGCTGCTTCGGTTTTTTAGATATTAAAATAATATTTATAGGTCATTCTGAGGTCACTCAGCCCCCCACATACTCCAAATTCACCCCAAATAGTCTCGTTTGTTTGTGCTTCATTTGTGCTGGTTTGTGCCGCTGAAAGTTTCGTTTGTGCTGCTTCGGTTTTTAAAATATTAGACATTACGTTATAGGCGATGACGTCACCAGCCCCCCTACACGCTCCAAACTCACCTAAAATAGGCTCAAATGTTAGTGCTTCGTTTGTGCTGGTTTGTGCCGTTAATATTTTCGTTTGTGCTGATTCGGTTTTTAAAATATTAGACATTGAAATATAGGCGATGACGTCACTCAGCCCCCCACATGCTCCAAATTCACGAAAAATTTGTCTTGTTTGTTTGTGCTCCGTTTGTGCTGGTTTGTGCCGTTAATATTTTCGTTTGTGCTGCTTCGGTTTTTAAGATATTAAAATAATATTTAATAGTCTTTTTCTGAGGTCACTCAGCCCCCCACATGCTCCAAATTCACCCAAAACAGGCTCAATCGTTTGTGCTTCGTTTGTGCTGGTTTGTGCTGCTTTGGTTTTTTAGATATTAAAATAATATTTATAGGTCATTCTGAGGTCACTCAGCTCCCCACATACTCCAAATTCACCCCAAATAGTCTCGTTTGTTTGTGCTTCGTTTGTGCTGGTTTGTGCTGGTAAAAGTTTCGTTTGTGCTGCTTCGGTTTTTAAAATATTAGACATTGAATTATAGGCGATGACGTCACCAGCCCCCCTACACGCTGCAAACTCACCTAAAATAGGCTCCAATGTTAGTGCTTCGTTTGTGCTGGTAGAAGTTTTGTTTGTGCGGCTTTGTTTTTTTATTTTTTATTATTATTTATTTTTTAACAATACAGTTGAAGTAAGATCCAAACGGATCCTAACTTGGTTAAGTTACCGATCGACTGTGTGTTTCCAACTTATAACAGACACAGCGAAACACAAGATGTGTGGAATGTAACACCAACTCCAAGGTAAATGCTTTTACTTGTTACTGTATGTCATTATGTGAATAACAATAGTATGTCATAAATACACGCACCATAATATGTTTGCTGTATCTCTGTCCTTATACATAAGCTATGTGTGTGTATTATATTTACATTTACATCTAGTCATTTTGCAGACGCTTTTATCCAAAGCGACTTATAATTGGGGAATACATAAAGCCATTCATCTTAAAGAGGCAATCAGACAGAGTAAGTGCTTGTAACAACAAGTCTCAGGCATTGTTCAAATAAGCACAAGCTAGCGAGGGAAGGAATAAATAAAGAGAAAGATAACTTTTTTTATTTTTTTATGTATATGCATGCATGTATGTGAAAACTCATGACTCAATGAATTAAGCCAAAATTATTTTACTTGTGAAACTGAATTAAAGTGTTCTATCGAACATCCATTAACACAAATAATGGACCTTTAAAACTTAAACTTAAAAACACTTAATACTGACAAGCCATGCCGCACTGTCTGTCTTCAAACCAAAAGTGCCACACACAATAAAAGACTTAAGTGCAAACTCCATCAAGCCTGACTTCCAGAAGAGCAGAAACAACTTCTCCAAACAGGAGTAGGAAAACAAGGGTGTGTGGCATACAACAAAAATACTTGTGAGATTAAATTTAAACAGTGCAATCAATCTTTTGTGTATAACACTGCATGTGGGCATATTTTGTTTTTTTCTGACACTCCTGTCACTCCACTTCTTAGGTCGTCATACATCTCCCAGACACATGGAGATCTCCTGCAGTAGGCCACATAATGTCCCAAGAGCATCCTGGGTTAAGCCTCCTTTGAAAGCGATGACTGCCCTTAAAGTAAATCTCTCTCCTTGGAGCATCAGATTGGAGGGAAATTCACTCAAAGGAAATTCTATGGAGTTGCTTCCCAGGTCAGTGTCAATCCACAGAAGTTCTCCCAGACTGTAACTGTGAGAAACCTTCCCTGCACAGAGCTCTGTTCCTGATGTAGAGTCTGTCTTGAATGCAGAGGGACACTGTGATGACCTTTGGATTGGCCTGAGGCAGGGGGACTCCGGAAGGTTAAGGCCTTCTTCCACTGCGGTCTGAAGATGAGCGATGCCTGCAGTACAGCAACAGAAGTACAAACAAATGGTATTTCCCTTGTGACTTGTGTGCTGAGACTGCAATGCTGTGAGGAGCACTGTTTTGTGAGGTAAACACATGCATGTTTTGTCATTGATTTTTCAATGATTGTGGAGATGTGGCACTGTGCATCTATTTGGAGAGCACCAGACTTCAGTTGGACAGGTTTGAATATTCCATTCAGCAGCTCTGCCCTCTGTATGTAGGCCTGTGCATTCAGACCCTTTGTGCTGATGGTTTTCACTAGCTGGAGGAGGTTGTTGGAGTCCTCACCACAAACAAAATGTGCAAAGGTGACACTATCACAGAAAGCACAACATAAGCATTGACAAAAAGCATCAAATGCACATGTGTTCAGCACAGAGATTCTTGATTTCCTGAGTTTAACAGGTTGTTGATTATTTCCATTTTTCATCAGTTCCACTTTCAGTTTTTCCCCCTCACAGATGGATCTGCATGGAGCCATTCAGGACACGGAGAAAGGTAGGAATTCCGCTTTCTCTTTTTGGGTGGAAGAGCTAGGCCTCTCCAGTTTTCAACAGGGTCTTCCTCTGTTGGATGGATGTTTGTGACAATGTCAGACTTCCCAGAACAGGAAGCATCCATTTCTGGTTTTACATCTACACTGCAAGTTATGGTTGGTAGTGGGTTGGCTTCTTTGACGATCACTGTTGCAACAGCTGCATCTTCTTCACCTTTTTTTTCTTTACTGTTTTGTTTTGCAGAACAAATGCGCATGTTGCCTTCAATGAAGGACAGATGTCGAGCAATGAATCGATCCACCCGAATCGGCAAGTTTTCATGCTTGAAAAGGCCACGTTTAATGTTTTTGAACTCGGCTTCAACATTGGCTGAACTTGCGATGATGTTGGTGCTTCGGAAGTGAGGGATCATTACCCCTGTCCAGAGTGGTAAGTAGCTTGCAAGCCAGATTATACTGGGAATGATCTCAGGGAGGAAGTGCATATTATCATGATCTCCATTAGCCACGGCAAGTGACCTGCTTTCCTCACATATTTCTGTCACCCACTGCCGTAGGTCTGTCTGCGTTTGGTCACCCGCCCACTGCGTTTGATCTGCTTTTTCCAGGTCCTCCCCCTCTACATCTGGAATGACGACACTCTCTTCTGCAATTCGGGCTTTCAGGTATTTCTTGCACCTTTCAGATATGAGGGGGACTCCAGAGCTGTCATTGCCCTCTGCTTCACTGAGAGCCACAATAGTAATGCTGCGTAGTAGCTCTTTAGCATCGTCCATGGATTGTGACTTAAGAAGCTGTGCCATTGACCTCACAAAGAAATCTTTAATGCGATGTGTTTTTTTCTTCAAGCAGTCCCACTGGCAGATCATCTTGATGCAGTGTGCAACATCAACCCGGACAAAACAAGGAGGCACTTTTGCAGACTGTTTACCAAGTAAAATGCCACAACACACATTGATGTAGGTCTTCAGATCAGGATGTGGAGTAAAAGCCTTGACCAAAGCTCCGAGCAAAGCCAGTGAAAAGTCACTTACAACCTCTTTTGGAGTTGGTGCACCTGCACGTATCCATTCTGTCAGCCAATGTGTTATTGCATTAACATCATGTCTCTCTGACAGCATTTGCACGACTGGGACACTTGAGCACTCATCACCTGCCAGAACGCCCTGATATAAGAAGACATGGCCAGACATGCCGTTTGGTCGCTGTAGTTTCCTCACTACTGAGCCAGTTGCATCAAAACTCACAGTGGGGTTAGTAGATGTCTTGGATAATGACTTGTACATATACATTTGTGTTTGACTCCAATAGTGACAGAAAAACTTGTCCAGTCCAATGTCTTTAATGCTACCACTGTGAGGTGCGCTGTATTTTAACATCTGCAGTGACAAAATAGGATCCTTGTCGCCTAGTTCTAAGGCATTTCTCTCTTGCTTTGCTTTGCGCAGGGTGGCCAAATTAGGAAGATGGCTTGGCTCAGGATCTCCAAAATCCATCAGCTTTGTTGCCTCCGATGCCCTCCATACATGGGATTCCATTCTACCCTCACACAGTTCTTTGGATATCTGCACACGCAAGTTACCAGACATCGGACGCTTGGAACAGCCAGTGTGCAGGGAGTCATCTGTGTTTTTAATGAAACACTTTAGCATCATTGGGCTGTTCATTTCAGGCTCTCTGTCACATTTTATGTGAATGTGGCCATTACACTCCTTACACTTGCCTCTGATTTCTATGTATTTCTCTGTGGCTGATGGATAGACCTTGGCTCTTTTAAAGGCAAATGTGCAGGGGCTCTTCACTTCTTGCCAAATATGATGATTTATCACATGCGTCCAGATGCCAGGCTTCAAAATTGTGTATTCCCTTTTTTGTGTTTTAGAGATCTTGTTTTTGTATTGAACTGTTTCTGGCATAAATTCAATCCATTTCTGAAATGGAACTTCAAGATCAAAAGTCCAGCAATCTTTTGGTCTGGGGGAAAGGGACCCTGGCTCAAAGTCATTGTCATCACTACTGCCACTTGTTTCATTATCACGTTCATGAGTAAACCCTAAAGCAGTCCAGATGTTGTGTCTGTTTAATTTAACAAAAGTGTATAGAGCCTTTGCGGTGATCTTGTTCTCTAGCTGCTTACTAAGCTCTGTCCAGATGCTTTGATTAGGAGTAGCTATGTTGCCATTTTTGACTATGGCCTCTTTTGATGAACACAGGACTGTGAAAATGCAATCCCTGTCGACTGCTGGTTTCTTGGGCATCTGGCATAAGCAAAACATAATAACCCACTTAAATAATCCTGACTCCAAAAATGTAATGTATAGTATAAACCTGTATTACTGTATTGTCCCGAATATAAGGATAATATAGTAATAATATATATAAGGACGTTATATCTTGTATTACTAACAATTCGGTAATGTTGATCCCTAAATGCACAACATATTCTAAAAACTAACATGGGTCATATGTGCAACTGTAATTAGCATGTAATTGCTAGTGATATAAGTGATAAGTATTAGCAATGAGGTTAGTGATAGAAGTATTAGCAGTAATCATTGGCAATCTTAGCTCACTGCTCTACCGTTGTTCTTGAAGTTACCATTTGTACAACAATTTTACTACAAATACCATGGTTAAACTATGGTTAGCAAAAATCATGGTTAATTTATGGTTACCATGGTTTAACTATAGTAACCATGGTTTTATTTGTAGTAACACCATGGTTAATTTTTATAAGGGTAACTAATAACACTGTGAACTGACACTGTTAAAACATACTTACATTGGCCAGAAATTTGAGTTTGTAACTGTATCAACTTTTCCTCCACTAACTCAATTTCCACAAGAGCATCTTGAACAGAAGTGTCACCTCGTGGTGGGAGAGAAGTGTATCAGATGATACTCCTTGTAAATAAGGTCAATCAGGTGAGAACAAAAGCGCTGAAGTTACATAAAGCTACGACTTGATGGCGCTCGCGCACAAAACCATTTTAAGTGAGAGAATGTGACAGAAAAAGAGTGACAGCAGATGAATATTGAGCTGCTTTTAATAAACACCACAACGACTACAAAAACATAGATAACGAGTTGTTGTTTTATTAAAATATCACTAGAATCTAACAATTTGGTAAGAAAGTGAATAAGTGAGGAACCCAATATAAAATGCTAAATCAAAGCAAATTAAAAAGCAGTACAAACAAAACTTCTACCAGCACAAACGAAGCACTAACATTTGAGCCTATTTTAGGTGAGTTTGCAGCGTGTAGGGGGGCTGGTGACGTCATCGCCTATAACGTAATGTCTAATATTTTAAAAACCGAGTCAGCACAAACGAAAATATTAACGGCACAAACCAGCACAAATGAAGCACAAACAAACGAGACTATTTGGGGTGAATTTGGAGCATGTGGGGGGCTGAGTGACCTCAGAATGGCCACTAAATATTATTTTAATATCTTAAAAACCGAAGCAGCACAAATAATTTTTTTTACGGCACAAACCAGCACAAACGGAGCACAAACAAACAAGACCATTTTTCGTGAATTTGGAGCATGTGGGGGGCTGAGTGACGTCATCGACTATATTTCAATGTCTAATATTTTAAAAACCGAATCAGCACAAACGAAAATATTAACGGCACAAACCAGCACAAACGAAGCACTAACATTTGAGCCTATTTTAGGTGAGTTTGGAGCGTGTTTGGAGCGTGCTGTTCATCGACTTCAGCTCAGCATTCAACACAATAATCCCACAACAGCTCATCAATAAATTAAACCTGCTGGGCCTTAACAACTCCCTCTGTAATTGGATCCTGGACTTTCTAACTGGAAGACCTCAGTCAGTCCGTGTCGGCCACAACACCTCGAGCACTACCACACTGAGCACAGGTGCCCCACAGGGCTGTGTGCTCAGCCCGCTGCTCTTCACGCTGCTGACCCACGACTGCACTGCCAAGTCCAGCTCCAACCACATCATCAAGTTTGCCGATGACACATCAGTGGTAGGTCTCATCAGCAACAATGATGAAACGCACTACAGAGAGGAAGTGGCACAGCTGGCTGAATGGTGTGGCGCTAACAACCTGTCCCTCAATGTGGAGAAGACAAAGGAAGTTGTGATGGACTTCAGGAGAAACTCTGTTGACCACCCCCCACTGATCATCGACAGCTCGACTGTGGAGAGAGTCAGCAGCACTAAATTCCTGGGGGTGCACATCACAGAGGACCTCACCTGGACCACCAACACCAGGTCTGTCTCCAAGAAGGCACAACAGCGCCTGCACTTTCTCCGCCGGCTGAAAAGAGCAAGCCTCCCTCCACCCATCCTCACCACCTTCTACAGGGGTACCATTGAGAGCGTGCTGACCAGCTGCATCACTGTCTGGTACGGGAACTGCAGTGCAGCAGACCGCAAGACCCTCCAGCAGACAGTGAACACCGCTGCAAAAATCATTGGTGCCCCTCTCCCCTCCATCCTGGATATTTTCCTTACACGATGCTCCAGCAAAGCAAAAAGTATCGTGAAGGACCACACCCACCCCTCCCACAGTCTCTTCCAGCTCCTACCCTCAGGTAGACGGTACCGGAGTATCAGAGCCCGCTCCGCCAGACTGCTCAACAGCTTTTTCCCCCAGGCTGTGAGAGCCCTGAACTCACATCACACCGCCCCTCTCTGAAACCCCAAACAAACCCCTACATCCTGAAACATGGACTACCCCCCCCCCACACACACACACACACACACCCTACCACATCACAGGAAAAAACTGTTATCTTTGTGCAATTCAAGTGTGCTACGCACAGGTGAGCGGGCCTGCACAAGCCACCTGTAGCAACACACTCGCCTCTACATGCACTAGACACTTTCACACACCATTGTGTGTACATAATCCCACAAAAGACTGATTGCAATATATAACTGTAATGTATGTATGTTTACTGGCTCATGCACCACAAATCACCTTACACTGTTCCCCAGCCAGCTGCTTGAATGTCTCTCTTTTTGCACATGTACAGTATTTGAAGTCGTCTGCACAGTTGTACAGTTTGTATTTTTTATAATTTTTTTTAGTTTGTGTATAGGTAACCACTTTTATATATAGCATATGTATAGTCAAAGCTGACAGTAGGTTAGTTGTTTATAGGTTTATACTGTTTTTACTTCGTGTTGTATGTCTGTATTTATGTAGCACCGTGGTCCTGTGAGGCACGACATCTCATCCCACTGTATGTCCACACATGTAGCGGAATGACAATAAAGCTCAACTTGACTTGAACTTGACTTGACTTGTGTAGGGGGGCTGGTGACGTCATCGCCTATAACGTAATGTCTAATATTTAAAAAACCGAAGCAGCACAAACAAAACTTTCAGCGGCACAAACCAGCACAAATGAAGCACAAACAAACGAGACTATTAGGGGAAATTTGGAGCATGTGGGGGGCTGAGTGACCTCAGAATGGCCACTAAATATTATTTTAATATCTTAAAAACCGAAGCAGCACAAATATTTTTTTTACGGCACAAACCAGCACAAACGGAGCACAAACAAACAAGACCATTTTTCGTGAATTTGGAGCATGTGGGGGGCTGAGTGACGTCATCGACTATATTTCAATGTCTAATATTTTAAAAACCGAAGCAGCACAAACGAAAATATTAACGGCACAAACCAGCACAAACGGAGCACAAACAAACAAGACAAATTTTTCGTGAATTTGGAGCATGTGGGGGGCTGAGTGACGTCATCGCCTATATTTCAATGTCTAATATTTTAAAAACCGAATCAGCACAAACGAAAATATTAACGGCACAAACCAGCACAAACGAAGCACTAACATTTGAGCCTATTTTAGGTGAGTTTGGAGCGTGTAGGGGGGCTGGTGACGTCATCGCCTATAACGTAATGTCTAATATTTTAAAAACCGAAGCAGCACAAACGAAACTTTCAGCGGCACAAACCAGCACAAATGAAGCACAAACAAACGAGACTATTTGGGGTGAATTTGGAGTATGTGGGGGGCTGAGTGACCTCAGAATGACCTATAAATATTATTTTAATATCTAAAAAACCGAAGCAGCACAAACGAAAATATTAACGGCACAAACCAGCACAAACGAAGCACTAACATTTGAGCCTATTTTAGGTGAGTTTGGAGCGTGTAGGGGGGCTGGTGACGTCATCGCCTACAACGTAATGTCTAATATTTTAAAAACCGAAGCAGCACAAACGAAACTTTTACCGGCACAAACCAGCACAAACGAAGCACAAACGAACGAGACTATTTGGGGTGAATTTGGAGTATGTGGGGGGCTGAGTGACCTCAGAATGACCTATAAATATTATTTTAATATCTAAAAAACCAAAGCAGCACAAACGAAAATTTTTACAGCACAAACCAGCACAAACGGAGCACAAACGATTGAGACTATTTTGGCGACGTTTTGCGTTGGGTGGGGGGCCAACTTCACGGAGGTTCAGAATAGTCCATCTGCCATCATTGGTTCAATCGTAACGTTATGAAGCTACGAGAATACTTTTTGTATGCAAAGAAAAAAATAAGTTTATTCAACAATTTATCTCCTCTGCATCATCGCAGCGCCATTTTGGAGAATATCCACTGGATGCAAACTACGTCTCCAAAAGAGATATGCTCCAAAATGGCGCTGCGGTGATGCAGCTGAGACAAATTGTTGAATAAAGTCTTCATTTTTTATCTTTGCGTACAAAAAGTATTCTCATAGCTGGTGGCAGATGGACTATTCTGACGATGTCTTTCATACTTTTCAGGACCTTGACAGTGTTAACTGTTTGGCAGTCAATGGGACAGTCACAAG
Organism: Ptychobarbus kaznakovi; assembly: GCA_027422405.1. Classification (NCBI taxonomy): domain Eukaryota; kingdom Metazoa; phylum Chordata; class Actinopteri; order Cypriniformes; family Cyprinidae; genus Ptychobarbus; species Ptychobarbus kaznakovi. The sequence continues at coordinate 14,736,376 of CM049795.1, read as the reverse complement.
CCTCCCGGTTTTCATCCAAAATATCTTAAATTGTTTTCTGAAGACGATTGAAGCTTTTACGGGTTCAGAACGACATGTGGGTAAGTGATTAATGACACATTTTTCATTTTGGGGTGGAGTAACCCTTTAACATCAATAATGAAAACAGCTTATTTCGTGGAATATGTGACCATGTTTCCAGGATTTTCTGATGAACAAAAAGTTCAAAAGAACAGCATATATTTGATATATATCATATATAAATATTTACTGTATAAGTCTTTACTATACTCCGTAAGGCTTGTAAGGTTTTGTAAACAGTAAAACAACTGAAAACCTTTTTTTTAGCCAATCAGCACTCTTGGACTCACAAATTATGTGGATGAATAAATAGAGACATTCTGTTTTAGTCTGGCGAAGGTGGCTAACATCACTCACAGCATCTTTAATTAAATTACATAATTTCCACTTATGGTTATCCTGATGGAAAATGTCACAGGAGATGAGATGGAATGAATCATGTATGACGAACAGCAAATGCGTGCAACACGATTCATACAATCAGAGATCTGACAGCATATGCACTGGATTATTAGAAGGGTTCTCCATCAACATAAAGCCATATAATCTCACATTTCCGCCATTTTTGTCAACACTTTTCAGTCTAGTCCAGCGAGAAGCAGGTGTTTTCCAGCATGAAAGTTCAGTAAATTACTTTAATGTGTGACCTTCAAAGTCATTTACTGTTTACTGCCACCATAACTTTCAGTTCCACAAAATGCATTAGCTGCAGGAAGCACAATTTCTCATGTTCCTTCATGCCATTCAGTGTCGTCATCAGCCGAGCAGCCTAAAATATTCAGGCTAACCCAACAGGTATTTACACGTCAAACTGAAAGCAGAATTAATGGAGCAAATCAAAATAAAAGCGAGGCATGTTGTTAGCCAGTTTATACACTAGACAGGTATTGATTATTGTGACCTCGATGAGGGTAATGTGCTGTTTTAGTACTGACCATTCTACACTTTGCACTAAAATATCCCCCGAAGTGCATGATCCGCACTTCCATGAACTTTAGTTTGAGTCAAAAAATTGTATCGTGGTGACCTAAAAGCTAACCGCAACGTTAAATATGCATGACTGTACAAATAGGGCTGCCACTGTCTGGCAGTTTGTATATTCTCACTGCAACATATAGCAACAAGCACTCAGAAGTGTGAAGATGTTGTCATGGTGAAAAGAGAAAACTGGAGACGACCCAACTGTGAATACTACCCCCCTGTGCTCGACAATCTGATGTTATGCCTCTTTCAACCATTCTCTGTGCATTTACTTTCAGAATATGCAGTGTTTGATAAAGCGCTTTGTATCTTCCTATAGATACAATGCTGTGCTATTGGAACACAAATCTAAAAATCCCTATAAATCAGCAGTAATCCTCAATTGTATTTGGAGATGCTTTTGCTGAAGCAAGACTCTGTATATGGGCTCCTACACACTGGGATTGAAAATGTAGTGGGCTGTGGGGTCGGCTCAGTGTGGGAGGACAGAGTTGGAAAGCTGCAGTGATCATGTTGAAGTCAGGCAGAAACAAGTGTCTGAAAGGCAGGAAAACATCGAGAATGATAGGGATGCGCTAAGGAGAGAGCCAGAACACTCAGACTCGTGTTCTCACTTAAAAGCTTGACTCATAGGATCCTGAAAGTGTGATTAGAGCTTTCACTCAACAGAAAGCACATCTGCAAAACTCTAAAGTATTAAACTGAAATGTGATGCAACATAATGCACAACCATTCCAACAAAAGGCCATTACATTAAGAGACTTGTAGTGAAGACAATTCTGACTAGTAGGGAATGGCAAACAATGTACAGTCCTGTTACATTTACCGTAAAACTGTTGTTTTTGAAAAATACAGCAACAACCAATGGGCCTTTCCATAAACCGCTAATATTTGTATAGACAGTACACAGACACTATTAAGAGATAACGCATGTGAAACTAAAATAATGCAATAAATATTAAGCAACATAAGACGTAACAAATAAAAAAATGCATAAGAAAAAAAGCCTGAATTAAATGTAAAGCATAACGCATCATTCACAACCTTTACTGTTTTTCCCATTACATGGCTTATATGTTTTTACTTACAAATTTATTTTAACATATTTACTGTAAAAGTACATGAATTTTGTTAATTACAATTTTCTAATAAAAGGTCATTCATACTTTTTGTGTCACAAAACGTACATGTTACTGTATTTTTACAGTAAAATTACATGTAATGTGCATTTAAATATATTAAAATATGTATTTGTAAAGACTGTTTTGCTGTAGCATTCTTTTTCCATTAAAATCTCAATCATTTTCTACAGTGTTCAAACATAGCTGAAGCAGAAGAATCCACGAGCTGTATAGTCTACATATGTTGTTATTCATACATGACATTTAAGGAAATTATTCATTTTGGGTTGAGGTTTAAGAACCTGACTGCTGTATGTTTGGGTAATGCGCATGAAACAAATCGAAAGGCTCCGTCTCGTCACAAAATGCTAAATTTAATCCATAATGAGGTATTTGAATCTTTGTTACACATTTATTGTTTAACGTTGAACCCCTGTGTGTCCCGTATACGCTAAAACATTTTCTTCCGTACAGCAAACACTGTGTGAATGAGACTGCGCGCAAGCGACACTTTTTAGTTTACATCAATAACACCCATAAAACGCGGATGGAAGAAATGAAAGGAATGGAAGAAAAACGAATAAACGATGGGATTCTTTTGTACAAATTCGCTGCGGTAGCTGTCGCCTCGTCTCGCACAACTTACGAGTTCCGAGGGGTTTCCCCCGTCGCGAGTAAATAATATAATCACCAACATTTGAATAGCGAAACAATATTTGAGCTTACTCCAAAGTGAGGGAGGGGATTTTCAGCTTGTCTCTCCTCTTCATCTCTAAGAAGCCCGTGAAGAACGATCAGGTGAAAATAACCAGCTTGTTTCAGATCTCACGCGAGACGGCACAAAGTGCCCACTGTTTACACATTGTCGTTTACATCTGCCAAACAACAGCGTGAGGGTTTCCGCGGTAGACACTTCCTTAAAGTAGACAAATTCTCAAGGAACATTTTTAGTTAAATTGATGTCATGCTTCTAAGCGAAAGTGACTGTGGTAGGCAGAGCGAGTGAGATATGTTTGAGATTGAATGGTGCGGTCATATCTCCCATGTGATTGCTCAGGGGAGGTGTGCTTCAACACACAGGGTGAAAAACAAAAAACAAACAAACACCAAAAAAAAACGAGAGACCATTGGAAACTGTCATTTCAACATATGTGAGACATTTTACTTTGATAACCCAGCATGTAATTACAGTTTTCTTCGCATCAGTGCAGCTTTTGACCGATGAGCTGCTTGTATGGCAAGCCATTTTAACACGTGTTCACTTAAAACTTTTTACTATATTGTACTATTTTACTGTTGTTTTATATTTACCTATTCAGATAGTCATATTCCTTTGTTATACTTGTCTCTATTACTGTAACAGGGCGAGCGAGACGTGCGGATCCAAGTGCAAGCTTTTATTATGAAATATGGTCAAAACACAGGCAGGGTTGAACAACAGCAAACAGGTATAGCACAGGCAAGACAGAGGAGTTATACTAGGGCAAACGTGGGTCTTTGATCGGCGAACAATATCCAGAGAGCTTGACAAGAGGGGTAATCCGATAACGTGAGCAATAGTCCAGACAAGGAGCAAACACAGTCCGAAACAGCTAGCAAAGGGTTAATCCAAAATACATGGGCAAGAATCAGGAAACACAATGAGACTAGACTAAGACTATATCTAGAAACTAAGTCAAGAAAAGGCTCTGCAAAGCAGCAATCACTAGGAGAGATGATAAACGCAGAACAATACTAGAGACTAGACAGGAAACAAACAAAGAATGGCTTGGTACAGTAGCTAACACTAGGAAAATGCTAGACAATACTCGACGATCAGAACAGGATCTGAGTGGGTCTTATGTAGTGTATGTAATAGCTCTTAAGTGAGCGTGTGATTGGTGACAGCTGTGTGATCAGTGTATTCAGCTGTGTATGTGCAATGAGCTGTGTGTGTGTGTGTGTGTGTGTGTGCCGTCAGTGCAATGGTTGATGGTAGTGCAAGAGTCCATGTGGTGAGCAGGTGACCTCTGGTGGTGAGTGAATGGAAGACCACGAAACGGATTCGTGAAATAACATTGTTATTGGTAACACATTGCTGATTTCTGCCATTAAAACAACAGTATGTCAGTTTTTAACCTTAAAATGTCAGTTTTAACCTTAAAATATCACAAATGCCTGTTCTGGGATTATGTAAATTTGAAAAAAGGTGGACTGCATCAGGGACATGCAGAGAGTTCCTCAGGGGCAGGGGCTCAAATGTAAAATAGGGGCAATGTAAAAAAAAAAAAAACTTATATACTTATATATATATGTCTAAAGTTTAGATACATTATTGCTATTTTATATTTTTGCAAGAAGTCACTTATGGTCATCAAGCCATGCATTTATTTTCTACAATTTTCTTTATACTTTAAAATACATTTTATGCAATTCATTTATTATCTGCTGATTTATTATCAATGTTGGAAACCTGTGATACTTTTTTTCAGGATTCTTTGATTAATAAATTTTTTTAAAAAAGCACAGCATTTATTTAAAATATAACTTTTGTAACAATATATGTTGAAAAGCTTGAGGTTAGTTTTTCTTTTTAAAGAAATTAGTTTTCATTCAGCAGAAATTTTCTAAATTGATATAAACAGTGATATTAAAGATTTATATTGTAAGAAAACATCTCTATTTTGAATAAATGCTGTTCTTTTTATTTTTTATTTATCAATGAACCCCAAAAAAGTATCAGGGGTTCTAAATATATATATATATATATAAATTAAATAAATAATCAGCACAACGGTTTCCAATATTGATAATAAATCAGCATTTTAGAATGATTTCTGAAAGATCATGCACTGAAGACTGGAGTAATGGTGCTGAAAATTCAGCTTTACATCACATAAATGAATGATATTTTTAAGTATATTAAAATAGAGAAACATTCTTTTAAATCGTAATATATTTCACAATATTACAGTTTTTTCTGTATTTTTGATCCAATAAATGCAGGCTTGATGAGCATAAGACTCTTTCATAATTCTGCATAATTAGTAACATAAAGTCCTTTCACGTCCCCATTTCGCCAGCCTACACTTCACATAGTACGCCTGTAGGTGGCACTTGGGCTTCATTAACTATGAGAGTTTCATGGGTGTATCATAAGTTTAAGTGAATTGAATACTGATTACCATTATTGCGACTTTTGACGCTGCACAGATTTGTGCCGTTATTTTGTAGTCATTTAGCATACATTTTCCCAGCGATGTAATTTGATTTATAAAATGAGACAAACTGCAGATCCAGATCGCTCCACAAATAAGCTCGTCTGTCCCATGCAATCTTCAACCGATTTATGAATAAGAACGGTAAATGACTGCTCCACTTCACATTATTGTCCAATGAAATTTGAACTTGTGCCAGATCATGATTGGTTGGTGTATTATACATTAAAAACGAGCATGGATGAATTATGTAATATTCTAAAACATATAATAGGCTGCATGGAAACTGACACACTAGCTTTTATTATTGATGATTTTTTATATATATATATTGTTTGGTTTATTTTTTTCTTTCTGTCGACCCACTCACGAAAGAACCATCTTTGAGAGCCTCAGTTTCTGAACACACTGGAATATCAGTCAGTCGAGCAAAACGCACGCAACCCATAGCAACGCCTCAGATTGACAGATATGTAAAAATAAACAGAAACTTTCCGACTTTTGAGGGATTAGTTACCGTTTTGTACACATTGCCATGTTAATTATAATTCAAATTAATTTTGTTTTATGTACTACAATATACTTTTACTTTTTTTACTTTTTAGTCATTTAGCAGACGCTTTTATCCAAAGCGACTTACAAATAAGAAAAAGTAACAAACTATAAGTTACAAGTCTATAAATACTATATATACACACACATTTAAGAAAATTGAGAAATTAAATAAAATGACAAATGCATACAACAACATTTCAAAACTTAACATTTAAATGAAAACAAAAAATAAAGCTAAAAAAAATTCAAAATATTAAAACAACCAAAGGTATGAGTATAAAAATTATTCTAACATGACACTAAGCCAAACACCACCCATATATATATATATGGTATTTCATTTCCATTGCAAACACCCCATATATATATATATGGTATTTCATTTCCATGTTGAAGTAACGTTACTAAAATAAAGAATACAATGTATTAAAACTAAAGTAAATACTAAAGTAAATACCTATAAAAGAATATGAAATTCATACATTTTTAAAATGTAAAATTAAAATAGATAAATCAAACGGCAGTAGTTTATCAGTAATCCTAAAAAAAGAACACTGTCAAAAACACATGCTAACAAACAACAACTTACACATAGTAAGAATTAGTTATAAAAACTAAAAAACTAAAACAGAAGTGAAACAAACAGAAGTGAAAGAGGATAAATAAAAAGCATATTATATCCCTTGCAGTAAGAAAGAGGATAAATAAAAAGCGATACTTATATCCCTTGCCGGTGTCCCTGCCCGGTGGAGTCGCACGGTCTTTACACTCTTCGAGTCGATGGTCTTTACACTCTTCGGTCTTCGTGGTAAACATGAGGAGGTCTTCTTTTTATACCCATCTAAAAAAAACTACTCCAATTCAGACGAACACAATTTCTGCTGCCGTGGTAAACTACGCTTTTTATACCCATCTAACAAAATACTACTCCAATTCAGCCAAGCATCTAACAAAAATACTACTCCAATTCAGCTGAACACAATTTCTGTTAAAGGGACGCGATCACAATAAATGGCCAAGCAAGCCACGACACTGACAAGGGACGCGATACAGTACGAGACCAAACGCGATTTATTTTTCAATATCAATGCTATTTGTCTGAGAGCGCCACTTTTGAATATATTTGAAAAAGGGCAGGGGCTCGAGCCCCCAAAGCCCCCCTTCTACAGGTGCCTGGACTGCATTCTGGAAGCAACAAACCTGCTGTAATTATGACAATGAATTACAACAGTGAATTCCACTCACTCAACTGTAGGGGGCTTCGAAGTCGCAAAAAAAACTTGTCACAGTCACGATATTCCAAACATTTATTGAAGATGTTGAAATAAACAAAATAAATTTTATTAAGGAGCTGGTACATGGACATGGACGAGACCAAGATTTCCAGTGATAATAAACCATGGAATCCTCAGGAGGGCAATGAGATGAAAACAGCTCTTGAATGAGAATAGAAAACAACAACTCTCCATTTAAAAAATATTGAAGTTACAAGTGCCAATGGAAAGTCAAGATTCAAAACTGAAATAACATGAGCTAATAACTCAATAAAAAAAGAATTACTCCGGGATCCTGACAGTTTGGCTCATTAATAGCAGTTAAATTAGTCTGCGCCGATAGCCTTGTGGGCAGCGTGCTGACATACAGTGCTGTTGCGCTACAGGCGTTACAAGTTCAAAACCCAACTTGAGGACCTTTCCTGATCCTGCCCCCTATCCTCTTCCTGTCAAAGGCAAAAATGCCAAAAATAAATCTTTTAAAAAGTAATAAAATGTATAAGTGCTAGTAACATAATAGATTAATTCTAGTTATTTTAGGGAATACATGTTAAAATGGCTTGCCATAACATACTTCAACAATGTGCATTAACCATTTGGTCACAGATGGAAAAACAAACAACACCAGAAACCATTAAAAGAGTCCACTGGAAACTGTCCCTACACTACTAGGGTTTGTTCTTTCGATATCTAATAAGACATTTTGTCTCAATGCCTTGGCTTGTTATTACTGATTACAGTTTTCACGTCAGGGCAGCTCTTGACCAATCAGCTGATTGCATTTCCTGGCTGCAAAAGCAGGCGTGCAGACATGCAATTTGCACATACCAAAAGTATTGCTTCCTGATTACAAATGCTGACAGTAATGCAATGAGCTAATTCAACGCTTGCACATCCTTAAGAGGGTATATGTAGTCTAAATCCTCTGACAAATATGTTATAGAAGTAGGAGTTTTCAAAATGCTCTGACTGAGCTTGGCGTTTATATTACCATCAACATGAATTATGGTAAAGATTTTAGGGCTTTCCTCTCTGTTCTCTTCTCTTTGTGTTGAGGACTGCAAAATAAGAGAGAGCTGAGGTCTCTCAGTTACCATGGTGATGAGGACCTACCTTCCTCTCTCCCTCTTTTTTTTTGCTGATTATAAATCCGTGATAAACAAAAGTGAACTCAGCAAACACACAGAATGACTAACTGTCACAACCACTTCTGTTTTTTGGATTAAAAATAAAATATATTGGTGGTACAATACAGCAACAGAAGAATCTGATTAATTGCGGCATGACTGCAGATTTTATGCATGCATCATCATTCACTTGCTTTTAATAAAAATCAAATCTTGATGAGTCTTATGCAGAAATTAGAAAGCATTCCTAAGTCCTGCAAGTGTTCCTGTGGCTCAGTGGTAGAGACTTGCGTTAGCAGCGCAAAAGGTTGTGGGTTCAATTCCCAGGGAACACACATACTCATAAAAAAATGTATAGCCTGAATGCACTGTAAGTCGCTTTGGATAAAAGCGTCTGCTAAATATAAATGTAGAAAGTTTTGGCCTCTCATGTAAATGTCAATCACAAAACGTATCAATGTCATGTTCATAATTTTAGCTTGTCACATATAAGAAAATCACATTGGGAGTTTACAGAATATGCTACAAGTAACTTTTAGCTGGTTAACTTACAAGATTCAGCAAGTATTTATGTATTTTTGGGGATTTATTGAGGTGGACATACTGTCAATACAAATTTTGACCACGAGATGGCGACAAAACGCGACATGGCTTCGCGTTGTGCCTTACAACGCCCCTTAGCTGTTATAAATTCACTGTAAACCACGGCTTCTTGGGGCGTATTGCTTAATATGATATGAACCATCGACATCTTCATATTCATTTCATTATTTTAAATAAAATACACCCAGAGTTATTTATTCAAGTTTTTTATTTTCAATTTGCTGTAAAGTTACATTATTTTCAATTTGCTTTGTAACAACTGTGTGCAAAATCCGAGTACATGCTGTTTTAGCTTAAAAAAGAAAGGAAAAAATATATAATCAATAATTATGGATTACAAAATTATAATAGCCTATTTGAAAAAAAATTTTTTGTTAGCTGATGCTACTGGCTAGCTAACTAGCTATCTGATGTTAACGTGAGGTAATTTTTAAATATAAAGTCCAAATATTTTGATTCACATTACTAGTTAGAATACATTTGATGGAAAAACTAAAGATTTGATGTTCAGAATAGAATAACTAGAGTGATTGCCCATTGCCCCATGGGGGCGTTTTACCCCACTGACTATGTTTGAGAAATAAACTATGTCATTCTGAAAATATAATAATACTTTTATTAAATGACACGTACTCTCTATCTACAGGCCCTACTGTTCTCATATAACTGTGATGTTCTAAACACTTTAAAACACTTTTCTTACTGAAAAGGAGATCATTTAATGTGAAATCAGTTTTCTCTCCGGTGCATCACCCGTGTAAGCTACATGGTGAAAACTTCTACATCACTCCCATCAACGTAGTCCATAGTTACAATAAACATGCATCTTGACTTTATCTTGTGGTTATTTTGGGAAAAACATTAGGGGGCGTTTTACCCCACTCTACCTATATGTTAAACATTTCCAAGATTTAAGAATAATTGCCAAATCAGTCCTGGCTTAAGTTATTTTCTGCCATAAACACTGTAAATAATACATAAAACAAATGAATAGCCTTGCTTTAAAAATGTAATATATGTAAAATCTGAACTGTAATTAATTTAGTTACTTTAATACATTCTCTCAGTTGAGAACCAAATGAGCGCAGTGCATGCATTGGGAACCTAGTTTCAATAAGAACGTAGGCTACTGTAAATGTTTACATTTATATATTTATTATTTGTTTTTGAGATTTGCACAAGAGTCAACGTCACAGGAAATGAATGTCACCATTTCCAGAAAACCTTTCCATTGACCTTTTTTACAAATGTACCGTCATCACAAACAAGACATAAAAGCACGGTTTTTGATCTACTTTCATTCTAATTTTGCATAAGATCTGAAGAGACTTTAGAGAAGTTGGAAAGCTCTCCTCTCAGATGAACACTCAACGCACCTTCACTGCTTAGCTACAAAGCTACTATTAATAACTCCAGGAAGCAGTTAATATCACATAAGAGTAGCCACAAAGTGCGGTTCAATTGAAGTCTTCCTATTCACCTCACCTCAAACACTTATTAGAAGTGAAACTAAATTGCCCTGATCATTTGACAGAAACCTTCATAGGTTTACCGACACGGTAAAATACACAGAAGGTACAGTACTCTTAAGAAACATAGACAGACTGAGCAGAAATCAGTGCCATTGAAATACTGTAGCTATTAGTTTTACATTTACACAATAAAATTTTTACATTTTAGTAAAATTTTAGTAATTTTTGTGTGTGTTTTTGTAATTTTGTCATTCTGTTGATGACAGATGATGCATTATGAGACATCATTACAGGTATTACTCCTGTGATGTTTGAGTGAAAGGGTATTTTTGCCATCATTTGTTGAGTCAGGTATAAAGTATTTGCCTTTACATTCTTTTTGAGTTCATGATGTTTTGAGGGGTTTGTGTGTTTAAGAAGGAGTCACTAACAAATGAAAAGAGGATGTAAAAGTGGAGTCGGTTTCAGGGGTCAAATCCTGATTACTCTGAAGCACCACTTTACTAAAAGCCGCCCACGTCAGGCTAATGATAATTTGGTTGGAAAGCGATCTCAATAGGCTTGTACAATTAGGTGTATGATCTATAAACAAGCCATAGCATCTCCGTCCAGCATGTTCACATTTGAAGGTGAAGGCACAAGATTCTGGGGTGTAGCAGGTAACCAAACATGTTTTTTCTCATGAAGTGAGACAAGCTTCCCCTGCTGCTTTCGTGTTGTGGTTTGTGGTGTTGCAGTAGTTAGCACTTCATTCTGCCCCAGAAACACACATGACTAGTACGTACAGACTAAACACCTTTAGCTCTCTGTTGTCTAGATGACTTCAAACAGTACGACCGTTAATGTGAACTCTGGCTACGACGGTCATCTTGAACGCCCGTGAATTGGTCATGTCTCACTAGCGAGGTGCTTTCTAAACACTAGGAGCAATGAGGATGAGAGTGGCTGTGCTGCTGCTTGCTCTTTCTGTCAGTCTGACTGAAGGTATGTATGTCATTGACTTTTTCTGTCATGGCTGATGGTACATATACAACACCGCAGAGGAAGATGAAGATAACGAGATTAGATTGCTAGACTTTTACGGAAGCAATTATATAGATTTCGGATGATTGTGCTGTTGTGTCAGATGGTGTGTAGATTTTATCAGCGCTGTGAATCTACAAGCGCCATTTGACTAAACCGCCATTAAACAACTATAAACCACAGGATGTAAACAAAGTATGCTTTTTTGACAATTTGACGTTTTTATCAGTACATCAAAAAGTCACATACTACAAAAAATGTAAATAGATGACTTCAAATGGTTAATCACGATTGGTGGAAAGTTTGGAATAATTTAGATTTTTTTCATGTTTTGAAAGAAGTCTCTTACGCTCACCAAGGCTGCATTTACTTGATCAAAAGTACAGTAAGTTGTGAAATATTATTACAATATAATCTAATGATTTTCTATTTTAAAATGTAATTTATTCTTGTGATGAACCGCTGAATTTTCAGCATCATTTCTCCAGTCTTCAGTGTCACATGATCCTTCAGAAATCATTCTGATATGTTGATCTGGTGCATATTATTGTGTTGAAAACCATTTTTACTGCTTGATATTTTTTGTGGAAATACATGTTTTTAATTTAAAAGAACAGCATTTATATGAAGTAGAGATCTTTTGTAATATTAAAATGTCTGCTGTCAATTCAGATAATTTTTTTTCATTCTTGATGAATATATTTTTTTAAAAGTACTTACCCCAAACTTGAATGCTAGTGTGACATGGTTTCCAAAAAATATAATAAGCAGAAAAAACATTTCATTATTAATAATAATAATCATATTATAATGATTTATATCAAGACTGTAGTAATGATGCTGAAAATTCAGCATTTCATATTACAGGAATAAATGATTTTTTTATAAAAAGTGTAATAATATTTCAGTATTACTGATCTTACTATATTTTGTATCAAATAAATGCAGCCGTGGTAAGTAATGAGACTTCTTTCAAAAACTATTTTAAAAATCATTAATGCATTATAGTGTATTTAAATGTAAATGTCTTTTTCATTATTGTATTTTATGTTTTTTATACACACATAATCTATGTCAATACTTTTTGTGAAAGCTCCTGTCACCAAGACAAATGCCTGTGTGTGTACTTGACAATAAAGCTATTTCTATTTCCAGGTGAGTTACAGTCAAACTTACAGATGTTTTTTTTACATCATTCAAATGTTCTTAAAGCAGCACAATGTGTGTCTACAAGTAGTCCACACTGTTACAAAAAATCAACTAGACCAGAAGAGGACTTCATTTGTGAATGGGATGAGAAAAACCCTGAGAAGAGTCAAACACACACTCTCCATATATGGTGAGTTCAACCAACACGAGTCATGTTGTCTTCATGGTTGCAAAAAAAGTTTAAACCTACGAAAGACTGTGCGTTTGACTGTGTGTAAAAAACTTGGGTTTCACAGATACTGAGGCTTGATAATGCATGTCAGCATGTCATCATATGTCTAACTTTCACAGGGACACTGAAAAAAAACGTTTTCTTATGCGTCAGAACTGCGGCAAACAAGTACAGGTATATGTTCTCTTGGAGAAACTAGGAATCCCGACAAGAAAGACAGACATATGGGTACAGACACAAGTGGGCAACCTCACCTGTAATTCTAGCAAAATCTCAGTCATCCTTCAATGCATGGGTAAGTTTATACTAGATTAATGAGGGCAAATACATATGGTGGGATCAGAAATCTATGCATTTTTTAAATATATTGAATATGTAATAATTACAGAATTAAAAATGCAATATATATATATAAACCTGAATTGGAAATGTTGGGACGTTTTTTAAATTTGAATAAAATGAAAACTAAAAGACTTTCAAATCACATGAGCCAATATTTTATTCACAATATAACAGAGAACTTAACAAATGTTTAAACAGAGAAATTTTACACTTTTATCCACTAAATGAGCTCATTTCAAATTTGATGCCTGCTACAGGTCTCAAAAAAGTTGGCACGGGGGAAACAAAGGGCTGAAAAAGCAAGACATTTTGAAAATATTCAGCTGGGAGAACATCTAGCAACTAATTAAGTTAATTGACATCAGGTCTGTAACATGATTAGCTATAAAAGGGATGTCTTAGAGAGGCAGAGTCTCTCAGAAGTAAAGATGGGCAGATGCTTTCCAATCTGTGAAAGAGTGCTAAAAAGATTGTGGAATACTTTAAAAACAACATTCCTCAACGTCAAATTGCAAAGGCTTTGCAAATCTCATCATCTACAGTGCATAACATCATCAAAAGATTCGGAGAAACTGGAGAAATCTCTGTGCGTAAGGGACAAGGCCGAAGACCTTTGTTGGATCCCCATGGTCTTCGGGCCCTCAGACAACACTGCATCACTCATCAGCATGATTCTGTCATTGACATTACTAAATGGGCCCAGGAATACTTCCAGAAACCACTGTCGGTAAACACAATCCATCGTGCCATCTGCAGATGCCAACTAAAGCTCTATCATGCGAAAAGGAAGCCATATGTGAACATGGTCCAGATGCGCAGTCATGTTCTTTTGGGCCAAGGCTCATTTAAAATGGACTGTTTCAAAGTGGAAAAGTGTTCTATGGTCAGGCGAGTCCAAATTTGACATTCTTGTTGGAAATCATGGATGCCGTGTCCTCCAGGGCTAATGAGGAGGGAGACCTTCCAGTGTGTTATCAGCGTTCAATTCAAAAGCCAGCATCTCTGAAGGTATGAGGGTGCATAAGTGCATACGGTATGGGCAGCTTGCATGTTTTGGAAGGCACTATGGATGCTAAAAGGTAAAGGTTTTAGAGCAACATATGCTCCCCTCCAGACGATGTGTTTTTCAGAGTCCGGGTGCTGAATTGGCCTGCCTGCAGTCCAGATCTTTCACCTCTAAAGAACATTTGGCACATCATTAAATGAAAAATGTCAAAGATGACCACAAACTTTTCAGAAGCTAGAAACCTATATCAGGAAAAAATGGGACCAAATTCCAACACGAAAACTCCACAAACCCATAACCTCGATGCCCAGATGTCTTCAAATTGTTTTGAAAAGAAGAGGAGATGCTACGCCATCGTAAACATACCCCTGTCTCAACTATTTTGAGACCTGTAGCAGGCATATAATTTGAAATCAGCTCATTTTGTGCATACAATTGTAAAATTTCTCAGTTTGAATATTTGTTATGTTATCTATGTTCTATTGTGAATAAAATATTGTCTCATGTGATTTGAAATTATTTTAGTTTTCATTTTATTCAAATTTAAAAAATGTCCCAACATTTCCGGAATTAGGGTTGTGTGTATATATAAAGCGCTTTTATATATATATATATATATATATATACACACACACACTCACTGGCCACTTTATTAGGTACACCTTGCTAGTACCGGGTTGGACCCCCTTTTGCCTTCAGAACTGCCTTAATTCTTCGTGGCATAGATTCAACAATATGTTGGAAACATTCCTCAGAGATTTTGGTCCATATTGACATGATAGCATCACGCAGTTGATGCAGATTTGTCGGCTGCACATCCATGATGCGAATCTCCCGTTCCACCACATCCCAAAGGTGCTCTATTGGATTGAGATCTGGTGACTGTGGAGGCCATTTGAGTAAAGTGAACTCATTGTCATGTTCAAGAAACCAGTCTGAGATGATTTGAGCTTTGTGACATGATAAATGATCCTGCTGGAAGTAGCCATCAAAAGATACACTGTAGTCATAAAGGGATGGACATGGTCAGCAACAATACTCAGGTAGGCAGTGGCGTTTAAACGATGCTCAATTGGTACTAAGGGGACCAAAGTGTGCCAAGAAAATATCCCCACACCATTACACCACCACCACCAGCCTGAACCGCTGAGACAAGGCAGGATGGATCCATGCTTTCATGTTCTTTACGCCAAATTTTGACCCTACCATCTGAATGTCGCAGCAGAAATCGAGACTCATCAGACCAGGCAACGTTTTTCCAATCTTCTATTGTCCAATTTTGGTGAGCCTGTGTGAATTGAAGCCTCCGTTTCCTGTTCTTAGCTGACAGGAGCAGCACCCTGTGTGGTCTTCTGCTGCTGTAGCTCATCTGCTTCAGGGTTCGACGGGTTTTTGAAATACTCAGACCAGCCCGTCTGGCACAACCAACCATTCCACATCCAAAGTCACTTAAATCTCCTTTCTTCCCCATTCTGATGCTTGGTTTGAACTTCAGCAAGTCGTCTTCACTACATCTAGATACCTAAATGCATTGACTTGCTGCCATGTGATTGGCTGATTAGCAATGTGTGTTACCAAGCAATTGAACAGGTGTACCTAATAAAGTGGCCGGTGAGTGAGTGTATATATATCAGCATAACATTTTGCTAACGTATACTTATGTTGTCAACAGTCAAATACAGTAAACCTCAGATTATCAGCATGAAAAGGTCAGCTGGAATCCTGAATCTCATACTGGACAAACCGAAGGATAACAAAGGTGCTGTATATGAGATCAGATGGAGACAATTGGA
Organism: Ptychobarbus kaznakovi; assembly: GCA_027422405.1. Lineage (NCBI taxonomy): Eukaryota > Metazoa > Chordata > Actinopteri > Cypriniformes > Cyprinidae > Ptychobarbus > Ptychobarbus kaznakovi. The sequence continues at coordinate 14,720,441 of CM049795.1, read as the reverse complement.
CTCTGAATGGCAGAATGTAAGACGTTTCACAAAATCTAATATTTTAAAATCCTGAAATTAATCTGTTATTTTGCTAATATTATGTTCTCCAATTGTAGACAACTTTTGAAACTAAGGACGGCACTATCGAAGGTTAGAGCCCTTATTCTTTTAATACAAATTATACATGTGCAGAAATAAGGTAGTCTGAATGGTTTGAACAGTGATTTGTCCTTGTGTTTATAAATAAAAGAGTTAAAGGTACAATATTTAAGTTTTCGCTGCTAGAGGGCGCATATTCAAAACAAACAGAGAAACGAAGGCGTAGATTGATGACGCCGTGATTAAGTGTGGAATCATGGGAGTTGTTGTCTTCATCCCCACAGCCGATGCAATGATGTCCATGGATGAGGTAACAACAAATTCCAGAAAAATTCATTTGAAAAAAGTTATAAATTGATTTGCATTTGAATGAGTCAAATAAGTATTTGACCCGTTCGCAAAACATGACTTAGTACTTGGTGGTAAAACCCTTGTTGATAATCACAGCGGCCAGATGTTTCTTGTAGTTGGCCACCAGGTTTGCACACATCTCTAGGAGGGATTTTGTCCCACTCCTCTTTGCAGATCCTCCAAGTCTTAAGGTTTCAGGCTGGCCTTTGGAGACTCGAACCTTCAGCTCCTCCACAGATTTTTATGGGATTAAGGTTGGAGGCTGGCCTAGGCACTTGGAGGACTCGAATGTGATTTTTCTTGAGCCACTTTGTTGTCTTGGGCGTGTGTTTTGGGTCATGTCAGCTCCTTCCACATTTTCATGGGATTAAGGTCTGGATTTACTGGCTAGGCCACTTTTATGCAGGACCTTTGTGATTTTTCTTGCCACTCCTTTGTTGTCTTGGCCGTGTGTTTTGGGTCAATGTCATGCTGGAATTTTATCCATTTAAGCGATTACACTATATCAGGGTATATTTTTTTTCTCCATTATGTGTGTTCCCTGGGATTTAACACTTTTATCCACCTTTTGCGTGCTGAAGCGACTACCCATCCTGACATTTTCATTGAGGGTGCCTGGCTGGCTTCATTGCCCTGGCCCTTTTTCCAGATGATGTGTTCCCTGGGATGGCCCCGTCATGTGTACACAACCTTTTGCGCTGCTGACGCAATACCCATCCACGACCCATTTTCAATGCCCTGGCTGGCTTCATTGCCCTGGCCCTGACGATTGGGGCATGGCCCCGTCATGCTGTACATGGCTTGAGCAGTGGCAACTTGGGGCACTGGCCTAATGGAGAGCGTCGGACTTGTAACCTGAGGTTGTGGGTTCGAATCTTCGGCTCCGGCAGAAATTTTCCACGACTGAGGTGAGACCCTGAGCAAGGCACCGGACCCCGACTTCCCCAGGAGCAAGGCAGGGACCAGCGTTGCTCCCACTGCTCCAAGGGTGCACTTGCAGCGTGGGTGGCTAAATGCAGAGCAAATTTCCCTGGTTACTGTATAATTGTGTATGTCACAAATAAAAAATTATATTCTATTCTTCTTCTTGCGGGCGCTGCAGCATTTCAGTCCTTCACTTGGCGTAGTGTGTTAATTGTTTTCTTGGTGACTATGGTCCCAGTTGCAAATTTCAGATCATTGACAAGATCCTCCCGTGTAGTTCTGGGCTGATTCTCACCGTTCTCATGATCTATTGTGTATTAAATCTTGTGGAGCCCCAAATCTGAGGGAAAAATGATATTCAGCTATTTTCTTCTTGCGGGCGCTGCGCATTTGTGAATAATCGCATTGTACCTTTTAATGCGGCGATGGTCTTGTCAGTGTGTTACCAATTTGTGTGTCTTGGTGACTTGTATGGTCCCAGTTGCCTTGAGATCATTGACAAGGAATCTGATTGATGATGCCTGTGGAGTTCTGGACTTCTTTTATACAGGTTCTCAAGATTATCTAATTAAATCTTTAAGAGTATCCAATTTCAGAGCCCAGTGAGGGAGATGACAGTAACCTTTTGTGTTTTTCCTTGCTGATGTGGGCAATTTGACTCATAATAATCTTCTCTCACTGTTCAAATAAATCTAGAATGCGTCAGGTTTCTGTCTCTCACTGTTCAAATAAATCAGCATTAAAATCTAGACTAATTCTTTGTCAGTTACAAAGGGCAAGGGGTCAAATAATTCACTGTAAATACTGTAAACACGGCTTCATGGGCATTTGTTTTCCCACTAATGTATTCTGTGCATTTGTCACCTGTCTATAAAATGCACTAACATATTACAGTAAACACGGCTTCACTTAGGGTTTACTTATTGCAGGGTTTATCATAATGTATTCTGCAGCCTGCAGAGTTTAGTTCACCCTGTCTAATAAAATGCACACAAAGCATAATTTTCAAATAAGGTTCTGGGGGATTTGATTAGTTGGATCATGGTGTTTAAAGGGTTGCATCTGCAGAGTTTAGTTCTACCCTGCTCCAGCACACAAAGCATCCGGCCCTATAGGAACCGGGGGATTTGATTAGTTGGATCACCCCTTGTGTTTAATTAGGGTTGCATGTTTTACGCAAGGACTCTGCAGGGCTCGGCCCTATAGGAACTTTGTTTGACACCCTGGTTTACTGTTTTAGCAAGGACACGGTCCATAAAATTGCATTTCTCTGGATTTAAACATCCTTCGAAACATTTGGGATAATATAAGTGCACAAGTCAGCAAAATATGTAGAGTGGGGGAAACGCCCCCCTTAAGGACTGTGTAAATTATTTTCTGAAAATAAAACAAAGGTTATAAGTGCACAAGTGCAAAATATGGAAAGTGGGGGACTTTTAATTTACGCCCCCTTACATTTACAGCAACATGTGTAAATTATTTTCTGTAAACAAAAGGTTTAAATGGTTCAGGAAAGTTATGACGGGGGGGTTTTAATTTACACATTTACAGCAACATCAGGGGGGGGGGGGGGGGTTTTTATTTTTATTCATTTTTAAATAAAATAATTCAATGTACTATGAAAACATTCTGTAATTTCCAGAACTCACTTTTTTTTCTTTTTTTTTTTTTTTGTAACTAAATTATTATCTTTTGGCAATTTGGTTAAATAATAGGTCAAAAAAGGAATAGTTTCTGCAAATTCATCCATTGCACTGGAGAGGGAAGGTCAAGTCGAGTGCATCATGGAATACAGCATTCTGTGTAGTGTGCACTGCTGTATATTTCATATTTCGGCAAATTGAATAGACCATAAAAGTATTTTTTTGTGCGAAATGTGCATACTGTATGCATAATAAATACTAGTAGTAAGAATGTCAACACTGTACACTATTCCAGCCTATAAAACTAAAGCTAAAGAGGAAAATGTGGGAATGGGTTATCAAATCTTATTTTGAGTTGCACCTACAGTTTTTGGTGCAAAAACTGTAATAAAAAACGTAATAGTTATGTATGACCCTTTAAACGATCTCAATATTTAACAGCTGCAACCTAGGCTCACTGTAAATAAGTGACTTCAAAAAACTGCACAAATGTTCCTATACATAGGCAGTTTCCAGGTGAAATGAACACTAGAGGCAGTAAAACAACTTTTGTTCCTTTTCACACAAATGATTACAACAATTTTAGATTAAATTTATCACTGATTAAATGCTTATTTTTGCTTACTTTTTCTAGAGAAAGCGTCTTGGGAAGATGAAATAATGCCTGTAGTTAAAGTAAAATAAGCCTGATTGGGGGATTTAAACTCTTGATATCTGGCAACCTTGACCATAAAAGACCGTTACCAATGCAAGATAGGATAAATAACCTGCTGGCAAATATCACAGATGATTATGCTTATTAAACTGAGATAATTTATGAAGCATAATCATCATTGTGAAGCCCTACTGCAAGCAACGTAGTATCAATCATAATTGCAACCATTTTGTGCACATGTTTTTGGCATGTTTTTTCATGACACTGTGCTGGTTAATAAACCCGCATCTGACAAGTGCATGGTTTTGCAATCACATATTTCTAATGAGGTTGAAATTGTGTGCCCATCCTTCCCAAAATATACAAAACTGATTGAGATGTGCTTGCAGATTTCCACAGGCTACATCTACAGAACCAGACTATCTACCAGATCCAACTGAGGCGGCAGGCCAAACTGAAGTCACTTCTATGCAAAGACTCACTACATGCTCTCTGGAGTGACTGGAGCCAAATGGTGGATGTTCCCTCAGGTTCGATTTCATATCAACGAATGCTGCAGTTTCACAATGCGAAGTAATAGAATATGTAAAAGCATGCATCTGAAAATATTTGGTTAATAGATGTAACACCTCTCTAGATATCAGGCGCCGACCTGTAATCCGCTGGGTAGAAAGTAACCCGAAAAATGGCACCAGGGATATTAATCTCTCCTGGGATGTAAGTATTAAAGGAACAGCACATCAGAAATGTTTTAAAATGTAATATGAATGATACTAAAATGTAGTTTTCTTTAGGCCCCGCCTGCTGAAGAGTCTGTAGGGGGGTGAAGTATAATCTGAGCATGTCAGTTTGGCCTTGTGACAAAACCAAGAGAAAGAAAATCACAACTAATCAAACCTACAATACATCAATAACATATTCAGAGGCTAGGATTACCATTATTGCCATTAACAAGGTTGGACATTCACCACGACGGCAGATCATCATTCCCGCTGTGAAACATCTGAACTGTAAGTGTTAGCGTGGGTTTTCAGGTTCATATGTGTGTTAGAGTGTATGCGCTTATGGCAGGATGCAAGTGTAAGTTGTGGGGTTTTTGGGGACTGAGTGTCTTTCAGTGTTGTAAAAAATTACCCATTCAAAGTTTGAAAAAAACTTAGAAAAAACCTTGAGAGGAAACAGTAAAGTGGAAACACATATGCAATTTTGACATTTCAGACTGCGACTCTGACATGCCCTCAAATATCATCATGGCTAATAATAAATCCTGCTCAGAATGGTACAAGCTGGAAGACGGCGAGACCCCATCAAAGACAGTATATAGCTCAGGCAAAAAATTGCTCAAGGACATCAAAAATGGTATATTCATCCATGTATCCAATTTAAAGCATTGTATTTATGTGTCATCTCAGCATGTGCTGCGAATGCTAACTCTTGTCTCTGGTTTTAATTACAGAGGTGGAGCATTTTGTACGTCATTATTACTTTCTTCACACCATAAAAAAGAAACGGTATCAAACAGCCGTTATGTGTCCTTTTTACTCAGAACAGAAAGGTAAGTTCAGACTGAGGATGTGCCAGTAAATTCAGTTATTTTCATTTTATGGCCAATAAATGGCCGGTTAATAAAAAATATAAAAAGAAAAATCAAACCCATAAGTCTAACTACATTATGTTCCAAATTTGAAGTTGATATCACAAAAATTGTGATTCCTGTGCGATTTTGTTAAAGAGTTACTCCACCCAAAATGAACATTTTGTCATTAATCACTTAATCGCATGTCATTACCCCCATTTCGTTCCAAACCCGTAAAAGCTTCGTTCATCTTCAGAACACAATTTAAGATATTTTGGATGAAAACCGGGAGGCTTGTGACTGTCCCATTGACTGCCAAACAGTTAACACTGTCAATATCCAGAAAAGTACAAAAGACATCATCAGAATAGTCCATCTGCCATCAGTGGTTCAATCATAACGTTATGAAGCTATGAGAATACTTTTTGTACGCAAAGAAAACCAAATTAATGACTTTATTCAACAATTCGTCTCCATTTTATGGCTCCGTAAGCCATTTTACTGTGTACACTGTTCTGTGTCAGCCGCACCACACAGATACGTCTTCTACGTTTGTTTACGGCTTGATTTGAACAAAAACAGCATATCCGTGTGATGCTGATGCGGAGGAGACGAATTGTTGAATAAAGTCATTATTTTTGTTTTCTTTGCATACAAAAAGTATTCTCGTAGCTTCATAACGCTGCGATTGAACCACTGATGGCAGATGGAGTATTCTGACGATGTCTTTCATACTTTTCTGGGCCTTGACCGTGTTAACTGTTTGGCAGTTTCATCCAAAATACCTAAATTGTGTTCTGAAGACGAACAAAGCTTTTATTGGTTTGGAACGACATGGGGTAAGTGATTAATGACACATTTTTCATTTTGAGGTGGAGTAACCCTTTAAGGCACTATACCAAAAATAGCCACTGGGTACCCAAACTAAATTTTTCGTGCATTTTTCCTATCACAAATTTATACATTTCTGTCACAATACCTCTATCACAAAATAACCACCAAATATGGAAGCTTGAGACTCGGATATGTTGGAAAGATTAGAAAAAGTTTGGATTATAAAATGTTGCAGTACATTTTGTAATATGACACTTGACACCACCCACTAGGGGGAAGAGCCCACTAAAAGGTTTTAAAGTACAATTTTCATGGTAATGCAATGTCCGATTTCAATGTAATGTCCAGATTACTTTTGAGTGTTTAAGCTTTTGAATTTAGGATGATTAATAAAATATGTGAAAGGCAATAATAAAAGCGCACGACAGGTTAAAATATGAACTTTTAATGGGTGTTTCATGATGAATAAATGTCAAAATAATGAAGTTACATTATTAAATATCAAATATTGTCTGATATTGATCAACTGATATGGTCCCATGAGGTGCATCCCTTGTTTAGACTATTTAGAGTAGGTTGTTGAAAAATGAAGACCTCAGTATAGATAGAGTCCATGATGATTTCTAATTTTCACAATGTAACATTTGCATTTGTGTCAGCACCTAAAAATGGTCCAGCCAATGTGAATATCTCTGATGTGACACATGAATCAGCTGTGGTAAGCTGGCTTTCCATTCCCGTGGCGGAGCAGCGAGGATTTCTACAGCATTATGTCATTTGGATATCTGGACAGGGAAACACAAGTAAGCTGAAAGTTTATAATATTACTAATCATTTATTTGCTCTATGAAAGTCACAGCCGTAGATAGATTTGTACTTGTATGACAAACAGTCGAACCCATTACAAACATAGCAATGTTTTGCTTTCTGTTCCTCTTGCTTCAGAGTTCCATAAAGTCCCAGCAAATAAAACCAGCTTCCTGATCAAGGACCTCCACCCAGGGGCCTCTTACACCGTGTCTATATCCGGAAGGACAGAAGCTGGTAATGGGCCGAACTCAACGGTGAACTTTGAAACACACTCCAAAGAAATGGGTACTGAAACACAGTCACTGCCAAATGAGAAATGATTATGCAGAGCTGAAAGGTTTATTTGAAATGTCTGCTTTTGTCAGAGAAACACAATGAGGTGTGAGAATGTACCTGCCAACAGTAAATGTGTTGTGCCATTTCATTCAGGCTTATCGTGGCAGGACCACACCATCCTTATGGTCTGCGTGGTTTCCCTCTTGTGCACTATAATCTGCACCGTAGCTGCCAGGAGGTAAGCTTACCATAACCCAGAACAGCTGATTGAAGGCCAGGATATGTTAAATTGTACATAACCTGCAGCTTGACTGGTAGAGAATAGAGTGGCAGGGACACACACACACACACACAAACACACAAAAATCCTCTGGATTTATTCTGATTATATTGTTGTATTGCTGTGACTTTCATTCTCATCGTTTTGACATTATTCTCAAAATATTACTATAAAATATATAACAAAAATAACTTTGTTCTTGTAATTTTGACTTTCTTAAAATGTAACAACTTAAATCTCACATTGGTGGTAATTTTTTAATTCAAAATATCACAACTTGAATCTTGTATTGCTGCAAATTTCTATCATCAGTTTGATTTGTTTTTTTGTCATAACTTTCATACTTTCGACTTTATTCATAAGTTATTGCAACGTTAATTTTGTATATGCTGTAATTTTAACTATTTTCCAAATATTACAACTTTAATCTTATATCGGTCATAATTTGGACTTTGTTTTTTGACATTATTCTAAAAATACAGCTTTATTCTTGTAATTTTGACTTTATTCTTAAAATATAACAACTCTTTTCTATTTATTTTGACATTATTTTTTCAAAATATTACGACTTTAATCTTTTATTGGTCTTAATATTTTTTTTTATATTACTTTTATAACTTTATTCTTGCATACTATGACTTTATTCTCATAACGTTGACTATATTCTTAAAACATTACAACTTTATTCTTGTATTGGTCGTAATCTAGACTGTTCTTAAAATAATTCAACTTTGTTATTGTAATACTACCACTTTTTTTCAGATTTTACTTTATTCCAAAAATATTACAATTTAATTTCATATTGGTCTTAATTTTGACTTCATTTTCAAAACATTACAACTTTATTCTTATAATACTATGGCTTAATTCTAATAGTTTTGACTTGATTCTTAAAATATTTTGTTCTTGTAATACTACCATTTTGTTTTTGTAATTTTGAATTAATTTTTTCAAAAACTTTTTTCTTGTAATACTTTGACTGTTCTTCTAATTTGTATTCTTAAAATATTTATTTTAATACATATTACAGCTTTAATCTTGTATAACACACACACACACACACAACACACATACACACACACCACACACCATTAACGTCTGTTAAATGTATTCACCTTTAACTGTCTCTTTGCTTTTCAGATTGAAGCTGTTACCTGAGGTACCCAGTCCTGTGATTGATGCAGCAGAATTCAGATGTCCGGAAGAGCAGGTTAGCAACACGAATCGAAACCTATGCATTTCCAACAAAGCGGCCTCAATATTTTAAAAAGGCACGACAGAATATGCATATAATGACCCAAATTTAGAAATCTCCCTTCACTGTTAGCAGAAAAAAAATCTGTGATGAAGTCAAAATACCAACCACAACACGTCACATCATTGACGTTCCTTAAAAGCAGCTATCTGACAGAGAAAAACAGTACAAGAAAGCTGCGTTGCACAATCATCTCACAGATTAATCTCATTTACATAAATGATAAACTTGACCTACTAATAAGTTGGATGCAAAATAAATGAACAATATATTTTGTAATTAAATCAGTTGTTTTGTGCACGTGCAAATTATTCCAAATGAGTAAATGTTTGTGATGCAGGACCAGAGCCCGATGATAGAGGAGGTGCATGAATTCGTTCTCTTGCTGCGTCAAGATCTCAGCAAACGCAGGGAGAACATGACCCCTGAGCAGAGCACTTTACTGCAAGACTTTGGGCTTGTCATCTTTGAAGAGGAAGATGAGGAAGACGGAGAGGGTGGAGTTACCAACTTGAGCTCTATGAAATCCCGTTGTTATCCGAATCCTAGCTACAGAGGACAGACGCTACAGCTGCCAGATCCTTTCCACATGACAGACAGCACTTCAAGGGACAATGACTCCGAGTCCACGTACAGAAATGGCCTGTTCTTTGAAACACGAGTCCTGGAGTGTGACAAAACGTCCCTATAACAGAACCTGACTGTGTAGGGACAAATAAACAACCCTAAACAACCCCTCTTCTATCTGCTGCATGTGTCTTCTGTTCAGCCAGGTGCAGTCAGTTATGGCATCTTTAGCTTTTCTTTAAAGTGCACCTGAGACAGAATACTGGAAATAACCCAGTTCTGAGAACAGTGTGCGATTCTCAGCAGTTACTGAGGTTGCGAACGCATCCTCACTCTTAGGCTTTGTTGTGGTCACTGACGTCACATTCTGGATTCTCATTATGTCTATGTATGAAGCTTACTGCTTATTTGTGTTTTTAGTAATAAAGTTACCGTTATTGTGCTCTTCACATACAGGTACATCACAGTTAAATGTTTAGGGTTAGTTCGAGTTTTTCAAACAGCAAGGATGCGTTAAATTGATCAAAAGACTTGACAGTAAAGACTTTTATATTGTTACAAAAGATTACCATTTCAAATAAATGCTGATCTTTTGAACTTTCTTTTCATCAAAGAATCTAAAAGAAATTGCCCTCGTAGTATAATTGTTATAGCGTAGAAATCATACACAGTTGAGCATAAATTTATACATTTTCAGTTTTGTCCACTAGGGAGAGCAATTCAATCTCTCAGAAAAGACACTGGGGTTTTTACATCATTTAAATAAACAGTCATCACAAACCAAGAGTCTTGGGTTTTACTATATTGACCATTTATGTTTCTACTGTAAAACCATTATAAATCTGTATGGAATCTATATACGAGGTGCAAGAATTTGAATATGAATCAACTTTGTTTTCGTCCCTTATCTTTTTGTTCTTTTTCTAAAGTACCTTTTTTTTAAATAATAATATACTAACAACAAATGTTGGTTCCTTTATTTAATTTATATATACAGTATCTCACAGAAGTGAGTACACAACTCACATTTTTGTAAATGTTTTATTAAATCTTTTCATGTGACAACACTGAAGAAATGACACTTTGCTACAATGTAAAGTAGTGAGTGTACAGCTTGTATAACAGTGTAAATTTGCTGTTCCCTCAAAATAACTCAACACACAGCCATTAATGTCTAAACCGCTGGCCACAAAAGTCAGTACACCCCTAAGAGAAAATGTCTAAATTGGGCCCAATGTGTCAATTTTGTGTGGCCACCATTATTTTCCATCACTGCCTTAACCCTCTTGGGCATAGAGTTCACCAGAGCTTCACAGGTTGCCACTGGAGTCCTCTTCCACTCCTCCATGACGACATCACGGAGCTGGTGGATGGTAGAGACCTTGCGCTCCTCCACCTTCCGTTTGAGGATGCCCCACAGATGCTCAATAGGGTTTAGGTCTGGAGACATTCTTGGCCAGTCCATTACCTTTACCCTCAGCTTCTTTAGCAAGGCAGTGGTCATTACCATGTGGGAATACTGCCCTGCGGCCCAGTCTCCGAAGGGAGGGGATCATGCTCTGCTTCAGTATGTCACAGTACATGTTGGCATTCATGGTTCCCTCAATGAACTGTAGCTCCCCAGTGCCGGCAGCACTCATGCAGCCCCAGACCATGACACCCCCACCACCATGCTTGACTGTAGGCAAGACACACTTGTCTTTGTACTCCTCACCTGGTTGCCGTCACTCATGCTTGACACCATCTGAACCAAATAAGTTTATCTTGGTTCCAGTAATCCATGTCCTTAGTCTGCTTGTCTTCAGCAAATTGTTTGTGGGCTTTCTGTATAATTTATTTGAAAGAGACATTGATTTTAGGTTTTGATGACAGGATATGGGATGTGTTTATTTAGAACAGCATCTTGCTGTAGCTGCACGTCTCAAAGTGAAGCGCTGCTGCCCTCTGTCTTCACAAAAGCACATTTGTTTGTGATTCTGTGCAATGCTCAGATTACAGTTCAGGATCTGGGAATTAATCACAGATGAAGAACTCCACCTCCTCGGAATCTATAAGGATTAAAAAAGAAAAAGCACAAGTGTGGGATAATACAGAAAAAATACAAATAAAAAACTGAAATAAACCATTTAACTTAAAACGGTGCACAACAAATGAATCAATAGAGTTTAAGATGAATCTTTCACATTAGTAGCAGAGTGACATCCCTTAAAGAGTTACCATGGTTATGATGTACATTTTAATAGTTAACTTGATATTAGCTACCACTGTAAATCCATTAAGAAAAATAACATTTACTAAATGAAAACTTTGCTATATTTGCCAATGTTGCACTTCAATTAAAATATAATAATACATTTCCCTCACAGCTTGATGAACAGACAGACAGACAGACAGACAGATAGACAGATAGATAGATAGATAGATAGATAGATAGATAGATAGATAGATAGATAGATAGATAGATAGATAGATAGATAGATAGATAGATAGATAGATAGATAGATAGATAGATAGATAGATAGATAGATAGATAGATAGATAGATAGATAGATAGATAGATAGATAGATATAGATAGATAGATAGATAGATAGATAGATAGATAGATAGATAGATAGATAGATAGATAGATAGATAGATAGATAGATAGATAGATAGATAGATAGATAGATAGATAGATAGATAGATAGTTAGATAGATAGATAGATAGATAGATCCAGGCCGGAGTGGCCATCGGGAGAACGGGAGAATTCCGGTGGGCCACTCTGCCCCGCTCATAAATTGGGCCGGCAGACTCGCCTGTTTTTTTTTTTTTTTTTACATACACAGAATAACGTATATGTGTTTAAGTTACCGTGTGACTGATAACTAAGCTAATAAAACTAGATTTGAATTTAACATTAAAATGTGACGTTTTCTGTTGTCAGAGCGCGCGCGCGTTCTCTCTCTTCCTCTACACAAGCGCGTGTCCCAGGTCGTTGCCATGGAGACAAACCGAAACCATTAATGCTGTGGTGTGAGTTAGGGAGAGTGCACTAATCGCGGGAAGAATAAGATGGATAGTAAAAAAAGATGCCTGGAGGAGCTGAAAAAGCAGGTTAAAAAAAGAAGGCATCGGAGGATGATGCGGCCAAAAGTGCCAAACTGACAAATATTTTTTTTCAAGAAGACAAACGAGCACACGTGAACTGGCGACTCAAGGTAACCTACAGTGACTAGCAACATTTACAGTTATGCATTTGGCAAACGCTTTTATCCAAAGTGACTTACATTGAAGGATATTTTTTTTTCTATTGATTGTCTTTTTCAATTAAATGTAAGTGATTTTATTTGAAAAGCTTTATTTTGAAAGCTTCTGTCTATAGACAATGAGACAGTAATAAACAAAGTTGCAGAAACCAGTGCACTGCTTAGGCGGTTGTTGATGCTGTAAGGCTTTGCCATTTTCAGTTCTGAGTGTAAACCAAAACTTGTGAAGAATGGTAGAAGGCCTTTCTTTCTTTCTTTCTTTCTTTCTTTCTTTCTTTCTTTCTTTCTTTCTTTCTTTCTTTCTTTCTTTCTTTCTTTCTTTCTTTCTTTCTTTCGAGATGCTTACTGATTTTCCATTTAGTTATTAATGACTGCTTGGCAGCTTTCAATTTTGAATTGAACTTTTTTTTATAATGTTACAGTTGTATGTTTTGTAGCAGAAATGTTTCATATAATTTATTTCATTATTTTATTTATTACATTGACATGGATATAAAAAAACAATAGTGCAAAAAGTATATTTCTTACTGCACTACTTTATTTTTGTTTGAATGCAAACCATTTTTTCATAATGTAACAGTTGGACTCTTTGTTGCAGAAAACTCAGTATGTGATTTGTTATTGATATTTATGGACATATTTACATAATTCATATTTTTTTATTGAAACATGTCAAAAATAAATATAACAGGATAGTAAGAACAGATCTGTCACTTCATTTATCCAGATTCCACCACGGTGGGAGGGGGTTGGATGGGGATAGGTGGTGGGCTGGTCTTGAGCATTACACTCCCGGGCTGAAAATGGATCCCACTCCGGCCCTGGATCGATCGATCGTGATAGATAGATGGAGTCCACAAGCCAGCTAGTTTCAGGTCCCTGGCCCGTGGCAAGGGGGCAACAGATCACATTAGTATGCAGGAGTTGGGTAGCTTAATATTAGTGAGCACTGTAGATTTCAGGGGGTGCAGATTACTTTAGAAATTTGACTGTGAGGACTCAGCGAAACATAAGAGCAGAACTGCACGCTTATGTCGTGCTTTTCGGAAGCGTGGAAATAGCGAGGCCGTCGGAGAGAAACTAGAGGACTATGAGGAGAACCAACAGAGACACTAGACAAAGGAGAGCTCCATTTCCATAAAAACACTCCATAACGGAGCAAACAAAGCACAACAACTGTTTTGACACTTACATTGCTGTATGGTTATCGCCATATAAACAGGAGAGACTGGACCGAAACCGACTCTGAGTGGATCAGTTGTGGAAAAAAGCTGGAGTGGTTGAATTTCACTGATTTAACATTAACGTTACTTGTGAGAAAATGGGGTAAGTAAACTCTCCTTTTACTATAAATGTCTGAAAAGCGACGACGATTGGTTTTGAACAGCGCTTATAAGCTCGTTTTGAGCATGTAGAGCGTGTGACAGTTGTAGATTCAGTGTAACTTTAGTTTGGTTCAGTATTTTTGGTCGCCGTAAGTTTGGAAAAGGCGGACGCGAGCTCACATTCCTGCTGTGCTTCACAATCTACTGCGCTGTCTAACTAGACAGCATATTAGTCATCATTGTCCGATCCGAGTCAGCTGGACTTGACCAAAGTCATGACTAAAAATACTCGTGCCTGCGCTTTGCAAAATGCTGTCCACTAGTTAGGCGGCTCACTGGATTTTAAATCAATCTGTCTCTCAGCTCTGATTATGGGGAGAATTGCTCAATATTCCCATCAAAATGATTGTAAATATTTAGTTTTGTGTAGTCTTTGGTGGTTAGTTTTGTCAAAATAATGCATTATTAATGCTTTCTGTGATTAAATAGATGCATGTCATATTGCAAATGTTACCATCTCAGATTCTACAGTTTGCTTGTTCTAATAATTTATAAGCTGTGCATTCGTTCAACGCCACAATCACCGTTTACTCTGTCCAACATTCATGTTTGTTACTTAGAAGAATAACAACAATGAAAGACTGAAACAGCTCATGAGTCACTTTCCACGAATAAGGTAAAAAAAAGGTTAGTGAAAGGAGGTGTTCAGAAAGTCAACCAGTCACATCCTATTACAAACATGTGGTAAATTGTAGCAATAAACATTAAATAGATGTTAAAATTAAATAGAAAATATGTATGCAATTAAAAAAACTATAAAAAATTATGTCAGAATGGGTAACAGGGTTGCAAATTTAGGCTAAATTAAGCTGTCAGGCATTAGGAGCTACTTTATTTGGGACAAAATATAGATTTTTGATTGATTTAAATGTATAATTCTCATATATAAAATAATTTTTTGATTGATAATTGTTTTTTCTCATATAGAAAACATAATTTAGGTGAAGATTTGTGTGAAAATTTAAATTGTTTATTTGTCTTTCCTAACATCTTATAGTAAAAGTCTTATTTGACCTCATATTGCATTTAGATAAAGATGCTATGATATATAAAGATCTCATATAGGTCATCTAGCCTTGATTTTATGCATTCGTTTCATGGAAGTAAACCATCAAACATGCATGGTAGGCTGGCTTTGTTGACAGGGATTCAAATCCTCTTCTGTGCAGGCGAGAAATGAACTGAGATGGGTCGCTCTCAGATGGGCTGGAATGGCACTCTGTAAATACATTTGGCACTATTGGAGATTTCCTGGTAATTGGGTCAGAGATCACATAAATCGGATGTGAAATTTTAGAACAGCATGCTATTACCCAGCAGGTGACTTCTCCTTGACAGAAAGACTTCTCTTTTCCGTTTTGTTTATCATGTGGTGTGCTGTTCCTACTTTCAGTATTTGCAGGATTTGATCGCGTCTTTCATCTAAGAGGCATAAAAAATGCAATGGGGTTTTGGGAACTATCCAGGAGGCTCGGTCTCTGAACAAAGACATTGGCTGCGGTGTGAAATTACTGTCGAAGTTGGAGTGGAGAGACCTTTTTATATAGCTAACTTACTGTGCAACAGAAGTGCTTGATAAACAGTTTCTGCATGGAGCACCTGCATCGCCTTTTCCGGAGGTGTTCTGTCTAGATAACCTTCCCAGAATGCCAGAGTGATTAAGCATTACCAAAATATCACTTTGGCCTCTGGCGATTTAATTCAGGAAAGATTGATAGACCCAGAGTTTGCTATGGAGCCACAACACTGATGACACAGGTGTGACCTTCAGCGGTGTGTGGACAGGGCTGATATGAATCTGGACTGATGGCTAGAATTCAACGAGAGATTACTCCCTGACTTGCCATTAGCATCAGACCATTACTTTCTGGCTGGCAGGGAGTGGATCAAGAGGGCACTGACATACTATAGAATACGCTACACTTGAGAACACTTTGAATCTAGTGATTTTAAAGGGATAGTTGACTTTCTTTTTTCAGCAGAATACAAAAAAGAGGATTTTTTTTAAATGTATTGTTTATCCATACAATGAACGTCAGTGGGTACAACATTGACCCCATTGATCAACAGTGACTTTCTCTTTATAGATTTGTATTTTACACTGATTATGGTGCCCATTTTTTGCAATGGTGAGAACGCAACAAAATTGTCTGATCAATAAAGGCTGGAATCATTTGTCTGTTCACATGCTAGTGTAGAGTATGTTTTAGAGTATGTTTCAGAAATGTTTCAAATTTCTGAAATCAAGCCCTCAAAAAAATCTCCCGTTGTTTGTTGCGATTTACAATGATACACTACCGTTCAAAACTTTGGGGTCAGTAGGATATATACGCTCACCAGCCACTTTATAAGGTACACCTGTTCAATTGCTTGGTAAGACAAATTGCTAATCAGCCAATCACATGGCAGCAACTCAATGCATTTAGGCATCTAGATGTGGTGAAGACGACTTGCTGAAGTTCAAACCGAGCATCAGAATGGGGAAGAAAGGGGATTTAAGTGACTTTGAACGTGGAATGGTTGTTGGTGTCAGACGGGCTGGTCTGAGTATTTCAAAAACTGCTGATCTACTGGGATTTTTCACACACAACCATCTCTAGGGTTTACAGAGAATGGTCTGAAAAAGAGAAAATATCCAGTGAGCGGCAGTTGTGTGGACGAAAATGCCTTGTTGATGTCAGAGGTCAGAGGATAATGGACAGACTGGTTAGAGATGATAGAAAGGTAACATAAACTCAAATAACCACTCGTTACAACCAAGGTATGCAGAATACCATCTCTGAACGCACAACACGTCGAACCCTGAAGCAGATGGGCTACAGCAGCAGAAGACGACACCGGGTGCTGCTCCTGTCAGCTAAGAACAGGAAAACGGAGGCTACAATTCACACAGGCTCACCAAAATTGGACAATAGAAGATTGGAAAAACGTTGCCTGGTCTGATGAGTCTCGATTTCTGCTGCGACATTCAGATGGTAGGGTCAGATTTGGCGTAAAGAACATGAAAGCATGGATCCATCCTGCCTTGTCTCAACGGTTCAGGCTGGTGGTGGTGGTGTAATGGTGTGGGGGGATATTTTCTTGGCACACTTTGGGTCTCTTAGTACCAATTGAGCATAATTTAAACACCACAATCTACATGAGTATTTTTGCTGACCAGGTCCATCCCTTTATGACTACAGTGTATCTTCTGATGGTCTACTTCCAGCAGGATAATTCACCATGTCACAAAGCTCAAATCATCTCAGACTGGTTTCTTGAACATGACAATGAGTTCACTTTACTCAAATGGCCTCCACAGTCACCAGATCTCAATCCAATAGAGCACCTTTGGGATGTGGTGGAACGGGAGATTCGCATCATGGATGTGCAGCCGACAAATCTGCATCAACTCGACCAAAATCTCTGAGGAATGTTTCCAACACCTTGTTGAATCTATGCCACGAGGAATTAAGGCAGTTCTGAAGGCAAAAGGGGGTCCAACCCAGTACTAGCAAGGTGTACCTAATAAAGTGTGGCCTGTGAGTGTGTGTGTGTGTGTGTGTATATTTTTTATTTTTTTCAATGCACTGTATCACGTTGGAGAAAAATGCATGCATCATGTACTCTATTGTTCAAAAGTTTTGGGTCAGTAAGGTTTTTTTCATCTTACTGTATCATTCGTTATAAATGGAGAGAAAAAAATGCATGTATCAAAATTGACAGTTAAAGACATTTATAATGCTACAAATTCAAATTTAATATGGGTCAGATAGGGTTTTTTCATCTATTCTAGAAATGGATAAACCATAAATGCATTAAATTGATCAAAATTGATGTAAAGACAGCACAACATGTTTTTACCAACTGCTATAATTTCTGAAATATATTCTATTAGCAGCAAATCCAAATTATAATGATTTCCGGTTGGGGTACGAAAATGATGAATTCAGCACATTGCTGTTTTCAACATTTAAAATATTAAGAAATATATATTGAGCAGCAACTCAGCATATTATAATGATTTCTGAGACTGGGGTAATGATGCTAACAATTCAGCTTTGCATCACAGGAATAAATTACATTTTAAAATATATTCTATTAAAATCTATCTTTTAAATTGTAATAATATTTCACAATATTACTAATTTATCACAGTAATTTTGATCAAATAAATGCATCCTTGGTGAGTATAAGTGACTTCCTTTAAGCATTTAAAAATCAAAGTATTAACCAATACCACATTTTGTAATATTAGTGTACATTTATTGCATTTATCATATTTTGTTTAATTAGGACGTGGTGTAACACAAAACTTGCTGCAGATGCATCTATTCATGTGCCTCGTTCGAGAGTCACCTCGTTCTTCGTGTTTGTTTGCTAGCAGCGTTGAACAATCTGGAGTCTGAGTCATTCTCACAGATCAGAAATATATCTTTGATTAATCCATCCGTAATCATCTCATGTTGATTTGGTGATAAGAGGATGGGTTGATGTATCAGATAGTCCAGACCGGGCCTTTCTCGGCCTGTTAGCACGGCCATGCCCCCCCATAATCAGATCTGGCTCTGATGTCCCACATTGAGCTTGCATTAGGTGCTTCTTACTCCCATCACAAGAGCTGCTGTTTCTGTGATCACACCTCTGATATTATATCGACCTACTTCAGCCCATGAATAATGTGTCTGATTAAATAATGCAGAGCATGTTATGAATATATATGTTTTTTTTTTCTTGGAAGGGAGCAGGCACTATTCAGCTTGAAGGCACACGTCTTCCAAATTGACCCGGCCACTAAACGAAATTGGATTCCGGCCAGCAAACAGGCCATCACCGTCTCCTTCTTCTTCGATGCCGTCAGGAGCGTCTATCGCATTATCAGCGTAGGGGGCACTAAGGTGAGAGACCTCATCTATGGGTCGTCCGACTCAGTGTTTTATTAATCAAAAGATGCTGCTGTTGTTGTTATTAAAAGGTGGTCTTTTTGTGTTTCGCTCTAATAAAGGCGATTATCAACAGCACCATTACACCTAATATGACCTTCACGAAAACGTCACAGAAGTTTGGCCAGTGGGCGGACAGCAGGGCCAACACGGTGTATGGCCTTGGGTTTGCCACCGAGCAGCAGCTTCAGCAGGTAGATGCATGTCCTTTTTATTAAAGGAGTAGTCATTTACTCACCCTCATGTTGTACCAAACTTCTACGAGTTTCTGTCTTCTGTTGGGCACAAAAGATGATGTTTTGAAGAATGTGGGTAGCCAAACTGTTGAAGGTAGCCATAGACTTCCATAGTATGGATGGAAGAAAATACTGTTAAGGTCAGTGGCTACCGTCATTTACGTTTACATTTACATTTATGTTTACCGCTTTTACATTCTTCTAAATATTGTCATATCTTTTCTAAATATATTATTTTGTGTTCAGAAGAATAAAGAAATTCGTACAGGCTTGGAACGACATGAGATTGAGTATCTCTTCATGCGTAAAAGGAATGTTGTGGGTTAAATAAATCAATATAAAATGTAAAAACAAACCATAAAATGGATTGATATTTGTGTGTTATTTGTGTGATATTTGTGTTACACAGGACTTGATGCTTACGCTTTTTTCAAGGCACACATGTGATCCCAAGTTGAAATATTTTTGAGAGCGCATTTAAACGTTTGTGGAGCGATATTTTTTTTTAAATATGTGTCTTTGATAAGTGGAAACAAGGATACATTTACAGACATTTACATTTAATTTATTAGAACACAAAAAAACTAAATAATACATTCAATTAAAAAAATTCTGCGTGTGTGTGTGTGTGTGTGTGTGTGTGTGTGTGTGTGTGTGTGTGTGTGTGGTGTGTGTGTGTGTGTGTGTGTGTGGTGTGTGTGTGTGTGTGTGTGTGTGTGTTTATTATATATATATATATATATGTGCGTGTGTGTGTGCGTGCGTGCGTGCGTGTGCGTGTGCGTGCGTGCGTGGTGCGTGTGCGTGCGTGCGTGGTGCGTGCGTGCGTGCGTGGTGCGTGCGTGCGTCGTGCGTGGTGCGTGCGTGCGTGCGTGCGTGGTGCGTGCGTGCGTGCGGGCGTGCGTGCGTGCGTGCGTGCGTGCGTGCGTGCGTGCGTGCGTGCGTGCGTGATTTTATTGCGTGTGCGTTATATATATACTATATATTACACACACAACACACACGTATACCACCTACCTTAAGTCGCTGAGGGTATATTTGTAGCAATAGCCAAAAATACAGTGTATGGGTCAAAATTATTGATTTGTTTTATGCCCAAAAATTATTAGGACATTAAGTAAAGATCATGTTCCATGATGATATTTTGTACATTTCCTACTGTAAATATATAAAAACTTACTTTTTGATTAGTAATATGCATTGCTAAGAACTTCATTTTGACAACTTTAAAGGTGATTTTCTCAATATTTTGATTTGTTTTGCACCTCAGATTCCAGATTTTCCCAATATTGTCCTATCATAACAAACCCTACATCAATGGAAAGCTTATTTATTCAGTTTTCAGATGATTTATACATCTCAATTTTGAAACATTGACACGTATGGCTGATTTTGTGGTCCACATATATACATATATTAACTTTCAGTCATCAAAAATGTTGATGAATGTTATAAACAGTATTGTAACTTTTTTATTTTACATTTAAAATTATTAGAATTAGAATTTTTTTAAAACAATTTTAACATTTATTTAAAATTTTTGATTCAAAATGTGCATTTATTTACTTTTACTTTTGTATGCTTTCATGAAGCTCAAGCAGTCGAGAGTTAATGCTAGCAATGCCAAGATCATGGGTTCGATTCCCAGCAAAATGACCCAGCTAGAACTGATAAAATGTACACCTTGGCTTTAATGCAGTGTACATTTCTTCAGATAAAGGCGTCTGCCAAATGCATACATGTAAATAACCTCAAAAGTTAACCTTATATGACAAAATACAACAGTTCTATTTTTTATTAATTTTGGGTCCGTGCAACTGCCATTAATTGTGGGCCAAACAGACTAAACAGATACAAAAAAATGTGCGTGTGCACGATATTGGAAAAAACACATTGCAATATAAGTTTTTCTGCAATATATATTGCGATATGAAGAAAAAAAACCAAAAAGAAAACATGATTTTAATATCAAAAAAAATCAATCAGCATAGAAAATAAACAAATTACAACCATAGCAAACACCTGACACGCGAGACGCCACAAAATTGTAGAACAAGCATGTTCTCATCACCCTAAATGAGAAATATTCTAGCTTTGTCGCTTCAAGCAGTATTTATGACAGGTCAAATTTTGATCCATAACTTAATGCAAAATTTATTTAAAAATGGATATCTCTGTACAGCTGTCGCATCTGGTGTATGTATCAGTATATATTTATAAAACGAAAAGTATAGGCCTACTAAACATCGCACATATGTAATTGCGGATTAATCGATGCTGAAACGATATATCGTGCAGCCCTAGCGTGCAGTATACACATTCCACAACAAAACTTTGCAAGCATGTTCTCATCACCCTAAATGAGAAATATTCTAGTTTAAGCAGTATTTATGACAGGTCAAATTTTGATCCATAACTTAATGCAAGAGCTAATGTATATGTATTAATTATGTAATGTTAAGTGATATTTTTAAAGATGCTTCGCTTCAAGTCATGGCTAACAATGACCTTTTGACACATATTTATTGCCAATATATCATGGCCTTTTGTAACTAATTTGTTAAAACGATTTGATAAAGTTACTAATATGAAGGTTTTCTCTGTAATTGTCTGTGCAGTTCTCGGAGCAGTTTAAAGAGTTTAAGGAGGCTGCGCGGCTCGTCCGGGATAAATCCCAGGAGAAGTTTGAGCTGTTGAGTCCTGGCCTAAACATCTCTTCTCCACAGGTAAACACAGTAACTCATATTTAACGCCAGCTAAACCTTTCGGAAGTGTGACTGAAAGCAACACGCTAGCATAATGCAATGATCACAATTTAGACATGTAATAACTCAAGTCATACTTTCTCAGCTGCTCGATTCAGTTAGCGTGCCAGAGCATTTCATTCCATCACAATTAACACACTAACAATAGCGCACAGGATCGTCTGGACTCTAGTGATTTGATACCTAGCACATGGCACAATGTATTAATTTTAATACCAGTCCCACAAGAGAGTGTTTCACCGCGTTTATTGTTTTTCTGAATTCTTAGGAAGTGTGTGAGTCACAAAGCATGTCCACGCATGCCAGGATGTGACACGGAGACACTGCTTGTAGCCTGTGTAGAGTTATGTAACTCCATGCGGTCATTCAAAAGCCTTGTCCATATTACTTTACAGTTGGCTAACCTTTTTCATTCACCATTTGTGACACACTCATCCCTTAATTATCATGCCGGCCTGAGAATATATCAGAGTCTACTTACACATCAGATTAGGACATTCATTTATATAATGCGTGTTCTTTGATTAAACCGCTCATTCTGGTTTGACTTGTTTGGCATGAGCTGCGCAGTAGATTTATTTAGTCAAAATATGTCCAGGTGATATTTCAGCCCCATACCAAAATAAATTAATTAGACATTTTTACGTTGTATATTATATATTTATGATGATTTAAATGGAATAGAATTGAATTTATACAGTTAAAAAATACTATTACGGTAATGAGAATCACCAATGAGAATAATTAGGGTTTAAAAAATGTGTAAAATAATAATGCCCAGATACAAATTTGAAAATATGCTTTATTATAAATTAAATAAAACGTTATATTTTGCTTGGAGAGAAAAAATATTTTATATACATTTATTATTTCATATATTTCAGTTTGTTTTGTATTGTGACAGCCCCCAACTTCTTTCTCATTACAGCAATCTAAAAAAACATATTCTACACTTACAAGAAATACTTATGCTCAGGGCTTTAAGGACAAAAAATGTCCCCGTTGAAACCCATTAAAACTGCAGTATTAAATCTCAGCACCATTACGCATAATATCATGCATTCTTTGTTCATAGGTTTTGATTATGTCCGCAAGGCCTTAAAAAAATAAAGTGAATTGTACATTTGTGAATTCTATAAATGTATTTCTTCCCATTAAAACAACCACAGTGTTATTATGTTAACAAACTGGCATTTAAAGAATTAAAATCCTGAAAATGAATAAATTATGGTGGGTTATGATCAAAAAAGGTATGGTAATGGTAAAAAGATCTATGTCAGGTAAAGCGGAAAAAAAATTCATACCGTATATAATATTTTTATGACAGTTTTTTGACATGGATATTTTTGTCCTCTAAGG
The DNA here is from genome assembly GCA_027422405.1 of Ptychobarbus kaznakovi. Lineage (NCBI taxonomy): Eukaryota > Metazoa > Chordata > Actinopteri > Cypriniformes > Cyprinidae > Ptychobarbus > Ptychobarbus kaznakovi. Next base: position 14,697,275 of record CM049795.1, on the reverse strand, counting down.
ACCTTTGCGTAACTTTAAATTGACACGTAAAGGTTAAAGGGATAATTCACGGCTGGCAAGATGGTGTTTTAGTCTAGAAACATGTTGTTTGTTTGTTTTTACTTCATCAGGCAGATTTTTGCTGACAAATAAACATTGATATCTTGGTGCAGGGAATACAGAAAAATAACACCCATTATTTATTTACTTATACCACCAACATAGTTACAATACAAGGCTGGTCGAATATCGACAAACTTACCCATTAATAGTACGGCAAAATGCTTGATGTGTTGTGAGCCCACACACAGTATTCTGTAGTGGTTTAATGGCCATAACAGGCTTTTCATCCCATGAGCTCTTTGCGTTCAAACATACCTCTCTAGAGTACATGAAACAGACCACTGACTGAGAGCTATTCATTATTTAATCAAACCTGAGTGTTCCGAGTTCAAAACAGCAACAGTGTGTGCTGAATAATGCTGCCCTTATGAATTAATAAAGTGTTTTAGGGTCTTTTTAGGGGTGATGGGGAAGAATGGAAGTATATAAATAAGTGAAACAGAGATGCGCTTTGATCACTGAATCTATATGTGTGTCTGCTTCTAAGAGCTTTCTGGCCGAATCCAGTATTCTGTTTATATATTTTAATAGCGAAACATCAGTGAATGTCTCTCGTATGCCAAAGAATGATTTTAGACGGTTAGTTTTGTCACAGTATTGAACCTTTTGCAAGAAAGTGTTATCTACTTGTCTGTGCAACACTGATGTTTTGGTCAAACTCTTTAAGTATGAGTGATAACAGTAATTAATGAATGCTTATATCTTCTTTCTTTTCATGTCTCTTCTGTGGTGATGGGATTGTCTCTTTCTCAGCTGTCTCAGGTGAGCTGTCAAACTACCATCCGCGTCTGTTTCCACATACAATGACACACCTGTGTTTCCTGTGCAGCTGACACCATTCACTATATTGTTACTGAAGCCCTGGATATGAAACACTGTCATGCACGATGACATAATCCTGCTTTTGTCCCAGTTTGTAAAGGAACCATTTTCCAAGACCTTGGTGGAATCAGAATTGAGTGTGTTGTGGCTTTTTGGGGCCATCTATATGCAAGTGTACTGATAAATTATCAACAAAATTACTAAATTAAAATGACATAGCTTTGACGCATTTAAGGCAGTCTTTTTCTTTCTTGGGAAAATATATAATATATATTTTTTAAATATATTGATGACAATCATCTTGAACTCAGGGGCTGTATTCCTAATTCTGTCCAATCAAATGATGTCTAGAATTATAAAGTCCCTCCCACTCAGGGTTTTTATTGTTTTTGTTAAATGACATAAAATAGTAATATTAGAAGAAAAACTAAAACCTTGTTAACTAATAAAAAATGTTAAAATGTGAAAAGTAATACTAAAACTGAAATAAAAATAAAGCTAAATAGAAATACTTTACACAACAAAACTGTTAAAAATGATAAAAGGAATTACAGAAACCTCTACTAAAATAGAAACTAAAACTTATATATGTAAAAACCTATAAAATATGTTTGTAAACTAACAAATATAAGAAAATAAAAAATAAAAGCTAAAATATTAATACATACTATAATAGTATAAAAATGACTGTAAATATAACATAAAAGCAAATTCAACAAAATATAAATACTGTAATAGTATATAAATAATAACACTACTCCCACTAATATCTTCTGCACTAACTAGAATGATTTCATTAAAAAAAAAAATCTGACAAATTCAATCATTAAAAAAAGAAAAGCCATTCCTCATGTCCTGCTCCAACTTCCTGTTTCAGCAGCGCTCATCAAGCTTGAGTCTTGAATGATATTTTGGGGAAGATTAGGGTGGTTTAATTTGAGCTCTTTCTAATAGTGTTGCTCAAGACCAGTATCAGTTTGACATGGGCTCACGATAAGAGAGGAATATTCTGTAAGTCTGTAATCCCTCATAAAAAATGTAGAAATCTGCAAGATGCATTATTGAAGGAATGGAGCTCCCGAACCACTGACTATGTAGTGGAGATGTCGTGTCTCTGATTCCTCTTGCTCTTCTTTAAATATATTAAACACACAGAAAGCTCTACCTCAAACTCCCCACGAACCGCTATAGAGAAGGCAAACATGCCATCGGCCTGAGTGGTTGGATGAGAAATAGAACGTCTTCCTTTGGGAAACGCTGAGTTTGAGATTGAGAATTATAAGCTTTTCTGAACCGCAGCACAGAAACACTGCACGTGTTTGAAAATCCAAGGCCGTGCTTGCTGTTATACAGTATAAGCAAAGGAGCCCAGTTCTTTCAGAAGTACTGTTCTGATTTTCTCAAGTCTGCATGAACAGCAGGTTGAAATAAACTGATGTCCTTTCAAATCTGAATCAAAAAACAACGCCATATGTTGCCTCATGCTCTGCGCAGTCTCATGTGCAGACTGCTATAGTTTCTTCAACCAGATAGACTAAGGCCCTGTTTATACTAGTGCGTTTTCGTTTTAAAACAGTTATATAACTGAAAACGTCTTTAGTTTACACTGGCGTTTCTGGTTAACAGAAACGATGCATACGTTTCACAAGAAACACATAACACGTCTTCACCATACACAACCATGACCCATGTCAAGTAGATATCATTATTTAGACAACCTAGATGATGTGCTCCTGCGGTCCTTAGAGGCGGTCACCTCAAATATAACTACATAGTGCTGTGAGATCTGCATGAACAGCAGCTGATTGATTATACACAAGACACGGATCGTCAGAGTGATACGGCAGGCCTGCACGCAGATGGGGCAGGACAACCACCTCCATCGTCTTTCTATGGGTACAGCAATGAGCATGATGTTATTGTTTACACGGTCGTCAAGGATACGCAGAGCGGATGTGGGCAGCCACACCATCGTTTTCAAAAGTCTCAGTTTTGGTTCGTTTACACTGAAACGCAACCCCGGAGAAAAACGGGGGCTGCAGCGTTTTTAAAAGTCTCCGTTTTCGACCTTGAAAACGCCGGAGTAGTGTAAACGAAAAGTAGTAGCAAAAGTTATGCGTTTTAAAATGAAAACGTACTTGTGTAAACGGGGCCTAAGACTGTTGTTTAAAGAAGTTATTTTTTTTTTATTCTCATACTGTTGGAAAATGAAAGCTCGCTGGGACTTTCTTTCGTTAAATGTGGACATTTAATGTCAACACAATCAGTGGTGGCATTTAAATGATGCGATTTCAAGTTTTGCTTTCTCTTTGGAGTGTTACAAGCTGATTGTGCATAGATAAGATCCCTGAAGTTGCAAAGACTAAAGTCTCAAAACCAAAGAGATATTCTTTATCAAAGTTAAGTCTCGACCATGCCCTCCTAAAACGCCTCGTTTAAACACGCCTGCGTCAAATGTTTACGCAAAGAAAGGCGGCGGAACTATTATTCTCGCTGTAGCATTGTTTCTGCCGCCGGCGTCATGTCGTGGAGATGCTGTGTTTTATTGTGAAAGCGAAAGTAAGCCTACTTAGGTTTGGGCTTCCAAAAGAGGACACAACCAGAAATCAGTGGTTAACACTGTTCCAAAACAGTTCAACCCAAATATCCAGATTATAACTGATTCCTGAACCTGATAGAGTAGCCTAAATTCTAACATTGCAAGGACAGTCTGGCGCTTCTGACTCACAGCCTGTAAGTACGTTTTCTTATTTAAAGAATCTGCTACTTACTATTCAAACGCGAGTTTTAAGCAGTGTAGTGTAGTGCTGGTTGTTTGTCGTTTCTCCGATCACAAATGTAGACATGGTGTTATGTTTACGAGGTGCAATGCAACACGATACTATGACATGACATAATGTCCCCACACAAATGCCTCGTTTGTAATGCGTTTTATTGTTTATTGTCATTGCGCTGGGATACGGCATAACAATACGGTAAGGGGCGTAACATTTCCATCACATGGCTTAAGAGGTATTCAGCCAATCACAGCGCATTGGATTGCTGGCCAATCAGCGTACACCTCGCTTTTCAGAACGATGAGCTTTGTAAAAATGTACGCATTTCAGAAAGGCGGGTCATAGAGGAGCAACAATAATGTACAGTATGTGGAAATAAAGTGTATTTTTTTTTTTACCTTAAACCTCATAAACACATTTCATTACACCAAATACACAAAATAATTCTTTTTAGCAACGTCATATGACCCCTTTAAAATCACAGCGTTTCAACCCTAAGGTTTTGCCTAAGTTTTTGAGAGCAGTAGTGGCAGTGTGCTGATTTTAGTTTACTGACTGAGATACATACCCTACCATTGATTGAATGGTAGCTTATTATATAGTTTATTGAATGTTATTGAAAAAGTCTCTTATGCTCACCAAGGTTGCATTTATTTAATCTAAAATGCAGTAAAAACTTTAATTTAGTGAAAAATATTCCAATTAAATCTGTATTCTATTTTAATATATACATTTTTTTTAAGTGGTTTTTAATATATTTTCAAATGTAATTTTACTCCAGTCTTCAGTGTCACAATCAATTATTATAGGTGCTCACTTATTAATAATAGTTATTATTATGATTGTTAAAAACAAATTTTGCTGCTAAATATTTTGCGGAAACTTTTTTTTCAGGATTCTTTGATGAATATATAGTTGAAAAGAACTGCTTTTATTTGAAATCGAATCCTCTGGAATGTTTTTGCTGTCATTATTGATCAATGTAATGCATATTTGCTCTATTCTATCTATTAAATTCACACAAACCCCAAATATACGAATGAGAGTATATCATGGCTTCTGCATAAATATTAACCAGCACAACTGCTTTTTTTTTTTATTATTTAGCAGCACATCAGCATATTAGAATGATTTCTGCAGGATCATGTGACACTGAAGACTGGAATAATGCAGCTTTGCATCACAGGAATACATTTCATTCTAAAATATATTACAATAGAAAACCTATATTTTAAATTGTAATCATATTTTACAACATTAGTGTTTTTACTGGATTTTTGAGCACACAAATCCAGCCTCGGTGTTCTTTAAAAACAAAAACATTTAAAAATGTTAATATTGTGCATCAGGTGCTGTGTGAGGACCGGCAGTCTCCATTGCTTGGTGTCAATGGCTCCAGTGAGGACAAGTTGTTTCGCAGCAAGAGTGCTGATGTGGAGGATACCACAGAGAAAGAACAGATGAGGAAGATGCTTTCTGAAGGGTAAAACATTCAGATCTCCATGATACCCGTCAAATCTCACATGTTCTTTTATGATAATTCCGTCTTCTGTTTGCGATATCTAATATAAAACATTATTTGGAGACGAGCTATTTAAAATTGTAATTATTTGATGTATTTAGTCATTTAAATGAACCACACTGGCTCACTCAGTTGCACGTGAATCTAATCAATCCGCCTGACGGACTTTTCCCCTTCAGTAGTTTTCTGGGGTAATTGGCAGTGAGTTTAATGTCAAAAGTTTTACGGATTCAAGCATGATGTACTTCACATAAACACAACATTGAATACGCTGATGCTGAAAACATCACAAAGCCACAGTGTTCAGGAAATAAATAAGATGAGATTAAAGAAGCTGTTAAAACATGCTTATCCTTTAAATCAGAAATCTGGCAAGGGACATCAGTAATCTTTGGCATACAGCCTGTTTCTGATTTGCTTGTTACAAAATATGAAGGTAACACAAAAGAAATGACATTTCAAAACTCAGCCATATGTGCAGCGTTTGCCATCTGCTGCCGTTTTATGAAATTGGAGTATAATTGAAACCCAGATGTTGGTTTGTTCACAGGTCCATATGCGAGAGAAACTCCGAGGCCGAGCTGTTTTCTCTTCGGGACAGTAACGCTAAGCTGGTGGCCGCTCTTCATGAAGCTAACAGCAGCATTGATCAATGGAAAAAACAATTAGCCGAGTATCAGGAGGAAACCGATCGCCTACGAGAGCAGGTGAGGAACGTTAAAGACAATAAAAGACACTTCACACTTAAAAATAAGCCTGTGGTTCATTTTCACAGAGATGCTGTAGAAGAACCCTTTTAGAGAACTTGTCAATGAAGAGTTATTAAAAGAACCACCTTTAATAATCTAGAAGAATATTTTCCACTGTAAAGAATCTTTTGTACAATGGAAAGGTTGCATGGATGTTAAAGGTTCTTCATTGAACCTATAAAGAATCTTTATTTAGGAGTGCAGACACAACCATTGTTTTTGTTTTTCTCAGGCGCTGCAGAGATTTTAGGCTATTTTGCTTCTAAAACTTTTTTATTTTTCAGAAAGCATTCAAATAATTAAGTGTTTATGTTATTATGCTTTATCTATTAGATTTCAATGACAGTACTTAACTTTGAAAGACATTTTCTCAAAACTAGTTTTTTTTTAAACCAGCAATATCCACTTAATTTAGATTCTAAAAGTGTGTGTTTGGGGGTTACATATTTATTAGGGTTGGGCAATATTGCAAAACAAATAATCATATCTCAGTATTTTTTTGGCTGAATTGTGATACATGGTGTATATCTTGGTATTTTAAAATTAAAATCCTGCCCAAAGTTGTCCAACAAACAATGTACTTATTAAAGGCTATGAAAACAAATAAAGTGAATGTGACCATATAGGCTATGCTATGTATTATGTGCCAAAAAGGGGTGAAATCATATTATAGCATTGTAACAGTACAATCTAAAAACAAAAATAATGCTTTTTAAAGTTAAACTCGCTAAACTAAGAATGAAAATAAATAAAAAAAAAAAAATAACAGATTAATTGTATTAGGCTGCTTTGATTACAGTCACTTTTATAGTTAGTGCTATCATATAAATACACTTTCTTATAGGGGTAAACTTCTACATATGGCACATTTATTGTCCAACAACAAATATTTTAGTCATAATTATTGCTCTCCTATTCTATTGCGCTGTCTGTTTGGCATGCATGCGTCGTGGCGGCGCTCGTTCAAAAATAAATCCATGACTTTCTGACATTTACAGAATATACCTGTGAAATATAAGTTATGCACTGAGGAAAACAGCACATCTCAAAACACATTAAACAGTGCAATGCCCTGTCTGTCAGCACGTGTCTGACGCATCTGACGGGACAACCGCTTAAACTACACGTGTTAACTATATCTTACGAGTTATTTTAAAGCCCTCAATATAATTCATGTCTTATGTTTAGCACAAATCGGATTATGCTCTTGCCTCGCAGCAGATCCCTCTGTCACTATTTTTCAGTCAAAACATGTTAGATGAATTTTGAACTTGGGTTTATCCAATGTTCAGTTTTTTTGTTCTGGAAATGTATTCAAATTACTGCATATTTAATCAAATAATCCCTTATTCGCATATTTAAACATAATTTCAGAAAACTAATACATAATCATTTGTATTACAAATGACTGCTTTTTTGAGGACCACATCCACATTGAGAAGTTCTCATGTGTTAACAATTAGTTTTAGCAGTTGCTCAGGCAAACTGAATATTTTCCCTTCGGCACTCTTCAGTATTTTGACATAATCACACACAAAGGATTCCACAACACTTTGAAGGTGTCCTGAAGCAAACATCAAGCATGTGACGTATGTAGTTCAGGTCTTCAGAGAGCGTGCGGAGGGATATTTATAGCAAAGGACAATACGCCTTCATTGTCCCGAAGACAAATGACCGTGGGGAAAATGAGACCGCTAAGTTTCTTCCTCACACAAACTGAAAAAATAGCTGGGAGTTGTGACAGCGCTAAAATCTCCGGTGCAGTGATGGCCTGCTTTACTTTACCATGAGGGAGTGTTGCCTGTAAATTGTAATATCTGAAGATGTGATGCTAAATCTGTGTGGAAAATCAAATCATAGAAAACAGGATCATGCAATATTTTATTTTGTGTCTTTCTACAGCATTGTATTTTTATCTTTATTTTCTTAGTTATGCATGTGAAGTCCTTTATACAGATGGTATTTTCTTATGGTAGTTTGGCATAATGTTTTATTATTGTTTCATAGAACAAAATAGCAGTAAGCAGTTTTGTTCAAATATTAATATTTGAAAAACTTTCTTTGTCTATTAAATCAACATTGTGTTGTGCAACCAGCATGCAGAAAAAAGCATAAAACAGGAAATGATATCATCATGAGATCTCATGAGTGTGTCAAGGTCAGTACATCTCTTAAAAGATCAAATAATTTGACCATTTTATGCAAAAAACTAAGTTCAAGTTGTTAAATGTCATGTAGGTGTGACTCCCCAAAAATCTACTGATATTTATGAATGAACATTTCCTAATTCTAATCTAATGATATTTATGAATGAACATTTCCTAATTCTAATCTAATGATATTTATGAATTAATATTTCATTATATTAAATAAATGACATTCTTGAATTAATATTTCATGATATTAAACTAATGATATATTTATGATTTAATATTTTGTAATATTAAACTAGTGATATGTATTAAATACTGTCATAATATTAAACTAATTATTTTTGCATTCATATTTCATAATATTAAACTAATTATATTTAAGAATTAATATTTCTTCATATTTAACAAATGATTCAGAACGTAATATTTCATCATATTAAACTAATTATATTTATGAATTAATATTTTGTGATATTTGTTAAAAAAAGTTTACTTTATGCTTATGAACCAACACGCAGAGAACATTTGTAAGAACTTGGCACATGTTTTTTCTACATGTCACATGCACATACAGTCGTGCTGATGGTTCGGTCTGGTAATAGCTGTGTTCTGTTGGTTTGATGTTTCAGGTTGCAGAGCTGGAGGCTCAGAGCGAGGTTTCTGCCTCCAGCGAGGAGCTCACACAGACTGTGGCAGAGCTGGAGGCTCTTATCAGAGCTAAAGATGAGGTAAAGATTGCTTAATGTGGTAACAGTGTTAACTGACAATGCAACAAAATCCAACTCCATCTTGAGAGCATGTCTACGCTGGACGCTTATAGCGTGTTGTTGAGACCATAGATCGATCTTATTATAATGTCCACGCTGTAAGCTGTATTATCAATGTCTATTTAATATAAAATCATTTATTTACAAACAGAATCATCTATGGGCATTACTCGTACATTTAAATACAGTGGCACCCTGTGGTGTGTGTGGTGTGTGTGTGTGTGTGAGAGTGTGAGTGTCCAAACTAAATTTAGCAGGATTCTTCCCCCAAATGTTTGTGGCCTAAACAAATGGTTATTACAGGAAATAAGTATTCTACGAGGCAAGAAACCAGATGTAAATGAGCTGGAGAAAGAAAGGGAAGAAGCCTGTGAAATGATACAGGTAAAGTCCTTCAACTTTACTCCTAGTCTGGGAAAATACAGATACGGAAGTATTTTCACTAGCTTTATTTATAGTTTTTTATTAGTATTGTGATTGTTTTCATTTTTACTTTAAATTTTTAATTTTAAAAATTTTAATTTTAAAAGTTTATTTTTTTTTTGCTTTTTTATCTTTATTTCAGTTTATTTTAGTACATAGTTAAAATAAAATATAATTACATTTTATTTTTATAATTAAAATATATATTTTATAATTATTTATTTCATATTATATTATTTTATAGTTAACATTTCTTTTTTATTATTTACTTATTTGATTTATTTCCTATTTTAAGTAAGCAAAATGCTTTTTATGGCCTTTTTTCATTATACTACTCTGTTTATGACCTTTAATTCTATAAAACTGCTTCTTTAACATCATTGTATATTTGTTTCCTCTTGCTTGGTTTTGTTGTTTTTAGTTTTGGTCTTTGTTTTGCCATATGATTGTCTCCTATTTCTTGTACAGCAAACTCGAGGTCTTGAAAGCCTAAAATAACTAAATTTCGTGACTTAAGATGACTTTGTCTTGGCATTAGCATCTGGAAGTGAAGAACTCGGAGTTGGAGAAACGAGTCCGAACAGCAGAGAGTGCTTTAGCTTCGTCCCAGGATGACCGGAGCAGGACAGAGAGTGCGGTGCAGAAGGTCGTCGAAACTTTAGACGTCAAGATCTACGACTTGAGCGACCTGCGACAGAACCTAGCCAAGCTCCTGGAGAAATGACCACTGCGGCCAGACAAACGTTCAATGCCAAAACCGCCATTATGAGGTAGACGAGATCTCGGGAATCTTCCCTTGCTGCACAACTCAACGGTTCCTCGTGGTACCAGGCAGGTAGTGATAACTAGAGAGCTGAATTTAGGACCCATTCATTCCACATTTGCTTCCTGAGAGCCATGTGTGTAACTCCCCGGCTGTTTCTCGCACACAGAACTGGGCCTGTTTACTTGAAAACAGTCATGAGAAAAATCATAAACCGACTAGAAATTCTTTTAGACCTGTTTATTGGTACTAGATAACAATATCGTTGAAATTGTTGTTAAGATCTGTGATTTGGTTGTGACGGTTCTGTAGATATAAGCTACCGTTCGATGTATGTATCAGTATTATTGTTAGATACATGACTAGAACCGCAGAATGAAAACATCTCACTCTTTATGGACACCAGCATGTCTCTGTTAGGACCTTAAGCGATTTATTGGCTTACAGTTTCTCGTGAGTTTGCGTAATGTAGGGAAACAGGGAAATCGAAGCACACAGCACTAACAAACGTGAATGGTTAACTTGATCTTTTTCATGAATTAATTGATTCATTGTTTGAACTGGTCTGGTGCGGTCTAAATATGTAGGTAGTTATAAATCGAATGCAGTTCTGCAAGGATCAACTGTTTCACAGAGTATTTCATTTTCACTGTCAGATTCCATTAGTTCGAAATAGCTCTTCTAAATGCAATAAAACACTTTTTATAGACCGCTATCATTTGCAATACCTCAGCATGCATCTTTATACCAAGCGTTATAGTATATAGGTCTTCTTCTTTTTAAAAACATGAACTTTCACTTTAACTGTTGCTTTCGTTTTACCTTGCGTGGACATTTGCTCTGTAACCTCAAACACATTTGCACATATGCTATTTTTCTATTGTGTGCCTGTTGTTGCCTGTGGTTTTATATGAATTCCCAATAAAAATATTTGATTCATGTGTATATGTCCTTTAATGTAACCTTTCTTTCACAAGCATACAACCCCCTAAGATAGCCTTTATGATACTTTATAAATAACAATACTTGGAAAGTTGTTATTTATTACAACTTGGTTCCATCACATGGAGTGCAAATTAATGAAGCAATAAATTGCTGCGCTGATTGTGTTAACCATGTGTATTTAATTATGGTGCATTTTGAAGCATGATAAAAAAAGGGATCCAAGGTAGCCTTTTTTTAATCGTAATTGTTAAGAAGCAAGACATGTTTCACTGTAAAATGATGCATGGCTGTTAAAATATGATGAAAAATATAAAGATAGTTCTCCTTCCTTCACTGAAATATGATAAATAAATCCAGTGTTTTAATTCTGTTTAGCAAAGCTGATATAATTTCAGTCAGTATGGTTATAATAATATTACTTTGTTTAATAATTAGTGAAAATTGAGGTATATTAACTCAAAAGTATTGGTCATATTCAAAATGTTTGAATATAAAAAATATTGAATATTAAGTGGCGTTTGCACACAAATAACTAGCAACTTGTATACGTGATATACATATGCATAGCCTAGTTGTATATTTAAAAGTTATGTCATATGTTATAAATACTTTTTGGGGAAACCATAAATGACTCAATAGCGCCATCTACTGAACAGTGAAAGTCTTCTAAATCTACTTCACTCTTCTAAGAGCAGAAAGAGAACTGAATATTTGAAATAAATTGTTTGAGGCTAACGAAGTTATTGAATTTAAGTAAAACCAAGTTTCTATAAATCGACAAATTAATCATTCAACAGCTAAGATTAAAAATGATTTTGCGGTGTCGTAATTGCTCTAGTGTTGGAAATAACATTTATAGGCAAATGCATAATCAAAAATCAGTCTCTGGAAATATCTCCGTTTTACAACACGTTCAAAACAGCCCAGGAGAAAAAAAGCCTGTTGTGGCAATGTTATCGCTTTCAAGGGTCACACTAAACGACAGATCAAAGTTATAGACCCTACTATATAGCGAGGTCTGAACAGGGTTTCTATTGATACATGAGTTTATACTCTAGACTACAAACTGTGTTTCTATCCCCTCACCCTAAACATACCATAGTAAAAACAAAGTAATATTTAAAATGTGTTTTTTATATATATAAAATATATAAAAGGTGTTCCTGTGGCTCAGTGGTTAGAGCATTGCGTTAGCAGCGCAGAGGTTGTGGGTTCGATTCCCAGGGAACACATGTACTGACAAAAAAATATATAACCTGAATGCACTGTAAGTCGCTTTGGATAAAAGCGTCTGATAAATGTAAAATACATTTATTTCATACTAAGTATAGTTCAAATCTATTAACAAATTTACTGATAGATAACTCGAGACTTACTGATATAAACATTTTAATGAACCTTTATTTGGAGTAGGCTATTACTTGTTCACAATGCGCTTTCCTTATTAATAATCCTCAAATGTGTTTTATGAGGATTGTATGATCTTTGAATAATATCGGTCTTTAAATGCAAAATATTTAAAGTCTACCTAAAGTATACTTGCAATAGTTCCACTTTAGCACAATCAAATATACTAAGTATATCTTTATTTGGACTCCAGCACTACTTCTGCACAATTAAAGTGTATTCAGTACAAAATTAGTTGTTCCAATTTAGCAGACTTTAAGTAGCCTTTACCATTTTATTATACTAAAAGTACAATTATTATTAAGAACATAAACATGAAATGTATTTGAAGTATACTTAGTATGAAATAAATGTATATCAAATACATTTAAGTATAGGACTATTTATTTTTCACTCCTACGTACCCCTCCCACAAAACTTTCTGAATTTAGATGAATAATAATAATAATTTTAAGTTTCCTCACGGGGAACTAAAAAAAGTTTTAGCATTAAAACTAGGTAAGCTAAATAATGCTTATTATTTTTTGTATATAAAAACGCAAGCATATATCACAATGTAAATAGCATGAATGACTCGTCATATTGTATATATTCAAAGTTTGTGGCGGCTGCTGATCTTTTAAAGAGGGGAAGCTCATTTTCGGCCTAAATCATAAAAATTGTCCATTTATTTATATGTAAATTCTGCCCTACGTTCCTTTTCAAGAAAATGCTCTGTAACCCTGTCGTACCAACTAGGCGTCTTTTCCAGTGACTTGACCAGTGTCCTCTCAATGGCCAGCAGAGCTAGGCTGCTTAAACGGCCTTGGCATTGTGTTACGGGTGTAGGACTTGAGCCGCTTTAAACAGGAGAAGCTCCTTTCTACACCTGCAGATGTAGCTCCAATTGTTGCCACTAATGAGAACAGTTTGTAAAGCTGAGGCATTGCACTGTCCAACTCCATGTCTTTAAGGAACACCAAGTAATCACACAGCTTTCCCCTGTTACTCTGCAAGTCCTGATCTGAATACAGGACTTGAAGTTCAGACCTCAGTCTCCCTGAATCAAAGTGATGGCCATAACTTTTCAGGACACTTTGGAAGGCCTCCTCTGGAAATGCTTGTCTCATGTCATCAAATTTCCCTGGATTGACTAATTCTAAGAAAAGCATACTTTCCAAATTTGAAAAACGTCGAGGAATCTGCTCCAAGATGTTATCAAGGATGGCCATGTACAGATTTCTGTAGCGCTCTTGGGGATCCTGCAATTGGGTCAGACGGCGCTTTCTCATGGGCTCATCTCTTGGGTCTGATGTGAGATCTGCTGCTTGGCATAAACAGCTTGGAAAGCCCCCTCTGACCTCTTCTCTTTGACAAATGCAAGAAGAGACTCAATTCTTTTCTTGCAGTAAAGAACATCCATCGCTCTCTGCTGGACAATATCAAAGACCACATCAGTCTCAGAAAGATTTGTTCATATGTGTACAACATGAACACAAACTCAAAATCCTCCAGTTTCCTCACGAAGCCTTTGGCACAATCCAGTGTATCATCATCCATTGTCGTATCTGCAATGATGTTATCAAATGTCTGCAGGAGGCCATCATAATTGTTTGCCACAGTGCTCACTATCCGTGATGTGAAATTCCATCGAGTAGGAGCGTTTCTGGGCAGCCTGCAGACTCCAGAAAAGACGTCCTCTTTGTGGATTTTGAGAAAAATGTGGCAAACCCAGAGAGTGATGCAAAAAAAATTCTGCACTCAGGCAAGCATTTGGCCCCCTGTGACAGCACCAGATTCAGTCTGTGTGCATAGCAATGCACAAACATTGCACTGGGGGCTATTGCTTTCACTTTGGCCTGCAGACCATTGAGAGCTGAAGCCATGACAGCAGCCCCATCATAGGTCTGTGCCACAAGCTTATCCTTAAAATTGTAGCCCTGCATGTTCTCATTTAAAACATCAAAAACGGACTGAGCATCTCGCCCCCAGAAACATCAAAAAATCCAATGAAGCGCTCCTGAATTTTACCTGCACTATCCACATAGCGAACAATGACAGAGAGTTGGGCACGGCAGGATATATCAGTGGTTTCATCCACCTGCCATCCAAAAAAGGGAGCATCCTGAATTTCATCTCTGATCTGATCAGAAATGGTGGCTGCAAGAGCAGAGATCAAGTCATTTTGAATAGTGTGTGACATACCAGAAAACACAGTTGAGGACTCGAATTGTGTGGACAGGACAGAGTCATATTTAGCTAATGTTTCTGTGAACTCTCTGTAATTCCCTTGTTGGATGATTCACTACTCTCATCATGTCCCCTAAATGACAGCTCCTGCCGGCCAAGCAAGGATGTCACATCAATAAGGCGGTTTAGGAAGGCCCTGTTTTGTTTAACAGTTTCATTATGTTTAGCCACTTGAATGCGAGCACCTTCATTGATTGCATGCTCAACCCTGATCCTGCCCATGCAACTTAATCTTGCACATGCACTCACATGTTCATTGCTATTTTCATGCCTTTTATATGCCCTGTCAAAGTTTGACAGATCTCCAAACCCCAATTTTGACCAAACAACACATCCATGAGATGGTTTCATCAAGAGACATGGCCAGCAGTACATTTTCTTTTTCACAGCACTTCCAGTCAGCCAGCTAACTTTGTCATACCAGGAGAGCTGAAAAGACCTGTTACTTTTCCCTATCTTTTGCACTAAATCAATCTTAGGTGTTGATCTGCCCTGCTGTTTAATTCTAAGTTTCTCCTCGTAAGGAAGACTTTCTAATGGCTTTGCCAAAATCAGGTCGACAATATTAGCACTGTCTGCCATCGTGTGCAGTTTGCTAGCTGGCTAGTTCAGACTATATGAATTAATGAACAAACGATCTAATATATATATATATATATATTTAACTCAACGGGAGGAAATGTGGGAATTATGTTAAACTGAAACAATGAATGTGGTGTGAAATTGTGTGAAATATACGATGAAGGTGCAGCAGTTTGTCTTTCGACTACACATGCAAAATCCGCGATGGGACCGAGTTGGAAATGGAGACACAGAGTGATATGCGTCATAATCTGAAGACCACGCCCACGCCCACACCAACCGTCTCTTTGCATTGCGAGAAGCTGCCGCCTCCTTGTCATTTATTTATAACAAAAAAATAAAAATTTGTCTAAAAGCTGATATGTGACAATGTGTATAGCAAACAAGCTAAAAAAACAATAAATACGTTTTTATAAGCTGTCGACCCCAAAAAACGAGCGTTTTAGGACATAAAAGTGGATTAAAAAGAGATGACAGACCCTCCAATCATCACGCAGACGCTCGGAGTCCGGGCCAGCCCACTCCTCCATTCATCCCAGAGACGCTGAGCGTCCGTGGGCGGGACATAATCGCAGCATTATCCAATGACCGTCTTGTTTCTAAGCACTGAAAAAAACTGTTTAAAGCAGCCCCATTGAAGTCAATGGACGCTGGGCTTCAACAGAGTAATGCTCTGTACGCTACGGGAATGAATGAGAAGGAAATCGAGTCAGCCGACCTAAGTAGCTGATTCTGAACGAAATTGTTTTCGTTCGAGATGAACGTGTTTAACGCATTTTTAGTCAATAAAATGTTAACATAATAGTACATATATTTGACCATTCATTTTTTGACAATTATAGGGGAAGCTGAGCTTCCCTTGCAGTCTTAAGAAATCGCGTCTGATTCAAACGATATTGGCGGAATGGTTGACCTGCGCACGTCACCGGCCTCATTATGACACCTTACACGCTACCTTCTTCTTGTTCTTTTTACTTTTTAAATGCCCTGATCGCTTCGAGAAGACAGATTAGAAGTTTCAAGCAATTTTATCCGCTGTTTACAACTTGCTCACGAAGCTATGAAGATGCTTCGCTCCACAATCTCAAATTTACCATTTTTGGATGGAGTGGACGACATGTATACGACAACTAACGAGACGCACTTTAAATTAGCAGACAGCACCACCGTCGTGCCGAAACGAGATATCATCCTTCAGCCTGTCTCACCAGACTTCCAGCACAGAGACCAGAATTACCTGAGGAAAAAGCTCCAGACAGAGACCGCGCAGTCCTTCCCGCCGCGTCCGCCGGTTGCTGTCACGCAGCCAAAACTAACCCACCTCACGATGCTGAGCACCAACTTTAAACTGCATTCAGACGACAGCTGTGGAGACTTTGAGACCACTCAGTCCGAGCTAAAGCCCCTGCCGATGTGTGCAACCAAAATCATTCGTCCCATCACTGCAGTCACGATAAGCCTGCCTGAGGGCAAATATCCTGAACCCATTTATAAGACTTCCTACATCAAACATAAAATGCCCCGGATCCTCAGAGTAAAGCAGCCGGCAAAAACAGGTCAGAACTGTACACTCACACTGTCTATTGACATTTAGCTTTTTATGAGTTGATATAAGATGCTTTATTTGTATCAAGCAGGTGTTGGATCAAGTCTAATCATGGACAGAAGGGACAGATACCGTTCCAGTTATCATGAGCAGTTCCAGTACAGAATATGGTCTCCTCGTCGTCCTCTGTCCACAGAGAAGGTACATTTATATTATTTGGCAGTGTTTTCAATAAAGTTGCAGCTCAATAACATCTTTTTGTCTTTGATTTTAGCAAAAAATCCAGTGTTCATCTGTGGCGATGGGAGATCATGAAACGACAATGGACAAACTAACAATGTATTCTAGCTCATTCAGAGAATCGGATGGCCACAGGTATGATGCGGCATAAACAAAACTTGCACCTTTTAATATCGCACCACACCAGAGAGTTCTGTAAATGACATTTTGTCACAACTGCTTTCCAGTTAGTCATGTTGGAGGATCTGATTTTTTTTTGTATTTGTCAACAGCTCTGCTGATTCTGAACTCAAAGAATGTCTGCTTCCTAAGATAAATAAATCTGGGCCCATCAACCTTCGGGAAGTTCCTGACAACAAATGGACAACGGCCTTATTTGAAGATTTTCAAGCATACAAGGGAGGTATGTACATTAACTGTATGCTGTGTACTTATTTATTTGTAATACGGAACACGGGACAGGGCTATTATAGTCAACTGAAACCATTACAATTTCTCATTTGATTGAATTTAACTCGACATACTAAAATAACTAAAACTGAAAAAAAAAAATACTCTATAAACTTATACAAAATGTGAGAATCTCACTGATGTGAGAATATAATTTCTTCTGATGCTGTACAGCAGTTTTAAACTATACATAAGCGAAAGTGTTAACTTAATATATTAATTAAATGTAACAATTTAATATGAATACTTTTTCATTCTGCTTTCTAAATTTTGAAATCTTGACATTAACTATTTAATTCTCTCTCTCATTCAATGCAAAGTTGGGCTCTGTTCTCAATAAACAGAAAGTAGGCTTTATCTGTTTACTGGTCTTTTTGTGCATGTTAATAGTCAAAGTGCAGCATGAGCAGCAGATGGTGCCATTTCAATAATCCTGACTTTGAAATCCTCACTTTTAAGTAGACTCAAACATCAACCTGCCTTCAGTTCTGCTTTATATTCATCACACAATGGGAAAATGAACTAACTATGACACATTCAATCTATGACTTTAATAACTGTGTTGTTTTTTTTTCCAGGCCTTGTTGACCTAGAGCGCAGATGCCCGAATCTCAGCTCTGTGTTCAAAGGAGAGATAGTGATGGGCAACAAGGAGAGACCGTCAACAACTAGCCAGTGCTTCTTCCCAAAGGTGTGGCTTAGTACGATTTATTATTTCTTGAACATCTAGACAATACAAAGCATGTCTGTCCTTACTGAGATGTTTGCCTTTCAGATAAAGCGCTCACAGTTCCCAGTGCATGTGGATGGAGGCAGTGTTGGGACTTTGAGCAATGTTAAATTCGGGAGGCCTGATCTAGATGGAAGGACGCAGGAGCAGTTCCCATCAAAAGAGGTGGACCGTCCCAATCTTTTGATCTACCCACCTGGCCATGTGCTGTGTGAGCAAGGTACTTTGAGCTGTTTATTTACAATGAAAATAGGTCCCTTAAAATGACCTGCCCACATTACTTCACATTACACCCTTAGAGTGTAAAAAGAGCATATGGGAGGCTGTTGCTTTAAAGCACAATTTCTGCTTGATCTGACTCTTAAAATGACTTTTCAATATTATCAGGTTGGTTCAGTCATAATACATTTTTGTTTACTGGAATACATTTTTAATATAAGTTACATGCAGAGCATTTTTAAGTTGCCTGCAGTGTCTTTTTTATCATTGAGATGATAGTTTTGTTAATATTTGGAATACTTCATTTATATTTTACTGTTTTAGTTATTTTCTGTTTTTGTCATTTTTATTAATTTTGTTGTTTTTAAATATGTCTGTATAGTTTTTATTCATTTTATTTCTTGTTTTTTTATTTGCTACCTGGCGCAAAAACATTAAATGCAATTCATAAAAATAATAAAATATGTTCTATAAAATAATATAAATGATATCAAATTAAAAAATAAGTAATTTTCAAATGTTCTCCGTAATATTTAATATCAAATATTTATCTAATCTTGTTCTCTTTTTTTTCAAGAGCCAGATCGGATGCTTGCAACCATGCAAAAAGATGGTGTCCCCCTGAACTATAAAAGACAGAAAATGAGC
This sequence comes from Ptychobarbus kaznakovi, assembly GCA_027422405.1. Taxonomy (NCBI): domain Eukaryota; kingdom Metazoa; phylum Chordata; class Actinopteri; order Cypriniformes; family Cyprinidae; genus Ptychobarbus; species Ptychobarbus kaznakovi. Next base: position 14,678,201 of record CM049795.1, on the reverse strand, counting down.
CCTAGCCAGCTTCAGCAGGTAAACTATTTACATTTGACAGCAGATAAACCCCAGCTCCCTGGTTTCCCATTTATTCTCCAGTCCTTGAGAAGTAAACACTGGTCTGTGCGCTGGGCCTTGGCTGGTGGTGCCAAAGTTTTCTTGAAACCATATGATAAATAATGGACAAGTAGTTTACTTAAAAGTGATTTTGCCTGATGCTACCAAATATATATCAACAATTCTCCCATTTTTAGGGACTTTGCTGTATAATAGTTGTTCGATGACCAGTTATTTGAGTTTAAGAGCTCATATAAGTTTTAAAACTGATCTTGACCTTACTCTAATCTCTTTCAAGGTTAAAGACAGCCATATCAGGCCCTGGCACAGCGAACCTGATTTCAGGACAACCCACAACATAGCTTTTGTTCCCAAACCCTACTGCAAGGCATCCCTGGAAAAGCCACTTCTTCAACACATCAGCCATATGCCTTTTTGAGTTGAAAAATGTCCAAATAACACACACAAAAAAAGCTCTCTACTCTAAACAAATGTCCTTTTCTGGCTGAAAGCCTTCTTTAGTGTATTGTTCATGCATAACTCAACTCCAAAATCCAACAGAATCAACAAAATCCAACTCAACTCAAATAGGAACAGTTGCTATTTTATGATGGATTGATATTGTTGATGATGTTAAATGACAAATATGCATAGACTAGGCTTAAAAAGGACACATGTGTTTAGAGTACAGACCTTTTTTGTGTGTGACTTTCATATATTAAAAAGCATGCATGTTTCAAAGCATTGCGTATATGTATGTCCTGTCAAATTCATGTCATGTTGGAAGTCCAGAATTTGGCACACGTCATTACCTCTATAACCATGAGTGTGAAAAGTTTTATCAGCATAAAAGAGGCTTTGGGGCATGTTATGACAACAGAACACGTATTATTTACAGATCAAAAGTGTGTTTGGGGAAATTCAAGTTTAAATGGCGATCTGAAACTCACAGGTGTAATGACAACAAGAAGTGTGTCAGAAGGCACTGATTTCACACAACAATGTGTCATTTTTTAGACCAATGCATGTACAAAATATTATAGGAGCGTGGAAGAGGTTTTCCAGTTAAATGTGCTGCTGTCTGCCAGTGAAGAGCCTCCATGCAGGTCTGTGTTTGTGTAGGGAAAGTGGCATGATGCTCCCTATACGCAGAATACGCAAGCCCCTTGCTCTCAAAGATGTTTTCATTTTAGTTTCGTTTTTTAAGTTGGCCAGTGGTTGTGAAAACCATGAATGATCATATATTTTAATGCGTGCGCTCTCACTTTCTCTACATAAAAAGTCAGCACAGAGACAACGAGTGTACCGAGCCGCGGAAGAGATGTTTCTCGAGCGAGATTCGAGACGGAGTTTCCGCGAGACCCCCCACCCCACCCCCGCTGGCGACACAGTTTTGCGTAGGGCCCCAGAAGTCTAGGATCGGCTCTGGATCCTCTACCTGCCCAGTATTTAACCAGAGGCTCAGAGCCTGTGTGTTATCAGATCATCTGCTGTGGTAATGGTGCCACGTCTAACTCAGATCTCGCTTTATCACACTCAAAACAAACACAACATCTAAGTTGCAACCTTGAACTTCAGCTGTTTGATGTGTATAATATTTCATTTTAGTGATATTTAGATGGGTTTTCCTATGACCTGTCTCATGTTACATTTTATTGCATTCGCAAGTTCACAGAATTAGGAATACTGTCATTATCAGGCTGTAAATGTGTATGGTGGGGTCCAAAATTGTGATAACGTTTTCAAAAATACTTCTTCTTTGCACGAGAGAGAGATATTCTTTTCTTTTGGATTCCACTTTATCCCGGCAGAAACACAACAATAGAACATGTTACATTACATACAGCAAGAAAATGTATCTCAAATACACATTAGGCTATTGCTTTCCCATATCTTCAAAAAAAACGCAAGAAACTGGCCCGTTATACACTCGTTCAAAACATAAACTCGAAGGCATATTTTACAGCAGCCAGTGGGCGTGGCTACGATTTAAAAGGGCGTGTTCTGCTTCCCATTGGTGCGCAATCGAAAGTGGGCGGTCTGCGAACAACAATTAATTTAACCTTTACGCTGTTGTTGTGACTTCACTTTATCTTGCACGCAGTTTGTGGGTTTTAAAAGTGAAATGTGCGTTCGTCTTCTTTTTGACCTGGTTGTAATGTCACCTACGTAACTTAATAACGTTCTAACTGTTTAAAACGGAAGGTTTAACGACGTTTTTGTTGAGCGCTGTGCTTGCACCTGGGTCAATGATTTAAAATAGCCTCTAATCATAGGTGATGCACAAATGGATTATTCATATAATGTAAACTCTATATTTTGGGCAGCACAGATGGCTTTCCAAAGCGTCAAAGTCTTTGCCCTTGAGCTGGACGGTCCGGAGGATGCGGTGTACAGCAGTGGAGATGTGATCACTGGCGTGGTGATCCTGGAGCTCAACCGGGAAATTAAAGTCCGAGCCCTGAGGGTCCTGGGACGCGGGGTCGCTACAGTCCACTGGCTGGAAAACCGCAGCGTCGCCGTGAACACCGTCTATAACGACTACACATCCACGGTCACTTACTTCAGGAAGAGACGGCACCTTATCCGAGGTGGGTTTGCACGGATTGATCAACTCAGTAGATATTTACAGCGATTGTTCACTCAAAATATAAGAAACCGTTTATTTACCCATATAGCAATGCATATATATATGTGTGTGTGTGTGTGTGTGTGTGTGTGTGTGTGTGTGTGTGTGTGTGTGTGTGTGTGTGTGTGTGTGTGTGTGTGTGTGTGTGTGTGTGTGTGTGTGTGTGTGTGTGTGTGTGTGTGTGTGAGAGTGATTTCTAGCCAAAATATGTAGTTGTAGTTTCAACTTTCATATAGGGCCTACCAAATTATATTTCAATATGTATTTCAGAGGCAATTAAAAAAAAATCTTACAGTAGACTATATTTTGGCTAAATATGGGATTGAAATATATGGAGGGCAAAATATATTTTTAAATGCTTTTTAAAACATTGGTTATATTGTTAATATATATTTAAAAAATACAACAACTATTAATAATGAACAATTAACAAATATATTTTTGGCATATTTTTTTTACTTTAAAATGTATTTAAACTATATATTTGACATATATTTTGTGTTGTATGGGTCTGTGCATCACAAAAAGAGAAATGAAGAATATCCCAATTGGTCTTTTCAATGAACTTGTGGTAACTCACTATATATATAGATCATAATAAAATCCTTGAGGGCAGAATATTCCAAATCCTCTGAATCCGTTTGGTAGCTTTATGTAAAAAACTAAAACTTTTTTGGTTTGTAAGACTTTTTTTTAGTTGTATCAGTCTTAATTGTGAATGCGTCATTCATATCGGTTTTGTATACTTTTAATTCACTAAGCGGACAAAGTTTTTATGTGTTTAGGAATCCTCAGTGAGATAGGGCAGATATCAATATTATCAGTAATGATGTGCATAACATAATGGTGAGTTTCCTAATTATCACATCATATGCTCCTGAAGGCTTATTTAGCTTGCGAGGACCATTTTTACGGTGATATTTATGCCCTTTTTGAGGTTTCACATCTTCAGTCACCATTCATTATGAATTTAAAAAATGACTAAGAAAAAGTCATGCAGGTTTGGAACAACATGAGGGACAGTAAATGACGACAAAATGGTGAACTGCCCCTTTAAAAGATGTTATGCAGTAGTTTCACTAATGATGGCTTCTTCTGACCTTTGACAGCTGGGACAGGAGTGATAACGCTGAGCAAACGTGTGATCTGGTCAATCATTCATCTGCACTTCACAAGCCGAGAAAAGCTCAGCTATTGTCATTTAAATGAAATAAAGGCGCGTTTGGGTGATGTTAATAGGAGGTAGATTTACAGGTTATCAGGTTGTGTATTACTGCTCTAAAAACATACTATAATGTGATAGTTATAGATGCTATGACTTACTAGTTGATTTCAACACTTTGCAGCAGTAATTGGCGGTTTGTAAGTGCAGTTACAATATGGTGTCCCAATACTGTTTTGTTGTTATGAGATGTGTCTGGTAAACTATTATCTAGCATGCAAAGTAGCAGGTTTAAATACATCAAATGTATGTTTCAATACCTTAAAATGCAGATTTTGTCCTGTTCTTAGAGGTCTTGATCCTCTCAATAATATCTAACATTTATATATATATATATACATAATCCTTTTGACACACTTTTTGAATTAATATTCAATTTGTTGTAATATATATATTTTAATTATTAAATAATTTTTGTTCAAATATGTTTTTCTTTAACTTTTATCAAAAATGTTTTTTTTGGACTTGGTTCTCATTGCATTTTTGTCAGACAGATTGATACCCAGTTTTGGTACGTGTTTACATACCGCAGTGTCAGTTTAAGAAATCGCACGGCCAGGCTTTCTTATCGTTATCTAAATAAACAGCTTGTGGCTTGACAGCACAGACGTGACAGTCCTCGTGTTGTAACTTCAGCTTTGGACCACTAGAGAGAGAACGAAGCACACTAACAAATGTGCGAGGCGCTGAACTGATGAAGCGAATCCACCGCGAGAGGGCGATGCGTCAACTCTACTTCGCTGCTAACAAAGAAGCAAGTTGTTTTGGTCACAAAAGTCTGAGAAAAGTGCTTTTGCACTTTTATTTGACCACCTTAATACTTTTGGCAGTTAACGCTCTTTCTGCAGTGCCGCTAAATGTTTGAGATGATTGACTGAAATGGCGTTAAGTGTTTGTTTATATAGCTAAAGGAAGTTCGCTTATTGTGCATCTTTCAGAAAAAAAAGTGACTGAAAGAAAGTAGCACATCAGCACAGAATGAACCCGTTTTTTGTTTTGCTGTACTTCTTCATTGGGAGGTTCCTCTGCTTTGGGCATGCTCAGTTGGCTTGTTTTTGTCGAAGAACCTATGAGCATCAATCATCCGAGCTCTCCATCCACACCCAGTGAAGATGTTTATGAGACCGCCCACACGAGTTAAAGGCCGACCAGCGAACATGCACAGCTTCAGTTTTGTTTTGAACCTGACGGAAGAGCAGCTCCCTTGCACTTGAATTCACGCTCTCGCTCTTTGTTTGACTTCGACATACTTGAAGTGCTGCACTTGGGAAAGACCAAAGATGATTTTCGACAAGCTGAAAAAGTTCGATATAGTGTTCGACTCTCCGGAGCTGGACTGTCCTCCGGTGTTCAGCAGCGGAGATGTTGTCTCAGGGAAGGTTGTGCTCGAGCTCTCGGCGGAGACTAAAGTAGAGTCGCTGAAGTTACATGCAGAAGGTTTCGCTAAAGTCCACTGGACCGAGTCTCGCAGCGCCGGGTCCAGCACGGCTTACACGCAGAACTACAGCGATGAAGTGGAGTACCTAAACCGTAGAGAAGTTCTGCTGCAGGCAGGTCAGTCATTCGCTGCCTAACTAGAAGATGTGTAAACTTGTTTTCGCCTGAGTCGACACTTTTAGGAGTTCACCCAAAAATAAAAACAACACTTTTGTAATTATTCTCCCCCATGTCGTTCTAAACAGACTTGCTTTCTCACATGACTTTAAAAATACACATACTGTCTGCTCTTTTCAATAACAAAAGTGAAAATTGATTGAAGCTAATAAAAAAGCATCAACATGTCTACTCGTATGCTGTGTGTGTTATCATCTTTATTGATTCAAAAGAACTGAACTCGATAACGAATCACTCAGATCTGTTTTTCAGTTGGATTAAGCGATTAATTGAATGTTTTTGACTCGAAGGAAACGTTGATAATTGTCTCCCTCATCTGATATCGCTACATTCTAGTTGTAAACTGCAGTTTTTTGTTAATAAGGACTCTTAATTTTACATTTTTGTGTTTAATTTGTACCTTTACACCAGCAGTTTGGTTAATGTGTAAATAACTTAAGGTGAGCAATACTTAATGGCTGCTGAATAAACTAATTCAGTTATTATTCAAGAGGCTGGGGTTAAATGGGATGCCTTTAACAACTAACAAAACTTTAACGGAAAAGTTTTGAATGAACTAGACAAAATATTCCTGAGTGACTTCAGCGGTTGATGTTGTGTTTTGTGTTATCATCATGCAATTCTGACATTACTGCCCTTATCGTTGTGTTTATGGTTTATTGGTGCAATCATGTTTCTTTACCTTTCTTCCCCTCCAGATAATGGTGAGCTGACCGTCCTGTCTGCTGGGAGACACGAGTACCCTTTCAGTTTTCAGCTGCCAGAGGAGTAAGCGCTGCTTGCTTTATTAGTCTCATAAAATGCTATCAGTGAGCTTTATTTGGAAAGTTTTGCAAGGATATGAGTGTTAATGGAAGTGTTTTGTCTGTCAGAACTCTAGTGACATCTTTTGAAGGCAAGCACGGCAGCATTCGATACTGGGTGAAGGTTAAGCTGCATCGCCCATGGGCCACCGTCAAGAAGATCAAGAAAGAGTTCACCGTTATCGAGCCCATTGACATCAACACACCAAGTTTGCTGGTAGGAGCTCAGAATGGCTGCTGCTTTGTTATTTTCGGTTTATAGTTTTGTGCACACTAAATCAGAGTTTTATCTTCAGGCACCTCAAGCTGGAACCAAAGAGAAGATGGCCCGCATCTGGTACCGCAACTGCGGTCAGGTGTTGATCACCGCAAAGATCGACCGCAAGGGGTACACTCCAGGTGAAGTGATTCCAGTCTTCGCTGAATTCGATAACTCCACGTCTCGCTCCGTGGTGCCGAAAGCTTACATCACCCAGACGCAGACCTTTATCGCAAGGGGAACCATGAAACAGAAGAGGGCAGTGGTGGCCACGTTGTGCGGGGACATAGTTGGTGCACGCCGTAGAGAGACATGGCACGGCCGCGCCATCAAAATCCCCCCAGCCGGCCCCTCTATCCTGCAGTGTCGCATCATTAAAGTGGAATACATGCTCCGGGTGAGTTTGATAACTTTGAGCTTACTAAAGCACTAAAGCTGCTAGAACGATCTTACTAAACATCACTTGGTATTTTAATAGGTTTGTGTTGATGTTCCTGGGACGTCCAAACTTTCCCTGGAGTTTCCTTTGGTTATGGGCACCATCCCTTTGCATCCGTTTGGCAGTCGCACGTCTAGCGTCAGCAGCCAGTACAGTGTGAACATGGAGTGGCTTCGCATGGCCATCCCTGAGCAGCCTGAGCGTACGTTTCTGCCCAACCCTGGGTTTCATTCTCTTTCATCAGCCTGAGAGCGACGTCATACCGTGAAATGTGTGGCTCACTTTAATTCTCCTTTGTTTTTAACCACAGCTCCTCCAGATTACAGCTCTGTTGTGTCAGATGAGGAGGCGGTCCAGAACTCCACAGCAGTCCAACCTGAGGAAGATCTCAGCGGCGTGCTGCAGCGCTCCCTCATGGCCTACGTGCAGGAGTTCAGATTACGCCCGCCTCCGTTGTACTGCGAGGTGAGCAGACATGTATTTATGTATTAGACTGAGGTTTTCAACTGGTTTTGTCAGTCAGGACCAAGATTTGTACATTTTTATTGAACAAAAAACGAAACTATTTGGAAGCCTGTTTCACCCCAGAGTACAAAAAGTAAATATGTATTTTGTATAATATGCATTTAATGTTATTGCATAATGTCTAATATGCAATCCGAAAGCCTAGTCTTTTACTTCAGAAGAGGCCCAAAAATATGTTTGCAAAGCACAAATGTTTGGCAGCCCGTTTCTGCCTCGGGAGTAAAAAAAATAAAAAGTTAAAATAAATTTAAAAATCACTTTTTATCTTATAAGTTTGTCTTATGATGTTCTTTTCAATAATTGCAGGTTATGTCATAATTACGACCTCTTGAATTTTCAACTTCATATCTTCCAATTGTACAATGTGATTTTAATATCACAATTTCATCATAGATTTTTTAAATCAGGAGGCAGGAAAAACTGTTAATGAAAAAAATCACAAATTTGAAAGCTTGTTTCTACCTCAGCGTAAACTTTTTTTTATATATATATTTTTTAAACCTCGCATTGTCACTTTTTTACTTTGCAACTTTATATGTCTTATGCCTTTCTTTTATTTAACTGCAGGTTATATCATAATTGCGATTTGAGAAGTTTACCTCGGTTTCACAGACAAATCTTAAGCCTAGTCTAAAATGTAATTCTGAGCTGTTTCAACTGAAAGAAACTTGCACTGACTGATCTTAAAATATATCAATACAAACCAGTAATGTTTTTTCTAAAGCACGTTTATTAAAATGACTTCAATGTCCTAATTGAACTACGGCCTAATCCTGGCTTAGTCTAAGCCCTGTCTGTGAAACCAGGCCTAAATCTCCCAATGGTACAATGTGATTTTAGCATCGCAATTGCAACTTTTTCTTATAGCATCTTTGACTCAGAATTTGTACTTTTATTTAGAAATAATCTTCAAACATTATATTCTATTATGATTTTTTTCAAACCATTGTACAAACAAAGGTGCTGCTGATTTTCCATTGAAATACTGAATGCAGCCTTTGACATCAAAGCTTGTAAGATTTGATTCTTTCCCTGCGCTCTGCGGAAATAAATGAATCTGGTATGTTTGAAAAGTACCAAAATGGGAAATGTTCTGATCCGTTTTTTCTCTCTCTCTCTTCTCAGGTGGACCCAAACCCTCAGCCCTTAACCACGCGTCCTCGCTGCATGACCTGTTGAACTCTCTGCTAGCTGAGCATCACCTGATGTTTGAAACAAAAGCTGAGATTTAATTCTCCTGGATGCCTCTCTGAAACTGAGATTGGCACTTGTTCCTCGTTCGAGCCGTTCGCATCTGTGCTTCCAGCAGCGGGGCCGAGAGAGGAGGAGATGTCTGGATTAGGCGAGGACAAGTGCTTCCATCAAACAAAGAGGACTTTCAGTACCAGGGCGAACAAAGGTTCTGCCCACGTTTGTGTCCCAAAGAGTGATCAGACTCTGGTCTGTGCCTCGAACGATTGTATGTAGAATCAGGGAATTTTGGGCATGATCACTAGAGAATTATGGGTGAGAAGCCATTAAGAGATGCTACCCATAGTGCCTTATTTTGCTGTGAGCGAGGGCTGAGTCCCTCTTAACCAGCTGCAGTCTTTCACCTTAGATGTTAGCAGGCGTGTGATGTCGTCCTCTCCAGAAACGGTCATCATGTACGCATCTTTTGGTGTTGGTTTTAGCCAAAGAGTTCGGTGTAACGTTCACGTGAACGGGTAATACTATACAAAAGGGAAAAACTAGAGCTTTAAGGGGGAAATTGCAAATCCCGGAAGTAGAAAATATTTCCCCCCCCTCTTGGAGTGGCTTTTATGTTGATATGAGTTTCATCTCGCTCCACAGAGGTCGAGTCTATGACCTGGAAGTTCTTAATGCTGAATGTAAACCATTGATAACTTTTGAGCAAAAGCGTTGTTTTTCTTCATCGTTTTTGCCTGTGACTTGAGGTAATGTGTATATAATGCAGGGCTCAGCCTTTTACGTTAGCTTTACAAAGTTATGGGATAAATTAGAGCCATGCCTTGATTGTCACGTTAAGCTTTCCTAGTGTCGATACACCCTGAAGTGTCCTTACACACATTCCAAAAATGCCACCGACTTTGCTTCCTTTCCAGATTATGAGAAAGTGTAACTTCAGGTTTAAACAATGGTTGTTTATGGCACTCATTTTGAATGAATGTATTTTATGGATTTTTGTTGTTGAAATTGTGACAAGCATATTTTTTTGTAATCACGTTTAAGTAAATAAAAATAAAAAATGATACATTTGAGTATGGTGTTTTATTTCATATGATTGTGGAAAAACTAAATTATGTTCATAATAGTATATTTAATTATTTTTATTATTCATAGTTATGCAAAGGAAAGGGTTATGCAACATATTTGCTTCAGCTAATTTTTGAACAACAAAAGTTGAATACTTTACTTGTAAAGTGCCTCAAGAGTTCCTAACTCATACAATTGCATTTATCATAAAATCTTTGTTTTCCATCCATGAGGATGTCAAAAGTGTCCTGGGGGTTATGCTTTTACTATATATATCATAAGCGGAGCCTGAGGCACCGAGTGTCCTTTTTCCTCCTGTGCTGTTTTCTGAAATGCTTCCATTCTTTTAAAATCCCATCAGTTCTAAAGAAAACTCTTGTTATTCAAAGTTGAACCTCATGAGAAAAAGAACTTATATGGGAACGAAGTTAGATAATATGAATTATGCTTTTTGTTCATTTTTTGATATAACACGTAATCATAACTGTCATTAAGAAATAAGGCTTAACATGTTAATATAATTAATATAACAACATAGTATATAGAATTTGTATCATTATTTTAAAATATCACACACACACTTGCACCAGCATAATGTAGGCCTGACTGAACATGTTATAAACTTTAGAGGAATGTCATTTGTTTCATGAGTACATCCAGCAGGGATTTTATTATTTTATCACTGTATACATGAACAAGTGAAACAGGAACAAGAACTTAGCAAATGATCACTGTTTGGTGACTGGAGTTCCCATTCTCTCGCAAGTCAAAGCCGCCGTCACAAGTTTACCGCCATGCAGCGTTAAGAAACTTTCTCATGTTTTCATGTCTTAAATTGATGATACTGAAGGCTCTATTTTAGACACAAATATACTCCAATGCAACGGTTTGCCTGGAATGACACAGACGAACAAAAGATGCACTTATGAAAGAACAGTATTTGCTGAAGGGCAATTGTCTTTAGCAGCATTGTGGAACTGTGTTCTTTGCCATTAACACACCTTTTGTATTGTTTTTATTATTTAAACATGGCACTATATCAGGAACATCTGATCGTGGAAACATAACACATGGTGAGAACCTGCACAATAAACACAGGCAAATCATAAAGGTTCTTTGGTTTTTCATTTATGACCATTTAAAGACCTTTGAGCTCATGGCTAACAAAAGCACATGAGACAGCAGATCTGCATGACCTATTTTACAGCAGACAGTGTTGTATCAGTACACCTCTGTGTGTTTGTTTGTGTAGGCTTAGTGTTTCACCCCGTGTACTGCTGATTCACCTGCTAATTTAACCTCGCTTTGTTTCTTTATTCAGGAAACGCCTTTAAAATGGGTCAAACAAGAAGATATTCAATGATGGAAATATAGGCGCGACCTATGTTTTTTTTTTTTTTTTTTTATCAGAACTTTAGATTTGACGGAGGTCGTTCGATGAAAGGAGTTAAAACAACAGGAAATGCTGACGTCAGCCAAAAAGAAATATTGTTTCAGAGGTAGGTAATTTATTAAATATTGATATAGATTGTGAAGACATTTGGAATAGCATGTACAAATGAATCCTACACGATAGGCACCTGCAGGGCGCGGTTCTCACAGAACGCGAAATTCAGCTTTTGCTGTTTTAAAAATCTGAAAAATGTAATGTTCATGCTATTGAAAAAAAAGAAGCAGAGAATGGCGGTATAACGTTAGGGTTATCTCTAACGCAAGTTCAGTTGACTGTATCCCTTAAGCTGATGTGCAGTCGAAACTAGTTATATGTAACGGTGTTAAGTAATTTAATTACAAGATAAATGTAACTGTAAACATTAAACATGTGTAATTCAATTACAGTTACTTATGAAAATGGTTTACAATTACAAAGGGGCCTACATCTGAATATTTTCTGTAAAGAGCTAAGATAAGCTGAATAATAATAATTTGTGGCGTTCCCGGTTTTTGATGTGCACAATGCCTCCTGCCATTTATAGGCCTTTGAGTAAAGCAATGCTATTCTGCAGCTTTTGATTGGTTCTCTGGTTTAAATTTGCAGTGCACCATGTCTGCCATTTACACCAATCCATGTTGCCGCTGAAAGCTTTTGCCTTAGTCTGAGGTGAGAGTGGCCACCATGGCAAGAGGTAAAAATGCGTTTCAGTGCTGGAAATGTAAACATCAGAACTGATCATGCTTTAAAATGAATGAGTTTAGAGTTGAGTTCTACTGTAAGGTTAACTGGTTTAATAAAAAAAAAAAAAAAGATTAACAGCTAAAAAAGTAATTGGACCAAACCAAATGTAATCGGTTACATTACTTTAATGAAGTAATTGAAATAGTTTTAAATAAACTTGTAATCTTTAACCTATTACATTTCCAAAGTAACCTTCCCAAAACTGCTGATGTGTGACTGGATTATTAATTTGATAAAAGATATGTACAGGAAAAAAATATCAAGATCAGAGACTCAGATAAAGAAGTTAAACAAGTTTTAAAGCAAAAAGAGTTGGCCAATCTCCTGAAATAGATCTGAAAACCGTATGTTTGGAATAAAAATACAATCCAGTTTAACAGGACACTCAATTACTCTAGGAGTGGCAAGATTTCTGCCTGAAAGCTGCCTCATAGATAAAACACTAGGAAATCATTGTTTGATATATTGAATTAAATCTTTCTCTGGCAAATGAGTTTTGCAAGTGAATTATCTCCTAAATGGCAAATATGCCTATAGAGAGCAAAATAAACATTGGAAATGAAAAAGGAGTCACTACATTGCATTGCACAAACAAAGCAGCAGTGATATTTGCGTCTATCTGTCCTTAGAGGGGCTTCCTTACATGGAAACATGACGTTCAAGGCTGTGCGTCTGGGTGTTGACTTCACACGGACAGATCTGTTTGCTATGAAGCCCGGGGACTTCATGGAAACCAAGGAAACTTGAGTGGCAGATCAAGAAGCTACTCTTACAGCCCAGGAATCTCCAAAAATATCCCGTCATTCACATAGATGAAAAAAACAACACATTTCTTGACCTTGTTTATGCCTGTGCATGACATAAAATGCACTTGTTTTGGTTTGCACTTTATCTCGAACACATTTGGAGGTTTTGGGAGCATCTGAAGGCTGAGTTGATATTGCATTTCCAGCTGCCTGTTTGCTTTGTTCTCGATGGAAAGCACTGATCTTTGTCCGTTTCCCGAAAATCATGCTGAATCAAAGCATTAACTCAATGCCAAATAGATTAAGTCAGATTTTTCCCACTGATGTGGTACTAGGAGGTGATTATCAATGCAAATGTTCTTTTCATTAGGGATAAAAACAATGTTAAATGCACTATTTGCATGCAACATTCTGCACTTGGATTTTGGCACAAACGTGAATGAAGAAAAGGGGCAAAGGTCAGGAATTTAGAAAAGTGTTGTTGATATATTCCTGCATGCACATGACATAAGTGTTAAATGCGTCAAAAGCTCATACATGTTACTTCCCCCATCAGGCTGCGCTGCACGTGGCGACGTGTTCTGCCTCCGCTTCTGGCTCGTGTCCAGGTCTCAGACAGAGATGTGAAGCTATGGTAAATATTGTGAGGAATGTGTGGAGGGGCTGAGAAGGAATGTATTTACTTTGAGTGAAAATAAAGTTTCATACAAATCTTTCTCTAGTGAATTGAAAGAGCATAAACAAAAGATGTGTTTGCCGTTTTGTGCAATTGCACAATTGCCCTACTAGAAGAACAGGATGTACTCCGAGATTCGTTCTCCCTCTCTTTTGCTCACAAAAGCCACGGTCCACTGTCCTCTAAGAAACAACCACTGTTTCCCTTCCATAAAACATTATAGGCTCCACGTTTGGTTTACATGTGGTCCGACTACTTTCTTTTCTTCTGTGAAACACAAAAAGAGACATTGAGCAGAAGGCCTAAGCTGCTCCTTTTCCATAAAATGAACGTGAGCGAATTGTGATGGTGCATTTCCACAGTTTAAAATTGTTAATATTAAAATATTTAAACTTTAAGTTTCATCATATATACATGGGTTCTTTTTTATTTGTGACCCTGGACCACAAAATCAGTCGTAAGGGTCAATTTTTTTTAATTGAGATTTATACATCATCTGCAAGCTGAATAGATAAGCTTTCCATTGATTTATGGTTTGTTTGGATGGGGCAATATTAGACTTAGATACAACTTTTCTGAAATCTGGAATCTGAGGATGCAAAAATATCAAAATATTGAGAAAATCACCTTTAAAGTTGTCCAAATGAAGTTCTTAGCAATGCATATTACTAATCAAAAATTAAGTTTTAATATATTTACAGTAGGAAATGTACAAAATATCTTCATGGAACATGATCTTTACTTAATATCCTAATGATTTTTGGCATAAAAGAAAAATTGATAATTTTGACCCATACAATGTATAGTAGGCTATTGCTACAAATATACCCGTGCCACTTATGACTGGTTTTCTGGTCCAGGGTTACATTTAATGTACATTTATACGCTTTTTTGTTGTTTTTTTTACCTTGGCATTACATTTCAGAAATAGTTAACACTGCTGTTCGGGAGTTTTTAATGCTGCAAATTGACATCTTTCTCTCTTTTGACCAACATAATCAATCTCTCAATAGTTTTTGACTTCCTTTAGACAGTCATAGAAAAACTATCATGGATGTTTCTATTGGAGTAAATGGGAACCATGGAAATGTGTAAATGATTACAGAACTACTTTATGAAATACTCCTTTAAACAGAGATGTTTGCACTGCTCTTGGCTCTCATGCTTTAGAAAAGTGTCTTCAGGGTGTAACTGTGACCAATTGCACTCTATAATACATATCCTTAAATGGATAGTTCACTCAAAAATGCAAATTCTGTCATTTTACTAACACTTAAGTTGTTCTGGACCCCATTGACTTTTACTGTAAGGACAACAATTGTTATTTAAAAAACGTTAACATTCCACAGAATGTAAGTCATACGAGGTCATACGAACGGCTGACATGCAGGTGAAGTGTTTGGTTAAACTATGCCTTTAAGAGCACGAGTTGTATGTCATAAGGACATTCTGTTCCACTATTGGCCATTAGGAGGAGTTGCCATTTCCACACATGGTAAAAAGGGTGTTGAAGATAACGAACAGTGAACACTTTTGGTTAAAAACAGGAGCTTCTTCTGAGCTTTCACATGGTCATTTTGTTTCCAAAATGCTGAACTGTGAAGTTTATGTGAGTCATGTGCGTACTGACATCAGTTAGACTTGTTTTTGGTCAGCTCTTCCCTATTTAAACTTTCCAAACAGTCATCATTATCCGCGAAACCCCACTCAAAACAATGACACTGTGAGAAAAGAGAACAATTTGGGTTATAATTGGTAGGATGTGATGCACACTAAACCAAACGTCACACTCCCACTCGGCAGGAGATGATAAGAGCGCTGCTAAATAAACAGGGCGGTTTGGGAATAATGGGTTTTCTTTTCATAGTTCTCTCAGGAGACAAGCAGAGCTCCCTGCCTTACTGACGTCACACTTTATGTACAAGTAAACAACGAGTACTGAAGGGAACAACCAGACGTAAACACTCATGTGGTGACTGTCAATAAGATTTACAGTGTTGACAAAACTGCAAATTTGATAATGAAGGACGAGTTGTTTGTGACCGGCTCTGAAGTTATGATGCTCAGGACTGTAAGATTTAAGGACAGAAAGAAAGAAAACACATAGAGAGTGTATATGTAGGTCAGTGTATATTCTGAAAGCAACTGTAAACTCGACGACCTTTGAGCCGTTAAATAACTCCCTGGCACTGACGGCTTTGCCTGACAGTCAGTTAATGAGCAACACACTGATTCGGCCTTCACTCAGTACAACATTTGTTGTGTATTCTGTTTTAAAGTACTTACTGTTAAGTACGGCTGCAGTGGATGACAAAATTACTACAGAAGCCCGCGTAAAACTCCATTGAACCTGATATTGAAGGGATTAGGATATCAGGATGACATGTTCACTATGTCTGTTCTTCCGAGCTAATGACGGACTTGTCGAGCCTCACGTCTCTCCTGATACTGGATATGGCTCTTTATTCTCTTACAACCAGTTCACTGGGATTTAGTTTGTCTACAGTTCTCAACATTGTATATCATTCTGGAACATTTCCCCCGAATGTGATGCCCACAACATGCTGGTGGAACAAAACGGCCAACTCCTCAAGGTTTGTCCAAGCTAATAGCATTTTGTCCACACAATAAAATTATATTTTCACTTGTTTTTAATTTCACCAAAAAGAAAATGATCAGAAATTACACATAAATATCTGCTAATATTTAACTTTTTGTTTTCGCGTTTAATGGACAGTCGTAATTTTTGTAAATATATTTTTTAATACAATAAAAATGGAAATGGTTTAAGCTTAATTAAAAAATTATATTGGATTATTTATATTCTTAGATGTATAGTCTGGGTTTGGGACAAGGGTAAAATAGTCAAATCTGTGCATAAATGTACAGATTCCCACAACATATTAATTGTTGTCTATATTTCATTAATTTGCTTCATCATTTTGGTTTAGCTAAATCATGAGCAAATTAGTACAATGTGGCCATGATTAAACTAAAACAAGAAAATTAATTACTAAATTGTGGCACAAATATGTATTTTTTCCTTGCACATCATGTGCAGGTCTCTGTTTAAAAGACAGGAATGTTTCAGTTTCAGTGTGACCTTCATCAAAAAATGCCTGCTTTTAAATTAAAACATAAGCCTGCTTTTTTTCTCTGAAACTCTTGTATGGAGCTTTGAGGATTGAAAACACGCGTGCTCTCTTTTCAGAGTGCTTTGTAAACAAGTTATCACCCCTGTCCTGGCCGTACAATGAGATTTTACAGACCCCTGTTTGGCCGTCGATGTAGGTCAAATAGCATGCGTTGGTTTTTGCGAACCAAAACAAGACTACACCTCCTTCACTTACAGCCAGCCCTGAACAAACTAATGTTACACAAAGCATGGGCAGGGCAGCTGAACAGGATGGTCACAAAATAATAAAGAACATCTCGTCCTACAGCTGAAGACGTGATTTCTGTCAGGTCCAGTCTCAAATTACCCTGTATAGACTAAAGTTTTTGTTGTTTATGAACATGACTCCAGCTGAACTCATGTTATCACTGGCTTAGTAATTGTTCAGCTATACATTAAGATCAATAAAATATTGAGTTATGTACTGTTACTGTACATCAAACGTTGCAATACAAGAAACATCTGAGACAAACATCACTGAGAACTAGAGTAAGGATGTGATTTTGAAGAACTAGCCACCCATAGCTGATCCCACTCACAGCAAACCAACGTTTCCATTAGTCCCGTGGCCTGAGTGACAGAGGTTTGATAACACAGCATTGGTGTGGATTTCCTGCTGCCATCCAATGTGACATTCAGACATCCAGTACCCCACATTGGTCTCAATGGTTTTGTTCATTTTCTCTTTGTCACCTGTGAAGGAAATCATCATGTTTTTGAGATGAAGGACTGTTTTGATGGTCTCCTTACCTTGTAAGAGGGTCTCATCTTACAAAAAAAACAAGAGCTACGTTCTGTCCGTGCAGATGATAGCAGAAGCTGTGAGGCCGATCTAAAGATAAATGCACAAGAAGTTCCTATCCTGACTAAAAACACACAGTCCAACAAAACAACAGTAGTTTTGCATTTCAAATTCTCACATAAATCAGTCTCACACAAACCGGCTCACATGGATTGTTGTGAGGTTTATGGGGTTTCCCCCATTTAGCTAATCAAAATTAATCTGATTACACCACTGCTGGTGACACCTCATAATCTCTAGAGTTTCCCTATAACCAATTAACTTCATTTGCACATGGTATTTTGTTGCCTCCAGTTAAACTGCACCTATTTGTCATATTTTGCTATTTACACATCTGGAATTAAATAATGTTTGGTTTTGGCCAAAATAGTGTTATAGGTCTGAATCAGTGACTGAATTAGCTATTCTCTGATGACGTATTTTGACTGTTATACGGTGTCTACACCAGACGCCAGCAGCAGGATGCAATACGACAAATGACAATCGAGCCCATTTTAATCAGTGATGTTGTCTACACTAAATGCAACGCGTCACGACAATCCCGACAGTAAACTGATGCCTCTTTCTATATATGACATACTCACACAAAGTTCAAATGATTTGCAACGGTTGCTTTGTTGCGTCCAGTGTAGACAGCCTTTGGATGCGACGCGACAATGGTGCCAGTGTTTTTTTTCATGCACACGATAAACAACAACAGGTAAACGTGTGGACGCTAGTGCTGGATGAACATGTTTTTACCTGTTTGATATGTCATGACAGATCGTAGCGCCTCAGTTCAGCTAACATCACATTTACTTGACATTCAATAAACTTGATAATCAGCTAGAAAAATAGCTCTAGAAAGGAGCAAATATATACACTATATTAAATATTCGTTATATTTTTACTTTACCTGTTTATTATTTAATGTATTTTTGAATAAACATAAAAAAATAATTAAAAAGCCACTGCTCAATATTTATTTTTCAATAACAAATTGATGTTATTCTGTTAAGAAAACATAACACTTGAATAACTAACATTTGATTATTAAATAACATTTAGTTTTATTTTTCAGCCAAGTGCATCCTGAATTTTAGGTTTTTTCCAACCAAAAATCTTTCATTATTTACTCACCTTCATGCCATCCCACATATATATGACTTATTTTCTTCAGATGAACATAAACAAAGGTTTTCAGAAAAATAGACCATACACTAAATTTGGTGTGTGTGTATGTGTGAGAGAAAGATATAATGAATTTAAACTTTTGTAAAGTATAAACCATTGCTTCCTGCAAAAGTTCTACACAGCTTCATGGGTGCATGCTTGATTTAACACTTCCCTGGCTGGAAGTTTGTAATTTAAAATGTTTAAAATATTAGCATTTTGCTCACATAAACCTATCCTTTCACTAGTCTATGACATTCTTTCCAGTGTTGCTTTTGGACCCCACTGAATTTCATTGGACAAAAACTTAAACAACAATCTTCAAAATGTCTATTGTGAAAAGAATTTAATAAAAATCATACTGGTTTGGTACAACATGAGGGGGTGAGTAAATGTTGATTGATGAGTTGTCTATCTCTATGTTTTAGTGCTGGTTCACCACAACTGACCAACTATTTTTGCCACCTACATAGGAGAGAAGATACAGCTAGTGGAGTCCCGCAGAGTTCGTAACCAGACAGACCTGACAAACTGGTTTAGAGTAAGAAGCAGGTGGAGAGAGGTCACTGGTGCAAACTACAGGGGGAAAAAAAGCATGGAGTCTGTGCCAACCTAAAGAAAGCCAAGAATCCGAGTGGTATAAAAGCCCTATTGTGCCATACTTTACAAACCTAAGCACCAGGAGCAGGGAACAGAGGGTCAAATCTTATGGTAAAGCATAATCTAAAGAGGTTTCTACCAAATTCTAGCTGCTACCAAAAGTGTTGCAGCCATGCTGTTGTTTGTTTGTGCGCTGTGTTCAGTGACTTAACATTTGGCAGACTAACAGCAGTAGAGGCTCGTGAGGTCGTTATGCTGTGGGTTAGTGTATTCTCACAGCTGATGACTTCTGGAGGAATAACCCAAGCTGGGCCAAACTCATGGGAATTATGGGTCACCTTTAACACAAAACAAGGGGAGAAGCCAAGAGGGCAGGAAAAGGGCACAGCTGGCCTAGCACACAGAGAGTACTGTGTGACATCACACATCCGGACTAGTGCTGTGTGGTTGTTCAGGAAACCAGCTTGGTTTAACATATGGCGCAGTGGCCCCTCCCTCGCTCTGTCTGATTGGCTCTCCTGTCTCCAGGCATGTTTCTACAGCATTTAGCCAATCAGACGAAGGCATGAATTTCCCTTCTGTGGCAAAGAATTCTAAAATTCAACATGGGTGACATCCCTGGCCCTTAAATGAAACCACAAACTTTTACTTTTACTTTTAGCAGACAGGTCTCTGTGGAACATGATGTGATCTTGGTTTTGTTTTTTCCAAAACATAATTTACATATTTTTTTCTGTGCAAAGACAAAATGCATTGTTATGAAAGAACAACATGCATACATGATTTACTGATTCACCAGGTTACTTCCCTCACTTTGTCCATTTGGACAACCCGCTTTGAATCTAGGTCCTTTGTAAACTTTTCACTATTAAAAGTGATGAGTCCAATTTTTCTTCCCACTGCAAAAGCCTACAAGTCTTTAAAATAAGACAAGTACTTGAGAAAAGCAACAATGCATAAGCTATTAAAAATATTTGTGTTTATTATCAAAAGTAAAAAAAAGTCCAGTGCTGTGCAAGAAAATATAATTTCATTGAATATGCATTCTCTGAAAACAAGGGAATAGTTTAAAGAATGCTGGTAACCAAAGACTTTTGGTGACCTTTGACTTCCATTGTAAATTAAAATGTGGGTAGCATGAATTAAATTATATTCCATTAAGAATTTTTTTGTTAGCTTTTGAAGTGTTAATTTGCAGAGAAAAGCACAGACAAAACACTGCACTTTGTCTGAGAAGAATTCCGACCAGCCGGACATAGCAACAGTGGCTCAACCAATGGCGTGTGTTTGGGGCAGGGCTAATTGTTTGTTTGGCCAGTGCATGGGGGAGTGTTTGGGAAAGTTGTTTGGAAACAATCATGGACCCTTTTCACAAGACTGTGATGATGCATTTAATGGTCATCAGCATCGTAAATCCTCAAAAGTTTTTTATATTTAGATTTTTTTAAATGTATGTACATTTATAAAACTAGATTTTGTATTATATCACCTTTGTATCAAAAAAAAAAAAATAAAAAAAAATAGTTAACGCTAATACGAGGGTGTCTCCAATGCAGAGTCTATGCAGATGGTAAGTGGTTATGCAGTTTGACATCGTTCTCTCTTCTGACTGCTGTTATCAGCCATTTTTTTTCTTTCTATGAAAGTCAAGTAAACACTATTTTGCTATCTCGAGCCAATGGGAATGCAAAAATATATATTTGTGGTAGTCTCCATGCATTCACTGATCTTCAAGTTAACCCAACTATGACGACTTCCGCTAATGAGAAACCCAGAATTGTGAAAAAGGGAGCCCGATCTCACGGCAATTCATACATATTTTACGAGGTGGCTAATTCGCACGAATTCATACGACCTCACTCGTACAATTCATACGATTTTTGCTAAATTGGACGTATTTTACGAGTTGCCAATTCGTAGGAATTTGTACGAATGACCTACACTTAACCCCGCCCCTAAACCTACCCGTCACTGGGGGTTAGACAAATCGTATTAAATCATACGAGTGGGGAATTTGTACGAATTAGCCACCTCATAAAATATGTACGAATTGCTGTGAGATAACATTGGGAAAAGGTCCATTGTTTTTGCAATCATGTTCGATGATGCTGGCAGAGCAAACAAAACACACACAGCACAGTCACCATTCAGATCTTAAAAACTAGTTTAACCAAGTGGTAATCAGGCTTACCTTTAAGATTCAAATTAGAGCAATCTTTATTTTTAATGTGACTAACTTCAAAAAGTTACAAACAGAGTTGCAGAAACAAATTGATAATTACATTTTAAGACTAGTCTCAGCAGTTTCTGCAACCAGCCACATGTTTAACTGATGAATTGAGTTGCTTTATTATAGTAAAGATTTCATTGATAAGTCATAATTGTTGGTATGCTTCATGTGGGAATAAAATGTAATCTGTTTATTCTTTTTGCCCTTTTTGTTTGCTTCACTCTTAGAGGACTGGGTAGAAACCAAAAATGCATGAGTGCGGGGGAAGTGTTCACTATCAGTCTGTCTTTCCTGTTTGTTACTGATTGGTCAAGTCCCCTGAAACTGTTACTGAGGAGGAAACAGAGAGACTTGGCTGAGAACAGTAGACTGCACTGAAGTGTTTGCTCAGAACACAATGTATAAATCTCTTTGGGGAAGGAGAGAAAGAAAGAAGCTTGTTTTGCACGATTAAGGAAGCAACATACAGAAATATACTCAAAAATAACATTTGAAATAACATGCATATGAATTAACTGATTTATCCAGACCACATATCAGAATAAAGATTTTATCATCCGCATCAAAATTCCAAGACTTCTGGATTGGAGGGTGACTCCTCTCCGATGATATCTGATACTAGGAATAGATCCATAAACTGGTGTTACATTGAGTTGGTGCCTCCACATCCCTTCCACAGAGGAATGCATAAAGCCATTATTTATGAAGTGTTAAAAAAATAGACATGTCTTCAAGTTTTCAAGGACACAGGTTGAGAAAATCAAGTCTTACTCTGTATCACAAAGCCAAAGACTAAACTTAAACCAAATATTATAAAAAATAAAAACTAATAAAATCACGTGTTTGCAAGCTTGATATGATTAACTTCTTTAAAAGTATATGTATAGGAGTGTGTTTTTAAAGAAGTCTCTTACGCTCATCAAGGCTGCATTTATTTGATCAAATATACAGAAAAAACACCAACATTGTGAAATATTACTTATATTTATCATAATGCTTTTCGATTTTGATATACTTTAAAATATAATTGATTTCTGTGATGAAAAGCTGAATTTTCCTCAGCCATTACCCATTACTTTGGTCTTGAGTGTCACATGATCCTTCAGAAATCATATGCTGATTTATTATCAGTGTTGGAAACCGTTGTGCTGTTTAATATTTAATATTTTTTCAGCATACTTTGATGAATAAAAAGTTTAAAATAACAGCAGAAATCATCCCATTAAAATAAATTCAAGATATATTCTCTGAAAGATATATTCTCTTGCACAATACTGACTTTCAAGTAATTATTATTATTATTTTAAGAATGTTGAGAACATTTTACGGAAAAGCAAGACAAAAATGAAAGAGACACACATTCACTGCCAGAACTCATGATTTATTAGTTAATTGCCTTGTTTGAATTCAATCAAGATCACTATTTAACAAAAACAAAGGAACAGATTAGTACAATGTTGCCATGATTTAAATAATACATTTATTTAAAAATTTATTAATTAATTTGTGATAACAAAGACTATTTATTTTTTCCCCTACTCGTACTAATAGTGTAGTAAACTAAAGTTGTGTGTAACTTTAAATCACAAAGTTCTTTAAAACGTAGTTAACAGAGTTCACTCTTTCAGCATTTATTTATGCAATATCCCGAAATGCCCATAAAATCCGTGTATGGAAACATAGCTACTGTCTGAACTGTAGCTGCTCTATTGTGTGTATATTCGCATAAACTTTTGCACATAGCCTATGGTCGCTGTCACCAGCTCAAATTGAAAACGAATGCTTCCGGATGTTTTGCAAATGGCAATTGAACATGCTGTTCTTCCGTCCCTCATCTCTTAGCCTCATTGCCTTTCACATGAAATTAATTATGCCGCTAAGCCATATTGAAAAGTGACGAATGACATTGGAACATTAGTATCGTGTTTGTCCTTTAAAAACTGGGTTACAATGCCTCAGCAAACACCAACAAGGTTGACACACAGATCCAACAAAACCCATGAACTGTTGAAATGTGATGTTTGTTGAGCCTAGCAGCGATACACTTCTGACTGGGTTAAAGGTGAGACAGGAACAAAGCTACGCCGAGGGCACTATATACATCTGATGTCTGTGGATGACACTATTTTTGGCACTATTAGCTCTGGCAGAGGCTGTCCTGCTGTATGCAGCGGCAGGGGTGTGGGGTAAAGTCACTTACCAGAATAGAAGCTTGAAAAACACATTTGAAAGATGTTTGTTCTGGATTTTAAGTACACAAGATGACCAGAGTCACTCGGATGCCAGTGTATTCCCGAACGCAGCTAACGTCCTGGCACATGTCAGCGTCGTCTGTTTATGACAGTTCATGCAGTGGTTTTGCTCTCTCAAATGTGTTTAGAATTACTACGGCTTCTTCAAAACAACATTTCAAAATGCGTCTTTGCCATGAAGTGTTGCTCGCTTGCTACTTTTTTCCAGGAAAACATCCTATTTACTCTAGCACGGAACCTGATTGAAAGCAGGTGTGACATCGGATTCCAGCCGAGTACCTCGAGTCTCGAGAAACACTGAGGCACGTGGGTGAAGCGAGACCGGAGATTGTAAACAGTTAAAAGTTAGTTTTCATATTTTCTTGTTTTCCACGCATGCAGGCCATTTCTGGGAATCAGCAAAGCGCACCGAAAGCGTGAGCGTGAGTGCGTGACTATATTAGTTCTCCAAGCTTTGTGAACAATCTGACATTAATACAGAGGCTGAATGTGCTCTGGAGTTATTGGCGCTTCAAACAGGCAAAACACTGACTGGTGATGCCACTAATTAAAGGAATAATTCACACCAAAATAAAAATTCCCTCATCATTCACTCTCCCTCAAGTTGTTCCAAACTTATAGAGTTTGCTTTCTTCTGTTGAACATAAAAGAAGATATTTTGAAGAATTTCGGTAACCAAACAGTTTCTGGTCCCCATTGACATCCATATTTGTTCCATGCTGTGGAAGTCAATGGGTACCAGCAACTGTTTTTTCAAGTCAAATGTAGAACGTGTTTTTGTAGTTTTGTTGTATTTAGAAAAATGCTTATGAAATGTAATTTGGTTTACATATTCAGGTAATATTCAAATCATACAAGTTTTAGTTTTTATTGTTTTGAATCAGTTTTTATTTTATTTTTTTCTGTTTTAATTAAATTTTAGTTTTGATAATTTTAAGTTTTGATAATTTTTTTGAAGTTATTTAAAGTTTTTTTTTATAATTTGTAGGTTTTCTATATAATTTTTAATTAATTGTTATTTCAGTTTGAGTTATTTTATTACATATTTACATAAGTAAAGAATTTAGCTTAAATAAATGTCATTTTATTTCAGTTAACATTTATTTGAAGTAATGTAAATTTAGTTTAAGTGTTAGTTTTAGTTAACTATTATAACCCTATGTTATATATATATATATATATATATATATATATATATACCCCCTTAAATGACTTCAGTATAGCTTTTTTGTTTTAAAATACTTTGTAAGAGTAACTTACATTATGAGTATCTCACAACAAGGACACTGGAAGTGGCACAAGGGAAATCGAGAGAATAAGGCTGACAGAGCGGGGCAGGAAGTGCCAGCATGTGTCTGTGAGTCTGGAGCGGTCGGAGGGGTTCGGGTGCGAGGTTACAGGGATCTCTGTCGTACTGGCTTACTCTGGTTTGCTCCGCATTTGCTTGGCTGTGCTCCAGGGTGAGGGACTCGTGGCAGAGATGGTGACGGCTGGTTCGTCTCACACCTTGTTTGTCCTTTCGTGGAACAGTCTTGGAAGGGGACAACTTGGCCTGGTCCATATTCTGCTCAGTTTGGGTCTCCAAGTGCTTGCTTTCCATTCTGGATGTCACGTCAGATTTAAAAACTCATAATATATCCTTTAGGTATTTTCAAAGCGCAAGCAACAACAGTACTGTAATTATACTTAATTTACTCTGTCAAAGATTGACACGGAAAAGCCAAAAATAGCCTTATGTAACACGAACATAATACATACCTGTATGATGACATGAGAACCTGACAAACACACGCATAAGCCTTTATATAAGGGTTTCTTCCAATTGAGATGTTTACAAAAATAGAATAAAAATGAATAAATATGATGAAGAAAAAAGTTTTTTAAAGTATTTAATAGTTATATATATATATACTTATTAGTGCTGTCAAATGATTAATTGCGATTAATCGCATCCAAAATAAATGTTTTTGTTTATGTAATATATGTGTGTACTGTGTTTATTTATTATGTATACACAACACATACATTATATTTTTTAATATTTACTTGTATTTACATGTATATTTATATACATAATGTATATTATATATAAATATATTTAATAGACAAATATATAAAAAAATCTGATATATAGATGCATGTGTGTGTATTTATATATAGAAACATAATAAATATACACAGTACACACACATGTATTATGTAAACAAAAAGTTTTTGATTAATTGTTTGACAGCACTAATATATAAATATAATCATATTATTTGTGAGTAAAAACAGTGTTATTGACCTTAATTGTTTTATTATTATAGCATACTTTTTTAGCTTTATAAGCCTATTATGTTTTTCTAGTTTTTATATTCATTGACAGGCTGCAGTGTAGTTTCAAGCAAACCTTGAAAATACCATAGTCTCAGTTATTGGTACTACAGTAAAAATAATAAATTAATAAGGGATCTCCAAGCACTGTGAGAAACTTTTACTATCATTCTGCCATTTTGTTTTAATCACAATAA
Source organism: Ptychobarbus kaznakovi (assembly GCA_027422405.1). Classification (NCBI taxonomy): domain Eukaryota; kingdom Metazoa; phylum Chordata; class Actinopteri; order Cypriniformes; family Cyprinidae; genus Ptychobarbus; species Ptychobarbus kaznakovi. The sequence continues at coordinate 14,652,093 of CM049795.1, read as the reverse complement.
CGACTAAAACACATTTACTAGTTTTATTGTCATAACTGTGGTACAATTTTGTAAGGGATTGTTTTTGTTTACAATAATGATTTTACATTTATGGCATCAAGGAAGCGCAGGCGGTGGCACAGTATTCCAGAAGCTTCTAGCTGGCACGGTGAGCAGGACGCGGCATCTTTCTGTGACCCTGCGGCTGCATTGTGTCAGGAGCTGGGGAAGACAATCCCAGC